>CM018692.1:29742902-30433878 GCA_009363875.1 Mikania micrantha
TCTCGCCGATGCATCCATGAAGGTTAACATTTCATGGCCTGCTGTAGCATCTACCATTGAGTCTATGTGTGGTAATGGAAAGGGATCTTTAGGAAAGCTTTGTTTAGATCTATGTAATCTACACAAACTCTCCACTTTCCATTCTTCTTTTGATCCACAACTACATTAGCCAACCACCTTGGAAATTTTACTTCTCTAATCATCTTGGCTTTAAGAAGTTTTTCCACTTCTTCTTGGATGATTGCATCCTTTTAGGGGCAAATTTTTCTTCTTTTTGATGGATGGGTTTGTAGCTTCTATCTATTCTTAGCTTATGTGTGATTACATCTGAAGATATCCCTGTCATATCCTCATGCTTCCAAGAAAAAGGTAGAAATTCTTGATTTTAGGAAAGAAATCAGTTTCTCCTCAATATCCTTGGGATATCAGTTCCTATGAGGACTTTGGTCTCAGGATCCTCGGGATTAAGTTGTATTTCTTTTACTCTTTTTCCCGGGATTCTGATTATACCCAAGGTTGCTCTTTGATTGCTATGTGTGAGGTTGATTTCGCCGTTCCTTCATCGAGGACGAATAACAATCCTTGGCTTCGTGCTGATCGTTGTCAATCTTCACGACTCCCCATGGTGTAGGTAGTTTAACACATTGATGTTATGTCGAGAGGACTGCCTTCATATCGTGTATCCATGGTCTACCTAATATGATATTATAACAAGACAAAGAATGTATAATACAATAGCGTTGCATAGAATTTACCCCCTCGATATACGCTGGTAATTTAATTTCTCAATGGTAGCTTTGGCCTCTCTGCTGAATCCGACCAAAACCAAAGATTTTGTAGTTATCTCGGATTCAGGGATATTCATTCTCTTGAGTGTCTCTAATTGGATGATGTTTACTGAACTTCCTCTATCAATGAGTATCCTGTGCACATAATGGTTAGCAACATATAAAGTAATTACTAACCCATCGTGATGAGGATCTATGATGTTTTCTGGATCTTGTTCTTCGAAGGATATCACAGTATCCTTAGTTATTGTTGAAGTTTTTGTGGGTCTTTCTCTATTCTCCATCTTAGCCTCTTTAGCATGTCTTCTGGCTGCAGAATAAGAAGTACCACATATGTCAGATCCACTAGAGATAAAGTTGATACCTTGGCATCCTTTGGTAGGGATGCAACTCTTCTTGGGAATCCATCAGGATCCTGCCTCCTTTCTTTTTTTTTACCAAGCAGTTCTTTGAGATGGCTTTGCTGAGTAAGTAGCTTATTTCTTTCCTCAAGGCAATGCAATCTTTGGTTACATGTCCAAAGTCTTCATGAAATGCACACCATTTGGACTTGTCTTTTCTTGCAAAAGTCGTCTTATTCTACAGAAAAACAATAATCAGATATCCTGGGATAATCTTCATCATCTTCATCATCATCCACATAATAGATCTTATGGTTGTCAGATTTGTAGTATGGCTTGGGTTTAAATGATTTGTTGGTGGGTGAATCAAACTTCCTTTTGCCTTGGTCATTGGGAGGAGTAATAGTAATCCTCTTCTGGATCTTTTTATCATCTTCCAACCTTAAGAATCTTAATGCTCGGTTCTGGACTTCGTCCATGTTCCTGCAAGGATTCATAACCAAATCATCATAAAAAGGTGACTTTTTCTGCAACCCCATTTTGAAAGCTTGAACAGCCGTAGTGATACCGAGATTAGGGATATCCAAGGATTCTCTGCCAAACTTGTTTACATAACTCCTTAGAGTCTCATCCGATCTCTGTGTTATCCTGTAGAGATCACTAGTTAATCTTTCAAATGTCCTGCTACATGAAAATTGATTATTAAATAAGTTAATCAAATGAGTGAATGAAGTAATCGAATAAGGAGGAACATTTAGTAGCCATTTCAAGGCTGCTCCTCTCAAAGTTGAGCCGAATCCTTTGCATAAGCAAGCTTCCTTCAGATGTGGGAGGATAGGATTTGTCTTCATTCTTTCCCTATATTGGGCTACATGCTCTTCGGGATCCGTGGTCCATCACATAACTTCATGGTGGGATTTGGAATCTTTTCGGGATTTCGGCATCACATATTGGTGGAGCGGATCTGGATATCCTGTGGGTGATTGCTGATACCTCCGGGATAGGCTTGACTACTCCTGGTACACTTGAGATCATATCCCGAAGTTTCTAGATTACCTTGGCCACTTGAGGAGATATTCCTGTTTCCTGTGATGAACCAAGTTAGTAGTATCTAATGGAGAATAATTGTAAGTGTTACCAGTGAATGGTGTAGGGAGTGATGTTCTAGGGATAAGGATATTATCTCGAGACATTCCCAGATCTTGGGATCCTGATGAGGTTCTGATACTAGTTTGCATTGGGATAAAGTTTCCAGAATGATTCCCGGATATCCCTGATGTTGCAAAATCAAGGATCCTCGGAGGTATTGGTGTAGTAACTTCAACTTGCTTGCTTTTCTCAGCCTTCAAGTTTTCCATTTCCCTGAGAATCTTTGATTCATTCGTTGTTGATATATCATCTGCTGCTATACCTGTTGAAACATACTCAAAATATCATTGTTAGAAACAAGGATAGGAGCTGTAGTGGTCATTCTTGTCGAAGGAACACTTTCGGCCACAAACGTAGTTTTTTCCAGAATTGTCGGGCTTCTTGGTGAAGACAGGAATCTGCGAAGGCATATTAGTAGTAACAACGGAAACAATAGGTAATGAAGAAGTTGATCTCGGTTGTGAAGCCATTTTTCAATATATTCCTTCTGAAAACACCTTTAACAAGGTTTTAATATAAAAAGCACAAGTTAGCCCCACGGTGGGCGCCAAATTGTTTTGGATAAAAATTAACAAGCTTAACTTTTAGCAAAACTGAATTAGAAAAGTGGGGTATTGTGTTTTACAAGCAAATATATTGAGTATGCCAAATATATGTTCAGGATATCCCTGAATATCCCTAAGGATATTTGAGTTATACCGAACAGAGAAATAGCGAGACACATGAGATTTATACGAGGAAAAGCCCTTAATCCTTTAGGATTGCAGCATAAAAACCTCGGGAGGTGACAATTGTCACTGCCTAGTAGTATTATTAATAATCAAATGAACCAAATACAAAGAAAGAGCGCAAGTTGATCGATGCTAAGCAGCTAAATAAGCTTCAGAGAGTTTCGTGTATGTTTTCTAATTATCAGGTGTCCAATATCGATCAATAGCCTCGGTATTTATACAAAGAATATACAAAAGAAGGGTCAACAACATTCATATGGAAGTTCCGATTATTCTGGCACCTTCCAAACGTGGGAGACTGATTCAAGCTGATTGCATAAATCTCTCTTGGATTCCACATTCAAATTGAGTTGGTTGACACCTGCTTCCGTGATATTAGGACCAGCTGTTGGACAACCTGTCAATCCCTGAAATCTCGCAATAAATGTTAAGAAACAGAGATAATTGTTAGTGATAATACATATCCTTAAAGTATCCCTGATCCCGAAATATCCCGGATCCTGAAATATGCCGAGTGAAAATATTTGCGCCTAACAGCTTCCGATAGGTAACCATTCCCCATATAACCCAAGAGAGTACCCAAAAAAGCTGGTCAAGTTTAAGAGGAGCGTAGAACATTGCAGAATAAAAAAATGAGGCGTCCCCATTATTAAAGAATTCAATATCATCTTTGGACCAATTATACGATTCTGGAATAGCCCATCTACACGATCTTTGCTCAGTAGTATCAGCAGGTTGTGAATATTCTGAAGGATTTTCTGGTTGTTTTTTTGGGTGGACTTTTATATGTGGTTTTAGATGTAGACGAAGAAGATAAAGAACATTTATTTGGATTTCTAATTTTTTCAAGGATCCCAGTTGATGTTTTGAATACTGGCTGACAATTGTCATCATCGTTAATCAAATCTTTACCACGGTGGTTTGACATTTCTAGAGTTTTGGAAAAAAGGAAATAATGGAGAATGGAGAGAAATGAATAAGATAGGACATAATTTTGAATGGTTTTATAGTGTTATCACATGTTACTTAATCTATTTAAATATATCATTTTTAATTTATATAAACTATTATTATCAAATATTATACAAAAAACATTACACAAACAACAAAATTTAAATAACTGGGTAAAATAAAAAGAATCATTAAAAATTGAATCGAACGGATAATCATAATTTGTATTGCATTTATCTTCCCACGGGTCGTGGTTCATCCATCTATTTATTGTTGCTTCATCGAGATCATCAGGAAAACCCCATAGAAAGTCAGGTACGTCCTCTTCTTCTGGTTGGTTTTCCTCTTCATTTGAATTTTCATCTTGCAGTATGTTTTCATGAAATAGGTTATAACAAGCCCAATTCCAAACAATATCATTATTACTGCCACTCCATTCCGGAGGGTCCATATCCGGTAAAGGATCATCCTCAGGTGGATGTGGATCATTAACATGAAGATTTGCTGGTTGAGGAGCAACAAAAGGGTCATTTAGAACTTGTGGAACAACATGTTCATTTTCATTTGGTGCGTTCGTATCGCGTTCGAGAACATTCACGGGAGCTTATTTTGGGGTTGAAAATATTGTATTTTTCCTACTTGACATATCTTCCTTGTTAGCTTTTTAATATGATGTGTGGGTATTTATAAAGAGTTGGAGCACATAAAAGTTATTTAAACATAAATAGAGTTCTGTATAAAGTAATGCACACCACCAATTTTACCCTTTTTTCTCATTCTTAAAAGTTTTGTAATACATTTGTAGCATAATTTTGCCAATTCAAAACGAAAATTATTCCCACAATTCTTGTGTCTTCATTAGTTGTAATCTCCTCGTTGTTGATTAACTGTTGAAGATATATACATATCCACACTCCACAATCGTCTGTCATGCTTGACTGTTGAGGTAAATTTTTAGGAAATATTCTTCTAAATGCTCTTAGTAATACATATATTTCTCAATTTAAAAAAATTTGTTGGAATATGACCTAGCACATAAAGCATGATCCAACAAATCTAATGTCGACCAAATATCGCAATCGTAAGTCCCCTTTAAACTATTTGAAAAAAATTAATAAATTATCAATATAAAATCAATAAAAAATCAATATAACAGTGTAGAAATGTCTTAAGATGTCAAAGTGTGTTGATGACAGTCATTGTCACACATTTTTAACCTTGAAAGTATATTGATAATGTATTAATTATGGAGGGTAAGAATTGCAAGAGGTTTCTATTTCTCATCATTGGAATAATAAGCTTTTCCCATTTGACAAGTTTGCTTTGAGATTCATGTCCTAGTATCAAATAGTTAAGAGGGACTGACATGAATATAACATTTGTTAAAGTTGACTCTTAAATGCATGTCGATCAGAATAACTAATTCAAGTGATGTAGTTGTTTGAACATACACGATCAATGTTTGAGTTAAGTGTTTGTGAATCATCATGGTATGATTGATTAAAAACGTCACCATAATGTAGATTTCACATATATAGAATTGTTAATGACAACCTTTGTTTCATCACTGAGAAAGAGAATACCAAAACAAGAATGTTAGCTACACCATGAGCAAATGAATAAGACTTTGGAATGGATATGTCACCTTTGATTTGTTTAAAGTTTGACAGTTACTTCAACTTTGAGTTTGAGGTTGTCTCTGAAACACAATATGATTTCCTTAATTTCTTTTGAAAGCATACATGGTAGTTGATGTATCTAGTTGTCACACCCCCACCTCTCGTCACCTATTGCCGATGTCACTGAATACACTTGGTAGGTCTCGGAAGTAAAGTGGTGATGTCTCTGAGGTGGGGTGCAACTTACTTGATCCGGGATCACAACACACAGATTAACTTAAAGATAATATATTACAAGGGTTTCGTCACACAACCACAGTTGCAGTTTACTAACTAAACTTATTATACAAACCAAATTATTTAACTACAAGTGCATAAATGTGCAACCTTGCCGGTGGTCACTGTCTACCTACAAAAGGGTTTGAGTTGGAAAAATCAACACAACGCTGGTGAGTTCGTAATGTTTAAGTTTAACAATATGATATGATATGCAAGTTTTCGATATACAGTGTTCAAGATAACCATGGGACCCATATCTAGTTCCTTTCGGACAAATCTACGTTTTTACGAAGATACTACCCGTCGGTAAATATCTTGATGCCTCATTATCTTAAAGTCTATCACTAACATGAAGATGGTATTTCGAAAACATGTAACAAACATTCACACAAGAGGAGAAGCAAACCTCCCTATGAATGGGTTGTCAGCCGATAGTAATATCATTGATTCATGTTCGGCTCCACATAGGTTCACTAGATACAGTTTCGAGAGATGAGGACTTTTTCGATAATGTGATAACGAGCTAACGGCAAAATCCCATGAAATATTATAAAAGTCACATGAAATCACGCAGATAACAGTGATACATATCATATGTTTAAGAAATGGCTTCACAAAGATACCCTGATGTTCGTAAAACTTTAAAAATAAAAATGGGTTGTACGAAACTCGTCTGAAGTCTCAAAGAAAGCATTCGTATAAACTGGTAGTAATAGGTAAATTCTGCATTAGTTTATGTTTAACAAATTATTTATGTTTTAACTTACTGATTAGATCTTTCTGGACGTTCAATGTCAAACACATTGCATTGAAAGTCATCAAACTGATATTAAGTCTTTAATTAGTGGTTTTAATGTAATATCATACAATGTATGATAATGTAGGAACCTATACTGATTTAGGTTCCTAATATAAGGTTGATGACTCATTAGATTAATTAGAATGTTCTCAGATTAACCAAATCGATATCGTTGTTGATTATATTACTGAAACAGTTTCTAGATGGATTTCTGGCTTAGGAATAGTCAATCCTTGTTATTGATCATCCAGATATCATGAAACATAAGAATGCGACATTATAATAGGTTAAATAACCATGCTCAATGTACTAACGTGAGTGTTATCATAAACATCAGATCGTTATTCCTATGATTATCTTAATGATTGTGATTAGTGAAACATACTTGGATTTAACCTAGCATTTCAAAGAGTAATCAAGACAATCACACACATTGTTATAATCAAATGGTTTAAACCATTATAATCTAAGGTATAGTTTCATGATAACCAGACATTATAAAGGATCAAAACAAGGATTTAACCATTAACGTACTGAGTTCCTCGTTTATAACCATTCCTAGCCATCATATAGGCAATAATCAACAATCCTAACTATTGCATTACGTTCAAAAACAAGATATAATCAAACCATTATCAAACTAGTAGGATGAAACGAATCGTTACCTAATTAGACAGATTTCTCGGATAGAAATGATGATTAGGAGTTGTAGATACATTCCCTGGTATGATCCGGACGTTTAGGTAGCTATAGAACTGAGATTAGATGCTGAAAAGAGGGTATGATCGTCTTTGGTGGTGCTTGTGTTCGAGAAAGAAGAAAAATATATGTATTTGCTTGAAATTTGATTCCTTAACCTGATCCTTAAACCGCCACACGCTTCGCGTACCGCCTACAGGGGCAAGGTGGGGCTAGGCGTACTGCAAAGGAATCCGTATTGGCCTAAGATATTTTGATTCTGCGCCTACCGCCTAGAGAGGCAAGTGGGGCTAGGCGTACCGCGTGGATTCCCTTATTGCAATATTTTTGAATTTATCTTCTTTTTACGATTTCGGAGAATCGGAAACTCCGTTTCGCGCACGGTTTTCTCCCACGTTCATGATTTCTCGCATACTTTCACCACTTGTAATGTCATGTGGTTCACTGATCGATGTCTTATTTTCAAGGATTACATGTAATTTTTTATTAGCATTCTTGCAACGACCCAATTCAACTTATTATTAAAATAATCGATATGTGATATAATTTTATGTTAATTGGTGGGGTTATGTGTTGACTAGTGAGTTAAATACTTATCTATTAGTAAATATTAGTAAAGGTTAAATTGAAAGTGGAGGGACTAGTATTGCTAATAGTTGAAAGTTTAATTATAAAGGGAGTTTATAATGGGGAATACTTGGTCAATGATAGTCAAAATTCATTTGGCCTGGAATAGGGAGGTGTAACATCAGTGCCGGAATCGTACCAGAACAGTGATCGCAACAGTGCCATGAACAGTAATCAGGTATGAACTCTATGTATTTCAGTGTATTTCAAAATTGTATCATATATCATTATCATTTTGTGTTATCAAACAATGAATTCAGTATCATTTCAGAGAAACAAAAATCAGAAAACATGGTTCATCAGTCAGATAATCATCTAGCAACACAGAAGCATCATGTGATTATTTGTTAGAATTTTACTATGTATAAACGTATGTGAGCTTTACAGAACAAAATAACACGGATATTGTTACGTGAATGCTAAATTGACAGATTATTCGTATAGGTGACGATCTGTACAAATAAATCTGGAAGTTAACGTTCTGAATGATATCCGATAATTAGAAAACAATATCGTAAAGTATAGTTATCGTCGTATTCGTACGGGTGACGATTCGAACGAATACGTACGACGACTGTACGATTCGATTTTAAATAGTAAATTTAATATTTTTATAAATTTAAAATAAACAAAAGATATTTAGTTAGTTTACTAGGAATAACCACCGAAAATAATTTATTTAAATCTTATTTTAAACTCCGAGTCGTTGCATTTCAAAAACAACGAAAATCCGACGTGTTACGCGAAACCGAACGAGACCGAACTATCGGGTATTTGTAAATCATTTAATGAGGTATTAACTCTAACAACCACCACCACCAACCTCATTTACACCACCATTTTTGTTTTCACCTCTCTCTCTAGAAATTCATTCTCCATCTTCTCTCTACAAGGTTTCACTCAAATTCTCAACCATTTCAAGCATATTCGGTGTCAAAACGATCATCTAGTTGTATAGAACGCGGAAGTACAAAGGATCTAAGCATTCATCCATCAATTTGTGAGGTAAACCATAGTTTTGTTCCGGTTTGTAAGAGGAATCACGAGCCCTTTTAGTTGTTGCTATTTAACCGGTCTTAAACACTTAGTAACCTTGAAATGAACCATGGTTAGCAACTAGGAAGCTCTAGAAACCGATTTGTAATAGGTTGGAGTTGAAGAAGGAGGTGATGCTGCTGGTTCCCGACCCAAAACAGATCGGCCGAACCTGTTAAGGGTGGCCGAACCTTTTAAGTGCCAACAAGAATGCCACGAACCTCATGAGGGCCGAACCTGGCGATGGTCGAGCTTCTGCCGGCGAACCCTAGCAGCGGCGAACCTTGCATGGCAGGGAACTAGCACCACGAACCTTCTAAGCGACGAACCAGGTTTCCTTAGCCGAACCCTACTAGTGGCCGAACCATTCGAGCCCCCACGAACCATTGATCAGTAAATCAGCGACGTAGCCGAACCTTTGGGGGAATACGAACCTACATGGCCTAACCATGGCCATGCAAACCCTAGGGACCACGAACCTTCTATCTGGACGAATCAGAAGCACAAGCAGCAAACCTAGGCTAGAGAATTAGAGACCACCGAACCCTAACATGGGCGAACCTATTGCCACGCACGTCCCTACACGTTGGGCGAACCTCTGAGTGAACCAGTGATGGCCTAGACTGCCAAAACAGCCAAACCTTGAATGTTTTCCCAAGAGGTTCGCTGCCTTCATGAGTGATAACCGAAAAAAAACTATGAATGCTATATGCTTTTCCACGTGCATGGGGATTTTGTCATGTGTGTATGTGCATGTGGTCATTTAGGTACCAAAGGATTAAGGTTTGAGGAAAGTGGGTTTCTAGATCATATTATTTACACAAGTGTTAAAGGGTTTCTAAATTTGTTAACTCTTGGGAGGTTGTTATGAACTCATGGGGATCAACTAAAAGCCTAAAGGATGGTGTGTTAATTAAATTGTTAACACCCTAACTTTGGGAAAAGTTTAACATGGATAAATAACTTAGATGAGTTGATTAGCCATGTTGGGTTATTCAGAAATGGTGATAAATAATCACTTGAAAAATCAAAGATCATCAATGGGTCTAAGTGGCCCAATGGGCTTAATTAAGCCCATCACATATTAAATGATTATCTAAATTCAAGTAATGATATGTTAATAAAAGAAAAGGCTTTGTGAACTTATTAAATTAAATTAAATGACTTTCTAAATTAATGTGTTAACTTAAAATGACTTTAATTAAAAACAGGTTAATTTAGATGTTGTTATAGTTAACTGTGGGGGTATGGTTATAAATGGGTATCTAAGTTAGACTAGAAGATTAAGTCTTAGGAGCACACTAGTACCTAGGACACATAGTTGCACACCGAGACCAAACCCTAGATACGACGTCTAATATGTATACTTACCGTATTCGAATTCTTTTAAAACAACTCAGGAACTGAAGAAACATAAGCTACAACAAAGAGCGCGCATTTTGTGATAAGACATTTGCACAGCAGCACAGGTGAGTTCATTGCCCCTTTTCTAAACATTTTTGTTTTCAAACGCGGGGCTGAGAAGCATGCGTAAATTGTTTTATTTAAATTGTTTTACGTAAATGCTTTTTACTTATTATATGTTGTTACATATGCTTGTTGATACTCCTAGACTCCTGTCTAGGTAATTACTATGCAGAACTAATTATCAAGTTAATTAAATTACTCTCATGAGTAATACTTTAATTCTAAGACTCTAAACAAACCCTTAGTCCATCATACTCAAATCCAAGAATCTAAATTCAAAGTGGAATCAAAAGAACAAAAGCTAAAGATCAAAAGCAATGGAAAACTAATCCAGTGTGGAGATCAATAAATCAAAGGATCCTACTCATAAATCTATAATCATTGTGAAATCATAGAATTCTAAATATCAAAATCAAGAGACTCAAGGAAATCAAAACTGTGTGTTATTAAAATAATGAAATCATTAAAATCTAATGAAATCATTAATGCTTGAGTCAAGGTGGATGTCAGTTGTATAGAAATCAAGACCACGTGTAACACAATAAAGTCCCGGCATAAATAGTAGACTCTTGTAGTCAGGCTATATGGGCAATAACGTGAACTATCAAACAAAATCAAGAGAATCAAGGAAGATCAAGAATCAAAGGATATCCGTAAAGTCCCGGCATGTACAGTAGACCAATGGGTCAAGCTGATATGGGCATCATTAAAGTCCCGGCACACACAGGTAGACTCCTTGTGAGTCATGCCTGATATGGGCCACGTGTGAGAGGGTACAACTTGGACAACCACCAACAACTAAGTCTAATTGATTGAGTCAAATAAGGCCCAATCATCATGTATTAGTTGTATTTAAATGCTTAGTTATTAGTTTAATTAAACATTTAATGTTATATTTCTACAAATGCTTTTGGGAAATCATGAATACATGGTGAACTCAAGAGATCAAAGGTAAATCTAATTGTGGAAATCAGAATCTAATTGAAGGTGAATGGAGTGAAATGCTTAATTATCATTAACAACAATATGCTAAGCAGTCCGGTATGTGGTGGGATGGTGGCTGGGGCTTGTCCCCTACATATGCCCTATATATAAGCATACTTGATTGGATAGAATAGGTGGTTGTTGATGAGGTTTAGGTTGTCACTTCGGGGAATCAAGGTAAACATTTTTAGGGTAATCAAATGCTATGAATCATAGGTTATGGAATCAAAGTAGTGAAATGAAATGCTTAATTATCACCAGGAACAACATATCATGTGGTTTAGTATGTGGTGGGACGGTGGCTGGGCGGGCGGTAAGTTCGACCCTACATATGCCCTATATATAAGCATACCGAATTGGATGGTATAGGTGGTTAATGGTGAGGTTAAGGTTGTCATTCAGGTTATTCAAACTCATTTTTATAAAACTATATGAACTCACCAACCATGTGTTGACTTTATTTTTGCATGACTTCTCAGGTGACGAATAGGTCAACTGAAGAGTTATTTCTTTTTGGACTAGGTTACCAGATAGAGGACCTAGCTTTTTGGACCTGCATATTTTAAAGCATCATTATACAGATTATTTTGTATATCTTGTGCAGATACAAGATAGAGGATTTATGATGTGATTGTAGATTTACATTGTTAAATTATAAACTTTACTGATGTAATTTAACTTTGCAATTCTATTTTATTTTAGCAGTTTCTCATTTATATATCATGTGGCAATGTAAACAATCTGATCATTCCGATTATCACTCACAATATCGCGCCCCGGGAACCTTCCGCCTGACGAGGAATCTGATCCAACCCTGCCGGCTTGGGGTGTGACAGGAGGGGAGGTCGACGACCAAGGAGGAAAAGAAATAAGGGTTTCAAGATTTTGGCCAAATTCATCTTCTAAACTTGTTCTGATCATAAATGCAGTCCTAGATTCGTATTCCTCATGTAATTTCTCAACTAAAGGTATGTGATTTCATATGTGGTGATGAAATTTGATAAGTAAATGTAATTGAATTGATTAAGTATAATTACATTTGATAAGTAAATGTAATTGAATTGATTAATTATAATTACATTTGATAAGTAAATGTAATTGAAGTGATTGAGTGTAATTACATTTGATAAGTAAATGTAATTGAATTGGTTCGGTGTAATTACATTTAAAAGGTAAATGTAATTGAAGTAATTAAGTATAATTACATTTGATAAGTAAATGTAATTGAAATGATTGAGTGTAATTACATTTGATAGGTAAATGTAAGTGAAATGATTAAGTATAATTACATTTGATAAGTAAATGTAATTTAAGTGATTGAGTGTAATTACATTTGAAAAGTAAATGTAATTGAAGTGATCGAGTATAATTACATTAGATAAGTAAATGTAATTGAAATGATTGAGAGCATTTACATTTGATAAGTAAATGTAATTGAATTAATTAACTGTAACTACATTTGATATGTAAATGTAATTGAATTGATTACGTGTAATTGCATTTGGTAAGTAATGTAATTGAAGTGATTATGTGAAATTATGTTTGATATGTAAATGTAATAAGTGTGAAATTGTGATCAGTAATTTACGAATAACATGTTGTGTTTGAATTAAATTCGTTATCTGAGGTTGAAACGATGAAGTTATGGAAATGAGCATGTGAAAGGGGTATCATTATACCTGGCCAGTATAATAATACTCATTTGACATGTGCATAATATTGATGGAACCAATTAAAACCATGGTATGAAAATTATCTATGTTGAGATGTATGGTAGGTTTTATGAAATTCACATGCGTGTGAAGACAACATAATACTTAATTGAGATGATCTAGAAGTATTGTAGTCATGTATAATGGAAAATTTTATTTGGGGAGAATCCACATCCGTGTGGAAGTTCATCTAAGACCACAGGTGAGTGGCATTGCGGTGTATCCACATTTGCGTGGAAGTTCATGTAAGACCACATGTAAGTGGCTTTGGGGTGAATCCACATACGTGTGAAAAATATTGTAAGATCACATGTAAGTGGCATTGGGTGAATCCGCATCCGTGTGGAAATGCAAGTGAAGCCACATTTGAGTGGTGATGGGGAGAATCCACATTCGTGTGGAAATTCATGTAAGACCACATGTGTATGGCATTGGGGGAAATCCACATCCGTGTGGAAATTCATGTAAGGCCGCATATTGTGTGACTTTTATGATAGAATCCACATACGTGTGGAGCAAATACTAAAAAAAGGGTGTAAAATAAGTGTGTTGAGAAAAGTGGTTAATTGATATTAGGAGAAATGTTCACACTACATGTTTGTATGGGATATTGCGTCATAATTGCTTAAATGATTGTTGAAAATGTGCAAAATATATGTGATGGACTTTGAGTCCTAAAGAACTGAAATTTAGATAACCTTTGTGTTATGATGGATGCCTTAGGATACTTGATTATCCTTGAATGAAAGTTGTGAAGTAAGTATATTCTAATATACGTAATAAATCATTTGAGCATTGACATAAGGAAATGGATATGGGAACTAAATCGTTTTGAACCCAAGACACTAACACATGCACGGTCTTGTTGTTTCGAGAAGGTGGTGGGTTGGCAGCTCGGCATATGCCTTACGTATACCCTATTTATAAACTTTCTTCGATGCAACAAGAAAGTGTGAGTGTATAGACTTGGGCAATGAACATGGTTGGGTGAGAAAGTAGATTTTAAACATTTTGGCATGAATTCCTTAAGGAGAATAAAAATTGGTAGTGACAAATAGTCATTGATTAAGTTGAGTGCTTTAAGCATGATATTAAGAGTTTTGACATGCAATGTTAAAGGTTTTGACAAAACTATTATAAATGGGAGTTGTGATTATAAACATGTTACTATATTAATTGGTGGGCCTTTCTTGAGAAGGTTGTAAATATTACATGTTTATTAACTGGTGTGATTACTTGACATGGGTTGATAGATAGTTTTGAAGATAAATTATTGAATTGGAAGTTCATGTTAGAATTTTTAGTACTTGGATGATTCATAAGTGGTGTGAACATCTATGGGTACATATATATGTATATGTGTTATAACACTTGAATGTATTGGGGTAGAAATGACATGCATATGTGTTGATATTGCAAGTAGTTGAATGTATCCTTTATGACATGAGTTTGTTGGTTTGCAATTAGATTCCAACGTAGATTATGTCTATTGTATGGTTGACTTTGATGGAGAGGATTTGTAAGCATTGTGAACTTATAGCATATTTGTGTGCTATTAGATAATGATAAAGAGAAAGGAATCATATCGGTACGTATGCAATTGGAGGAGTTATATGTGATAGTTAGAAAAATAATATATTGGCTTGAGGAGCCAATTAGATAGCCAAACAAATGTGTGCATCGGTTGACACCATTTGAAATGTTGTATTGATGACTGAGTAATGAGATCTTCTTGACAAAGGCTTCATTCGTCCTAGCATCTCTCCATGGGGTGCTCCGGTTCTCCTTATCAAGAAGAAAGATGAAAGCTTAAAGATGCGCATCTCCTATAGAGAGTTGAATAAGGTGACCCTGAAGAACTGGCATCTTTTGCCAAGAATTAAAAACCTCATAGATCTATTGTAAGGAGCCAAGTGGATCTCACTTTGACCTTCAATCAGGTCACTATTAACTCATGGTTAAATATGGAGGCATTGTTAAGACGACTTTTCATATATCTTATGAGCATTATGAATTTTTGTTTTGTCTTTTGGACTAACAAACACCCCAGCTTCATTTATAGATCTAATGAATCGGCGTGTTACAAAAGGTTGGATATATATATATATATATACAATGTGTTTATCGACAACCTTTGTATATATTACAAGAGTGAGAATATTACACCTGTCACTTGTGTGAATTTCGAGAAATGCTCTGAGGGGACAGATTGTTGCGTTCATGTTTGTTGAGATGAAGTTGGTCAGCGAGAGTGTGTGGAAAAGGAGGTGATCAAGGTGACTAATGCCTAGATTGTTCAAATAGGAGCTCATCTGAAAGCGGCTAAAGACCAATCAAAAACGTACGTGGATAAATGGAGAAGAAGATCAAGTTCCAGTTCGGGAATTTTGTGTTGTCGAATGTTTCTCTTTGGAAAGGAGTAGTTTGTTTTCGTAAGCATGGGAAGTTAAGTTCACGATTATTGATTCTTTTAGGATCATTGCTCGAATTGGTGAAGTTGCTTATCTTCTAGAGCTATCAGATGAGTTAAATGGCATTCGTAACACTTTTCAGGTGTCTCATTAAGGAAATGTTTGGTGTATGAATCGGCCTATGTGCCAATGGAAGATGTGGAGGTTGTAAGCAAATAGAATTATGTGGAGAAACCGATGGCAATATAAGACCGAGATGTAGAACGGCTTGGAAACAAGTTGTTGAACCAAGTTAAGGCGCAATGGAATAATAGACGAGGATCCGACACAACGTGGGGGTTAGAAGGGGACATGAAGAAATTCTATCCCTTTTTGTTTGATATGTAAACAAGTTTCGGGGACGAAACCTCGTTAATGGGAGGAGAATTTGTAACGACCCAATTCAACTTATTATTAAAATAATCGATATGTGATATAATTTTAAGTTAATTGGTGGGGTTATGTGTTGACTAGTGAGTTACATACTTATCTATTAGTAAATATTAGTAAAGGTTAAATTGAAAGTGGAAGGACTAGTATTGCTAATTGTTGAAAGTTTAATTAAAAAGGGAGTTTATAATGGGGAATACTTGGTCAATGATAGTCAAAATTCATTTGGCTTGGAATTGGGAGGGGAGGTCGACGACCAACGAGGAGAAGAAATAAGGGTTTCAAGTTTTTGGCCACATTCATCTTCTAAACTTGTTCTGATAATAAATGCAAGCCTAGATTTGTATTCCTCATGTAATTTCTCAACTAAAGGTATGTGATTTCATATGTGGTGATGGAATTTTCGTGGGTTTGCATGTGGGTGTGGTTAGATGATGGTGAAACTCAAATTTTGGGTTGTTTGTGTAATCTAAATTATGAGATGATGTTAGTAGTGTTAGAAAACAACTAAATAATCATCTTTTATGTAAAAATATGTTGAAAAGCCTAGGGTTTGGGTTTTGGGATTCATGGGTTTTATGAATTCCATGAACCTATGGAGTAAATGATGAATTTGGTGAATAGGTGTTGTGTCTATTACATATGTGCAGAAATTTTGATCAAAGATTCATTAAATGAGGAGTTTGAGACTTTGTATGTTAAAAATGGATATGAATGGAATTGAAAGAGTGGTTTTAAAACATGAATGAAAAATTTGCACATAAGGTGTTTGAGGAAATGCCTCAAACAAACCACAAGTACTCAAATGATGTGAGGTCTTGGTGAAATTAGGGGTAATGGCTAATTAACTTAATTATATGAATTATAATTGCCAAGTAGGTGTAATTAGCTAGAATGAAAGGAATTGATGCTGAATTGGTGATTTAGGAGATTTGACTACAATAAAGTCAATTATGGCGATAATGGGTCAAAAGGGTGTGAGTTGATTTTCTTGTGTTTTATTCCTAGATTGAATGTGTATGTGTGATTATATGAGCTAGGAAGTGGAAATACAAATCAAAGACCCGGTAAGGAGAAGATGGAACACAGTGGCATTATGGACCAAGGTGAGTAAACCTAACCATGGATATGCAACCATAAGTCATATTCATGTTTGTTGATTTAGTTGAATTGTATGAACTATTTGATATAGTGTTTTGTGGATATTTTTGTATGTTATGTGATGTATGCATAACTTAAATTGGTGTCAATGCATGATAAAGTGTATTTAGAACATTACTTGGTTGATGATCCACATTCATATGGAAGTGGGCATAAGTCTATACTCTTGTATATTCGTTGTATGTAGTTTAAGTGGAATGGAGAAAATTCCAATATTGTTAGCATTACTTGAATGAAATGCTATTTTGTAAATAATGGTAGTTATGTTTGTTGTTTGTTTGACTAGTAGAAAGTCAAAAGGTAATTATGCAAATGAAGGTAGAACTACAAATATGGGGGGTTAACAATGATGAATGTTTGACTAATGAAAGTCAAAGTATGTGTTTATATGTAGTAAAATGATTATGATAATAATTGATGAGAGATATATAGTGTATGCATAATATGGTATGGTGTCAATGTATGTTAAAGGATAGTTGACACATTACTTGATTGATGATCCACATTCATGTGGAATGTGATGTACGACTACAAGTTGGTGACAACTGGGTGATGATCCACATTCGTGTGTGTCACACCCCCAATATTCAACTAACGGAATCATACCGTTTGGGAACGTGACAAACCAGGATCTCAGATCATTAGACATAACGAAGACCTCTATATGAATTTCAAATCATACTTTGGTCTTAAAAACATAACATCAGAGTTTTCAAAAATTGCGGAAGCGTTTTAAAACCAGTACAGTGGTAATATGTAAATTACAAAACAAAATCTTCAAATGTTCAAATTCAAATATCCAAAATGTTTAAAATGCATGCGACTCTATCTCCTAGTCCATGCCAGTCTTTTTTGCGTGCCTTAGCGTCCTGAGAAAACATGTAAATCAAGTCAACACAAAGGTTGGTGCATAACACAGGTTTTAAGCATTCACAATGTTCAAAACAACAGTTGAATATCAAGTTTGTAGATAACATAATCACACATGCACAGTCATGATAGCTAGTCATATAAACTATTTACATAAGTGGTCGACACCGAAGCTGACGAATTGCCATGCTATAGCATGTTTTTGCCTTGCCACTATTGTCTAGCACAACAATAGTAAAATGTGTTTGGTCAGTCAAACACCTGCGTAGATCCCATCTACCAGGTGAGGTTTGTCAAACCTAATAGATCTATTTCCAACTACCACGTTTTGCGCTACGGCAAACTAAACGGTTCGAGGTGTGTAAGGACTTTCAAATTGCTATGTTGTCACATAATGTAAACAGCTAACTCATGCAAGTGATATGTATCTAAAAATAGTTTGTTGCACATGTTTTCTCCCCCAAAACAGTTTAAAATAAGAAAGGGGCCGTGTACGCACCTTTGATAGTTGCAGAATGATCAAACGCACTTAAACTCGTGTAAACAGTCCTCCTACGAAGAACCTGTGTTTCAACAATAACCTAGTGTTATTCGATTTGTTGTCGTGTGCTTGAAATCACATACGTGTCAACACACGTATACTAGATAATTAGAATCGTGCATCTAAGAGTACGCGTGCTTTTAGAATCGTTTAAGTGAAATCATATAACCATATATGATTTTATTTAAATAACGTAATTATACGCGATTACGTTTTCGGAGCAAAATATAAATTTTATTATTCTAAAACATTCGGGACTGAATTCTGGTTCCAACGAAATTCGAACGGCTCAAATCGGAATTAAAATGAATGAGATATGACCAAAACATTAAGAATGGTTTTAATATCAAAAATTGTTGGGGCATAGGATCGAACCCATGACCCCTAGCTCCAACCCACGCACCCAACCAGTTGATCTGGTTCAGCTTTTGTGTTGAGATTTAGTTCTAAATGTTTTTAAACATAAGCCAATCGGATTCCCTTTGATTATCATTGACCGAAACCATAGAGACCCAATTGACCTGCGATTCAAACACCAACGAACCTGAAACCATAGGGCTATGATTTAACAGATCCAAGCGCATTCATGGTTGGTTTTAATTTGCCAAAATGATTCGGCTAAGTGCTCTAATCAATCCCGAACATAGTCCGGTTCAAATGGCCTAATTCTCTTATTCAATTGAATCAAATTCGGTCTTGTGGGTGCTCAAATCAATAGGGTTTTTCATTCTTGCATCAAAACGAACCTATCTGAGTCCTAAGATCAGATTTTTGAACCATGCTAGTTTAAAATCCCCAAACTCAATTGCCATTTAAGCCCTAGAATTCGTTCTCCAACAATTCGTGGTGATTTTATGAAATTGACTAAAGTTTATCCATCCACAGAGAGTTACGAAACTCTCTGTAGGATTTAATCAAATTTTTGAATTCGATTTAGTAGAAATCCCCAAAACGTTTTATATAACAAGTCCTAGTATTTGGAAGCATGCAATTCGTTGTATTTTTAAGAAATTAGTATAGGGATTTTGTTTAGAACCACATTGCGAAACTGTGTGCATAATTTAATTTGATTATGGAACTCATTTAGATAAAATCCCCCAATTTCGGTTCTTGTGATGAACCCTAGAACCGAATCTTCATCAATTCGATATTTTACATGAAATTGGTTTAGGACACTGCTTAATCGGTTTGTTTAGGTTGTGTAGGAATTAATTTTACCTAATTTTATATCTAATTTGCGTAGATCGTCTTTAAACTTGAGTTCGGCAATCCCCTCGATCAATTTCGTCCCCCGATGTCTCTGGCTTGGAATTCTGGTGTGTAAAAGATCCTAATGATACCGACTTTAGTTTCTGGAACATCAATTGTAAGGATTTCGATCGGTTTTTATGAACTTGATACATATTGGTAACGGTTTCGACTTTAAATCAATAATGGGAGTTTAATTCGATCATAAATCCACTTAGTAACGTATAACTACTGTTAATGATCCATAATATGAGTTTATTGAAAGGTTTATTCAATCAATTTCAGTGTAATAACCCAAATTCGAATTTTCCCACACTTACATACACGAATTTTGACTTTTATAAGTCAAAATCACTATTATCATCACTTATAGACTAATCCTTGAGATTAAACACTTAGAACCTGATTTTTAATACTTCTTAATCCTTATAGACTATTCTGGATCAATAATATATCATTTTGATTAACAAAGTTAAATCAGAAACCCCGAATTATCATTAATTGGTTCAATTTGGAATACTATTGAGCTAAATTAATCCATTTGGGCCAATTGGGCCTACCTTAGGCTCATTGGGCCTACCTTCTGTTCACTTGGGTCTCACAAAATATAATTGGGCCTATCTCAGGCCTTAAATTTGTAATTGGGCCTCCCTTGGGCCTCATAATTACTGTTGGGCCTCATTGGCCTACCTTGGCCTTATTGGGCCTTCCTTGACCTTACTGGGCCTTCTTTGGCTTTACTGGGCCTTCTTGGGCCTTACTGGGCCTTCTTTGTCTTATTGGGCCTGCGATCTAACCACTTTCAGTTAACGAGGTTAATCCGAAAAGTCGGATTGTCACAGTGTGGAAGCGGGAATAAGTCCATACTCATATGGCAAGAGGAGATGATCCACATGGGTGTGGAGGATGATGTAACGCCACCATGGAGTGGCATTAGTGATGATCCGCATTCGTGCGGAAGGATATGGATAAATGAAGGAAATTAATAGATTAGAAGGAGTTTGTGTGAATGACCCGTTAAGTGATTTTATGGTAATCACAAGTTGTAAAGTCACCAAGATAGGTTTGGGACTTATTTATATTGTCCATAAATTAATATGGGATGTATTTTGTGGTAGAATAATTATTGGAAACGAAATTGGGAGTTAAAACGGATTATAATGCGTTTTGGGTAGTTTTTGGGAAAAATCTGTCAGTGGAGTCTGGGACGCCATCCAGGACATCACCTAAAACGCCACCTGGAGTCCCAGACGCCACCAAGACTCTGTAGACGTCACCCAAAACGCCACAGTGGAGTCTGGGACGCCACTGAGCTTTCCACAGACGCCACTCAGGACGCCACTTCCTGTTGGAATGGTTATGAATGGGAAGGTTGAGGGGTTAACTCACTTAGTCCTTTTGAACTAACACTTGATTGTTTGTGGTTGTTTCAGGTTAAAAGTAGGCTCGGCTATGAAACGTGATGATCGGGATACAAGGGATCGAACCAAGCTCGTTGTAGCAAGATAATATGTTGATAAACTAACTTTTGTTAGTCATTGCAAATGGTTTAAGGGTGGTTAGTGTTAATAACATTTATGCTTTAGAAGCTTTGAATGTTTAAATATGAACTAGATGGGCTATGTAACCAATGTAAATTGAAAATTTTTGGGACCTGTTTATGTAAAGCTCTGATATAATTATGTAAAAATGGTTTAGAGATTTGGGGTGTCACAAGTTGGTATCAGAGCCATTGGTTTGAGCGAATCAAGTGTGTGATGACTCACTTGAACTCAAACTTTTGTGCTCTTGGTATGGGAAGAAAGGTTCGATCCAAGACCTGATCACGTAGCCGAAGACCAGAGGTTAGTATCTATAATTACATTTGATAAGTAAATGTAATTGAATTTATTAGGTGTAATTACATATGAAAACTAAACGTAATTGAAATGATTAAGTATAATTACATTTGATAAGTAAATGTAATTGAAGTGATTAAGTGTAATTACATTATAGGTAAATGTAATTGAAATGATTAGGTGCAATTACATTTAATAAGTAAATGTAATTGAAGTAATTGAATGTAATTACATTTGATAAGTAAATGTAATTGAATTGATTAAGTATAATTATATTTGATAAGTAAATGTAATTGAATTGATTAAGTATAATTACCTTTGATAAGTAAATGTAATTGAAGTGATTGAGTGTAATTACATTTGATAAGTAAATGTAATTGAATTAATTAAGTGTAATTACATTTGATATGTCAATGTAATTGAATTGATTAGGTGTAATTGCATTTGGTAAGTAATGTAATTGAAATGATTGAGTGTAATTACATTTGATAGGTAAATGTAAGTGAAATGATTAAGTAAATTTACATTTGATAAGTAAATGTAATTTAAGTGATTGAGTGTAATTACATTTGAAAAGTAAATGTAATTGAAGTGATCGAGTATAATTACATTTGATAAGGAAATGTAATTGAAATGATTGAGTGCATTTACATTTGATAAGTAAATGTAATTGAATTAATTAAGTGTAATTACATTTGATATGTAAATGTAATTGAATTGATTAGGTGTAATTGCATTTGGTAAGTAATGTATTTGCAAAAGATTAAACAATCTTAAATCCTTGTGTATTAACCGCGATTGTTGGTATAACGGTCCAATCTAAACCCAAACACCAATTTCAAGTTTCCTAATCATGATTTGTTTATGTTCAAGTTCAATCATTCATCTTATGGGTCCCATCCCTTGGTCAAAACGAGTTATCCTAATCCTAAGCAATAGCTTTCAAGGCACAGGTTTAAATCAAATGATTTAAACTCACCTCTGTATGAAAACTACCTAGAGTTAGTTTAAAATTTAACCTAATGATGGAGATGCATGAAGTTGTGAGCATTTAGCCTTTTTATTCTCTCATTTTCTTTTGTTTTTACCTCACTTGAGCGTATTATAGCTCTGTTTCTCTCAGTTGTGAGCGGGGGTATGACAACTGCTTTTTAGCTCTTATTCACTCTTTCTTTTATTTGCATAGGTTCATCTCACTTAGTGGATTGTGGAATTTCTTTTATTTAGCGGGCGCCATAAGCCTCGGATTTATTTTCTAAAAAGAGAACATATGTGCCAGGTTTAAATTTTCTTTTAAAAATCCTAGGTTGTTAGTTTACAGAGGTTCCTTTATTAACTATTACCCAGTTTCAGACTTCCCGAATTTTTCAAGTCTTAAACCCACAAGAATCGTGAATTTAGGTTTTATTCTGTCAATCCTAGGGAACTTTCTATCGGCTGGGCCTACCAACAAATCCCAAATCAATACACAAGTTAGCCTATAAAACCCCAAAGTCCTAATCATAATCCGATCATCTTCCATTTATAAAATGCAAGCCAAAACAAGGACATTATCAAGACTCTAGCTATATACATCCTAAAACTCTAGACACAATCAAAATATGCAAAATAAAAGAATATTTACAGAAACAAAAGATAAAAAGTGGAAAAATCCTAGCTGATCACGCAGAATCAGTGCGTGTGAGTCTGATCCAAAAGAGAAGTCAATCAATAGCCGGCCGTTTGCAAATGGAATAGCCTAAGTAGTCACCACCCGAAGGTAATTGAGTATGAGTAGTTAGAACCAAACTGCATTTAAGATCTCAAACAACCCAACTAGATTAACTGAAAAATAAAAAGACTCAAGAACTGACTTGATTAATATTAAGAATTGACTCAATTGAAAGCAAAATATTTTTGTGAATGTTTTCAATTTTTTTTATTTTTTCGTGTTATTAACTTAAAGTATTTACAAATTGAATTATTCAATTACAAGTTCTAATTTATTTACAAAAATTTCAAAAAGTTTATTCAAAATTTTACAAAATTTTGTTAAAATTAAACTTAATATATACAATGACTTGATTTTTCAAAAATTAAAAACTAAAAGGCGCCAGCTTGACATACTCACACTTAGAACAACACATTGTCCTCAATGTGGATTCAGAACTCGCGATAAAAATTGAAAAGTAAATTTACAAAAAGATAGCGACGAACTCCCTGATTTTATGTAGATGTGTCGTGTATGAAGTTTCGCGTCTTTCAGTATATACAACATACAACTCAAACAACAATTATTAATACAACAAAAATTTAATTACAATTTACATCACATCATTAAAAAACATACAACTAATGAATTACAAAATTTAACATTTATACATAACAACCATAAATGACAAACATTTGCAATGAAATAAACAACCAACACATTACATTAATATTTACAACCAGAACAACAACACAAAGATAAATATAGGCACAACAACACAAAATTAAAATAACAACGAGTAAAACATGCCAAAATAAAATATACTACAGAATATGTCCGAATACATGAAACTGAAATAAGAAATACATCACCTAAAGTACATACAAACTATCACTCCTAATCCTCATTCCCTCCGTCATCAGGCTCTGAGCCAGAGTCGCCCTCAGGGTCGGATGGAATATGAGGGTCGGGCATCCGAGGGCGCAACTCAATGTCAAGATGTGCCGCTATGCGCCTCTGGTTGTCCTCAATCGCGTCTAACCTCTGAATGAGATATCGGAGGGTAAGACGAGGAGGAACAAGGGCCATCTGGATCCTCCAAGATGGGTGCAAAATGCGGTGCGTAGATGGCGCAGGCATCGCAGGAACAGGGCCATCTGGATCCTCCAAGATGGGTGCCCATCGGGGTGGTGTGTCCCACGTGACCATCCCCGGCATCTGCATATCATGTAACGCGTACGGCGTCGTCTCGGGGCCGATGGTAAGATGCTCTACTGGATACCAGTCGAACACCCCCAGACGAGCCGCCAATCGACAGACGTAGGGGCCCATCTCCAGGCGTGCAGTATGTCCTCCCCGACGAGGCCTCGCAAAAGATGTAAGCAATATAGTAGCGAGGTTCGCCGGGTGGCGACCATAAATGCAATACAGGCAGAAGAGGTCGAAATAGCTTACCTTGTCCTTGCCAGAGTGGCGAGGAATCAAGGTGCTAGCGATGATCCGATGGATGTATCGCAATAAGGGATCGTGGATTTGTGTAGCCAACCGTTGATCCGTATGCGGAGGAACCACTATCGTCCTCCAATAAACGGTCATCTCATCCTCAGTAACGTATCCGGGCCTGGCCGCCCTAGACACGCCCCGAAGAAGGTCGTCAAACTCTCCAACTGCCACCTCCGCCCTGGAGTAAATGCCCATGGCGACAATAAAATCAGCGACACTCATGCGCTGTGTCGTCTGACCTAAGGCGAACGATACAACGCCAGGGGCAGAGAGGGAGCTCTCGTCGTAGCGGATGGTAGAAAGGAACTCCACCGTGAGCTCGGCGTACTGCTGCCACTGACATCGCAGCAAGTATACCCACGGTGGAGTCACCATGGCATCGAGCTCCTCTACGCGGCCAAGCCGCTCGATAACAGCTCGATCAAATCCCCGATGCTGCATGATCTCTAACACTGCTAGCGTGGTCATGTGTGAGTACTCCAGGGTGTCCGTCTGAAACTGCAAGAATGTGTGATCGGGTAAAGAACGCAGCTGAGGATGGACTGGGTGAGCGTGTGGTGGTGGCACGTCTAGAGGTGCTGAATAGCGGATCTCACGTGGTGGCAGTGGCTGCCTCTGCGCCTGTGCCTCTGTAGTGGTCACCCTCCTGGCCCTCGAACTCGATGCCTCGGCCATCTCTGTGATAATATACAACAAACACATATACAAAATAATTACAAACTAACTACAAACCTAAATCCTAAGTTATGATTCATTTTATTTGAAAAACGTTTGTTATTTACAAAGATGTTGTTTACGGCATTTATGTACAAAGTGCCTTATTATTTATTTCTGATATACATTATACAATGTGTTGTTCTTTGTTTCTATACAAAATTTTTATTTTAATGTACAGTTATTTAATAATTTACAAATACATATTATACATACATAAATATACATATATTAGTGTTCAATTATAATTGTACATATAATATTTATTAATTTTGTATAAGTACAAATACAAATTCACAGTATTATTTGTTAAGTGACAAGTGATACATACATATTCTTTATTAATTTCCAATATACATAACTATATTATTTGTATAAAAGTTATTTGTACAACATTATTTATTCAATATACAACTTATTTTATTTATATACTTAAGTAGTATTTATTATTTAAAAAGTACAATGCATTTTTACAAGTGCTTTATTTAAATTACAACATTTATATTTTTATTTTACAAAAGAATATTTTTTTATTAGTTACAATATAAAATTCTCATTTATTTTAAATTTACATTGACATAAATATTAAACATACATAAGTTTACATACATACATTATCATTACATATACATATACTCATTTTACAAAACAGATACATTTACATTAATATAAACCTACAAGACAATATTTAATGTAGCTACTTATGAAGCTTTTACTTATTTAAAATTACAAGAATTATTTTTATTACAAGCACACATACTACTTATACGTTATTTAGACAAAAGTGGTATTATTATACTTATTTTATATTACATTATTTTGATTGGACAAATACTTATTTATTTTACAAACATATTAATTTATATTAATTATATTTTACATTATTTTTATTTTACATACACAAAAGTTATATTACAAAAATTATTTATTTATGTTTATTTTATGTTTATTATCTAAATACTTATTTATATTACAAAGAGCTTCTACTTATTTATTTTTTTTTTTTTTGTGATAACTAAATAAGAGAAAACCTAAAATTTAAAGGAAACCAACTAATTTTAATTCCAAATTAATTTCTAAATCTACGATTAATAAAATAAAAATTAAACTAATAATAAAATTTAAAGTCTAAAGATTTCCTAATAAAAGAAATAAATAAAATTTTAGCTACTAAATTTAAACTAAACTAAATTCTATAATGGGGCTTAATTAATTTTAACTAAAGAAAATTAAAACTAAGTTAAAACCTAAATTTCTATAACTAAAGGAATTAAAATTAACTAAAATAAAAATTAAAATAAAGCAAAAATATAAAAGAGTAAAACTAGATTAAACTAAATACTAACTAAGTATACTAAAACTAAAAACTAAATGAAATTGACACCAATTAAACCCTAATAGAATTTTTAAAATTAAAAATTAGCCTAAAAACAAGTAAAAGATAATCGAGTTTAGCAACTAGTGATGAATAAAACAATCAGATGTAATGCCCGGTGATGTAATCAACCGTACGAAATGGTGATTCGAACGTGCCAAAAGACATACCCACACTTGAATCCGACACGATCGTGCAAACACACATACATCTCTAATCACACAGAACTTGATGAACTCAAACTAAAACTATGTACAAGTTGGGCCAAGGCCCGAATCCCTAACCAGCTCGGGATTCGAGGAGGACAACCTCCTCATCTGACGGAATAGGGCCTCCAATGTAGGGCTTCAAACAGTGCCCATTGACCTTCCACGTGTGGTCACCCGATTCCAACTCAACCGCACCATGCGGGAACACCTCGCGAACTACAAATGGGCCTCTCCACCTTGACTTCAGCTTTCCTGGGAATAGCCTCAGTCTCGAGTCATAAACCAAAACTTGATCGCCCTCCTCGAACTCCTTCACATTCTTCAATCGCCTGTCGTGTAGCGCCTTCGTGCGCTCCTTATAACTCCACGACCGAGCGTACGCCTCGTCGCGTAGCTCATCCAACTCATGCATCTGGAGGAACCGGTGCTTGCCAGCCTGTGACATATCCAAATTCACAGCTTTCAAAGCCCAAAAGGCTTTATGCTCAAGCTCTACCGGGAGATGACAGGCTTTATCATAGACCATCCGATAGGGAGTCGTCCCAATCGGATTCTTAAACGCGGTCCTAAAAGCCCACAAGGCGTCATCTAGTTTGTCGGCCCAATCCTTCCTAGTGTGGCCGATAGTCCACTCCAAAATCCTCTTCACTCCCCGATTCGCGTTTTCCACCTGACTGCTGGTCTGCGGGTGATATGCGGTCGACAGACGGTGGGTGACCCCGTACTTGGCTAGCACTTTGTCCATCTGAGTATTACAGAAGTGCGTGCCACGGTCACTGATCAACGCTCTCATGGTCCCGAACCTGCAAAACAAGTGCTTCAGAAATCTCACCACTACTCTCGCGTCATTAGTGGGGAGCGCACGTGCTTCCACCCACTTAGAAACATAGTCAATCACGACGAGTATATACCTATTCCCTCGAGAAGCGGGGAAAGGTCCCATGAAGTCAATGCCCCAGACATCAAAAATTTCAACCACCTGAATTGGTTGCTGGGGCATGTCATTCCTAGATGAGATGTTACCTGTCCTCTGACAGGAATCACACACCTCTTAAAAACCTGATCAGCACACACACGGAAAAAGTAAGGCGCATCCCAAATGTAATGCCTCGTGTCGGCAAAGAATTTCTTGCACTGCTGGGATGTCAAACCCTTAAGAAGGAAATCGTTGGCCAAATAATTGGCAATGTCTGAAAACCACGGTAATCTCTCATCTAGCCTGTCTGTGCGGCAGATATCATCTATCCCCCCGCTCATCAGCGTCTCCTGGGGAAACCTATCCGTCATCGCTCCCTCACAAATGAAATCCCTCTCCGGATCCTCAAGTCGCGACAAATGGTCGGCGGCTACGTTCTCATCTCTCTTCTTGTCCTTGATCTCTATGTCAAACTCGGACAGAAGGAGGATCCACCGGATCAGTCTTGGCTTCGCGTACTTTTTAGCAAAAGGGTAATGTAGAGCCTCATGATCGGTATAGACAACAGTCTTAGAGAGGACGAGATAAGACCTAAATTTATCGAATGCGTAGACTACCTCCAACAACTCTTTCTCGGTGGTCGTATAATTCTCCTGGGCGGCATCTAAGGTCTTACTCGCATAGTAAATAGGGTGGAAATGCTTATCCAACCTCTGCCCAAAGGACAGCCCCCATTGCGAAATCACTAGCGTCGCACATGAGCTCAAACGGCTGGCTCCAATCGGGGGCTATCCGAATCGGGGTACTCACCAACCTCTCCTTCAGATACTCAAAGGCTCTCACACAATCATCATCAAACACAAACTCCACATCCTTCTCAAGCAAACGAGTGATAGGTCGGTTGATCTTCGAAAAATCCTTAATGAAGCGTCTGTAGAATCCCACATGACATAAAAAGCTTCGCACAGCTTTAACACTCGTGGGAGGAGGAAGCTTGCTGATAATCTCAAACTTTGCTATATCGACCTGGATGCCGTCACGGGATATCTTATGGCCAAGAACAATCCCCTCGGTGACCATAAAGTGGCATTTCTCCCAGTTAAGCATCAGATTCGTCTCCACGCATCTCCTGAGCATCTTCTCCAGATTGGTTAGACACTAATCGAACGAAATTCCGAACACAAAAAAATAATCCATAAACACTTCCATAGAAGTTTCGATCATGTCCTGGAAGATGGCTACCATACATCTCTGAAATGTGGCTGGAGCGTTACATAACCCGAACAGCATACGGCGATATGCAAAAGTGATGTACGGGCATGTAAAAGTGGTTTTTTCCTGATTCTCTGGTGAAATCAGGATCTGGAAATAACCAGAGAAACCATCAAGGAAACAGTAAAACTGTTGTCCCGACTAACGCTCTAGCATCTGGTCGATAATGGGAGTGGGAAGTGGTCCTTACGGGTGGCATCATTCAACTTCCGATAATCTATGCACACCCTCCATCCGGTAACTGTAGGAGTGGGAGCTATCTACTTCTTCTCGTTCACCACCACAGTCATACCGCCCTTCTTAGGGACCACATGTACTGGGCTCACCCACGAAGAATCAGAAATGGGGTATATGAGCCCAGCATTTAACAATTTAAGGACGTCCTTCTTCGCCACTTCACCCATGTTAGGATTTAGCCGTCTCTGTGGCTGAACCACCGGCTTGTAATACTCCTCAAGCAGTATGCGATGCATGCAGAAACAAGGGTGAATACCCTTAATGTCCATCAGCTTCCACGCAATCGCCTGCTTGTGCTCCCTAAGCACACTAATAAGTCTACTCTTCTCTACATCTGTCAGAGCTGCTGAAATAATGACTGGTAGATCCGAGTCCCCATCAAGGAATGCATAATCAAGGTGAGGAGGCAACTCCTTTAGCTCTAATGATGGGGGAGCCTCAACAGATGGCTTTTCAGACGGCTCAGAACTCTCAAACTCAAAAACTATGGGATAAACAGGAGGCTCCACTGTTACACTGCTAGGGATGTAATCAAGATAAGCCTCAATAGCATCAGCATGGACCTCAACTCCCACATCCTCAACTCTCTCATCACCGTCACCCAAGTCCTGATCTCCCAACAGATCAACTCCACTAATGTAGTTCAGGCAACGATCCATAGTAGAGAAAAATGCATCTAGAAAGTAGACCTGATCGTCCTGACCACTGGAGTTCTTCATGGACTTCACCACATCAAAGGTGACGGTATCCTCTCCAACACGCAATGAGATATTCCACTCATAAACATCAATCATCGCCTTCGCCATGCGAAGGAAGGGTTGTCCCTTAATGAGGGGAACTCGGTCATCAGCCTGCATGTCAAGTATAACAAAATCCACGGGGAAGGAAAACTTGTCGAACTTCATGAGGACATTCTCAACAATCCCACGAGGATACTTGACTGACCGATCAGGCAATGCCAAACTCATGCGTGTAGGTGCCGGCTCTCCTAGATCTAGCTGCGTATAAATGGAGTATGGCATCAAATTGATGCTAGCACCTAGATCAGACAATGCATGGTTCACAGAAGAACCGCCAAACAAACAGGGAATAGTGAAAATCCCTGGATCCTCAAGCTTCTCTGGCAGCTTATTCTGAACCAACGCTGAGCACCTAGCTCCCAAAGTGACAGTAGAGAGTGTCTCCAATTTCTACTTGTTAGGCAGGAGGTCTTTCAAGAATTTAGCATATTTCGGCATATGCTGGAGGGCCTCAACAAATGGTAGATTGATCTTAAGCTGTTTAAACATCTCTAAAAAGTGTCCATACTCCTAATCACACTTCATCTGCAGTGCGCGTGCAGGATATGGAAGCTTAGTCAAATCAATCTCAGGCTCCTCAGCCACTCTCTTACCCTTCTTCTTCTCTTCTAACTTCTCCCTCTTCAACCTCTCAACTGAACAATCGCTGCTCGGTGTGGTACTAGCTGGGTCTAGCCTCAATGGCACCCCTACAGGAGTCTCCATCTCAATCTCCTCATTTACCGGCTCATCATCAACATGTACGACCGGTGGTGGCAGTTCTACATCTCCTCCCCGACCACTAAATGTGGTCACTGCCTTCACATGACCCCTCGGGTTAGGGTCAGTGTTCGCCCTAAACGACCCTCCCCGTCTCTCATCAAATCTCTTCGCCAACTCTCCCACCGACCGCTGCAAATCCAGAAATCCGGCCTGCTGATTCCTCAATAGTGTATCATGCTCCTCGATCTTCTGGTCCCGTAGCTTGTCTTTATCCATGATCTGCTGAAGCATCTTCATCTGCTGCGCCATCATGTCCTCCAGCTTCGTGTCTCGATCTCTGCTACCTGAGCTCTCGGGCGCGTCTCTCTCGATGATCGGGATATGGCGCGTCGGTGGCTTCTCGTAGGAGCTGCTGTGATTTCCCCGCCAGTTCGAGTGCTGCTGCTGATGCTGTCCCTGATTATGGCCTCACCAATTCGAATTCTGATTCCAATTAGGGTTGGGATTGAAGGACCTGTTCCATCCAGAATTGATGGCCTCAACCTGTGCCTGATCGGTAACCGGGCACTCAGCAGTACTATGTCCACCCCGACATATCTCGCACCGAGCTGCTGCCATCTTCAACTCCTTAATGTCCTTAGCCAATGGTTCTAATGCTGGCGGTGCAATAGTGGGCTTTGCAGCCGGCACAACTCTCCTCACATAGGACGGGTCCTCATACTCCGCTAAGGCGAAATCCTCAAACATCGCCTCGCACTCTTCTGGCTCCTTCTTGTCCATGGCGTGTCCCCCAGCAGCTGTATTAAACCTCCTCTTCGTCTCCAAGGTCAGCCCGTTGTAGAACTTCTTAACTAAGGCCCAATCAGATAAGCCATGCTGGGGGCATCTGCTTAGAAGGAAGTTAAACCTCTCCCACGCCAAGTAATATGGCTCATCCGGAACGAATGGAACTGATCTTTCAGTCGGGCAGATTTAGAAGGAGGATGATCCTTCTTTAGAAACTTGGTCTGAAGATCGACCCAAGTAGTGATCGAGTCCCTGGGAAGAAGATTCAACCAGGTCGCAGCTCGGCCTGCGAGTGTGAATGGGAACAAACGTAGGTAGACAGCCTCCTCTGAAACGCCATTGATGCGGAAAGTGTCGCATATACGCAAAACGAGAGAAATATGGCCTGGGGCGTCCTCGTCGTCTAGGCCATGAAACTGCGTCGAATTCGTGATCGTAGACATCACGTGCGAAGGGATCTGCCAGTAGTTGTTGTTGACCCCCAACCGTGTGATGGCAGACCGGGCCCCAACAACCCCATGACTGGCTAGCTCGTGAACAGTCCGCCTTGGTGGCGGAGGTGGTGGCGGCTCCATAACAAGAGAAGGGTCAAGAAAACTTACCTGTTGATGGGCTCGCAGAATCTGCTCTGGTGAAGTAAGCTCGAACTCCGGTGCTCCCTGCAATCAGCGATGGAGCATACAACTACCGACACCCAAATCAAACAAGCAAGTAAGACTCACATATGGACAAAGAAAATCCTAATCTAAGGCACAAATAACAAATAACAAGTAAAGGCACTAAGAAGAAAATAAAATAAAACCTACAAAGGAAAATTAAGCTAGGGGGAAGATAGGAAAGTAAGCAAGTAAATGCCACAATCTAAGTAATCTTTGCTATTGCCTAGTATCCCCGGCAACGGCGCCAAAAACTTGATGCAAGCGGTCAGTATACTAAAAACAAGACTAAATTAAAGCTATTTAACCTAAGCTAAAGACACAAAATCTAATCCTAGACCTATACTTAACCTAAACATCTAGTAATAATCAGAAATCCTAAACAAGACAGCTACTAAGGCAAGTGTACCTATCGGTGGCAGAATAGCTGGTGGAAGTCCGGATATCGAACCAATGGAAACTAGTATAACAAATTAACCAAGACGGTGGACAAAATAAGAAAAAAGAGAGAAGGGGGTTTGGTGGACTCTGACAATCTAATCAGACTGAGACTGACTAAACAACTAAGCTACTAACTAAACTCTGAAACTGAACTAAAATAGGAACTGTAAATGAAATCTAACTGCAATGAGGAAAAAACTGGTATACCTAGGCTGGGAGTCAAAAGGGTGACACATGCTGACTTGGACTGACTTATTAAGGATGAAAACTAGGATCTTAAGGAACAGACTAAGGATAACCTAATGTGACCCAGATCAGATACCAGGCAACTCCAATGGGAATCCTAAAGCTGTAATGTATGCATTAGTCTATCGGGTCACCTTCTGGATTTTCCCGATACGCAATTGCACTCTAACGGGTGAATCACCTCCAGGATTTCTTGTAACATCAGTGCCGAAAACGTCACCGGAACAGTGATCAGCACAGTAACATGAACAGGGAATCAAGTACATAACTCAGTTGATGTTCATATATCGTTATCATTTCATGTTATCATAGCACAGTTTCAGAATCATTTCAGAAACAAAACTCAGAATCATGGTTCATCAGTCAGATAATTATCTAGCGATACAGAACCATCATTTGATTGTTAATTAGGATTTTATTATGTATGAACGTATGTGAGGCTTACAGAACAGAACAACACGGATGTCGTTACGTGAATGCTAAATCGACTGATTATTCGTATAGGTGACGATCTGTACGAATATATCCGAAGGTTTAACGTTCTGAATGATATTCGATAATTAGAAAACCATATTGAAAAGTACAGTTATCGTCGTGTTCGTACGGGTGACGATTCGAACGAATACGCGCGACGACTATTTGATTCGATTTTAAACAATAAATTAAATATTTCAGAAAATTTAAAATAAACAAAAGATATTAGTTAATTTATTAGCAATCACAACCTAATTTACTTAATAAACTCTATTTTAAAAACCGTAACGATTCATTACGAAAAACGGAACGAAACCGACGTTTTACGCGAAACCGAGCAACCGAAACGAACCCGAACTCACCGGGGTATAAATACCCCACATGATTCATCTTCTTCATTTATCCTCTTCACTCTCTCTCTCTCTAAAACAAAAAACCCGGAACTTTCTCTCTCTAGAAAGTTCACGCTTCAAACCTCCATAACTTCCCCATTTCTTGACCAAATCACTTCATCTTCCCCATGTCGTTATGTGAATGCTAAATCGACGAACTATTCGTATAGGTGACGATCTGTACGAATATATCCGAAGGTTTAACGTTCTGAATGATATTCGATAATTAGAAAACCATATTGAAAAGTACAGTTATCGTCGTGTTCGTACGGGTGACGATTCGAACGAATACGCGCGACGACTGTATGATTCGATTTTAAACAGTAAATTAAATATTTCAGAAAATTTAAAATAAACAAAAGATATTTAGTTAATTTATTAGGAATCACAACCTAAATTAACTTAATAAACTCTATTTTTAAAACTGTAACGATTCATTACGAAAAACGGAAGGAAACCGACGTTTTACTCAAAACCGAGCAACCGAAACGAACCCGAACTCACCCGGGGTATAAATACCCCACATGAGTCATCTTCTTCATTTATCCTCTTCACTCTCTCTCTATAAAACCAAAAACCCAGAACTTTCTCTCTCTAGAAAGTTCAAGCTTCAAACCTCCATAACTTCCCCATTTCTTGACCAAATCACTTCATCTTGGTGCCATATCGAAGCTCTCATCTTCCTCTACACGAAAGTACAACCGATCTAAGCATTTAACCAGTCGATTCGAGGTAAAAACGAGTTTTCTTTTCGGTTTTAAGGGTTTCAAAACCCTAATTTTGCACCCTTCTTGCAACCCGGTTCTTTACCTTAAAATCCTTAGGGGAACACCACCATACACACCTAGAAGAAGTTAGGAGTTTGTAGAACACCATGGATTAGCCATCTGATTGGAAATGGGGCTGCTGTGCTTGGGGAGTTCGAAGACCCGAATGGGAATACACAGCCCAACAGATGGGGCCGATTGCCTTCATTCGGCCGAAAGGGTCAAGAGCCGAAGTAAGCTTCTTCGGTCGGCTCAATGGCCATTCTGTCAGCCCATGCTATTCGGCCAGGCCTCATTCGACTTCAGCTATTTGCCCTATTCCCTCCTGGTTCAGCCTCCATTCTCCCGAATCAAGCCCTGGTTCGGCCAAGCTTCATGCGGCCTAACCCAGCTCATTCGGCCATACCCCATTCGATCGGATACCTTCTTTCGGCCTGAACTCATTCTCCCGACCTGGTTTGGCCCTAGCACCCATACGAGCCATATCTCAGTCGATTGGAGCTGGGTATACTACATTCGGCCGAATACTTGAGGGGAATACCTAATCGTGACCAAGAGGGGGTGAAATGCATGGGGACTACGTGGAACTTGCATGGGGCATGTGCGTGTGCATGGGATCAACATTAGGGTCGCATTAATGAAACCAACTTTGGGTGTGTTGTGGATTCGATAAAGAAATGCCAAACACTAGAAAGCACATGGATTCATTAATTAAACCAATAATCTAGGTTCCTTTCATGTGGGATGGTTAATGATACACAAGTTATTACGGGAAAATAAGGAATTAGGGTTTCTTAAACAAGGAATTGTATAACTAATGGAATTAAGGAAACGAGGGTTGTCAACTTCAATTCGGGATGGAAAACATGGGAGAAAATCATAAAGGACCGAAGCAATAACCTAGGGTTGAAGTGTTGATTTAACTATACACAGAAACCTTAGGAAAGTCCATAAAGTCATGTAACTAACCTAGATGGTTTACTTAAACTATCAAGGCTCAGTTAATCAAAGTATTGATAAAGAATCTAGTAATGTGCCGAGGTTAACCCAATGGGCTTAACCCAAGCCCATCATGTGTGAATTACGCTTTCTTAAATTTAAATAGGTTTCTCTTTTTAATAAAAGAAAATAAATTGTAAACCTTGTTAAATTAATTAAATGATTTTCTAAATAAATATTCAACTTAAAATGAATTAACTTAAAAAAACGTTTTAATTAGAGACTTATAATGCTTAATTGTGGGATAAGGGTTTATTATTGGGTAATGAGTTTAGACTAGTTAGATGAAATTCTAGAAACACATTAGTAACGTACGACACTTAGTTGCACACCGAGACCAAACCCTAGATACGACGACTACTGTATATACTAATCGTATTCGAATCCTCTTAAAAACAACTCAGGTACTGAAGATACTTAGGTAACAACAACGAGCGCGCATTTCGTGGTAAATCAGTACAGAGCAACATAGGTGAGTTCATGGCCCCTTTTTCTAAACCTTTTTGGTTTCAAACGCGGGGCTGAGAAGCATGCGTAAACCGTTTTCTTTTAAATATGTTTTACGTAACTGCCTTTAATTATTGTATGTGTTATATATACATGTTTATACCCTAGACTCCTTTCTAGGTATATGTCATGCAGAATTAACTGAATGATAAATTAATTACTCCCATGAGTAATACTTTAATTCTAAAACTCTAAAACAACACTTAGTCCATCAAGTTTGAATTCATAGAATCTAAACTCAAAGTGTAACTAAGATAACTAAATCTAAGAATCTAATTCAGTGTATGATCAGTAAAGCTAAGGATCCTATTTAAAGATCTATAATAATTGTGGAAATCATAGAATGCTAAACATCAGATCAGGAGACTCAAGAGAATCATAACCGTGTATGAATCAACGAAATAATGAAATCATTAATGTGTATGTTAAGGTGGGTGTCAGTTGTACATAAATCAAGACCACGTGTTAATACACATAAAGTCCCGTCACAAATAGTAGACTCTCGTAGTCAAGCTATATGGGCAAAACTTAAACTATCAAACGAAATCAAGAGAATCAGAGCAGATCAAGAACCAAAGGATATCCTTAAAGTCCCAACGCATACAGTAGGCCAAAGGGTCAAGCTGATATGGGCAAATCATTAAAGTCCCCACACATACAGTAGGCCAAAGGGTCAAGCTGATATGGGCAAATCATGAAAGTCCCGACGCATACAGGTAGACTCCTTGTGGGTCATGCCTGATATGGGCCACGTGTGAGAGGGTACAACTTGGACAACCACCAACAACTAAGTCTAATTGATTGAGTCAAACAAGGCCCAATCATCATGTCTTAGTTGTATTTAAATGATTAGTTATTAGTTTAATTAACCATTTAATATTATATTTCTACAAACATTTTGGGAAATCATGGGAACATGGTGAACCTAGGAAATCAGAGGCATTTCAATTTGTGGAAATCAAATTTTAACATGGAAGTGGATGGTAGGTAAGAATGCTTAATTATCATTAACAACAATGTCCTATGTGACTTAGTATATGGTAGGATGGCGTCTGCCTGCCGTCTGGGCAGGTTGTAGGCTCGACTCAGGGGTATGCCCTATATATAAGCATACCGAGTTGGATGATACAGGTGGTGTTAATGAGGTTAAGGTTGTTACTGAAGGGATTGGTAAATGCTAATGGATTCGTGTTTTTAGACTTCTAAACAAATTGTTTGAAACCAGCATGGAAATGAAATAGGAAGATAGATAAGACGCTTAATTGTCATTAACAGTAATGTCCTATGTGACTTAGTATGTGGTGGGATGGTGTCTCGGCGGGTTGTAGGCTCGACTCAGGGGTATGCCCTATATATAAGCATACCGAGTTGGATGATATAGCTGGTGTTAATGAGGTTAAGGTTGTTATCTAGAAAGGGATGTGCAAAAGCTATTTTCAACAACTAAAGTACATGAACTCACCAACCATTGTGTTGACTTTGTTTTCTTTCATGCTTTCTCAGGTGATGTACAGGATTAAGCTAAGATTTCAGGAATGCATGCTAGGATGCCAGCTAGAGGACCTAGTAGTTTTTGGGAAGCACATATTTTGTTGACTACTGTGAATCACTTTGGATATCTTGTGCGATTACAAGATAGTAAACTTATGATTCACCTGTTAGATTTACTTAGTTAAATTATCATACGTTGACAATTGTAATTTAACTCTGTAAACTCTAGTTTAATGTATTGTACTTTAGCTATTCTTAATGTTGATGCTATGTAAACAATCTGATCATCACGATTATCATTCATGATATCGCGCCCCGAGAACCTTCCGCCCGACGGGGAAGTCGATCCAACCCGCTGGCTCGGGGTGTGACAGATTGGTATCAGAGCTCAAGGTTATAGAGAATAATAGGTCATTTGCTTAAACGGTTTGGCCTAGACTATAACTTAGGGACCCTCATATAGAGAACATATGATTTAAGCTTGCATTGTGTCTTTTACTTTTGGTCATTACGCTAACCGATATCCTTTCGGGTATAAGCAGAATGTCACCAAGAAGACAACCATCACCACCTCCTCCTACACAGGAGATGTACCCAGCAGTTGTTGCACTCGCAACCCTAGGTACTGAACTGATGATGACGGTTCTCCCTGGAATTATCACTCAGGTCATTAACGGTGATGAAAACACTCGATGCTGCCTGAAGACAATCACGGGAACTGAAGGAATTGCACAAGGAGAAACAAGCAAGAAGCAAAAACAGTGTCGTCCTAAGAAATCAAGAGACCCTGTAATCTACACTAAGGCCATTCCCCTTCGCCAAAGGGCCATTGCTCCTGAGCCAGAGGGTCGTAAGCGTTACGCTGGAAAAGCTCCACTTTGCGCTAACTCTCACTATCACCACCATGCTAAAACTTCATGCAGACAATGCACCCGTTGTGGTAAGATGGGTCATTGGGACCACCAATGCAGATCCCCGATGAAATTCATATGTACACAGAAGGTTGGCAAGTTTCCTTTATGTGTTACGTGCGGTCTTTACCATGCTGAAAATAAACTGTGCAAACATTGCCTAAACTGTGGGAGGAAGGGACACTAGAGTCGTGATTGTAATAATCCCCCGACTCATAATCAAAACCCTGGGAACACTACATATCCCCTTCCTCGACACAGCAAGGATTGCTATGTGTGCAGAATGTCCGAACACATTGCACGAGACTGCCCCGTAAGGGTATCTTCAGCAGATCCTGCGCGTCCAGAGGAAATGGTTACTTTGCCGGCTTCTGATGCAGATTTGGGATGGGATGATCCCACAGGTATGCATATTTCATCATGTGCGTTAAATTATTTAGTGGCATGCTAACTAGAAATGCATACTCTGTTGTGGTTTTAGAAACAATAAATCCAAGGAAACTGTAAGTAAGTTCGATGCAAATAAGATAATAAGAATAGTAGTCTGAGGAAGCCTTAGGTCAAATAAGCGTTAAGTAATTAAATAAAGATAGGGTGATTCTTAATTACAGTCTAGCTACTATAGTTAGGAAAAGAACCTTATCTACTTAGAGTATTAAAGGCCTGTAGAAATTCAGATGCAAAAGCTAGTGTGTAAGCTGTCACTTTCTCACCTAGACCTCATAGGACTCGAATCACTTGATTTAGAGAACTTCGGTTCTAGGATGTTAGGAGAAGATGAGTGTTAGAACTGTGCTGAAATCTTATCTAAACTAGATAAGTAGATCAGGAGAATCAGTGCGAATACAAAAAGAAGATATGCCAGAGACAGTATCCCGAATTAGATATAGGTATTCCGAGTTACGGTAATGCTTTTCGGGTAGAAGAATGCACTTATGGTTTTCATGGACCTCATGAGACTGAGTGTGCAAACCGTATCTGGATCAGTCGTCATTTTCGTTAGGGATGACATATGGATTTATTCTAAGAGCAAAGCAGAACACGAACGACGTCACAGGAAGATTCTAGAGTTAGTAAAGAAAGAGCAACTCTATCCTAAATTCTCCAAGTGCGAAGTAGACTAAGAATAGTAACAATTGGAACAACAGTTGCAATGAGTCCCATGAGTCACGCAACTTTTGGGTAGAAGTAAAGTAAATATACATCACCTCGGAGATGTGTATAGGAGTACTTAAAAGATAAATCATTATCTTTATCCTAATAGAGTTACCATATTTTAGGTAGACCTCCCCAAAAGATAAAGAACACCTTCAAAACTGAAGACAGATCTAACAGGTGGTGAAATATGTATACGGTTGTATCAAATAACCTAAGAATTCACCAGGTGTGACTTAAAGATCTAGATTAGATGATCAAGACCTAGAGTTGTGAAAATCACATATGAAAACTTTATGGAGTGTGTTAGGCTGTAGAGAAGAAGGATAGCTTGAAACGAAAGCGAATGGAATACCTACGGTTGACGAATCGAGAAAACTTATTCTCGAGAAAGCACAGAGAAACAGATAATCAGTGCATCCAGGCGCCGATAAAATATACCTAGAGTTACAGATTTTTTTTTGTTGCCAAGAATGGAGAAAGACATAGCCGAATGCATTGGTCGAAGCCTTATGTGTGCAAGGGTAAAGATGGAACACCAGAAACCGTCAGGGTCACTAGAACAGCCTGAGATTCCGTGCTGGAAGTTGGAAGAAACGGCTATGGATTTCAACACCAAGCTGCCCCGCACTTCCAGTGGTCATGATACCATATGAGTCATCATTGATCAAATGACGAAATATGCCCGTTTCTTGCCAAAACGTGAGACCTTCAAGATGGATAAGCTGACTGATTATACAGCAACGAGATAGTGGTACGTCACGGACTACCATTGCCTATCATGTTGGATAGAGACAGCAAATTCACATTAAGGTTCTGACAAACATCGCAGAAACCCCTAGAGATGTACTTAAATCTGAGTACAGCTCACCGTCCACCAACGGACGGTCGAAGCGAAAGTACTACACAAGTCCTAGAGGATATGTTGAGAACCTGTGTGTTAAACTTTGGTGGAAATTGGGACTCTCAATTTCCACTGAACAAATTCTCCTACAACAATAGTTGTAATAGTAGCTTTGGATGCTCACCGTTCGAGGCTCATTAAGACCGGAAATGTTGGTCACCGAGCTGTTGGATTGAAATAAGGGATAATAGAATAACTAGACCAGAGCTTACTCAAGAGACTACCGACAAGATTTCTCATATGCAACCAAGGCTACAAGCAACAAGGAACAAACAGAAGAGTTAAACCGATAAATGGCATCAGCCGTTGGAATTTCAAGGGGGAAACCGTGTTAAGTTAAAGGTATCCCCAAGGAAGGGAGTAGTCCATTTTGGAACGAAAGGTAAATTAGCACCACGATACGTAGGACCGTTCGAGATCATCGAACGTATGGGTCCTGTGACGTATAGACTAAGATTACCAGATGAACTTAGTGGTGTGCAGGACGTGTTTCACGTCACGAACTTGGAGGAATGCTTAAATGACGAATTGCTCGTCATACTAGTTGAAGAAATTTAATTGGACGAACATTTACATTTAATCTAAGAATCCTCGGAGATTATGGCTCGCAAGGTTAAACAACTAAGGCTAAGCCGTACTCCGATTGCTAAGTCTCATTGGAATTCAAAGCGCAAACCCAAGTTTACTTGGGAATGCGAAGATCACATGAAGTTAAAGTATCCCCAACTGTTAACAAAGGAAGCCGTACCGGATTATAATTCTTAAATTTCGGGACAAAATTTCTTTAAGAAGGGGAGACTGTAACATCAGTGCCGGAAACGTCACCGGAACAGTGATCAGCACAGTAACATGAACAGGGAATCAAGTACATAACTCAGTTGATGTTCATATATCGTTATCATTTCATGTTATCATAGCACAGTTTCAAAATCATTTCAGAAACAAAACTCAGAATCATGGTTCATCAGTCAGATAATTATCTAGCGATACAGAACCATCATTTGATTGTTAATTAGGATTTTATTATGTATGAACGTATGTGAGGCTTACAGAACAGAACAACACGGATGTCGTTACGTGAATGCTAAATCGACTGATTATTCGTATAGGTGACGATCTGTACGAATATATCCGAAGGTTTAACGTTCTGAATGATATTCGATAATTAGAAAACCATATTGAAAAGTACAGTTATCGTCGTGTTCGTACGGGTGACGATTCGAACGAATACGTGCGACGACTATTTGATTCGATTTTAAACAGTAAATTAAATATTTCAGAAAATTTAAAATAAACAAAAGATATTTAGTTAATTTATTAGCAATCACAACCTAAATTAACTTAATAAACTCTATTTTAAAAACCGTAACGATTCATTACGAAAAACGGAACGAAACCGACGTTTTACGCGAAACCGAGCAACCGAAACGAACCCGAACTCACCGGGGTATAAATACCCCACATGATTCATCTTCTTCATTTATCCTCTTCACTCTCTCTCTCTCTAAAACAAAAAACCCGGAACTTTCTCTCTCTAGAAAGTTCACGCTTCAAACCTCCATAACTTCCCCACTTCTTGACCAAATCACTTCATCTTGGTGCCAAATCAAAGCTCTAATCTTCCTCTACACGAAAGTACAACCGATCTAAGCATTTAACCAGTCGATTCGAGGTAAAAACGAGTTTTCTTTTCGGTTTTAAGGGTTTCAAAACCCTAATTTGCACCCTTCTTGCAACCCGGTTCTTTACCTTAAATTCCTTAGGGGATCACCACCATACACACCTAGAAGAAGTTAGGAGTTTGTAGAACACCATGGATTAGCCATCTGATCGGAAATGGGGCTGCTGTGCTTGGGGAGTTCGAAGACCCGAATGGGAATACACAGCCCAACGAATGGGGCTGATTGCCTTCATTCGGCCGAAAGGGTCAAGAGCCGAAGTAGGCTTCTTCGGTCGGCTCAATGGCCATTCTGTCAGCCCATGCTATTCAGCCAGGCCTCATTCGACTTTAGCTATTCGCCCTATTCCCTCCTGGTTCAGCCTCCATTCGCCCGAATCAAGCCCTGGTTCGACCAAGATTCATGCGGCCTAACCCAGCTCATTCGGCCATACCCCATTCGATCGGATACCTTCTTTCGGACTGAACTCATTCTCCCGACCTGGTTTGGCCCTAGCACCCATACGAGCCATATCTCAGTCGGTTGGAGCTGGGTATACTACATTCGGCCGAATACTCGAGGGGAATACCTAATCGTGACCAAGAGGGGTGAAATGCATGGGGACTACGTGGAACTTGCATGGGGCATGTGTGTGTGCATGGGATCAACATTAGGGTCGCATTAATGAAACCAACTTTGGGTGTGTTGTGGATTCGACAAAGGAATGCCAAACACTAGAAAGCACATGGATTCATTAATTAAACCAATAATCTAGGTTCCTTTCATGTGGGATGGTTAATGATACACAAGTTATTACGGGAAAATAAGGAATTAGGGTTTCTAAAACAAGGAATTGTATAACTAATGGAATTAAGGAAACGAGGGTTGTCAACTTCAATTCGGGATGGAAAACATGGGAGAAAATCATAAAGGGCCGAAGCAATAACCTACGGTTGAAGTGTTGATTTAACTATTAACACATAAACCTTAGGAAAATCCATAAAGTCATGTAACTAACCTAGATGGTTTACTTAAACTATCAAGGCTCAGTTAATCAAAGTATTGATAAAGAATCTAGTAATGGGCCAAGGTTAACCCAATGGGCTTAACACAAGCCCATCATGTGTGAATTACGCTTTCTTAAATTTAAATATGTTTCCTTTTTTTTAATAAAAGAAAATAAATTGTAAATCTTGTTAAATTAATTAAATGATTTTCTAAATAAATATTCAACTTAAAATGAATTAACTTAAAAAAAACGTTTTAATTAGAGACTTATAATGCTTAATTGTGGGATAAGGGTTTATTATTGGGTAACGAGTTTAGACTAGTTAGATGAAATTCTAGAAACACATTAGTAATGTAGGACACTTAGTTGCACACCGAGACCAAACCCTAGATACGACGACTACTGTATATACTTATCGTATTCAAATCCTCTTAAAAACAACTCAGGTACTGAAGATACTTCGGTTACAACAACGAGCGCGCATTTCGTGGTAAATCAGTACAGAGCAACACAGGTGAGTTCATTGCCCCTTTATCTAAACCTTTTTGTTTTCAAACGCGGGGCTGAGAAGCATGCGTATACCTTTTCTTTTAAATATGTTTTACGTAAATGCTTTTAATTATTGTATGTGTTATATATACATGTTTATACCTAGACTCCTGTCTAGGTATATGTCATGCAGAATTAACTGAATGATAAATTAATTACTCCCATGAGTAATACTTTAATTCTAAAACTCTAAAACAACACTTAGTCCATCAAGTTTGAATTCATAGAATCTAAACTCAAAGTGTAACTAAGATAACTAAATCTAAGAATCAAATTCAAGAAAAATCTAATTCAGTGTATGATCAGTAAAGCTAAGGATCCTATTTAAAGATCTATAATCATTGTGGAAATCATAGAATGCTAAACATCAGATCAGGAGACTCAAGAGAATCATAACCGTGTATGAATCAACGAAATAATGAAATCATTAATATCTAATGAAATCATTAATGTGTATGTTAAGGTGGGTGTCAGTTGTACATAAATCAAGACCGCGTGTTAATACACGGAAAGTCCCGTCACAAATAGTAGACTCTCGTAGTCAAGCTATATGGGCATAACTTAAACTATCAAATGAAATCAAGAGAATCAGAGCAGATCAAGAACCAAAGGATATCCTTAAAGTCCCAACGCATGCAGTAGGCTAAAGGGTCAAGCTGATATGGGCAAATCATTAAACTCCCGATGCATACAGTAGGCCAAAGGGTCAAGCTGATATGGGCAAATCATGAAAGTCCCGACGCATACAGGTAGACTCCTTGTGGGTCATGCCTGATATGGGCCACGTGTGAGAGGGTACAACTTGGACAACCACCAAAAACTAAGTCTAATTGATTGAGTCAAACAAGGCCCAATAATCATGTCTTAGTTGTATTTAAATGATTAGTTATTAGTTTAATTAACCATTTAATAATATATTTCTACAAACGTTTTGGGAAATCATGAGGACATGGTGAACCTAGGAAATCAGAGGCATTTCAATTTGTGGAAATCAAATTTTAACATGGAAGTGGATGGTAGGTAAGAATGCTTAATTATCATTAACAGCAATGTCCTATGTGACTTAGTATGCGGTAGGATGGCGCCTGGGCGGGTTGTAGGCTCGACTCAGGGGATGCCCTATCTATTAGCATACCGAGTTGGATGATACAGGTGGTGTTAATGAGGTTAAGGTTGTTACCGAAGGGATTCGTAAATGCTAACGGATTCGTGTTTTTAGACTTCTAAACGAATTGTTTGAAACCATCATGGAAATGAAACAGGAAGATAGATAAGACGCTTAATTGTCATTAACAACAATGTCCTATGTGACTTAGTATGTGGTGGGATGGCGTCTGGGCGGGTTGTAGGCTCAACTCAAGGGTATGCCCTATATATAAGCATACCGAGTTGGATGATACAGGTGGTGTTAATGAAGTTAAGGTTGTTATCTAGAAAGGGATGTGCGAAAGCTATTTTCAACAACTAAAGTACATGAACTCACCAACCATTGTGTTGACTTTGTTTTCTTTCATGCTTTCTCAGGTGATGTACAGGATTAAGCTAAGATTTCAGGAATGCATGCTAGGATGCTAGCTAGAGGACCTAGTAGTTTTTGGGAAGCACATATTTTGTTGACTACTGTGAATCACTTTGGATATCTTGTGCGATTACAAGATAGTAAACTTATGATTCACCTGTTAGATTTACTTAGTTAAATTATCATACGTTGACAATTGTAATTTAACTCTGTAAACTCTAGTTTAATGTATTGAGCTTTAGCTATTCTTAACGTTGATGCTATGTAAACAATCTGATCATCACGATTATCATTCACGATATCGCGCCCCGAGAACCTTCTGCCCGACGGGGAAGTCGATCCAACCCGCCGGCTCGGGGTGTGACATTTCTCCACCCGTTTGTATCCTAAGACACTAGAGAGCTATAAAGATGATAACTTTGACATGGATTGACACTAACACTAAATAAATCTAAGACAACGCCCTCCCGGGTCGTTTAATTCAAATATCCCAAGTGATAGAGACCAACCATCTAACCTATCACCTCCCGGATTTCTAGGTTAGGTCACACAAGCAAATTACAATACTTTATGATGTCTAATCCTATGGAATGTGATCAACAACTCATAAACTAACCTAAAACACAAAGTAGTAGGCCTAACATGCATCTACTTATGGAAAGACCTTCCTAGACACATGTGGATCAATCAATCATCAAGTATTATCATTCAACACATGCAAATATCATCAAAGATTCAAACTTTACAGCTGATTACAAAGCATATAACATCCATTAGCATAAATCAAGTCCAAACATTATAAAAATCACAACTTTATCATCCCAAACCTAGGTATATCACTAGATCTAGCCAACCAACATCTCAACAGTAACAAAACAGATCTGATAATAGTCTAGATACATGAAAAACTACTGATTTAAACTAAGAACATGAAAAGGTAAAGAAAATACTCAAACAAGCTTCCTTCTTCACTTCAACAAGCCCTAATCAAGCCATTTACTCCATATTTTTTAACACTACTGATTTAAACTAAGAACATGAAAAGGTAAAGAAAAACTACTGATTTAAACTAAGAACATGAAAAGGTAAAGAACATGTCAAAATCAAGGGACTTACGTTGTAAATGTATATGTTTCATGTAATCCACAATCCAGCTAACTTATGTTCTAGTATTAACACATTTAGCATAGTAATGTAAACAATTTGAACATCATAGTAAAAAAGTAAAGTACTGTAGCATGTATATGCCAAAAATATGTAAAATGTAAAAAGGGCTACGAATACTCACAGTGTGTATAGCAATGGAACCCATGTCCATTATTTGTGATAACCAAGTCTTAGTGACCATATATAGCACAATAGTGCTAGCCAACTTTAAATGTTTGATATAGTATAGCATTTCCCAATCAAATGAAATATAAGATCCTGTTTGTAAAAAATGTATATCAATAACTGATATTGATAACCTTATTTTACATGTCTATTAGACACAACTGTCATACGTAATCTAACACGTCCTCACTTGTGATAAGTTTAATTAACCGAAGAATTTTATTTACATATGTTACTTTCGGTTATTAATGTATATCCTTTAATACTCGATTATTTATTTAATTGAATGTGTTTATAATTAATATGCTTAAATGTGCATATATAATATTAATTATCAAACTTGATAACTATTATTAATACACACACACAGATATATATATATATACACACACATATACAACTTTGTCGATAATTTATTTCATGTTTATAATAAAAATATTAACAATGTCATAACTTATATATGTATGATATGTGGTAACAAGGTTTATTGTACCCCATAATGTATTTATTATATGTAAGTTGTTATACAATATATAATATCAATTGTCACATTTATTAGTAATTATTGAAATTTGATGATTTATATATGTATATAATATATTTAAAACTATTTTATTAAAATATTAGTCATTGAATCCAAATATAGATTTTTATAATCAATTTGACAACATAAACTTATAATATTTTGAAATTTGAAAGTGTTTAAAACTTAGATTTATATAAAATGATAATTCTGATAATCAAACATTGCAAAAGTTAATATTTGATTTTTAATATAATAAAAACCTATCGAGTTGCATGATACATTTAATAAAATCTTAGTTTGAAAACTCTCGTTTTAAAGAAATTGAAAGCGTGTGTGTGTATGTATTTTGTCTATTGCTTACGACATGCTCATAACCAACGTATTTAAATATTTAACGCTTTTATACTTGTATTTATATAATATGTGTGTGTACTTGTTGATCTCATCCATTCCTATTTAATAAAAAGTTATCAATTTATATATCGTAATCCGATAATTGAAATAATATATCATAATTATAACCATCTAATAGTTGGGTTATCAAACATGGTTGTCTCAATTCCCTCAATGTTGGTACTCACTCATTTCATTAATCTGACATGCCCTTTATATTAAATCATGTATTTTTTTTTGTGGTTTAATAATTTTTCTAAATCTTTTATATATTTATTATTTACCCTTCGTGTAATTTAGTCGTGTATGCAAACACTCATAATATGCGAGATACAATAACATGTTAAAGGTAGTGTGCGAGTATACCTTCTGATTTGTTTCGCGTACATGAACTCATTTTCCGAACCGGAAACCTGTTCTGAGATCTGTTCACACAATTACGTTCGTTTTTGCATCATGAACCTAACCAACATGTTGAACCTATTGTTCACCCTATCTGACTAGGTGACTAGCTTTAACAAACTTCGAGCGGTTTGACTAGGTTTAACTATCGATAGCCGAGACTCGGGAGTGTTGAGAACGACTAAACAACCTCCCAATTCAACGGATCAAACCCATTTCCTTTAGAATCGTCACCCAACTTCATCCAGTTCTCATAAATAGTTGGCACACAACTCCAATACACATATTTATCTTAGTCACTTTGATCTAGGCATGTAAGTTAATAAAACTAGATATATCAATTTTTTTATAACTTTGTTCCTTCTTCCTTATTACAATAGAGCAAATATGGTTAGAACTTGAAGAAACCGTCATCGATCTTGAATAACCCATCCCTATAGCAACCGATCTAAACATCTCTAGATAATCAGCCAAGGTCTAATGACTATGATCAAAGTGAAGAAAAAGCTGGTGTGTGCGTGTCAACCGAGCACCATGGACCCACCATCATGGGATGCTGCTATCCGTCATGGATAAGGTCAAAAGGGTCGCTGGAAAACCCTTTGTCATGTCTACTGGTCGTGATGGTTTCGCCAGAATAGGGAGAGTTTATATGTTGCCTCTGACTCACTAAGAGAAAGGTCATCGTGGGTCTCTTAAGCTTGTCGTATGTGTTTCCATCGGTGGTAGTCGGAGAAAGGCTAGAGCGTGTGGGAGATGCAACAGCAACCCGTGGATGCGGCTACCACCACAGCCTTACTCCATGACGGTAAGATCGTGAAGAACCGATCGGAAAAAGTGATACTTGTGACCGGAGAAAGGAAGCTATCATGATCCTAGCTGTCGTGTGACAGCCGTCGAGACTTAGTTGGGACTGAATTCCTACTAGACCTCATTGGGCTTAACAGGGCCTAACCATTTAGACCTTCTTACTTGGATGGTTGTTTTGGATTATTTCTAAGATAAATCACAAAAGCTTTTCCAAACGAAAGTTTTCGGGACACATTAAAACGTGTGACTATGAAGTTTCGTAAATTTTAATAACGTTTGCTATTTTAAAAGTTCACCAGAAAATGGTAAATAGAATCTGTCCAAAAAAAGAAATTATAAAAATGCTTACTTACATGTCCTATATATATATATATATTTATATATCATGAAAGTGAAACACTCATTTGTATACATATAATGAAGTATTTGAAAAGACTATTCCTGAAATATGATATTTCAAAGTGTTGGGTAATGATAAACAAAAATGGATACTTTTCAAGAATACGTCGTTATAATGCCAAAATTTCCAAAAAAAAAATAATAAGTAACTATATTCTAAGGCATTATGACATGTTTTTATATGGTAAGATACGATATTTCTACAACAAATTAGACAACATAAAAACACCAAGAAAACATAATGACTCTAAACAACACACCAACAACATGAAATTTTATAAGTTTACAAATTCAACCTAAATATATAATATTATAGGAACCAAGTAGGGATTCAAACACATGACGATATTCACACTCTCAGGACATGGATCTACACTAACAGTGAGTTTCACGGCCCCTATTTTTACAATGTTTTTAACAAATCACAGGGGAAGAAATCATGCATGTACTCATTTCATTGGGGCAAGTGGTTTTAGTTCATTACATTATTACATGAGTCGCATTTATCGCTTTAAGTCCCCTATTCTATAACCATTAATTGTGGGTAAACGTGAATTATTGGGAATAGTACTATTTGGGAGTGACCACCCCCATCCGTGATTTGTAGCTCTAACTTTTATTGTTGGTCCGATCGGGTGCATAATATTTATCTCAATACAATATATTGAGATAGAACATTGGGATGGGGCAATTCAATCATGTCAAGTTTGGTTATGGGAGCTCATGGTAATAATAAATATACACAACTCATGATATTGTTTTTGAGAACAATAGACACATTTCAAAACCTTGTGGTCGAATGAAACAACTATATTATATCGTGTCTAATCATGTGAATACACGAGCTTTTTGCTCATTTTTTTAGCATGTATTTCTCTGATAATTGAAGCAAGTATGGGCATATTTTGGGAATGATTTTATTGTAGTCACAACACATTCACATGCACATTTTTGGGATTTCTTCGCATAGCCTATTGACTTAGGCCATGTTTGTAAAATCTTCAACCTCATATATTAGAAATTTAGAACCTTTTTTATATTATATTTTGGATAATTTTAATTTATCAAATCATGTGAAACTTTATTATCAATGTATGTAGAAGTCGTTCAATGTAAACAATGACTGTGAAATCATGACCATCGCACCTTGTGTGTTCCACCTTGGTGGCGTGTGACAGACTGGTATCAAAGTCATTGGTTATAGTGAACTAGGTTGTATTAGGTAGGCCTAGACTATAGCCATAGGGACATAACACAATCATTGCATTGCATCACATTAGTATTAAGTCATATGTAATATAGGTTGGAAAAACCTTGTTATTTGTTACAACCATGTTGTCCGCTTCATTTCCAAATATTATGCACGACTCAAATGAGGAGTACTCACCCCCTAATGTTTTCAGTTGTATCAGCTCTACCAAATGCTTTACCTGCCCAATTAAACCTACTTGTTTCTGATGATGAGGAGGACCCAGAGGAGGAGCACAACGTCTTGTTGACCATTGAGATTGGCGACGAGACTGATTCCGACAATAATGACGGCTCTAGAGAGATTGTACTTTACACAACACTCTATCGTCCTGCTACATTTGGTAACACCGTAGAGCCACCAAGAGCAGTAACACCATCCCCGTCACCCCATAAGAGGTCTAAGTCTCCCGCTGAAGCACTGAAATCTAAGGTGGCGTCTATTAAACATAGGATGTTAACTGGTAGATGGGACTGGATGCCAGATGTGCTCAAATACTTGAGGGATGAGGATGGTACACCATCCCCACATATGAGGTGGGTGACTCCTCCTGTTCACCGTGTCCACTACCAATTATAGGTAAGCTCTTAAAGCACATTATTCCTACATTAGTGACTCGTGTTTCTCGACACAACCACAAGCTGAGTTCGATTAGAACCCAACTTAAGACGATACCTAAAAACACCACTATTAGATACCCTTTAGGATCGTGTCCAAACCATCGAGGAACATGTATAAACATGATCAATGAGAGACAATACCATGACAATGGTTGTGATGATTATAGTGAATGTTGTGGTTTCCTGCTCATGTTATGACAATAGTTATATATTGCCTAAATTCTTTTTATCATATGTGCTAGAAATAAAAACATGCCAAGAGGAAGAACTTGGTGAAATGCTCATACAAACACAGAGACACCATGACAAAAAAGATCAACAACAATTGAACAACTAGTCACCCAAAGAATTGCAGAAGCCATAGAAGAATACAAGGCATCCATCCATTGTGCACAACGTTTAACCTTCGTCACCCTACTACTACCCCTTGTCGGATGTGCACAAATTGCAATCGTTTGTGCCATTTTTCTTTCACTTGTCAAGTGCCTAAAGTTCAAGCTCAACAAGAGAATGTGCCTTTCATCAAAGCTCCTCAAGCTAAAGTTTGTTATCATTGTGGGAACCCAAATCATTTTATCATCAGCTTTCCATTACGAGCCAATAACAAAAACAATTTGGTTGCCACAAATACTCAAGCCAACCAAGTCAAGGGGACATGTTTATAATGTAAATGCGAACCAGGCTCAAAATAACAACGATGTGGTGAATGGTACGTAAATTGACTTCATGCATCAAACTTATTGATACATGGATTGATAGAAATATTGTATCATTAATAGTGTGAACCTTTACTTGTTATCCTTAGAAGTAATTTAGACAAATCCTTTAGTAGCTACATTGGGGCGCGAGTTTGATTGTTCATAACTCAAGGTGCTACTTTGTAAGTGTCAATATTTAAACATTACAATTTAATACATAATACAATTTGATTCCAAACCAAAAATAACATCAAAAATGACAACCCAAAACACATAACATTGTTTATTATTTGTTAATTAGGTCCACTAATGCATAGCTTATGTCTTCATGTTCTTCAATCAACCTGTCACATATGTATACATTTTTTCAACTATTTGCATAGCGGTGAGCACTCATACAAGTTATAATATATATATATATATATATATATATATATATATATATATATATATATATAAGTAAAGTGATGCAATGCTAAGTATAAATGGAAATAAGCCAAAGTCTATGTTCTTACAAGTTTTCTTGAAGCATGCTAAACCTAAATAATTCATCACAAGTCATCAAAAGTATTTGTCATTCAACATGTATAAGTAAACAAGTTATTTCCACCATTCTTTGTCCTTTACAATTTTCCTCAAACATGTAATATAGCATAACTTGTAAATCAAGGTTTGCAAGACCTTAATTAAGTGAGTTAATCAACAAGTTTGCAAATGTACACAATTCACCATTTTAGTACAAAAACCAATGTCTAAGCATAGAAGGTATCTAACCATTCTTAGGCTACTTTTTTATATGATGAATATGCATAAAAGACTTCCAAGTCTTCACATGTTCTATCATTCAAGTAAATCACATAACACTTAAGGCCAATATACCAAAATAAGTAATTGCATCATGTGTTGACTATATAAATACTATGAGTTGAAATAAGGCATATGTGACATTCCTAAAATTTACAAAAGTAAAAAGTGAAGTATGAGAATAGCTCACTTGTCTTTAGTTATTCCAAGAATGTTCTTGAATGGAGGTATAAGTTTTGACATGTACAATTCACCCTATATTATAGTATGGATTGTGCAAGTACTTAAATTGATCTAAAAAGTTCTACAGTCCAAGTATTATCTAAAAAGTATCTATGTAAAGTTTTTCTTCACGGGAAATGGAACAAAAAGCTGCTGAATTGGCCACAAACTGTACTATAAGAATCGTTACTGAACACCCCATTGTAACTGTACATGCTCCCATAGCAATAACGTATTTCGGTCCAAATTTTGAAAGATGAATAAACAGGTGGATTGGTGGATTTCTCATAGTTGGTGATGTTGCGCATGCAGCCATCCCAGTAGTAATCGGATGAATTGAGTTGTATACATGAAAACGTAAGAACTCAACGAGTTCCCTCTTTTCTGACATATCTTCCTAAAGGGCATAACATTCATAAAATAATGATTTGGAAATCCTAAACCACATTTTATAATGTTAAGAAATGATCTAAAAATGTTTAAATTGAATATGGTTTAAATAATATTTTATTTGAAATAAAATATTAACATAGAATTTACAATTCAATTTCTTGAATTATGTATAAAATTCTTTTGTTTTAACACTTTGAAGATTAACGTTATAATACTTATCTAAATTAAATTGAATAAAATGTTATGTGAAATATTATAAATAAATTACGAATATTTATTATAATATTCTAGCATAACAAAATATATAAGTGTACATATATGTATATATACTTATTTATAATTTAATAGTTTAAAAAACTACTATAATTGAGTTTTATTTAAATAATTAATTTACTTAAATAAAGCTGATTTGTTTGTCATAATATATTTTAAAAATATACAAAATAATTTTTATAATATTTTATCAACTTTTAAAAGCTTTCTTTACGTTTAGAAATTGATTAAACACTTTAAATCATAAGTTTTATAAGATATATATATCTAAAATATATTTATAAAGTTTCTAGAATCTTTAGAAATCAATTTTAATATTTCTAGAAATCATTTAAAAAATTTTATATATAGTATAGTATTTTTAATATATTAAAAACTAATTTAATACAATTTAAATAGCAAAATAAATAATTTATATCCTGGAAAATTATAAAATTGTTTCTGAACATTTGAAAAATCATTTTAAATTTTTAATTTTTAGAGTTAAAATAAGGGGTTAAATAGAGAAAATAAAAAAATGGAAAAAAAACGGCCAGAATTCTCTCTGGTTGGGTTTCGAACCCGGGCCACCATCTAGTTCACGCGGCGCCTTACTGCTAGACCAGAGGTGGTACACTGGGTTTTACTTACTCTTATACTCATTCCTATTTCAACCCAATTACCCAAGAACCCTAGTTTCAACATTGGTCCAATCCGATCGATTATGAAGTTGTTAGATCATTTAGGTTAAGGGTTTTTGTTCCCCTTCTATAACCGATTAAGATGCATGCAAAACTTACTTGTATTGGTTTCGAATCAATGTATTTTGTATGATGAACATCTCTCGAGTTTGCGCGGGTTCAATCGGATCTTTTGATGAGTCTTAAAAGTTGATCTTGATTTCAATCGTTTCAGACTATTGTCGCTAAGGATGTTATGTGCTCAATTTGCATGTTGATAAGTTTTCTAATTGATATCAAGCACAGTTTTTGGCACCTTGTTTGGTTACGATTTAACATGATTAATGGTTGTAATTTTACCATTTATTGTTTAGTTATTCTTGTACCTATTCAGAAATGTATACTCGCTTCTCGTTTGAATTCTATCCTATGCTAGCCTTAGATTTGATATCGAAACTGTGGGTACATGGTTCGAACGTGATTCACAGGGAAGGATATGGAAGTCTTTTTTGAATTTGCAGGATTAGCCCCTCTAGTCCTCGTATAATTTAACTCTCGTTTCCAAGGTTTCACTAACTAAATAATTAATTAAATTGCAATAAATACATACATACATACATGCATGCATGCATACATACATGTAACATCTGTGCCGGAACCGTCACCGGAACAGTAATTTGCACAGTGAAGTGCACAGTAACTCAGGTACACGCTACGTGAGGCTATGTTAATACTATGTACACTGGAGGATTAACACTAAACTAATACGCGATTGTCTGAAATCTGATTTAAAACCTTAGGGTTTAATAGTCAGAAACACATCAGACAACACTGAACAAGTACACATATGTTTGATTTGATGCCAGTATGTATAAACGTATGCGAGGATAAACAGAACAAAATCATAACAGTTGTTATTACAGAATGTTAAACAGACGAACTATTCGTATAGGTGACGATCTGTACGAATAAATCTGAAGGTTTAATGATCTGAAATGATGACTGGAAAGTAGAAAACAAGATCAGAAAGTGAAACGTACGATCGTGTTCGTACAGTTAGCGCTCTGTACGAAGACGCGCGTAAGTGACGTTTTTTGACGAAACGAAAACGAAGACGATTCGAACGATAATAATGTTAAGGAAATAGAATATTTCCTGTTTTACAATTTTGAAACTCATCATAAATAAACTAAAACAAAACTATTTCACTTTCAGGCGCGTAAAACAAAATACGCGAAAAATAAATGAAACGCATTAAAAATCATAAATTACGTTAAACCATTTAAGAATAATAATATTTAACATATTTCTATAAATAATTACCCACCAAATACTTAAAATAAATTCTTATACTTAATTATGTAATTATGCGCGAGTTACGTTCCGGAAACGTAACGAAACCGCGAACCGAGCAACCGAAACTAACCCGAATACCCACCGGGTATTTAAAGCCCAAAAATGAGGCTTTTCCCTCATTTCTCCTCTTTCTTCTTCCACCAAAACCCTAATTCCCGGTTTGGTGCCTCATCTCCATTAACAACCTTCAATCAAGCATATCTCCCTCGTTTCTCATCCGATTTGAGTGATTCTTTCGCCCACGCATAGCTCTCGACATCCTCTACGCGAAAGTACAACATATCTAAGCCAAAACTCACTGAAAATCCAGGTAAATGGCTGTGAAAGTCTCGAAAATTAGGGTTTTCATGCCCTCTTTCTTGAAAACTTCCTCTCACTCGGTTCTATCTCATCTCTTTAGACCCCACACTCGAAACTCAGTCCTTGCACCACATCAACATCGAATATCTTCATTTGTTACACCTAGAACTTGAGAAAAACCTGTTGGGGCTGATTGGCTACAGTTGGCCGAATGGCCTGGTCGAATGAACCATGGTCGAATGGCCTCCACTCATTCGCTACTACCTTCATACTCCTCATCTACATTCGGCCGACTACCTTGATTCGTCCACAGCCGTCATTCGGCTCCCACATTCGCTGGGTCCAGTCTCATTCGAGCTAGGGATACCATGCGGCCAAGCTAAACCCTATTCAACCCAAGCATAAACTCAACCGGCCAACACTACCACTTACAGATCCACCCTATTCGGCCAGAAATCTTGAGTAGAACAAATACCTTGGACCAGCCACATTCATGTGGGCCACAGCTGGATCAGGCCCATTTGTGTAGCCCAATAACTTTCTATTTTCTTTCGGCCCATAGCTCAAACCAGCAGACCCAACAAATTTTCATATGGCCCAGACATTTTAGTGGCCCATGGAATAATTACAATGGATCATGTTATGTGAATCCACCCACCAAGATCATCTCAGGCTCAATTAAAACCCAACAGGCCCAACAGTAGGCCCAAGTGCATTCTGGTTGGCCCAGGATGGGTCCAACATCATACTGCTTAGGCCCAATGGTATCTTGGCCCAATTCTTCTGTTCCAGCCCAGAAGCCCTAGTAGGCCCAGAAAGTTTGACCAAAAACCTTGTTTGGCCCACATCCATTAGGTAACCAAGGAAAAATTGGCCCACGATCGAATTCAGCCCAAAAGAACCAGGCCCAGGTTGGCCCAAGACCTATTTTACTTCGGGCCTTGATGGAATCCAAGGGGCCCAGCAAAATTCAGCCGAGGCCCACATAAACTGACCCAAGGCCTACTTTTAAGGCCCTTGTTCTAATCTTGGAGCCACCTTTCAATTGGCTTGGCCAATAGCCTACTTTTGGCCCAATGATGATTCCTACATCCCATTATAACCAAAGGCCCAACAAATCTTGCCTGGGCCCACCTCTGGCCCAGCAATGCCCTCGTGGCCCAATAGAGGCCCACAAGGCCACTTGAATTCTAGGCCTTGTAACATTTGTCCGGGCCCTTGTATTTCAACAGCCCATATCCTTGGCCCACACATTCCAATAGGCCTCACAAACCTCAATTGTTCAAGGTCATCCCAAGGCCCATAGGTTTGGGCCCAAGGCCCAACTTGTTACACGGAGGCCCAACAAGTAACTTGGTCATATTGTTCGGTCCACACTCTATTTTAGGCCTACATGAGTTTAATGCATTACACAAGATCAAAACAATATAGGTCAAAAGAATGTTTGTTAATTAATTCATAATTATGCAACAAATGTTCAAAATGTACAAGATCAACAACGTGGAATTGGAATATAAACACTAAGCTTTTATCAAAGCAAATGGACTATGACTAATGACTAGATGTGCAAATTTCAAGGATGAATCAAATATACGGGACCGAACAAGGATCATGACCAAGACTCGCGAGTGTTAGCCAACTAAAGGGCTAACACAAACACACACACAAACACACATTTAAAGACTCATACTTATAAGTTACGACAACGTGAAATCAATACAGGAACGTGAATACACAACCACAACAATCAAGAGCGCGTGCATTTGTTAAGCTAAGTCAACCCTAACTACTACAAGGTGAGTTCATTTGTCCCTTTTCAAACATATTTGTTTTACCTCGGGACTGAGAAGCATGTATACATTTTAAACAAATATTGAAATGTGTTAAAGAAATGCTTTTACACTTACTCGTGGTGCTTATACTGTATGCTTGACACTTATGACTTGTTGCTTATACTTAAACTTTATGTTTGATACTTATGCTATGAAACTTTAGGCTTAAACTTTACACTTGATGATTGTACTATAAACTTTATTCTTAAACTATGGGCTAAAGTCTAAATGACTATGCCAAAGGCTACGTGCTTAAACTATACGCTTGATGTTATGCTATACACACGATGCTTAGACAACATACTCGATGCTAAGGCTTTGAAACACTTATGCTAAATGCTAACACTTGATACACTCGTTTCGAAAACTAATACTATGGATACATATTCTAAACCCTAATACTTTATATCAATATTTTAAGGGTTAATCCCTTACACTCTTAATCTAGGTGTCAATTTAGTTTGTCACTTACAATTACTTGCTTAAACTTAAACTTGAAAACTTAACTCACGAAGACTTATATGCTTAGAATTCTTAAAGCACTTAACTGCTTGAAACACTTGGATGTTTGAACAGTTGAAGGCTTGATACTCATAAATACTTAATATACTTGGAATGCTTGAAACAATTGTTTTAAACTTAGCAAAATGCTTTTATACTATTCGATTATGCCAAGTGCTAAAGGCATAAGACACAACTAAAACTAAATACTATTGATTATGCCAAGTGCTAAAGGCATAAGCTACTTGCTAATACTAAAGCTATGCGTTAATACTAAGTGCTAAGGGTAATTGCTATATGATGATGCTAATGTGAATGCTTGATATACTTGGGAAGGCTCAGACAACAGACTGATTGACCGCCGCGCCTTGACAGTGGTCAAGCCCTACTAGTCATCAGTAAAACTATGGGGATGCTTTAACTTGTATGCTTAAGCTATAGGACATTGTAGGACAGACTGTTGACCGCCGCGTGTTGACCTAAGTGTCAACCCCTACTAGTCATCAGTGTTCCTCCTTGTCGGACATCGTAAGATCGACTGATGGCCGCCGCGTCTTGACATTGGTCAAGCCCTACTAGTCATCAGTGCTCTTCGGTGTTAAAATCATGTAAGACAGACTGATTGACCGCCGCGCCTTGACAGTGGTCAAGCCCTACTAGTCATTCAGTGTTCTTCTTGATTTAATCATCAGGACCGTTATGGATGGATGCTAAATTCTCTAGGGTATTAAGCTATCCCTAATGGTGCCTCTCAAACTTGATACTCATATACTACTTTGTGCAGGTGGAATGTTAGGTAAGACGCTTAATTATCATTAACAGCAATGTCCTATGCGACTTAGTATGTGGTGGGACGTCGTCTGGGCGGGTCGTAGGCTTGACCCAGGGGTATGCCCTATATATAAGCATACCGAGTTGGATGATACAGGTGGTGTTAATGAGATTAGGGTTGTTACCTAGGGGAATACTAGAATGCTTTTGGGGGATTATCATAAACTTCTAAACACGATGCTTATTAAACTCATATTGAAACTAATACATACAAATAACATAAACTTGGAAACTTTGATTCAATAAACAAAAGCTACTTTTCACATACTAAAACTACATGAACTCACCAACCATTGTGTTGACCTTGTTTTCTTACATGCTTTCTCAGGTGACGCACAGGTATAAGCTAAGGTTCGGAAATTTTGCATGCTAGGTAGCCCAACTAGAGGACCCAGCAGACTTTTGGAAAGCACACCTTTGTAGTTAATACGAACCTCTTTTGATATCTTGTACAGATACAAGATAGAAACATTGGATTCTTTTGGATAGGTTTACTTGGTTAAATTATCAAACATTGACATTGTAATTTAACTTTGTAATCCTATCTTAATGCTTTATTGTGCTTTAGATATTCTTAACATTGATGCTATGTAAACAATCTGATCAACCCGATTATCATACCCGATATCGCGCCCCGGGAACCTTCCGCCCGACGGGGACTCCGATCCAACCCCACCGGCCCGGGGTGTGACAGATTGGTATCAGAGCTCAAGGTTATAGAGAATAATAGGTCATTTACTTAAACGGTTTGGCCTAGACTATAACTTAGGGACCCTCATGTAGAGAACTTAAGACTTAAGCTTGCATTATGTTTTCTGCATTCGATCACTGCACTAACCAAATTCTTTTGGTTATGATCAGAATGCCGCCAAGAAAACAGCCTACTATTCAGACTTCTGCACCACACTCTTCTACACCCTCACCTGCAGATTCACCACCACCACCTCCTCCTCCGCCTCCTCCACATTCACCACCACCAGGCCCAAGCACGACTTTGGTGCTGGACCCTGCTACTGTTGCCTTGGCAACATTACTGAGCAGCCAATTAACTAATCAGATGAAGGATATCATCCCAGAGATGATCAACAAGCTTCAAGGCTACGGGAACAACTCCGGTCATACGGCAGGAGAAACTAGTGGAAACACCGGAACCAAATCAGATTGTTCGTACAAATCGTTCGTAGGATGCAAACCGCCAAGCTTTAGCGGTGATGAAGGAGCCGTTGGATTAATCCAATGGTTAGAGAAGATGGAGAACACACTGGACATCAGCAGTTGTCCAGAACATCATAAGGTTCGTTATGCTGCTAGATCTTTCAATAAGCGTGCTCTGACCTGGTGGAACTCTCAAATACACGCTCGAGGCAGAGATGAAGCATCAGCCATGCCTTGGGAAGAATTCAAAACCCTTCTGAGGAATGAATTATGTCCTAAACACGAACTCCAAAAGCTAGAGGTAGAACTGTCAAATCATGTGATGAAGGGAGCTGATCACATGACATTCACCACTCGCTATCATGAGTTGGTAGCCTTGGTGCCTGAGATGGTGCCAACTTTAGAAAAGAGAATTGACCGATACGTAGGAGGATTGCCATCCTGCATACAGAGTATTGTAATCGCTGCAAACCCCACAACTTTAGAGTCCGCCATTTCTCTGTCCGCTAAACTCACTGACGTGATGGTGAAATCCGGAGAATTGAAAGACGACTCGGGCAAGATTAAAGAGGAACAACTGAAGAAGAAACAAAAGGTCACTCGAGACTACGCGACACCCGTGACTCTTCATCAAGTCGCTACACTGCCTGCTAAAACTGCACGCAAATCCTACTCAGGCGTACATCCTCAATGTGCACAATGTCATTTTCATCATGCTGCCACAATGCAGTGTAGGCAATGTACCAACTGTGGCCGAAAAGGTCATCTGGCTCAACACTGCCGAACCACACCGGCACCGGCGGTAAACAACGTCGCCATGGCAATGCCACCACCACAAAACCTTGGCAACTACAACAATAACAATCGGGGATGCTATAACTGTGGAGAACTAGGTCATTTCTCCAGAGATTGTCCGAAGAAGGCACAACAAGGAGCTCAAGTGCCTCGTGGGAGAGCATATATGATTGGAGCCGCTGCAGCACGCCAAGACCCGGAGACGGGTACTGGTATGTAGTATCTCTTTACTCACAAAACTTTATTTCATTTTGATACTAGTATGAATAAGAAATTTACCTTATTCTTATTAGTATAAACACATGAGTATTCCATGGAACTTAGAAATCCTTTTATTGGGATACAAACAATGAAAGAGTGCCTAGTTAATACACATAACATACGAAGGAGACAATAGCTAACACTAAGATTGTGTAACAATTGATACTCAAAGCATCAACTAGTTTGCGCAATAAGGTGTTGGAATCATACATAGACTTAGTAAGCCGTAACAGTAAGACACTGATGCACAATAAGATTAGCGAAACTTTGAAGTCATACATAAGAATCCCAAACACAACCCAGATTTGACTTGGGAGTGTAGGGACAACACACGAAACAAAGTCTTTCCACCTGTCTACAAAGAAAGTCGTTCCGATAATAACTTTTAAATTCGGGACGAAATTTCTTTAACAAGGGGAGACTGTAACATCTGTGCCGGAACCGTCACCGGAACAGTAATTTGCATAGTGAAGTGCACAGTAACTCAGGTACACGCTACGTGAGGCTATGTTAATACTATGTACACTGGCGGATTAACACTAAACTAATAAGCGATTGTCTGAAATCTGATTTAAAACCTTAGGGTTTAATAGTCAGAAACACATCAGACAACAATGAACAAGTACACATATGTTTGATTTGATGCCAGTATGTATAAACGTATGCGAGGATAAACAGAACAAAATCATAACAGTTGTTATTACAGAATGTTAAACAGACGAACTATTCGTATAGGTGACGATCTGTACGAATAAATCTGAAGGTTTAATGATCTGAAATGATGACTGGAAAGTAGAAAACAAGATCAGAAAGTGAAACGTACGATCGTGTTCGTACAGTTAGCGCTCTGTACGAAGACGCGCGTAAGTAACGTTTTCTGACGAAACGAAAACGAAGACGATTCGAACGATAATAATGTTAAGGAAATAGAATATTTCCTGTTTTACAATTTTGAAACTCATCATAAATAAACTAAAACAAAACTATTTCACTTTCAGGCGCGTAAAACAAAATACGCGAAAAATAAATGAAACGCATTAAAAATCATAAATTACGTTAAACCATTTAAGAATAATAATATTTAACATATTTCTATAAATAATTACCCACCAAATACTTAAAATAAATTCTTATACTTAATTATGTAATTATGCGCGAGTTACGTTCCGGAAACGTAACGAAACCGCGAACCGAGCAACCGAAACTAACCCGAATACCCACCGGGTATTTAAAGCCCAAAAATGAGGCTTTTCCCTCATTTCTCCTCTTTCTTCTTCCACCAAAACCCTAATTCCCGGTTTGGTGCCTCATCTCCATTAACAATCTTCAATCAAGCATATCTCCCTCGTTTCTCATCCGATTTGAGTGATTCTTTCGCCCACGCGTAGCCCTCGACATCCTCTACGCGAAAGTACAACAGATCTAAGCCAAAACTCACTGAAAATCCAGGTAAATGGCTGTGAAAGTCTCGAAAATTAGGGTTTTCATGCCCTCTTTCTTGAAAACTTCCTCTCACTCGGTTCTATATCATCTCTTTAGACCCCACACTCGAAACTCAGTCCTTGCACCACATCACCATCGAATATCTTCATTTGTTACACCTAGAACTTGAGAAAAACCTGTTGGGGCTGATTGGCTACAGTAGGCGAATGGCCTGGTCGAATGAACCATGGTCGAATGGCCTCCACTCATTCGCTACTACCTTCATACTCCTCATCTACATTCGGCCGACTACCTTGATTCGTCCACAGCCGTCATTCGGCTCCCACATTCGCTGGGTCCAGTCTCATTCGATCTAGGGATACCATGCGGCCAAGCTAAACCCTATTCAACCCAAGCATAAACTCAACCGGCCAACACTACCACTTACAGATCCACCCTATTCGGCCAGAAATCTTGAGTAGAACAAATACCTTGGACCAGCCACATTCATGTGGGCCACAGCTGGATCAGGCCCATTTGTGTAGCCCAATAACTTTCTATTTTCTTTCGGCCCATAGCTCAAACCAGCAGACCCAACAAATTTTCATATGGCCCAGACATTTTAGTGGCCCATGGAATAATTACAATGGATCATGTTATGTGAATCCACCCACCAAGATCATCTCAGGCTCAATTAAAACCCAACAGGCCCAACAGTAGGCCCAAGTGCATTCTGGTTGGCCCAGGATGGGTCCAACATCATACTGCTTAGGCCCAATGGTATCTTGGCCCAATTCTTCTGTTCCAGCCCAGAAGCCCTAGTAGGCCCAGAAAGTTTGACCAAAAACCTTGTTTGGCCCACATCCATTAGGTAACCAAGGACAAATTGGCCCACGATCGAATTCAGCCCAAAAGAACCAGGCCCAGGTTGGCCCAAGACCTATTTTACTTCGGGCCTTGATGGAATCCAAGGGGCCCAGCAAAATTCAGCCGAGGCCCACATAAACTGACCCAAGGCCTACTTTTAAGGCCCTTGTTCTAATCTTGGAGCCACCTTTCAATTGGCTTGGCCAATAGCCTACTTTTGGCCCAATGATGATTCCTACATCCCATTATAACCAAAGGCCCAACAAATCTTGCCTGGGCCCACCTCTGGCCCAGCAATGCCCTCGTGGCCCAATAGAGGCCCACAAGGCCACTTGAATTCTAGGCCTTGTAACATTTGTCCGGGCCCTTGTATTTCAACAGCCCATATCCTTGGCCCACACATTCCAATAGGCCTCACAAACCTCAATTGTTCAAGGTCATCCCAAGGCCCATAGGTTTGGGCCCAAGGCCCAACTTGTTACACGGAGGCCCAACAAGTAACTTGGTCATATTGTTCGGTCCACACTCTATTTTAGGCCTACATGAGTTTAATGCATTACACAAGATCAAAACAATATAGGTCAAAAGAATGTTTGTTAATTAATTCATAATTATGCAACAAATGTTCAAAATGTACAAGATCAACAACGTGGAATTGGAATATAAACACTAAGCTTTTATCAAAGCAAATGGACTATGACTAATGACTAGATGTGCAAATTTCAAGGATGAATCAAATATACGGGACCGAACAAGGATCATGACCAAGACTCGCGAGTGTTAGCCAACTAAAGGGCTAACACAAACACACACACAAACACACATTTAAAGACTCATACTTATAAGTTACAACAACGTGAAATCAATACAGGAACGTGAATACACAACCACAACAATCAAGAGCGCGTGCATTTGTTAAGCTAAGTCAACCCTAACTACTACAAGGTGAGTTCATTTGTCCCTTTTCAAACATATTTGTTTTACCTCGGGACTGAGAAGCATGTATACATTTTAAACAAATATTGAAATGTGTTAAAGAAATGCTTTTACACTTACTCGTGGTGCTTATACTGTATGCTTGACACTTATGACTTGTTGCTTATACTTAAACTTTATGTTTGATACTTATGCTATGAAACTTTAGGCTTAAACTTTACACTTGATGATTGTACTATAAACTTTATTCTTAAACTATGGGCTAAAGTCTAAATGACTATGCCAAAGGCTACGTGCTTAAACTATACGCTTGATGTTATGCTATACACACGATGCTTAGACAACATACTCGATGCTAAGGCTTTGAAACACTTATGCTAAATGCTAACACTTGATACACTCGTTTCGAAAACTAATACTATGGATACATATTCTAAACCCTAATACTTTATATCAATATTTTAAGGGTTAATCCCTTACACTCTTAAACTAGGTGTCAATTTAGTTTGTCACTTACAATTACTTGCTTAAACTTAAACTTGAAAACTTAACTCACGAAGACTTATATGCTTAGAATTCTTAAAGCACTTAACTGCTTGAAACACTTGGATGTTTGAACAGTTGAAGGCTTGATACTCATAAATACTTAATATACTTGGAATGCTTGAAACAATTGTTTTAAACTTAGCAAAATGCTTTTATACTATTCGATTATGCCAAGTGCTAAAGGCATAAGACACAACTAAAACTAAATACTATTGATTATGCCAAGTGCTAAAGGCATAAGCTACTTGCTAATACTAAAGCTATGCGTTAATACTAAGTGCTAAGGGTAATTGTTATATGATGATGCTAATGTGAATGCTTGATATACTTGGGAAGGCTCAGACAACAGACTGATTGACCGCCGCGCCTTGACAGTGGTCAAGCCCTACTAGTCATCAGTAAAACTATGGGGATGCTTTAACTTGTATGCTTAAGCTATAGGACATTGTAGGACAGACTGTTGACCGCCGCGTGTTGACCTAAGTGTCAACCCCTACTAGTCATCAGTGTTCCTCCTTGTCGGACATCGTAAGATCGACTGATGGCCGCCGCGTCTTGACATTGGTCAAGCCCTACTAGTCATCAGTGCTCTTCGGTGTTAAAATCATGTAAGACAGACTGATTGACCGCCGCGCCTTGACAGTGGTCAAGCCCTACTAGTCATTCAGTGTTCTTCTTGATTTAATCATCAGGACCGTTATGGATGGATGCTAAATTCTCTAGGGTATTAAGCTGTCCCTAATGGTGCCTCTCAAACTTGATACTCATATACTACTTTGTGCAGGTGGAATGTTAGGTAAGACGCTTAATTATCATTAACAGCAATGTCCTATGCGACTTAGTATGTGGTGGGACGTCGTCTGGGCGGGTCGTAGGCTTGACCCAGGGGTATGCCCTATATATAAGCATACCGAGTTGGATGATACAGGTGGTGTTAATGAGATTAGGGTTGTTACCTAGGGGAATACTAGAATGCTTTTAGGGGATTATCATAAACTTCTAAACACGATGCTTATTAAACTCATATTGAAACTAATACATACAAATAACATAAACTTGGAAACTTTGATTCAATAAACAAAAGCTACTTTTCACATACTAAAACTACATGAACTCACCAACCATTGTGTTGACCTTGTTTTCTTACATGCTTTCTCAGGTGACGCACAGGTATAAGCTAAGGTTCGGAAATTTTGCATGCTAGGTAGCCCAACTAGAGGACCCAGCAGACTTTTGGAAAGCACACCTTTTGTAGTTAATACGAACCTCTTTTGATATCTTGTACAGATACAAGATAGAAACATTGGATTCTTTTGGATAGGTTTACTTGGTTAAATTATCAAACACTGACATTGTAATTTAACTTTGTAATCCTATCTTAATGCTTTATTGTGCTTTAGATATTCTTAACATTGATGCTATGTAAACAATCTGATCAACCCGATTATCATACCCGATATCGCGCCCCGGGAACCTTCCGCCCGACGGGGACTCCGATCCAACCCCACCGGCCCGGGGTGTGACAATACATACATACATACATACATACATACATACATACATACATACATACATACATACGTGCGTTCGTACGTACGTACGTACGTACATACATATATTTGTTTTGTTTTATTAACTCACTAATTGATTTACATATACGTAGATACATACATATATTTATATGTACAAGTAAAATAAGTCAAATACTAAACGAACTTTTGTTTATTACATTATAATACGATACGTTTTTAGAAAACCGTAAATGATGCAAAAGTCTATTTAGTTGACTTCTCTATCTCTATTTGCACATTGAACCTTAAACATCAGAACTTCTTTATTGATTTTATTCATATACAATTGGGAAGTTTTGACATCATAGTGGATATGGACTTGTTGTCATAACATTATGCTGAAATCTTTTGTTTCAAGAAGTACATTCTCATTTCAATGAAGGAAGGTCAATAACTACAAGTCTATGGGAAGAAGACTTCAAAGGGACTTTGACTCATGACTTACATTCAAGCCCAAAAGTACTTACGTAGGAAATACATTGCATTTCCTAATTTGCATTGTGAAAACCAAGATTTAAAAAGAACCATATGACTCATGATTTTAAACATGGTGTGGTCTAAATCACTCAAAAGTTCTGGAAACACAACAATTTAAGGTAACCAAGGAAAATTGCATGAGGAAATAACGAGTAATGTTGAACTACTACTCAATTCAAAAGAATATGGTTGCTACACTTCCAAAACTGTTTGTGGATTCCAAATCGTAACCATCTACTAGAACCTATTCATATTGAAACTAATAAAATCTTGATATTCTAATCATCTTGTTGCAGATAAAAATACGATCTTCGAATTATATTGTTGATAAAGCAAGAAAAACAATGTGATTCTTTTTGTATCCAAGTGTTTAATCTGTTCTGAAGTGAAATCCGGACATCAAAACCCGTCTTGATCGAATGATCTGAAATAACCGTTTGGATGTGGGAGTTTAGGGAGTTGTGGGAGTAAATGGCTATGGATTTCATAACTAAATTGTCACGAATTTCCAAAGGTTATGACAACTTTTGAGTTATTGTTGTTCGTCTGACAAAGGCTTCTCACATTCTATTAATATGTGAAAACTATCTTGTGGATAAATAGGCCTAAATCTACATCAATGGGATTGTATATAGATATGACATTCCATTCAACATCATTTCTAATTGTGATAGTTGTCTTATAGTTATTTTTATAAATCTTTGAAATCATCTTAACATAACCTATACTATCCACAAACTAATGGACAATCTGAAAGGACCATACAATCACTCAAATATGAAGATTTTAGAACAGGGAATTGAGAAACTAAAAGAACAAGCACATGCTAATAGTTTTAATCAAATGAGATTCCAAAAGTTGTTCAGATTATGGGGAACACAAGGATGAAATAAAAAATCAACCATTCATATTAATTAACTCGAGTATTCCTATAAATTTTGGGATAAATTTTCAAAAGTAAGGGATATTGTTACCTTTTGTGGTTTTTGTGACACCCCAACCCGGTTCAGGTAGACTTTATGAGTATACGATCTTAGGTAATTTTAAGTTTTGCAGATTTAAATCCTCAACATGTTTTGAACATATGTTAACACTATAGTTAATCGGTGTGGGGTACACACAATCAAATTTTACAATTGATCATTGGTGTGCTTTGAGAGGATGTTTGTATGAGATTAAGATGGACAAATTATGTCAATAATTGTATATTGAAACATTGTGCTTGAAAGGTAGACAGAGAACATTATTGATTGATATGAATTCACAGTTATCTTATGTTAGGATCTTTCTCACAAAAACATGTGTTTGGATTTATGTTTGTACAATTTATTTTAGTTTAGAAAATAAAAAAAAAAGACAAAAAGATTTTGTTTCATATATATTTTCTTGATCACTTGATGTCTCGGTTATTAGTATTTCATCTTGAACATGAACAAATAAAAAATACTTTATAATTGATGCAACAAAATGTTCATAATGTCAAATCAATCTACTTTTTTTTTGTATTAGGGTGCTTGAATTAACCAACCATGTCAAATACACAAAAAGGGTTAATATCGGAATGAGAGATGTTCATTTGCACAAATTTTTGAGACAAAAGTCAAAGTCGTTAAATGAATGAATAATCCGGTTCATTCGCACGAATAAAGATGTCTCATTTGTACGAATGAGACCATGCAAACAGGCCAACTGTACATAAGCGCACTAATTCGCGTGAGGGACTCATCCACATTCGCATTTAATTGAGTGAAATATACAAAAAGTTTGAAAGTAACCTTGTTGTGTTCTTGGCTTTTTGCTCTTACACACTACACTTCACTTATTTTAAAGACTTGATCTGGTAGTTTCTAACACTTCTTCTGCTATTGTTAGACATTTAAATAGGATTCATTTGCTAATTGGTTGTTGTGTGTTAACCAACCAATCCAAAACACAAAATCCTAAAGCGCATGTACTATATCATAAAAGTAGGCTTCATTACACCATAAAACATGACAACATATGTAACATCAGTGCCGGAAACGTTGCCGGAACAGTGATCTCAACAGTAACTTGCACAGTAACTCAGGTACAAACTATGTAAACTATTTGTATGCTATTAACACTTTGATGCTTAACACTAGACTATTATGCAATTATTTCTGTAAATTGATTAAATCTCACGGTTTAACAGTCAGAAATATATCAGACAACATGGAATTGACACATGAATGCTTGTAATATGCTATTTGTATAAACGTATGCGAGGTTGAACAAAACAAAGCAATAACGGACGTCGTTACGGAAATGCTAAACGGACGGATTATTCGTATAGGTCACGATCTGTACGAATAAATCTGAAATTTTAACGTTCTGAATGATGTCCAGTAATTAGAAAACTATATTGAAAAGTGTAGATATTGTCGTATTCGTACGGGTGACGATTCGAACGAATACGCGCGACGACTACGCGATTCGATTTAAACTGTAACTTAAACATTTTCAGAAATTTAAAATAAACAAAAGATAATTAGTAAATTTACTAGGAATAACCACCTAAATTAATTTATTAAACTCTATCTTTAAAACCGAGACGTTCGTCACGTAAACGAAACAGAAACGGTGTTTTTACGCGAAACCGAGCGGACCCGAACATACCCGGGTAAACTAAAGCTATTTATGAAGGCTTTTAATGCCACAACAACACCACCTACCAGCATTCTTTCCCCCCTCTCGCACTCAAAATTCGGCCCTTTCTCTCTCTATACTCTCTCTCTCTAGAACCACCATCTCTAACTCTCTCGTTTCTTCACCATTTCAAGCCATTTTGGTGTCAAAACGACCACCACATCATGTAGATCTCGAAAGTACAAGGGATCTGAGTTTTTATCCAGCCAAATCGAGGTAAAATCATGGTTTTTGTTGCGATTTTAGGGTTTTTCTAACCCTTGGTTCGACCCACCTCTTCAATCGGTTAACGCCACTTGAAACCTTAGGGAAATCACTTCAAACACGCTTAGAGTGAGGTGAGAACATGAGTCATTACAAATCCTAGCCATTTAGCTCGAGTTGTGAGGCGGTCTGGTTAACAGTCGAATGGCCGAATGGCCATGGCCATCAGATGGCCGAATGGCTCTCCACGAAGCAAACCAACCCTTTCGGCCAAATGGCCACTCATTCGATCGGCAAAGGGGTGCTACTTCATTCGGTCACCACCCTATTCGACCCCAAGACTTATTCGAACAAGCTTTCATTCGGCACTCTCATTCGATCGGCCATGTTATTCGACCCAAACCCCATTCGCCTAAGCCATATTCGATCGGCCTAAACTCCTTCGGTCGACTCACATTCGGCCAATGCTTCGACTAAGGGTGGGTTAGGGTTACATGGTCACAAACATACAATTGTGAGTGCATGGGATCTCACGTACACATGCATGCAAGATGGCCGCATGGTGTGTGTGCACATGGAAATTACTAGGGTTTCCTAAACAAGGAACTAACTTAATTTGGAAACAAAGTTGATAAGCTTGAAAACTATTCATGTAAAGGTCTAAGATACAAATGTTTTGCTAAACAAATGTTAGACATAACTCTCATTCATCATATGGGATGGAGAGTAAACAATGAAACATGCAACAACATTAAGGGTTTAAACTAAAGCAAGAACTACAAGAGGCTAAGAAAGTTAACTAAGTAAAAGGGTAGTTATTAACACCCAACACTTAGTTAATTACTTTATCACATACAACCAAGTTCGGAAGTTCTATAGGACTTCTAAGTGGGTTGTATAACAAATGATTCAAGAAACAAGGGAAAGCTAAGACTTACTCGTAGGCCTAGAGTTAATTGAATTGGATTAACCTAAGTCTAATGAACTAAGCTATGATTTTCTTAAAATACCATATGGTTTTAGTAAATGAAATAAATGATAAACGTTCTTAAAGTAATTAAACGATTTCTAACTTGAAATTTATTTAAAACAAATTACTTTGCAAATACTTAATCAAAGTCTTACGGTGTCAAGGGTTCTATTTATGGGTAGTACCTTAGACTGGTTAGATGAAGTCCTAGAAAACATGTTAGTGGCATAGGACACTTAGTTGCACACCGAGACCAAAACCCGAGTTTGCGTCTATTATAACGACTTATCGTATTCGAACCTCTTAAAACAACTCAGGCGTTGAAGATACTTAAGCTACAATCAAAGAGCGCGCATTATCTGTGGTAACCTATACTTAGCAACACAAGTGAGTTCATTTTGTCCCTTTTCAAACTAATTTGTTTTACCTCGGGACTGAGAAGCATGTTATACATTTTAAACAAGTATGGAAATGTTTTATAAATGCTTAAGCTTGTTACATTTATTCTAAAAGCTAAAAGCTAAGACTTTAACTTAAGTGCTAATGCTATAAACTACATGCTACAACTAGATGCTAATGCTAATGCTATAATCTACATGCTCAAACTATATGCTAAGGCTAATGCTACAGACTATATGCTAAACTATATGCTAATGCTAATGCTAATGCTACAAACTACATGCTAAACTATATGCTAATGCTAATGCTAATGCCACAAACTATATGCTAATGCTAATGCTAATGCTACAAGCTATATGCTAAACTATATGCTAATGCTAACGATAATGCTACAAGCTACATGCTAAACTATATGCTGATGCGAATGCTATGAACTATATGCTCAAATTATATGCTAATACTAGATGCTAAATGCTACAAGCATGATTACATGCTAAATGCAAAGCTTGTATCTATGCATGAGATACGTGAATGCCAAACTATGCTAATGCAAGCTGGTATCTATGCATGAGATACGTGAATGCTAAACTATGTCAATGCAAAGCTTGTATCTATATATGAGATACGTGAATGCTAAACTATGCTAAAGCAAAGCTTGTATCTACATATATGAGATACGTGAATGCTAAACTATGCAAATGCAAAGCTAGAATCAATTCATGAGATACGTAATGGCTAAACTATGCTAGAGCAAAGCTTGTATCTAATCATGGGCTACGTAAATGCTAAACTATGCTAGAGCAAAGCTTGTACTCATGCATGAGATTCGTGAATGCTAAACCACGATTCTGTGAAGCTAATATCTGCATACATTATACTTAAAGGCCGAGCTATGTGAATGCTATAAACTTGTAAACTTTTAAACAGTACACTAAAGCTATGATGAAGACTGGATTGGGTTGTAGGTAAAACGTTTAATTATCATTAACAACAATGTCATATGTGGATTACTATGTGGTGGGATGGCGTCTGGGCGGGTTGTAGGCTCGACCCTTTTGTATGCCCTATATATAAGCATACCAATCTGGATATTACATGTGATGTTAATGAGGTTAAGGTTGTTACCGAAAGGGTTTTGTAAATACTATTGGGTGCATATCTTAAACTTCTAAACATGATGCTTGAAACTACGATGGAATTGGACGGTAGGTAAAACGCTTAATTTTCATTAATAACAGTGTCACATGTGATTAGTATGTGGTGGGATGGCGTCTGGGCGGGTTGTAGGCTCGACCCTTTCATATGCCCTATATATAAGCATACCAATCTGGATATTACATGTGATGTTAATGAGGTTAAGGTTGTTACCGAAAGAGGTTTGCAAAAGCTATTTTTCAACTACTAAACTATATGAACTCACCAACCATTGTGTTGACCTTGCTTTCTTACATGCTTTCTCAGGTGAAGTACATGAATAAGCTAAGGTTAAGGAATGCATGCTAGGATGCCCAGTTAGAGGACCTAGTAGATTTTGAAAAGCACATGTTTTGATGAACGTTGTGAAGCTATTTTGATATCTTGTACAAATACAATATAGAAAACATTTGATTCTTTTGATTGGTTTACTTAGTTAAATTATCAAACATTAACAGTTGTAATTTAACTTTGTAATCCTAGTTAAATGTTATTTGTGCTTTAGTTATTCTCAATGTTGATGCTATGTAAACAATTTGATCATCACGATTATCACTCACGATATCGCGCCCCGAGAACCTTCCGCCCAGCGGGGAAGTTGATCCGTCCCGCCGGCTCGGGGTGTGACAACATACTTAATTGTAAAAGCAAGCATCAAGAAACCTATGTTAGTTGTTAAATGATTGGGGGTTATTTTGTAATAATAGAATAGTGTGAGGACTTAATTGTAATAAAGAATAATTCATTTTGTTGTAGTATAACTGTCAATTGCAAGGGCTGTAAGAAGTATGCTATGATTGAATAAACTCCTTTTATTTCTCAATTTACTCAAATTGTAGCTAACAACCTAAAAAAAAAAAAAAAAAAACGAAACTTACAAAATATCAAAGAAGCTATTGTTCCTCTTCGTCTTAAAAAATAACAATAACAATATATCAATATTATACATGAATGTTGGAAAACACTTGAGCAAAATTCTCGACCAAAGTCTCACTCAAAACCCAATATTTGAATATGTAAAACTAACAAATTTCTCATTCGAATCTAAAAATCTGCAGCCTATATCTTTTAGTTACCAAAATTACATTCAATAGCCTATTTTCTATTTTCTCTTCTATTCCTATTTTATATACAACATATCATATTCATCAGTTGGGTTGATACAATGATGCATAAATGGATACGGGCTAAGTTAGTCAGGTTAGAAAAATCTGTACATGGTTATGCAACATGCTGTCTTACCCGACCCATGAGCACCAATCAAAACCATAACTTATGGCCAGATGGGGCCAGCAGGATTCCCAAGAACACAGACAGCAATGACCATCCATGGCTTCATGAAGATTGTAATTTAATCCTTCCAATAATCTTCAATGGTGGACACCACCTTCTTCATTGTGTCCTGCATATATGTATTTAGAGCTGTTTTTGCAGGATTTTTGCAAGCCTCTCATGAAGAGCACGTGTAATATTCATTGACCAGACCGTTTTGAACTTTTTTCATGATCATTTTCATTTGTGTTTCTGGTCTGGCTGGCAGCAGGCTTGCATATTCTTCACTGACCAGACAGGTACGCCTTTCGCATGATCTTATGAAGAACGTATAAAATCCATTTTTAAGGATTTGCAAGTATAATTTGAGTGTCATTTGTTTACTTTTTCATTTCGGCCTCCTTTTCGGCTTTCTTTCTTTCAAGTTCAGCCAGTTTAAGGTTCTCTTCATGGCATTTTAGAAATAGTTTCACGAAGTTGAAAAGGGTTTGAGTAGCTACAAAAAAATAAAGACAAAATAAATCAATAATTATTTGATTAATGAGCAGGGTCACACGGATTGGATAACAAATCAAAATAGGTTCGGGGCCAAAATGGATAATGTTTTGGTTTCGATTGGAGTCAGCTTGTGTTGACACGAACATATTTTTGTTTGAATTCTGCATTTTTTCTTTACCTAACTGATATGTCAAATAGGATAATGAAGCTTGTATTACTTCAATAACAATCTAATCAATTGATTTAGGACGTTCAACGCATAAATAGTTATATGTAAATTACCTTGTTCGAAAGGGCAACGGGCAGGTTCTTCACCAAAATATAGGGCCAGTCCATCAGCACTTTTACCCTGTAACAGAAAAAGAAATGGAATAATCCAAAACAAAACTTCCTTACGATAAAAATAAAGGTGTTGCGGTGAGATAACACTGAATTTATGGGCAAATAAAGAGGGAATAATTTCATTTAAATTCTGTTTTGGGGAACTGCTTTCAAGCCTACATATAAGAACTATTTTATAATCTTCAAATAGAATGTGGGCACTGTTCTCAGAAACAAACTGGACCAGGTGGTTAAACTGGATTTCTATACTTTTTAATATATATTTTACGTTTTTCTTGTCAAAGTCTCATTTACTGATTTATAATATTTTCTTTATTCCATGCTTCATATATTGTTGACGTTGCAAATCCACAACAAAAGATAATGTACTTCCATATGTTCTTTTAAATTTAATATCTTAAAATAATTTATGACATCATCAGGTTTTGAAACGAGTTCAACTGGTTTGACCAACGAACCGATATGTTGTCTAGCTAGATAACCATTCCAATTATTAAACATTGGTTAAAGGTTATCGCAGTTGAAAGGATGCTCCCTAAAATAGAACTTGACTAAAAGTATGTTTCTTTTACATGCCATTTCGCCTAAATTTATAGTCAAATTTACAAGGATGTACCACAATGGAATAGAAATTTGTAGCGTTTGCCACTTCCGCCTCAGCATAGCCAACGAACCCTTTCAATGTCTAAAAATGTGAGAATCAGTTAGTTTTTTTTAATTACAATGTTGAGAAAACTCATTCAGTAATTTTCATCCTATGCCATTCTATTCTATACAAGCAAACGTATCCAAAGCGGAATTAGATCATAATTCTCATATCGTGCATAATCTAATAAGATCTATATTTCATAGTTTAAAAATGTTAAATGAACCTCTTAGAAGATTAAAAGGTAGGTCATTTGAACCCTTATTCTAACTAAACACAATTAGAATACTGTGCGGAATTTAATTATAGGAGGTGATTTCAATTCATTTATCTGTAAATAGGTCAACTTGAGTTAAGTTTTATCTCAAAAGGGTCAAATCAACTAAATATTAACCTAAAAAATAAACAGGTCTAATGGATAGAATGGGTTAAAGGTACCAAAATCTAATTTCAATGCACACCCCTTAAATTCTGTTAGTAAAAGATTTTGATTACTATTATTATAATGTATTATTTTTAATCAAATTTAACATTTTAACTTTTATAAATATATAAAAAATGATTAAAAAGCATTTGTGGGTCAACCGAATCATACTTGACCCATTTTAACAGGTCACACTGCCTCTAAATTTAGATTGAAATGAAAATCTCATACGAAATTCCATAGGATGTTTACCTACCGCGTGAAAACCTTCAGATATAGGGCCATCATTTGCACATGCATCTAGTTCTTGCTTGACTTTTTTCAGTCCAAGGGTAAGGGCTTGCATTTCTTCTGCTAAACTTTTCAATTGTATCTGCAAGTTAAAGCATTATTTAGTAATGTTCTAATAGTTTTAATAATAAATCTATGCAAAAATATATTAATTTAAACCTTTGTTGCAGCTTCTAGGCTAACAAGATCCTCTGGGAAATCTAAAAGAGTTGGTGATTTGGTGGAAATAGTCTGTACAAAGAAAAAAAAAGTGAAACCAAGTCAGCAATTAAGATACGTCTAGACGTCAATAATTCTTTTTGAGAGTGTGGACCCTTAAATTTTGATTTAGTATGAATCAAAAACTGGAAATGTCAGGGTTACCAAAAAAAAAAGGAATATTGTAAAATGAAGTGTTCGTGCATGTTGTACCTTGCAGAGGTAATGCATTAAAGTCATCCTGCTGTTTGAAGATCGTGTATCTGTCAATTTTAAAAGACTATCCAACTTGAAACCAACTGCTGAACCTGCAAGATTTTGATAAAATGAAGTAGCTTGTAAATAATTGCATATGAACTTTCTCTTATTGCGGGTCTAGTGACATTATTACCTCTAGCAGTTCCTTGATTTAATGTATTCCCCAAATACAAAATTCTCTTCATAATTTCCTTCAATTTGACAGACTTCCTTACCTAATATACCAACAGAAAAACTAAGCAGGTACAAACAGAAATAAAAATTTGAATAAAAAGTATAGCATTCATAGTAATGGAGCACCTCGTCACATGCAGAGTCTACAAGATCTAAACTCTTCTTCAAATCTGCAAGCTGAAAAAAAAATGTCAAATTAGATAATAATACACACAAAGATCTGAGCATGCAAGAATTAGCAGGCATTCAACCCATAACCACATACCTGAGAACTAAATTGAATTTTGAACAAAAAAATATTTAATTTCGCCTCCATACGTGGCACCTTCATCAACTCCAGAAAATACTGCAATGTAGATAAAATCTTAGAGTGTTAAGAGGTCATGATTATAGATCTATATAGCCAAAACTGTTAAGTAATTTTTCATCCAAGTAACGAAAGTTCAAGTTAAAAGTCAAGATGAAAGAAAATCATGCCAAGGGAACATTGTTGGTAATTTATCTAAAAATAAAATGAGGGGACTTTCTAAAATAATTATTTATTTCTCACATCCAACTAAGTTATAAATAAGATAATTTGTTCATACAAGGATAATTATAAGGAAAAAAAAAAACATATCATTATCTTGTTACTCACATGCTCACACTTGCCCAATTTCTCCAGGTCACCTGTATAATTCTGAACAGTCACAATGCAGAAGATCAATATTTAAATGGAAATATCAAGAAAAGTAAGTTTCAGATACGGAATTATGAAAGTGCTTAAAAAATACTTAAAATTTATAATATCAAGTAAATGCAAATAGTAAGTTATGGTTTGACCTTGAGTTGATCCATCTCTTCTTTTGTAGGACAGAATTTGAGAATATTTTCAACCTGATCAACATCCAAAAGTGTGTCATCCATAGCTAAAATCGCATCCTGCGGATGGAAAAGAAAGTTATTATCATTAAACCTCTTCAAACTAACAAAATAATAATAAATGGAAAGAGTAGAAAACGGTTGCAGTGTCATATTGAATACCAACAAGTGGAAAATTGTTTCAACTGGAACGTATTGCATGTCGAAACTAAAACACATTCAAGTTCAAATTTTGACATAAAAATAATTCTTAGAAAAAATAATTTAGCAATAATAATAGGATGTAACAGAATTGGCTGTAAAACAAGTGTTTGAAGATGCTTCACATGCTTTAAGATATCATATAACAAAATGTTTGAGTGTGTGGTGAATTTGACTATTTACAAAATGAATGGCTAGAATAAATACAGTGGGTGTAAAAGCGAAATAAAAAAGTAGTGTTCTACGAAGCGAGTAACAAGTCTATAGAATTTGGTTAGAGAATCAATAATTTTAGTTTACCCTTGGATGCAAGGAATTGACTATAAAACCGATTATTTGATCCCTAAATAGCAACGTAGGATATGTCTATCAAAACATTAATTAAATAATTAGTTTCAAAATGCAAATCCAAACACCCCTTAACTCCCTAAGTATCCAAATTCAGATTTAAGAAGCCAATTTAATATAGACATGCTAGAACATGATATCCACACTTACCACCATATCAGGAAGTGGCATTTTAACCTTTGTAAGCATAATTTCAGTGTTATTGGCCCTCCTCAAATCAATCTACAATCAAGAACACAATTGAGGAAAGGTAATAACTAAAATTAACAAACAATGATATATTTCTATCATAGGTACTAACTGAACAAAATGAAATGTAAAAGGTAATTTAAAAGATGAGGTACTCAATTTACATTGCATTACCAATTGAACTTTTTCAGGTTTTGAGCTTGCAGCCTTTTTGTCGGCCTCTTTAGGAGCAACTTTTTTGATGGGTGCGTTAGAGAAAAGTGTTTCAATTTCTGATACATCAACTTCTGGAGGACTAGAATTCAATAGCATAACATCAGTAGTTAGAATAAATGATAGTGCATGCATGCTTATAAGTACATATTGCACTTTACAACATGGAAAAATAAAAATATGATTTTGATTAGCAATTTAGTTTATTTTACCAAAGAAGAATAAAACAACAAAATATAAAAACCATAGAAGAAATAAAATAACGGCTACCTTTGTCTTTGCAGTTCCTCCCACAAGCTTCCTTGCAAAGCCCTTGTTACCTTGCTCCAGTGCAATGGCTTTAAGTTAGATCGTTTAACTGGAGGTCCTCCACGTCCACGTCCTCTACCTGCTAGTTGACCAGGTGGAGGTGGAGGGCCACCTGGTACTCGAGGTGCTCCAGGTGGAGGTGGGGGTCCTCGAGCTCCTCCAGGTGGTGGGGGAGGTGCCGGTGCTCCTCCAGGTGGTGGCGGTGGTGCTGGTGCTCCGGGTGGTGGGGGTGGTGCCGGCGCTCTGGGCGGTGGAAGAGGTGCCGACGCTCTGGGCGGTGGAGGAGGTGTTGGGGCTCCGGGTGGTGGAGGAGGTGCTGGTGCCCTGGGCGGTGGGGGAGGTACAGGTGCTACATACATTGGTGGTGGTGGAGGTGGTACTCCATATATTGGAGCAAGCGGTGGAGGAGGTGGAGGTGGTGGTGCCTTAGAGATTAAGGGTAGGGTAGGCACACATACACTAGTTGGAGGTGGAGGGGGGATTTCATGCATAGGGTGTGATGGTGGTGGTGGAGGTGGTGGTGGCAGCGAAGGGGAATGCAGAGGTATGGACAAAAATTGTGTACTTTGGGATGTAGTAGGCGGAAGTGGTGGTGGAGGGACCACATCATCTGATATAATCTTTAAATTCTTCAAATATTTTGGCAATTTAAGTGACCCATCATAAGTTTTTTTCACTAGTTTCGCATCCAAAGATGGTGGACAAGAGGCTTGTTTCTTTGATACCTTTTTATTCTCTGATAAATGAGAATCCTTCAATGGTGGTGGTGGTGCACTCATATGTCTTGTATATGACCCTTTATTGGATGGAACCCACCTTGAGACGACATTTGGTTTTGCCTGTTTCATATGTGTTGGGCTTTCTTTTTTTAAACCTTTCCAACTAGTGAGCTCCACCTTATTCACCATTAGATTCTCTCCTCTTTGTTTTTTACTTTTCATTTCCTCTACTAAACTATCAAGTTTCGCTTCAAGGCTTTCCACCTTAGACTTCAAATCAACATCATTTACTAGTGTAGGCTTCGCATAAGCATGTTTGACTATTGTATTCTGCAAGTCAGCACCTTTAACTGTTGTATTCTTCACGTCAACGTCCTTGACTATTCTATTCTTCAAGTCAATGTCTTCCATCAATTGGAGACTCGAATCAACCTTAACATAACAGTTTTGATTTGTTTCATACGATATATGACCTTCAGTTGAATGTGGTTCTGCTTCAAATCCAGAATTATTTCCTTCAAGTAAATTTGTAGGGTCCACTTTAAGATCATGAACGTCAACTGCATTACTAAATATCTCTTCTACCTCAAAGAACTCATCGGGCGAACCATAGCCACTTGACTCACTGCCATCATCTGATACTCTGTCTGTGGTGATAATAGATGGTAGAGGATCAGCATCCACAAAAAGTACCTGATACAGATATGAATATGCATTTAACTTTTGTGATCATAAAGCCATTTCAAGTAGAAGTGACAACATTGCTTACATGTTGTTTGTCCATTATGTAGATAATTAATACCACAAATATAATATCACTAAGAAAGTAATCTAAATATTTGAATATAGTTACTTAAAAGGGTTGTTTGCATCTATGATAGACTATGGATGACTTTCAACCCCATCCACCATTCCATTTTAGCTAAATTTTTATTTCACCTGTTTATGATGTAGCACAACTCAACTTATTCTTAAGCAAAGTGGATCAAAATTTATGTCTCTAATTCTAGCATAGAAAAAGTTAAAGTGAAAGGCCTACCTCCGCCTTAAAGTCTTTTGGCATTTGATCCCGAGCATCCCACACAAGATCAACTTCATCACGACTCAACATCAATACATATCCTCGGATAAAAGCTGTATGGAATACTACTCGGAACAACATCTCCTCCTTTACATGATCATCATCTAAATGAATGCATTCAAGAACAACATCCCCTTGAACACGAAAATGAATATCTATTTTTGCCAGCTGACATTCATCCTGCAATCACAAGCTGCAAGATTATATTACAGACCAAGTTGTATTCTTATTAAATTTTCGACTTAGACGTGGCAATTCCTACCCATTAGCTAATAAATGAGTCATTCAAGTTACATATCATATCTAATGAGCAAAAATATCTTAAAAACGGATCAAATGGGTGTCAATGTGATATCTTTATTCAAAATTAAATTACTTCTTTACCATGGACACAACATAATTTTTGTAGTCAAAAAGACGCTAATTAATATATAGAAATAGCTATGAAAATTCGAGACATAATATTTTATTTTCAAACCCCACACGTTTTCAACTGTACAAAAATTAACCATTGTGACTCGTACCCAACCAACGTGTTTTGCCACCTCTAGTTTTCACGAACATGGATCCAAATAAGTTTACCATTCGATAATAGCGAGCATGATTCTTGGTGTTTAAGGTTGAAAATAAAAGCTTACAGCTTTTATTAAATTCTGTTGACAAAGGGTCATGACCATATATACGGATAATGGGGCGACATCCCTTTCCACCAATTAATGGAAGGACCCGAAGTATGAGACAGTCCAAAGCTAAAGGTGCTTCTTCAGGTGGCCAATCAATCCCTAAATTTCTTTTAGTGATGTATTGAAGATACCTTAATTGTGACGGTTGAGGATTTAGTGGTGACAAAATATGAAGTAGCTCACGAGGAGCTTGTTTATATATCATTTCAAGCGTCTTTTGCTCACCAGTATATTGTTTCCTAAACAAAAGCAGCCCAGCAAGCATAAAGACAAGAATGGACCATCCTCCTCTTTCACAATGCATCAAAAGCACATCTTTTTGAGCTGAAAGTGATAGCCAGCTTTCACAAGACTGTAAGAAGTTATCAACAATTTCTAGTGGTAAAATGGGGCACCCTTCATATTGCCAAGGGTATTCAGTGACTGTCATATCATATTCGGATAATGCATCAGAAATGTGGGTCTTCTTATGACCGCCTTCTTTGAAATTAAAAACCATGAAAGAAGACTCGGGATAGTAGTCTTGAAGCTGAGGTACAATGCCACCCATGTAGGTTTTGTATTCATCTGCTTCCATTGCATCATTTGAGAAGCAGCAATCAAAGACTGTAACATTAATGAAATAGATGTTACAAAATCTTTTTCTAGTTAAATGAGAATAGTAAGACTAATAGTCTTATAGGTTCATAATCATCTTCTTTCTCAATATATGCCATCAGTTTTGGTTCTCTGATTCTACTCTTTTTGAAGTCTAAAACCTAAACAAATTCATAATAAAGCCATTGAGAGCTAAATTAATAGCTGATAATGTAAAATCTCAAAATCAATTAAGATTAAAAAAAAAAAAAAAACCCAAAGGGACTGCAATAATATGATCAGCATTCCTGAGCTTGAAAATCAAATTTCACGATTGTTGTATACATACAGGCAACTAAATTCAGCAAAAATTGGACACAAAATGTGCAGGGTACGTACCAAAAACCCTCTCGGAGATCTCAAGGAGGCGATCGGGCGGCTTACGATAAAAGAAGCGTCGGAACAGCGCCATTTAATGGCGCTGTCACCCTCCCGACCAGATCCCAAATGTTGATTCCCTATTTCCCCAATTTCGCCTGTCGAATAATATCATCAAACCAAATTTCAATTTCCGTTTTCAAAAATCAACCACCAATTCAACGAACGGAATCTCCACACAATGGGGAATTTCATAAAATTAGGTGTGGCATTGTGATTATGATTATGGTGATAACGTAATTAAGGTTTCGTGAAGAATTTAATGCCTTAATGTGTCTAGTGACAGCAAAATTGTTAGGGTTTTCCGGGAAATCGTAATCATAGGTGGGAAAATGGCGATCGAAGCAATCGAATTCGATGATTTTAGAAATGCATGAAGTTAAAGGAGTGAGGAAAATGTGATTGATTCTTCGAATTCTTGACTGCAACGGAAATTTTTTGATATTCTGTTGCACAATTTGGATTATGGAGGGAGAAAGGGAATGTTGAAGAACAGTGATCAGCTTTTCAGATTAACGTTTTTTGTTTTGTTCTTCATAATTTTTAAAAAGAACACTATAACTATTTATTATATTATAGGTCCCGTGTATTACACAGAATCAATATAAAATATTAAATAGCTAGAACTAATAATTTAAATTTATAAAACGATATTTTGATATAAGATGATTAAGCTATGTATTAACAAATACTTTAACCATTAAAACAACAATTCGAAAGTTTAGTAACTATATAATTGATATTCGATATGTAAGATACTATTTTCGTAATTCTTAAAGTTATTTTGAACGATTAACAAACAATAAAAAAGATGTAATACGAATTGAATAAATTTAGCATTTAAAAAACAATAATTTTATGAATATTTGTATATTGAATATCATATCAGTCGTTAGTGAAATAATAAAATAATTAAGATTTTAAAATTATAAATAATAAATACTTAAAAATTATAAAATTATACTTTAAAATAAGATATAATTGAAATCTACTAAGTTATAATAAATTTTTAGAAAAGAAATATGAGTTTTGCATTTAAGTATACAATTTAAATATGAGAGATGATTAGTAAAACATAATTAAATGATAGATGAATTATTAGAGTGACAAGTGTCAAAATTTAATAGTGAATAAATATTAAAATGACATGTGACAAAAATTAATGTTAAGTGAATATGGGAGTGACAAGTGACATTTTGTTATTCTTTTATTATATAGTATATATTAAAATAATATATTATAATATGATTATTGATCTTTATAAATGCATTTTTTTGTCTAAAAAATATGACACGTTCCAAATATTCATTTTTGTTACTTTTAATATTTTTAATATATAGTATTAGCTCCATATTACTTCTATTATACATTTTAAATAAAAAGATATAATAAATAAATATATAATATAAGATTATATTTTAATATAAAATATAATTAAATTTTTATATAACTTAATACTTTATAAAAAAATATTCATCATTAAAAATTTAAAAAATATAAAATAATTTTTTTAATATAAAATATGATTAAAATTGAACATAATTTAATGCAATAAGTATTAAAATAATAATATTTCTTTAAATGCTAGTTTTTACAAAATTTGTTATTTGATATTTCTTTTAAAAACAGTTTTTAAAATTTTATATTTTACAATAATTTAGTTTTTTTAAAAAAATATGTTTTTTATTAATAATATATTTAATGTATTAAAGATCTTTTTTATTTTAAAAATACATAAAATATATATTTAATATTTAATATAAGATGTATTTAATAGTAGAAATGTATGAAAAACCAAAATTAAAATAATTAATAAACATGTCATATGTAGTCTCCTTAATTTTTTAAAATACAAAAATTATAGGGTAGTTCTCATCAAAAAAATTCACATGCAAGAACAAAATTCATGCAAGGCTATAATGTATGTTTCATTTTTTTCGCTTTGAGTTACGTCACAAGCATATAACATTTGTTTCATTCTACTCTATATTTTTTAAATATGAAAATAGATCATTGCTTACCAAAATAGACCAAAAGTATAAATTTAAATAAATCTATCTTATATAATAAATGAAGGTTTTTTTGTCACATGTCATGCAATGAGACATGTTTTTATTCATTTCCCCGCCTTAAATTTGGAGCATTAATTTATGTGTTAACAATTCTTTATTAATTGTAATAATTAACAAAGTTGACCAATTATTATAATAATTTATTTTCATAAAAAAATACAAATATTTATTCTTAGTTTTTTATACGTATTAAATTTAATTGCAATTCAAGTTCATTGAACTACGATAACAAAAATATTTATATGATAATTTATATTTTAATAGAATAAATATTTATTACATAAGGAATATGTTGTGATTTGTATATGCATTAGTATGGAAATGACAAATTTCATAAAACACATTTTTGTAAGTCTCACACAATTACTTTCATTTAACTCGTGAGACGAGGAAGTTGACATGTATTGGACAAATCTATTCGGGACTAACAACCCTCACATATGGTTTGGTCGCGCCAATAAACGCTTTGTTATAGGAAATAGGTGAATATAGCCGTCACAAACAAACTTTTATATAGATATCAACTATAGACAATTTGACAAGTACGTTATACATTTGTTTTTGGCAGACTGGTCATAGGCTTGTTTGTGAGCTCCTGTCATTTACTTTCATTCACATTAGTACATGTTATATTTGGTATACTAAAGCGTGCTTATATCTTTTACTCTTTTATTGAGACAAAAATCTATGAACTTAACAACTTTTTAGTTGACATTTGAGTGTTTTTTTCAGGTAATGACAATAATAGTGACAAATCATAATGTTTTGTTATGAAATCTTATGTTTTTGTGCAAGATTAATCTTTATAATGATTATATATATATATACACATATATACTATTTGATGTGAGACATATGTTTAAACTTTATTAAATGTCAAATCAGACATATTGCAAGATTAAAGTTTAAAATGAGAGTTGTCCCCACTTGTTCATGGTTTGTATCTAAGACGTGTTGATGTCACATACAACCATGGATGGTGATTTTAAATATTCATATTTGATTATGTATATTAGTATGAATGCTCAAGAATCTTAAGGATAAAGTATAATTGAAATAATGAAAGAATTACAAGGAAAGATAACGAATGCTTACCGAATCTTGCTTGGCTTGTTCATGCTGGAATGGTGGTAATAGAGGGCTGATTTTGACAGCAATAGGGAGAGAAAATGTCACACCCGGACCGAAAGTGTAATACATCGGGCATAATGTCGATTGTTCATTAGCACATGGTGCTATGTTATAAGTTTCAATATTTAATGCATCATTATTACAAAACCAACACAACATTCATTGAATAATAAACAAACATTACAATGAATTGAATATTCAAAGTATTACAATTGAAAAGTCTATACATTTGTTTCAAAGTTAAACTTGGTCATTAAGGCTATCTTATGTCTTTATCATGCTTCCTTAGCCTGTTACACACATAAAATAAGAGTTTGTCAACTATTTGCATAGTTGGTGAGATCATACACATAGTATGAATATACATATATAAAAGTATGCAAACTATAGCCTAACTAGATAGTGTATCATAAGCAAAGCATGAATACAAGGTTTGAATAATAGAATGAATAAATGAATAACCATAGCTTGTGTCCAAACAAGTATTCATACAACATGTTAATTCAAGTATGGCCATACTATAAATTAACATTTGTATTTCAACAAGTTTTCTAGGTGTACTTTTCACCTTTTTCACACAATGACAAAAGCCAATGCAAAGAGGTATCTAACATATCTTAAAATACTAAGTACTAGCTTGCTTTACTGACAACACACATAAAATCACACATAGAATCAACACATTGTATAAACATAACATCTAACACATATAACTAACTAGGTCTAAGGCTTGCATCATAGATTGAATAAATGATAGAACTGAAATAGGTTTGAATACAACATGTGTAACATCCCAAAAACAAAGAATGTAAAAAAGAGTGTGAAGAAACTCACTTGTTTGAATGCTAGCTAGTTCCAAGTCCTTGAATAAAGAATGAGGATGCTAGGCTATCTACTCACTTATAGTTTGAGTAATCAAGTCTTAGTGTAACATCAGTGCCAGAAACGTAACCGGAACAGTGATCTGCACAATAACTTGCACAGTAACTCAGGTACAAACTATGTGTATTAATTGTATGCTATTATCATGTAATGCTTGACACAGAACTATTATGCAATTGTTTCAGAAACATGATTCAAACTCACGGTTTATCAGCCAGAAACATATATGACAATACAAGATTATCACATGAATACTTGTTAGGATTCTATTATGTATAAACGTATCTGAGGATTACAGAACAAAACAACAACAGATGTTGTTACGAGAATGCTAAATCGACGGATTATTCGTATAGGTGACGATCCGTACGAATATATCTGAAATTTTAACATTCCGAATGATTTCCAGTAATTAGAAAACGATATTGAAAAGTGTAGTTATCGACGTACTCGTACGGGTGACGATTCGAACGAATACGCGCGACGGCTATACTATTCGATTTAAACGATAAATTAAATATTTTCAGAAAACTTAAATAAACTGAAGATATCTAGTTAATTTACTAGGAATTACCACCTAAATTAAATTTATAAACCTTACTTCTAAAATCGTGATGTTTCATTTCGAAAACAAGGCGAAACCGACGCTTTTACGCGAAAACGAGCGAAACCGTACGAGACCGAACACACACGGGTATTTAAAGCCATTTAACATGGCATTCATGACCACAACTACCACCACCAACCAGCCCTCACCCCATTTTCGTTCTCTCTCTACTTTCTCTCTCTAGAAGCTACCACCATAACTCTTTCATTCCTCCACAAAATCAAGCATTCTTGGTGTCAAAACGACCATTGCAACTCGTAGATCACAGAAGTACAACAGATCTGAGCTTGGAACCATCTGTTTTGATGTAAAAACGAATTTCAAGTGCAGTTTTTAGGGTTTTAAACCCTTGTGCGAGCCACCCTATGAAACCGGTTCTAAGCACCCTAAAACCTTAAGGAAACTTCACTAAAACACATTATGAGATGTAGGGATAAGTGGGATACCATGAGATGGTCTTAGATCTCTAATTGTGGTGGCTGCAGCTGGGTGAAATCGACCAGTCGAATGGCTGTTAGCAGGTAGGCCGAAAGGCCACCCAGTCAAAGGAACCAACCATTCGGCCGAATGGCTGCTAGGCTGAAGGAGACCTCTATTCGCTCGGCACCACCTTCCAGTCGGCCAGTCCTCTATTCGGTTGCCACCCTCATTCGGTCTTGCTGGTTCAGTCACATGAATCCACAATCGCCCCAGGTTCATTCGGCCAAAGTCCTTCGCAGGCCTAGCCTCTTTCGGCCCAAGCCTTATACGGCCGAGTGGTTCGGTCTGAGCTTCATGCGGCCGAGTCTCATTCGGTTGGACTGATTTAGTTCCAAGTCTTATCATCATTCGGCCTAATGCTTGGGATTGGGCTATATGAGCGGGGTTAAGAAGCTGTGGGTGCATGGTGTGCATGGGGACCACGTGAATTGCATGCATGGGTTGAACGGGTGTGTGTGTGCATGAGAAAACCTATTAGGGTTTATAAGTACAAATCGGTTTTGTGCCTCATTTAAAATATGGGTTTCAATAATCCATCTCTTTAAGCTAAGATAAGATGCAAACATAGATTTTATCTATCCAATGGGATTTGAGGTTAGGCAAAGATTAATGCAACAACATCAAGGGTTCTAAGTATTTTAACATAAAGCATGAGTTACAATGAATCAAGGAAGTAACTAAGTGTGAGTGTTAGTTCATTATTAACACCCAATACTAAGTAAATGCCATACCATATACAACTAAGTTAGATAGTTCCATTGAACCTTCTATGCTAAGTTGTACTCACGAACGATCAAAGAACCAAGGGAAACGAAGATTTAACAATAGACTTAGAGTTAATCACGTGAGATTAACTTAAGTCTAACTAGTTAACTTATAATTTCCTTAAAATAAATTATGGTTTTAATAAATGAAATTGATTATAAACTTCTATAAATTAAATTTAATGATTCTAACTTAATGATTTAGCTTTGAATGAATTATTTAAATAATTTAATTAAAGACTTTGAATATAACTGACATAAGCCTTAAATAACTAAGGTTTATAAAGCAACTATTCACGGGATAAGGGCTATGAATGGGTGATACATTAGACTAATTAGAGAGAATCATAGCAAACACATTAGTAACATAGGACACATAGTTGCACACCGAGACAAAAACCCTAGATACGACTATTATAAATACTTATAGTATTCGAATCTTCATAAAACAACTCAGGTGTTGAAGACACTTAAACTACAATTAACGAGCGTGCATATTCTGTTGTGATTCAATTCTTAGCAACACAGGTGAGTTCATTTGTCCCTTTTTAAACTATTTTGTTTTTCACCTCGGGACTGAGAATCATGTTTACATATTTTAAATAAATGTTCAAAAGTTTCTTATACACTTTTATACTTTTTCATAATTCTAATGCTTTATACACTTATCTTTAATGCTAATGTATTATATACATATTCTTAATGCTAATACTTCATACATTTATACTATTTTGCTCAAAACTGATGCTTTTAAATGCCTAAGAATACAAATGCTAAAACTCTAAAATGCTTTTATAAAATATACTTTTGGAAGCTTGAACACTCAAAACTCAAAAAGGCTTATATGCTTGATGTGCTTGATATGCTCGAGATGCTTGAAATGCGTGATATGCTCATAATGTTATGAACACTTGTATGCTTAATATGCTCGAAATGCTATAAACACTTGTATGCTTGATATGCTCAAAATATTATAAACACTTGTATGCTTGATATACTTGAATTGCTAAGACAAACGGAATGGGATTCCGGTTGTGAGGCTAGTACTTGTGCACATGATATGTAAATGCTAAGCTATGTGAATGCTATAAACTTGTATGCTAAAGCTATCGACTATTGTAGAACAGACTAAATGGCCTCTCAGTGCTTGACATACAGTGTTCTTCATAGTCAGGACCTTAAGGAGCAGACTATTTGGCCTCTCAGTGCTTGCCATACAGTATTTTCTCATTGTCCACCCATTATCTGAGATGAGCAACTAGGATGATTCTGGTTTACTTAGTTGACTTTGTGTCATCTGGGAAAAAAACCTTTATCAAAACACCGAAGTTGCTAGTCATAACTAGGTCCGTTATGGATTGATATTGAATTCTTCAGGGTGTTCGGTTGTCCATAAAGATAACTCTTTAAACTTTGTTTTCAAAATGCTATTGTGTGTGAGTTTGAAACTTTTAAACAGAATGCTTGAAGCTATGATGTAAGTGTAACAGGATGGTAGGTAAAATGCTTAACTATCATTAACAACAATGTCATATGCGGTTTAGTATGTGGTGGGATGGCGTCTGGGCGGGTTGTAGGCTCGTCCCTTTCGTATGCTCTATATATAAGCATACCGAGCTGGATATTACAGGTGATGTTAATGAGGTTAAGGTTGTTACCGAGAAGGTTTAGAAATCTATTCTTCAAATACTAAACTATATGAACTCACCAACCATTGTGTTGACTTTGTTTTCTTACATGCTTTCTCAGGTGACGTACAGGAGTAAGCTAAGGCTTAGGATTGCATACTAGGATGCCCAGTTAGAGGACCTATTAGTTTTTGGGAAAGCACATATTTTGTTGGTTATTGTGAATCACTTTTGATATCTTGTACAGTTACAAGATAGTAAACATTTGATTCTTTTGATAGGTTTACTCAGTTAAATTATCAAACATTGACAATTGTAATTTAACTTTGTAATCCTAATATAATTTCATTTGTGCTTTAGTTATTCTCAATGTTGATGCTATGTATAACAGTCTGAACACTTTGATTATCATCTCGATATCACGCCCCGGGAACCTTCTGCCCGACGGGACACACGATCCGGCCCGGCCGGCTCGTGGTGTGACAGATTGGTATCAGAGCTCAAGGTTATAGAGAATAATAGGTCATTTACTTGAAACGGTTTGTCCTAGACTATAACTTAGGGACCCTCATATAGAGAACATAGGATTTATGTTTGTATCGCGTCTTCTGCATTCGATCACTGCACTAACCAATATTCTTTTGGTTATGATCAGAATGCCGCCAAAAAGACCACCTCCTCTGCTACCACCACCCCAAAATTAAGCTCCACACTCGTCAGCGCCATCACCAGCTGATTCACCTCCTCCTCCTCCGCCTCCTCCTCCCTCACACACTCCACCTCCAGACCCAAACACGACTCAGACTTTGTATCCTGCTACTGTTGCCTTGGCAACATTACTGAGCAGCCAGCTGACTAATCAGCTTAAAGAGGTCATCCCGGATACTATTAACTGAATTCAAGGCTACGGTAACAACACTGGGCACACTACAGGAGAAGCTAGTGGAAACACCGGCACTACTTCGGACTGTTCCTACAAATCATTCGTAGGATGCAAACTGCCAAGCTTTAGCGGTGTTGAAGGAGCTGTTGGACTTATTCAATGGCTAGAAAAGATGGAGACTACACTGGACATTAGCGGTTGTCCAGAACACCATCAGGTTTGCTACGCTGTTGGATCTTTTAGCAAGCGAGCCTTAACATGGTGGAACTCTCAGATAAGAGCTCGAGGCAGAGAAGAAGCACTGGCGATGCCTTGGGCAGATTTCAAAATCCCATTAAGGAATGAATTCTGTCCAAAGCATGAACTTCAGAAGCTAGAGATGGAACTGTCAAATCATGTGATGAAGGGGGCAGACCACCTGACTTTCACCACTCGCTATCATGAACTGGTAGCTTTGGTGCCAGAGATGGTACTGACTATGGAAAAGTTGATTGATAGATATGTGGGAGGATTACCATCCTGTATTCAGGGCCTTATACATTCTGCAAACCCTGCGACCCTAGAGTCAGCCATCTCCCTATCAGCTAAACTCACTGATGTAATGGTGGCATCAGGAGTTCTGAAGAAAGACTCAGGCAAAGCTAAGGAAGAACCATTAAAGAAGCCCGAACATCATCAGAATCAAGAAGCAGAAGGTTGTCAAGAACTATGTGATGGCCACCCCTTTTCAACAAGTTACTACAGTACCTGCTAATGCTGCACGCCAACCTTATGTTGGAATACATCCTCAATGTGCACAATGCAAATTTCATCATCCTGTTACTGTGAAGTGAAGAAAATGCAATGGTTGTGGCCGACTAGGCCACTGGATTCAACAATGCCGTACTCCAGCAACACCGGCTATAAAAAATGCTACTATGGCATTACCTCCACCACCAAACCCTGGCAATCACAACAACAACAATAGGGGATGCTATAACTATGGGGAATTAGGTCATTTCTTCAAATACTGTCAGAAGAGAATGCAACAGGGAGTTCAAGCACCTCGTGGGAGAGCATTTGTGATTGGAGCCACTACAGCACGCCAAGACCCTAACGTGGTCACTAGTACATTTCTTTTACATGACTCTTATGCTTCTATTCTGTTTGACACTGGTGCAGATCAGAGTTTTATTTCGTCTGACTTTGCACGCCAACTTAGTTTTACTGAGGAATCTTTAGACTCCCCTTATATTATCGAAGTAGTGAATGGAAACAAATCATAGCTAGTACAATACTTAGGAATTGCCCATTAACCCTTACTGATCATGCATTTACCATCGATTTGATGTCGATGGATTTGGGTAGTTTCGACATCATTGTTGGGATGGATTGGCTATCTCTTAATAGAGTGGAAGTCATCTGTTCTGAAAAGCCGCTTCAAATTCCATTGGCGAGTGATCGTGTATTGGAAGTTCGAGGGGATCAAGTAAAATGGAGTGTCAAAATCATATCCGGCATAAAATCACGTAAATGTCTACAGAAGCAGTGTACAGCTTTCCTGGCTCATGTGATGGAGAAAGAGAAAGACAAGAAAAAGATTCAAGACGTGCCGGTAGTGAGAGAATACCCAGAAGTGTTTCCTGAAGACCTACCAGGTTTGCCACCTGCGTGACAGGTAGAATTCCGCATTGTGGAGCAACTCCTGTTGCTAAATCTCCTTACAGGTTAGCACCTTCAGGGATGCAGGAATTGTCAAACCAACTACAGGAGCTACTTGACAAAGGTTTTATCAGGCCGAGCTACTTGCCATGGGGAGTTCCGGTTTTGTTCGTGAATAAGAAAGATGGATCTTTCCGGATGTGCATAGACTACAGAGAGCTGAACAAGTTGACTATCAAGAATCGGTACCCATTGCTGAGGATTGATGATTTGTTTGATCAGCTGCAAGTAGCACAATATTTCTCGAAGATTGATTTACGATCCGGATATCATCAACTTAGAGTTCAAGACGAAGATATACCGAAGACGGCGTTTCGAACCAGATATGGGCATTATGAGTTTATGGTGATGCCTTTCGGATTGACGAATGCACCAGCAGTTTTCATGGATCTCATGAATCGAGTGTGCAAGGCGTATTTGGATCAGTTTGTCATTGTCTTTATCGATGGTATACTGATCTATTCCAAGAGCAAAGCAAAGCATGAGCAACACCTTCGGAAGATTTTGGAGCTGTTGTAGAAACAGCAACTCAAATTCTTTAAGTGTGAATTTTGGCTGAGAGAAGTTCAATTCCTGGGTCATGTAGTCAACAGTGAAGGAATATGTGACATCCAGTACCTGATCGTCCGGCAAGTCCGTACGGTATGTGTACTTTCACTATTTACTGTGTGTAAATACAATGTGTAAACAGTGTGCATGATAACAAAACTCAGATAACAAGCAACAGTTGTACGTGGTTAAGTGAAAACTTAAATACAGTAAGTACAACAACTCACGATAAACAACAGTTGTGTGTATTTAAGTGAAAACTTAAGTACAGTTAATACAACGATTCAAGAGAAACAACATTTTACAAAAAAATGAAAAGAACATATCAGTTGCGATCTGATATCCATGGACGACAGGAATCAGATGGCCGATAACTCAGTATGAAAACAAGGCGAATTCAAGGTTATCAATGTGAAAACAGAAAGTTCAGTTGAGTCCGTCTGCGAGGAAACACAATTTAAAACACAAGTCAGTGTCGTTCCAGAATAACGAACTAACAGTGTGTTTGCGTGGGTGACGATTCACACAAACATATCTGTGAGTTTAGGGTTCTGAAATGATGACTGAAAAGTAGAAAACAAAAGTCAGAAAGTAAAACCATCGTTGTGTTCGTTCGGGTGACGATTCGAACAAATACGCGCGAAGGTGACGCGATCTGACGAAACATTTAAAATAATCATTTTCGATGAATTATATTAAGAAAAAAAAATTTAGAAGATTTACTAGGAATAACTACCTTAAAAATTAGAAATAAAACTATTTATTTTAAAATACGTAAATAACGCGCGTTACATTCCGGAAACGCAACGAAGACGAGCACCGAGCAAACGAAATGAACCCGAACACCCTCGGGATATAAATACCCTAAATGAGGCAACCACCTCATTTATTTCACCCTCTTTCTCTCTCTAAAACCCTAAATCCGATTTTCTTTCTCTCTCTAAAAACTTCAAACTTCAACTCACTATATCTCCTCCATTTCTTGATGAAATTTGGTGTTCTTGGTACCAAATCGAAGCTACATTCATCCTCTACCTGAAAGTACAACCGATCTGAGGAGAAACCCATTGAAAATCGAGGTATTTGAGCTTGAACATTCCAAAAACTAGGGTTTTTGTACCCTTGTTTGAACCACCACCCTCAACCGATGCTAGACTTTCTCCGTCGACCCCTACACCTCGAGACTCAGTTCTTGCATACCACCACCATGGAACATAATCATTTATCACCTCTGGATCTTGGAAATTCACCTGGGCGGCGGCTGGCCGAAGCAAACCTCACAGCCCGGCCGAAAGGCCTAAGGCCGAATGAATGGCCGAAGGGCTTGGCGACCGAAGGAGTGGGGTGAACGAAGGGGCTTCGTTCTCTCGGTCATTATGCACATTCGCTCGGTCAAGTGAGATCCCATTCGGATCAGAGGTTCAGTCGGCCGAAGGAGCATGCCATTCGTCCGAAGCATCTTCATTCAGCCCATGGCCAGGTCTTCTATCGGTTGGACCACCTTGATTCGGCCAAGGTATACTCATTCAACCAAGCAGCACACCCATTCGGCCATGCACACCATCATTCAAGCCACACTTCCATTCGGCTACCCCCCCCCCATGTTCATTCGACCTATGTTAGTCATTCGGCCAAGAAGGAGCTGATTCGGCCTAACGGTTTGGCCCACACACACACATATGGCCCAAGTGTTTGATTTGGCCTAAGATGACTTGGTTCGGCCCATGTTGGTTAACCTAGCCCACAACCTCATTCAGCAAATCCAACCGGGCCATGGCACATACCATTTGGCCCACAAGATTAAGTAGGAAACAGACACTTAAAACCAGTATGATGAGTAACATGCATGATAATCATGGGGTATTACTACAAAGGTGATGGACTTTGGGTTTAAGGAATCACACAAAACCTAAAACACTAAGTTTTACAAGAATAGTACATGGTTATCTAATAACGATGTAGCACTCACTCTAAGTTTTACAAGGACAACATGTAAGGTCTAAACTATGAGTTAAGTTTCATATTTAGAAAACGATAACGTGTTCAAGTTTACACAACATGGTAAGGTCCAAAACAAAGTTAAACATGGAACAAATAACAAGGTATACTAAGCTTAATCTAAATTGATTAAGTGTTAGTAAAATCCATCACAAGCGAATCAAGGCCGAATGATGACCGAGACTTACGAGTGTTAGACAATTTTAAGGCTAACACATACACACACAAATCCCAATAACTTATACTTATAAGTTGCAAACAATGTGAAATCAATACATGATCGTGAAAACCACAACAAGTACAACAAAGGGTGCATGCATTTCTTGTTACACTTAGTCGACCACAACAACTACAAGGTGAGTTCATATGCCCCTTTTCTAATCTTAACTGATTTTAACTCTCAGGGCTGAGAAACATGCTAAATCTTTTATTTACTTCAAAGTTTTAGTACAACATATTGTTTATACTATGATTTAGATAATAATATTGTATGACTTTATTATCGCTTATCATTGTATGCATGCTTGTATGATCATAATATGACTGAGAAAACTAGGATGAAAGATGATAATGTAACTTCATGAATCATCAACACAATAGAATAATGCTAGTTATAAGATTATATCTTATAACATTTAATTATTCTTACATGAATGAACAACGAGATTATCACAAGTTAACATGCTGACAAAAGCAACAACAAACAAGAATGATATGAAGATAACATACCTTCATAATATCATTCACCACCGGAGTTAGCTAAATGTAATAAGACTAGCTCTTATAACACTATGCTTACAACTCGATGAAGGCTATGAGATAACACGAAACAAATAGCAGCCACCACCTGAGCCGACTAAGTATAGTAAGACTAGCTCTTACAATATTGTAGTGGCAACAGGGTGACTCTATGGAACAACAAGAATGATAATCATGATAACGTAACTTCATGATAACAACATCATTCTCACAGTATCTAACATTGTGTAATAAGACTAGTTCTTATATAACTTTGTTAAAAACAACGATAACACACAACATTGAGAACAAACAACATTGGTGAACACAACAACAATAATTACTATTGAGCTGTCTGTATTATATCACAACAATCATGTGTTCATGTATTCGAGTTAATCATTGTAAGTCCCTTTCAAGAATCATTTACCAGTTAGTTTGACGTGACTAAACCAACGATAGCATAGTGGTACCATAGGTTTGACAAACCTCTGGCTTGTAAGGTCGGTATGTTGATTGTATTTATCATTTGGCCGGTAACGTATGACCGGTGACAGGGCTACGACAGTCAGGGTCTGGTAAGTGACACATGGTGATATTAATCTGCAGTTATAATTCTAATTCATCCTTCGATTCTATTGACTAGTAGACTGAGGAATTGATTTTCTCTCATGTCATATTTCTGGTAGTATTTTCGTTGAAGTCATTGGGAACATCAAAGTGGTAGAGGTAAATCGGATGCATTGTGATCTGATTATGTGAGGATTACAATGCATTCATTTTAGGCTCTATGCACCATAAGCAAAGAACATATATCAATTGGTTAACTAACACTTCTAATATTAGTAGTGACTGACAGTTAACCCCACAAGCGAGAGAATAATAACAAGGATAAGATTAAATTAATCTATTTTCCTTAAAACATTGAGGGTTTATCAATACTTCGGTTTCATAACTAAATCCCTCGTACTATATTATTCTACATATAGCACACTGGGTGATGAACATAAACAGATGGGTGAGTATCAAACGGGTGAACATGTGTGATGGAAATGGATATCCATAGTTGTAATACAAGTGGTGTTGAATTCTATTGAGCATGTGGTGGGATGGCGTCTGGGCAGGTTGTAGGCTCGACCCTTTCGTATGCCATATATATAAGCATGCTTGATTGGATGAAGTACTACTTGTCAATATAACTATGGAGAGGCCATGGTGCGAGCAGATGAAACGAACATTAACAAGTATCATGTATGACATTGTGACTGTGAATGTGATCAAATAAATGTTTTCAAATACCAAACTTATGAACTCACCAACCTAGTGTTGACTTTGTTTAAATGCATTTTTTCTCAGGTGACGAACAGGTTTAGTCACCAGACATCAAGGACATAGCTAGTGGAATTTTAGAAGACCTAGCTACATTTTGTGTTGTGCATATTTTTGAATGACAAAACAATGAATCATCTTTTGTAGATCTTGTACAGTTACAAGATAGAAACTCATTGATTCTTTTGGATATATATACTTAGTTAAATTATGAACGGAACATTGTAATTTAACTTTGTAATTCTATATCATTGTCATGTTAGCATTTCTCAATTATATATCATGTGCTATGCAAACAATCGGATCATTTCGATTATCAAAAGATATCGTGCCTCGAGAACCTTCCGCCTGATGGGAAAGTCGATCCAGCCCGCCGGCTCGGGGTGTGACAGAATACACGTAGACCCTGCCAAGATTGAAGCAATAAAGAACTGGGATTCTTCGAAGACACCGACAGAGATACGGTCTTTTCTGGGATTGGCAGGTTATTATAGGAGGTTTATCTCAAACTTTTCTAAGAAAGCTCTGCCTCTCACTAAGCTAACTCAGAAAAGTGAACCGTTTGTTTGGGAGCAGAAACAAGAAGATGCTTTCTAGACGTTGAAGCATAAGTTATGTTAGGGGTGTGCATAAAACCAAAAAAACCGACCCAAAAACCGAAAAATCCAACCCGAAAAAACCGAACCCAAATAGAAACCGACGGGTTTGGTGTAAGTTTTCTAAAAACCGAAAGTTTGGGTTTGGGTTTGGTTTTACCTTAAAGAAAAACCGAAAAAACCGAATACATGCGTATATGCACATATATATATTACCTTTGAAAATTTTCAACAATTTATAAGCCGTTTATTTTTATTTTCTTATTTCTTGATATCAAAATTTAAATAAAAATCAAAATTTTATAATTATTATTGGCTTAGGATACTAAAAACACGTATTATTTTTACTAAATTTAAATATTTCTGTATATATTTTTAAATATTAAGTAGTGTTGTACTTAAAATATTTTTAATACAAATATAATTTTTTAGTTTATTTTTTTATAAGCATAATTTAATGTCTAAGGAGAAAAAACCGAAAAAACCGAAACCCAAACCGAACCCAAATGGGTTTTGAAAAGATAGAAACCGAAAAAACCGAACCCAAACGGGTTTAAAAACCGAAAAAACCGAAATTTCGGTTTTGGGTTTGGACTAAGCCAAAAACCGACCCAAACCGACCCATGCACACCCCTAAGTTATGTGATGCTCCAATATTATCTCTCCCAGAAGGTTGTGATGACTTTGTAGTGTACTGTGATGCCTCCCACCAGGGACTTGGTTGCGTGTTAATGCAACGAGATAAAGTTATCATGTATGCATCAAGACAGTTAAAGATTCATGAGAAGAACTACACTGCTCACGATCTAGAACTGGGAGCTGTAATCTTTGCTTTGAAGGTTTGGAGACATTACTGATATGGCACTAAATGTACCATATTTACTGATCACAAGAGTCTGCAGCATATATTTGATCTGAAGGAACTCAACATGCGACAACAACGTTGGGTTGAGCTTCTAAATGATTACGACTGTGTAATCAAGTACCATCCAGGAAAGTCAAACGTTGTAGCTGATGCCTTGTGCCGGAAGGAACGAATCAAACCCTTGCGAGTCAGAGCAATGAGCATGACAGTGCAGACAAGCTTACGCAACAAGATTATTCAAGCACAAAAAGAGTCAGCTGAACGAGGAAATCTGAAGAAGGAACTTGACTGTGGAGCAGAAAGACAATTTGAAACAAAGCGTGATGGAGTCATCTACTACCAGGATTGAGTATGGATTCCTGCAGTGGATGAATTGAGAAAACTTATCTTCAATGAAGCACACAATACCAAGTACTCCGTTCATCCAGGTGCCGATAAAATGTACCAAGATTTACGGGCATTTTATTGGTGGCCGGGCATGAAGAAAGACATAGCCGAGTACGTAGGTCGTTGCCTTACGTGTGCAAAGGTAAAGGCGGAACACCAGAAACCGTCAGGTTTACTGGAACAGCCCGAAATTCCACTCTGGAAGTGGGAACAAATAGCTATGGATTTCATTACCAAGCTACGCTACACTTCCAGTGGTCATGATACGATTTGGGTTATCATTGACCGTTTGACAAAATCTTCTCATTTCTTGCCAATGCGTGAGACCTTCACGATGGACAAACTGGCAAGACGGTACATCAACGAGATAGTGGTACGTCACGGTGTACCATTATCTATTATTTCAGATCGAGACAGCAGATTCACATCAAGGTTCTGGAAATCATTGCAGAAATCTCTGGGGAAGCACTTAAATCTGAGAACTGCTTACCATCCACAAACGAACGGTCAAAGCGAACGTACAATACAGACCCTGTAGGACATGTTGAGAACCTGTGTTTTAGATTTCGGTGGAAATTGGGACTCTCATTTACCGCTGATCGAATTCTCCTACAACAACAATTACCATAATAGCATCGGATGTGCACCGTTTGAGGTCCTTATGATCAAAAATGTCGATCACTGATCTGTTGGACTGAAGTAGGAGATAATCAAATAACTGGGCCAAAGTTTATTCAGGAGACTACCGACAAGATTGCTCAGATTCAACAAAGGCTAGAAGCAACCAGAAGCAGACAAAAGAGTTATGCCGACAAACGACGCAAGCCGTTGGAATTCCAAGTGGGAGACCGCGTCATGTTAAAAGTATCCCCATGGAAAGGCATAGTCCGTTTTGGAAAGAAAGGAAAATTAGTACGTATTGGTCCTGTGGCGTATAGACTAAGGTTACTCGATGAGATTAGTGGTGTGCATGACGTGTTTCACGTCTCGAACTTGAAGAAATGCCTTGCTGATGAATCACTCATCATACCAATTGAAGAAATTCAAGTGGATGAACATTTACATTTCATCGAAGAACCTTTGGAGATTATGGATCGCAAAGTTAAAAAACTAAGGCGAAGCCGTATTCCGATTGTCAAGGTTCGATGGTATTCACAGCGTGGACCCGAGTTTACTTGGGAACGCGAAGATCACATGAAGTCCAAGTATCCCCAACTGTTTACAGAGTAAGCCGTACCGGATAACGATTCTTAAATTTCGGGACGAAATTTCTCTTACAAGGGGAGACTGTAATATCAGTGCCGCACACATAACCGGAACAGTGATCTGCACAGTAACTTGCACAGTAACTCAGGTACAAACTATGTGTATTAATTGTATGCTATTATCATGTAATGTTTGACACATAACTATTATGCAATTGTTTCAGAAACATGATTCAAACTCACGGTTTAACAGCCAAAAACATATCTGACAATACAAGATTATCACATGAATACTTGTTAGGATTCTATTATGTATAAACGTATGTGAGGATTACAGAACAAAACAACAACGGACGTTGTTACGAGAATGCTAAATCAACGGATTATTCGTATAGGTGACGATCTGTACGAATATATCAGAAAGTTTAACGTTCCGAATGATTTCCAGTAACTAGAAAACCATATTGAAAAGTGTAGTTATCGACGTACTCGTACGGGTGACGATTCGAACGAATACGCGCGACGGCTATACGATTCGATTTAAACGATAAATTAAATATTTTCAGAAAACTTAAATAAACTGAAGATATCTAGTTAATTTACTAGGAATTACCACCTAAATTAAATTTATAAACCTTACTACTAAAATCGTCATGTTTCATTTTGAAAACGAGGCGAAACCGACGCTTTTACGAGAAACCGAGCGAAACCGAACGAGACCGAACACACCCGGGTATTTTAAAGCCATTTAACATGGCATTCATGACCACAACTACCACCACCAACCAACCCTCACCCCATTTTCGTTCTCTCTCTACTGATGCTCTCTAGAAGCTACCACCATAACTCCTTCATTCCTCCACAAAATCAAGCATTCTTGGTGTCAAAACGACCATTGGAACTTGTAGATCACAGAAGTACAACAGATCTGAGCTTGGAACCATATGTTTTGAGGTAAAAACGAATTTCAAGTTCGGTTTTTAGGGTTTTAAACCGTTGTACGAGCCACCCTATGAAACCGGTTCTAAGCACCATAAAACCTTAAGGAAACTTCACTAAAACACATTATGAGATGTAGGGATAAGTGGGATACCATGAGATGGTCTTAGATCTCGAATTGTGGTTACTACAACTGGGTGAAATTGACTAGCCGAATGGTTGCTAGCAGGTAGGCCGAAAAGCCACCCAGCCGAAGGAACCAACCATTCGGCCGAATGGCTGCTAGGCTGAAGGAGACCTCCATTCGCTCGGCACCACCTTCCAGTCGGCCACTCCTCTATTCGGTTGCCACCCTCATTCGGTCTTGCTGGTTCAGTCGCACGAATCCACAATCGGCCCAGGTTCATTCGGCCAAAGTCCTTCGCATGCCTAGCCTCTTTCGGCCCAAGCCTCATGCGGCCGAGTGGTTCGGTCTGAGCTTCATGCAGCCGAGTCTCATTCGGTTGGACTGATTTAGTTCCAAGTCTTATCATCATTCGGCCTAATGCTTGGGATTGGGCTATATGAGCGATGTTAAGAAGCTGTGGGTGCATGGTATGCATGGGGACCATGTGAATTGTATGCATGGGTTGAACGGGTGTGTGTGTGCATGAGAAAACCTATTAGGGTTTATAAGTACAAATCGGTTTTGTGCCTCATTTAAAATATGGGTTTCAATAATCCATCTCTTTAAGCTAAGATAAGATGCAAACATAGATTTTATCTATCCAATGGGATTTGAGGTTAAGCAAAGATTAATGCAACAACATCAAGGGTTCTAACTATTTTAACATAAAGCATGAGTTACAATGAATCAAGGAAGTAACTAAGTGTGAGTGTTAGTTCATTATTAACACCCAATACTTAGTAAATGCCATACCATATACAACTAAGTTAGATAGTTCCATTGAACCTTCTATGCTAAGTTGTACTCACGAACGATCAAAGAACCAAGGGAAACGAAGATTTAACAATAGACTTAGAGTTAATCAAGTGAGATTAACTTAAGTCTAACAAGTTAACTTATAATTTCCTTAAAATAAATAATGGTTTTAATAAATGAAATTGATTATAAACTTCTGTAAATTAAATTTAATGATTCTAACTTAATGATTTAGCTTTGAATGAATTATTTAAATAATTTAATTAAATACTTTGAATATAACTGACATAAGCCTTACATAACTAAGGTTTATAAAGCAACTATTCACGGGATAAGGGCTATGAATGGGTAATACATTAGACTAATTAGAGAGAATCATAGAAAACACATTAGTAACATAGGACACATAGTTGCACACCGAGACAAAAACCCTAGATACGATTATTATAAATACTTATAGTATTCGAATCTTCATAAAACAACTCAGGTGTTGAAGATACTTAAACTACAATTAACGAGCGCGCATATTCTGTTGTGATTCAAATCTTAGCAACACAGGTGAGTTCATTTGTCCCTTTTTAAACTATTTTGTTTTTCACCTCGGGACTGAGAATCATGTTTACATATTTTAAATAAATGTTCAAAAGTTTCTTATACGCTTTTATACTTTTTCATAATTCTAATGCTTTATACACTTATCTTTAATGCTAATGTATTATATACATATTCTTAATGCTAATACTTCATACATTTATACTATTTTGTTCAAAACTGATGCTTTTAAATGCCTAAGAATACAAATGCTAAAACTCTAAAATGCTTTTATAAAATATACTTTTGGAAGCTTGAACACTCAAACTCAAAAAGGCTTATATGCTTGAAGTGCTTGATATGCTCGAGATGCTTGAAACGCGTGATATGCTTAAAATGTTATAAACACTTGTATGCTTAATATGCTCGAAATGCTATCAACACTTGTATGCTTGATATGCTTGAAATACTATAAACATTTGTATGCTTGATATACTTGAATTGCTAAGACAAACGAAATGCGATTCCGGTTGTGAGGCTAGTACTTGTGCACATGATATGTAAATGCTAAGCTATGTGAATGCTATAAACTTGTATGCTAAAGCTATCGACTATTGTAGAAGAGACTAAATGGCCTCTCAGTGCTTGCCATACAGTGTTCTTCATAGTCAGGACCTTGAGGAGCAGACTATTTGGCCTCTTTAGTGCTTGCCATACAGTATCTCCTTATTGTCCACCCATGTTCTGAGATGAGCAATTAGGATGATTCTGGTTTACTTAGTTGACTTTGTCTCATCTGGGAGAAAACCTTTATCAAAACACCGAAGTTGCGAGTCATAACTAGTTCCGTTATGGATTGATACTGAATTCTTCAGGGTGTTCGGTTGTCCATAAAGATAACTCTTTAAACTTGGTTTTCAAAATGCTATTGTGTGTGAGTTTGAAACTTTTAAACAGAATGCTTGAAGCTATGATGGAAGTGTAATAGGATGGTAGGTAAAATGCTTAACTATCATTAACAACAATGTCATATGCGGTTTAGTATGTGGTGGGATTGCGTCTGGGCGGGTTGTAGGCTCGACCCTTTCGTATGCCCTATATATAAGCATACCGAGCAGGATATTACAGGTGATGTTAATGAGGTTAAGGTTGTTATCGAGAAGGTTTGCAAAACTATTCTTCAAATACTAAACTATATGAACTCAACAACCATTGTGTTGACTTTGTTTTTTTACATGCTTTCTTAGGTGACGTACAGGAGTAAGCTAAGGCTCAGGATTGCGTACTAGGATGCCCAGTTAGAGGACCTAGTAATTTTTATAAAAGCACATATTTTGTTGGTTATTGTGAATCACTTTTGATATCTTGTACAGTTACAAGATAGTAAACATTCGATTCTTTTGATAGATTTACTCAGTTTAATTATCAAACATTAACAATTGTAATTTAACTTTGTAATCCTAGTATAATTTCATTTGTGCTTTAGTTATTCTCAATGTTGATACTATGTATAACAGTCTGATCACTTTGATTATCATCCCGATATCACGCCCCGGGATGAAACATCAGTGCCGGACGCGTGCCGGAACAGTGATCGCAACAGTAACTCGTACAGTAACTCAGGTACACATTATGTGAAACTATGTTTATGCTATTTATACATTATACTGGATACAAAACTATTATGCGATTGTCTGAAATCTGACTGAAACCTTAGGGTTTAACAGTCAGAAACATATCAGACAACACAGTTTCGAAACACAGATACTTGATTTGATGCTATTGGGTATAAACGTATGTGAGGTTAAACAACACAAAATCATAACGGTTGTTGTCACAGAATGCTAAACAGACGAATTATTCGTATAGGTGACGATCTGTATGAATGATTCTGAGAGTTTAACATTCTGAAATAATGACTGAACAGTAGAGAACAAGAATCAGAAAGCTAAACCATCGTCGTGTTCGTTCGAATGACGATTCGAACGAATACGTGCGATGGCAACGCGTTCTGACGAAACGAAAACGAACACGAAAATGATACGATCGATAATAAATTTAAGGAAATAAAATATTTTCTGTTTTACAATTTTGAAACTCATCATAAATAAATTTAAAAGAAACTATCTTAATAATTCGCGAACAAATTAACGAAACGCGTAAAAATAATATAATTCGATAAATAATTTAGTACAACGATATTTAAAATAAACTTCTAATATTAATCATATTCTAAACATCCTAAAATAATCCTTTTTATTTAAAGTACGAAACACGCGAGTAACGATCTGGAAACACGATGAAAATACGAACCCGAATACCCACGGAGTATATAAACATCAAATGACTCATTTAATTCATTTCTCCACAAACCCTCTCTCTCTCTAACTCTCAAACCCGTCATCTCTCTCTCTCTCTAATTCTTCACCTTCAAACATCAAGATCTCTCTCATTTCTTAGTGGATTTCGGTGTTCTTGGTGTCCAATTGAAGCTCTTGATCTCCTCTATCAAGATGTACAACGGATCTGGAAGATTACCCAGCCATTTTCGAGGTAATGATGAAAGAAAGTTTGGAAATTAGGGTTTTATAACCCTTTGTTCGACAACACATACACACCCGGTTAAAACCTTAAACCCCACGCATCCTACACCACTAGTGGCTTATCTACACGGTGCCGCATCATGGGGATGACCAAAACAAGGTTCGGTCTGATGGTGATGAGGAAACTCACAGGGTTTGGTGAAGGTGGTGGTAGCCGAAGCTTGGTTCCAGAACCTCCTCTAGTCGACGAACTATGCATGGGAGCCAAACCTTGCTGCCATCACATCAGGCGAACCTGAGTTGTAACCAACCCCTTCTGCCGCGAACCTGCCCAATGTGTCAGCTGAACGTACTTCATGCAGCCAAACGTATATCCTGCAACGAACCCTTGAACTCGGCCGAACCCATGCTGGGTCGGCATGGGAATAGCCGAACCTTGCTAAGAAGGCCCAACCTATTGCTGCAAACCAGTAAGCTGGCCGAACCCTTGGCTAGTCACGAACCTTCCTAGCCGAACCTAAGGCTCTATCATGAATCATGAACCAATTCCAGCTAACCCTGCATGCAGGTCACGAACCTATGACCATGCACGGAGCGAACCTAACTGTCTTCTTTTCAAATCACAAACCTCATGCAAACCTCCATGTTAGACGAACCCTCATGAATCACGAACCTTGGCTGACAGGGATGGGTTCGCTGCCAAAAAGGGTGTACGAATTTTCAACAAAGCTTGGATTTAATTATACGGCCAAAGCCCCTAGTCCAGCCCATGTGATTAAGTTAGCCCACAATCCTATGCGGCCCAAACCTCTTTTTATGTAGCCATGCAATCGACCAGCCCCAACCCCTTGCTATGGCCCATTGAACATTGTTTCGGCCCAATACATCCAGCTGGCCCACACACATACATAGCCCAACCCCAATGATGACCATAGTACTCTCGGCCGAGCCCCAATAGAAATCATTAGGCCCAATCGGCCCACATCACTTATAAGACTCAATGGATTGTCCGGCCCAAAGAAGTTAAAATGTAAGAAACACACGAACGAACGCATGAAAGATCGATGATAAATGCATCTATGAATTTCCACTATAATTATTATAAAGGCGATTAGACAAAACATGCAAAGACTTAAAGTTCTATTTGAGGCTGTAACTTTTAAACCAAACTCTAAGTAAGTAAGTGCAAACAGTGAAATAGGATCAATATTTCTCTGTGAAATATAGTGAATTATGGGCCGGATAATGAACAAGACTTACAAGTGTTAGCCAATTTTAGGGCTAACACTAACACTTACACGCACAACGAATCCTTACAAACTTATACTTATAAGCTACAACACTATGAAATCAATACAGGATCGTGAACATCACAACAAGTACAAACAACGAGCACGCGTATTCTTGTTATACTTAGTCAACCACTACGGACACAAGGTGAGTTCATTTGTCCCTTTTCAAGCTTATTTGTTTTACTTCGGGACTGAGAAGCATGTTAAACATTTTAATAAATTATTGAAATGTTATTTAATGCTTTTAAACTTAAACATGATGCTTACAATGAGGCTTATGCGTGGAATCTAGTATACTTTGAGAAGCTATAAACTTGATACTTATACTAAAAACTAGAAACTTGAATCTATATGCTTGATGCTTATGAGATAAACTAAATGCTTAAACTTGAGGCTTGATGCTTATGCTAGAAAGTAAATGCTTAAACTTGAGGCTTGATGCTTTTGCCATATAAACTAGAAACTTGATGCTTATGCTACAAATTGGAAGCTTAAACTATACACTTGATGCTTATTCTATGAACTTCATGCTCAAACTATGTGCAAATGCTTGAAACTATATGCTTGAAACTATGATTGCACGTGAAATACGAAGCTTGTATCTAATCATGGGCTACTTAATTGCTAAACTTCTGCTATAGCAGGGCTTGTACCCATGTATTGAGATACGTGAAGGCTAAACTATGACGAGGCTAAGCTGTTATCTATATAAGAGACATGTAATTGCTAAACTTTTGCTATAGCAGGGCTTTTGTCTGCTTATATGAGATATGTAATTGCTGAATTGTTTGTGTATGCATGGCTTGTGTCTATGTATAAGATACGTAATTGCTAAACTTCTGCTATAGCAGGGCTTGTATCTTGTATAGGAGACACGTAATTGCTAGACTAAGCTTAACTAATTCATGAGATACGTAATGGCTAAACTTCTGCTAGAGCAGGGCTTGTATCTAGCCGTGAGCTACGTAATTGCTAAACTTCTTCTATAGCAGGGCTTGTACTCATGCATGAGATTAATGAAAGCTAAACTATGGTGCGTGTGAAACTATGATGCTTGTAAAACTTACTTTGAAGCTAATACTTACGAATACTATAGACTTGTAAACTTTGAAACAGTAAACTAAAGCTATGACGAGGAATGGGTTGAATGGTAGGTAAAATGTTTAATTATTATTAACAACAGTGTCATATGCGGATTAGTATGTGGTGGGACGGCGTCTGGGCGGGTTGTAGGCTCGACTCAGGGGTATGCCCTATATATAAGCATGCCGATTTGGATATTACATGTGGAGTTAATGAGATTAAGGTTTTACCGGAAGAGGTTTGCTAAAGCTATTTTTAAATTTATAAACTTTATGAACTCACCAACCATTGTGTTGACTTTGTTTTTCTTACATGCTTTCTCAGGTGATGAACAGGTTTAAGTTAAGGATTTTGGATTGCATGCTAGGCGGCCTAGATAGAGGACCTAGTTGATTTTGGAAGCACATATTTTGTTATTCATACGAATCACTTTTGGATGTCTTGTGCAGTTACAAGATAGAAAACACTTGATTCTTTTGATAGGTTTACCGAGTTAAATTACTGAACATTGCTATTGTAATTTAACTTTGTAATCCTAGTTTAATCTTTGATTGTGCTTTAGTTATTCTTAACATTGATGCTATGTAAACAATCTGATCATTACGATTATCACTCACGATATCGCGCCCCGAGAACCTTCCGCCCGACGGGGACTTCGATCCAACCCCGTCGGTTTGGGGTTTGATAGATTGGTATCTGAGCTCAAGGTTATAGAGAATAATAGGTCATTTACTTAAACGGTTTGGCCTAGACTATAACTTAGGGACCCTCATGTAGAGAACATAAGACTTAAGTTTGCATTGTGTCTTCTGCATTCGATCACTACACTAACCAAATTCTTTTGGTTATGATCAGAATGCCGCCTAGAAGACAACCGACTCCGGTGCCTACTCCACAGACTTCTGCACCTCACTCATCGACACCATCACCGCCGGATTCACCACCGCCACCTCCTCCTCCTCCGCTAAACCCTCCTCCGAACCCGAATGCGGGTCCTATCATTGATCCTGCCACTATCGCTTTGGCGACACTCCTGAGCACTCAACTAACAAGCCAACTGAAAGATGTCATCCCAGAGATGATAAACCGTATTCAAGGACATGGCAACAACTCTGGCCATACCACAGGAGAGGCTAGTGGAAACACTAGTCATACTTCAGACTGCTCCTACAAATCCTTTGTAGGATGCAAACCACCGAGCTTTACTGGTGTGGAAGGAGCTGTTGGACTGATCCAATGGCTGGAGAAAATGGAGAACACTTTGGACATAAGCAGTTGTCTAGAACACCACAAAGTTCGCTACGCAGCCGGGTCATTTAGCAAGCGAGCGTTGACATGGTGGAATGCTCATATCAGAGCTAAGGGAGGAGATGAAGCAATGGCAATGCCTTGGGCAGAATTTAAACTCCTTCTGAGAAACACGAACTGTAGCAGCTAGAGGTTGAGCTCTCGAACCACGTGACGAAGGGAGCCGATCATATGACTTTTACCACTCGCTTTCACGAACTGGTAGCTTTGGTGCCAGAGATGGTGCCAACATTGGAAAAGCTGATTGATCGATATGTAGCAGGATTACCCTCTTGTATTCAAAGCATCGTGCTGGCTGCATATCCTGCTACTCTGAAGTCAGCCATCTCCCTTTCAGCCAAACTTACCAATGTGATGGTAAAGTCAGGAGTTTTAAAAGACGATGCGGGAAAGGCCAAGGAAACAACAACAAAGAAACCTGAGTATCACTAGAAGAAGAAACAAAAGGTCGTCAAGAACTATGCGGCCGTCACTCCTCTAAGACATGCTCCTGCAGCACCTGTCAATCCTGCAACCAAGAACTATGGGGGAGTGCATCCTCAGTGCACTCATTGCAAGTATCATCATCATCCTACTGCTCAATGTAGGAAGTGCACTAACTATGGTCGATTTGGCCATTGGGTTGCAAGAAGCCGTTTTGCTGTAACGCAAGATGCCAACACTGCAGCAAGAGAACTACCTCCACCACCACCACCAGGCAACAATAACAACAGGGGATGCTACAACTACGGGGAAATGGGTCATTTCTCCCGCGACTGTCCAAAGAGAGTGCAACCAGGAGCACAAGCACCTCGCGGACGAGCTTTTGTTATCGGAGCCAATGCTGCACGCCAAGACCCTAATGTGGTCACTGGTACATTTCTCTTACACGAATCTTATGCATCTATACTATTTGATACTGGTGCAGACCGGAGTTTTATTTCATCTGATTTTGCACGACAACTAAGACTTGCTGAGGAAACTTTAGACTCCCCTTACATTATCGAAGTAGCGAAGGGAAAGCAAGTTAAAGTTAGCACTATACTTAGGAATTGCCCACTTACACTCATAGATCACACATTTACCATCGACTTGTTGCCGATGGAGTTGGGCAGTTTCGACATCATTGTGGGGATGGACTGGCTATCACTCAATAGAGTTTAAGTCATCTGTTCTGAAAAGCTACTTCGGATTCCAGTGACGAATGATCGTGTATTGGAAGTTCGTGGGGATCAAGCAAAGAGAAACGTAAAGATCATATCATGCATAAAAGCGCGTAAGTGTCTACAAAATACAATGTATAGCTTTCTTGGATCACGTGGTGGAGAAAGAGAAAAACAAGAAAATGATACAAGACGTGCTGATAGTAAAGGAATACCCTGAAGTGTTTCCTGAAGACCTACATGGTTTGCCACCTGTGCGACAGGTAGAGTTTCGTATTGACCTAATTCCTGGAGCAACACCTGTTGTTAAATCTCCTTACAGGTTAGCACCTTCTGAGATGCAGGAATTATCTAACCAACTACAGGAACTACTTGATAAAGGTTTCATCCGACCGAGCTACTCACCTTAGGGAGCTCCGGTTTTGTTTGTGAAAAAAAGGATGGATCTTTTCGTATGTGCATAGACTACAGGGAGCTAAACAAACTAACCATCAAGAATCGGTATCCATTACCGAAGATTGATGATTTGTTTGATCAATTGCAAGGAGCTTAATACGTTTCCAAGATTGATTTATGGTCCGGATACCACCAGCTCAGAGTACAAGACGAAGACATACTCAAGACGGCGTTTCGTACCAGATACATGCATTACGAGTTTATGGTGATGCCTTTTGGATTGACGAATGCACCCGCAGTTTTCATGGATCTCATGAACCGTGTGTGTAAGCCGTACTTAGATCAATTTGTTATTGTTTTCATTGATGACATATTGATCTATTCGAAAATCAAAGCAGAGCACGAACAACATCTTAGAACGATCTTGGAACTGTTAAAGGAAGAGAAACTCTATGCCAAATTCTCTAAGTGTGAGTTTTGGTTAAAAGAGGTTCAATTCTTGGGTCACGTAGTTAACAGTGAGGGAATACATGTTGATCCTGCCAAGATCGAGGCGATAAAGGATTGGGACACTCCGAAGACACCGACAGAGATACGTTCTTTTCTAGGATTAGCAGGATATTACAGAAGGTTCATCTCGAACTTTTCTAAGATAGCCCTGCCACTTACAAAGCTAACACAAAAAAGCGAGCCGTTTGTTTGGGAACAAAAGCAGGAAGAAGCCTTTCAGACTTTGAAGCAAAAGCTATGTGATGCTCCGATCTTATCTCTCCCAGACGGTTGTGATGACTTTGTAGTCTACTGTGATGCATCCCACCAGGGACTTGGCTGTGTACTTATGCAGCGAGACAAAGTTATTGTTTATGCTTCGAGACAACTAAAGATCCATGAGAAGAATTACACTACTCATGATCTGGAACTGGGAGCTGTGATATTTGCCTTAAAGATCTGGAGACATTACTTATATGGCACTAAGTGTACCATATTCACTGATCACAAGAGTCTGCAACACATCTTCGATCAGAAGGAACTCAACATGCGGCAGCGACGTTGGGTTGAGATCCTGAATGATTACGACTGTGTAATCAAATACCATCCGGGAAAGGCAAACGTTGTAGCTGATGCCTTGAGTCGGAAGGAACGAGTCAAACCTTTGCACGTCAGAGCACTGGGAATGACTGTGTAGACAAGCTTACACGATAACATTATGCAAGCACAACAAGAGACGGTTGAACGAGCAAACTTGAAGAAGGAATTGGATTGTGGAGTGGAAAAGCATTTGGAAACAAAACCTGATGTGTAACATCACTGTACTTCCGGTCGTCCGTACATCCGTACGATTGTACCGTTACGATCTGAGATTTATTATTATTAATGATAATGGATTATTTGCCGATATTATTAATGATTATCACTGTTACTGGTATACATGTTTAGAACAAATTATACGCGTAAACCATGGGAAGTTTAGTTGTAACTCAACTAAACAGAACCAGGGAGTTTATCGCAGTTATATTGTTAATGATTATGGATTTGGTTTGGAAATGGAAAGGGGATTTAAATTGTTTGTTGTTTGGTTACTAAACATTGTCAAGGACACATGGACATGGTTTATCGAAATAGCGGTGGGACGGTGGCTAGGGCAGTTGCGACTGACCCTTACATATGCCCTATACATATGCATATTTCGGTCTATCATGGATGTGTCAGTGACTAGGTCTTAGTGGGTTTTGGTTTGGGAATGATAATGTTAAAGTTAATAAATAAGGGGAATTAATTATGCGAAGTGAGGTTACGAACATTGCTTAACCGCGAATGTTGATTCAGAAATATTAACTTAATAATGTATTCGCGTGAGTGACGATTCACACGAATATAATTATTAAGAATAATATTCTGAAATGATATTCCATAAATAGTAAATCGAATCGAAATACGATACGAGCATTGGATTCGCAAAGGTGACGATCTTTACGAATACGTATGCGAGTAACGCGTTTCGACGAGATAACTAAATAATATTTAACGATATTAAATTTATAAAAAAAAAACTTAAAACGTTTATTAGGAATCACAACCTAAAATGAATTCAAATAAATTTAATTATTAAATAATTGATTTTGCAAAAATAAACGAAAACCTTTAATTTAAACGATTTCAATTGAAAAATATTTTTATTGAAAACGAGATTATATATTTAAAAGTTTTACGTTTAGATATGTTTAAAGAGTGAAACCGAACATTTATTATATGTTTACGCGTATTAAGCGAGACCGATCACGCGGGGATTAACCGGGCTATAAAAGCCATATATTTTCTCCTTCTTCCTCATTTGAAAGATCATCTCTCTCTCTCTACAAACCCAATTTCGTCACTTTCTCTCTCTACATCTTCTCTCTAGCATATCTTCTTCGTTACCCGACGGATTCGCGAGATCTTGGCGCCTACGCGTTCGTGTGATCGAGGGGAACAAGTGGATACGAAGAAACCCTACTTTTGCTCGACAAAACGAGGTAAATCTGAGTTTTTATGTTCGGATTTATTATTGGGTCGTGAGTATTGTACTTGATGTAGTATAACCGATTAAATCTCTTGCAAAAACCCTAAAACGAGATTATAGCATCATGTAGAAACCACATATAGACTTAGATAAGCAGGGACTTGATGATGATGATGATGAGCAGCCGAGTGTAACAGGTTCGTGATAGGCTGTGGCTGAGCCGAACCCTTCATGGCTCAGCGAACCTACACATTGGCTGGCGAACCTTTCTTGGGCGAGAGAACAAAGTGGCCGAACCATCATGGGGTGGCCGAACCATTGGTTCCACCGAACCTTTGTGGCGGCTGTGATGGCAGCCTCGCCAAACCCTAATGGCCGAACCCTCATTATGAGAGAACCTAATCTCTCATGCTGCGAACCCTTTACATGCCAGCGAACCTTCTGCCAACAAGAGACTCACGAACCTAGTGCATGATGACCGAACCTTGCTTATTTAGTCGAACCCTTGATCATTAGCCGAACCATGCACAGGTTGGGCCGAACCTTTTCCTTAATGGCCGAACCAAATGGTTCGTGGAGCAGCTTGTCACACCGAACCTCTTGGCCACGAACCCAAGCCCACTTAACCGAACCATATTAAGGGCAAACCTGAGTGGTCTTAGACGGACCTTGTGCTGCCAACAGATGAAGCCGAACCCAAAACTAAGTTGGCCGAACCTTAGTAGCATATGGTAGCCGAACCTAAGGACAGCAACCTAAAGGTTCGCTGGTCCTAAGGTTATAAAAAGGAATCATGGGTTAACGAAGGGGCTAGGGATAAGACCACGGTGTATAAGCATATATATTTATATATATAAGTTTAGATACACATAGGGATGTATCCATGCATGCATGAATGATCTTGACCACCACTTTTCTCTTTCTAACTTGAATTTTAAAGAAAACTGGGAAGTACACTTAGATTAAACTTGAAATACGATTAACTTAGTGTATCGAAGTTATTGAATTAAAATTTAAAGAATCACTAACTCAAATTAAGGTGGTTAGAGTAATTGCGTATGCATGTGAGGATATACCTATGATATAACAATAATTGCATTATTATGAGTTAGTTAACAACTAGCTAATCAAACTATCTTGAATAATGAGCACTTATAATAAGTGGGGTAATCCGTTACAATTTAGGATAAATAAACTAAGTTAATACAATGCAAACGGGTTAAAGTAAATTAATATAGACATTAATTGGGTATGAAACACTTATGCTTATAAAAGTAGAAATCACACTAATTACAGATCTTTGAGTTGGTTTGAGTTACATACGCGAGCTCGCATAATACGAGAACACATATACTAAGGACTTCAGGTGAGTTCTCATAACCTCCCTTTCTTTAAACTGTTTCGTTTTAAAAACTCGCAGGTGAAACATGTATACCGGTTTAAATATTATTTTGATAACACAAGGATAATACATGTTTATCATTATGATATTCACTAATATGAATTAACATTATTATGGATTATCACTGATTATTATACATCCGTGTAAACATTGTTATTGACTTCGGTCGATAACAAAGGTTACATGTATTGTCACATACTCCGTGAATCATTGCCTTTGACTTCGGTTAATTGCTTTGACTTCATGTATTGTCACGTGGATGATTTCCACATCCGTGAATCATTGCCTTTGACTTCGGTTAATTGCTTTGACTTCATGTATTGTCACGTGGTTAGCGACCACTCCATGGATCATGTTTTTTAACTTATGTTAATTACATAATGACCATGTATAGTCACGAACATTATATGACAATATTGATGCTGAGATTGGTTGATTGGTTTGTGGTTTGATCATCTATTATTGACTACGATTATTTATGATTGATTATGACTGATTGGTTATGTGATTATGTGTTTGTGTATGTGATTGATTGTTGAGTTTGGGGAATTGTTGGATTATCTCATACAGGTATTATTGTGGACTTCTCAGAAAATCATAAGTATTTATACACGTTTTATCTAAACTTTTTATAAAACCATTTTCCAATTTAAACTTTTAAATTCATTTTGTAAAATCTTTTAAGTATAAAACTTATGATGACTCACCAACTACTTTGTAGTTGACACTTGATTTTTTACATGTTTCAGGTGATGGAGACAAGTAGGATGAAGAGGATGATCTCTTCTATTTTGGACATCATCATCATATAGGATTCTTGGACTTAGCTAATTAACTAAAATTCTGGCGATTAGAGTTTAGTTAGTTTAGCTAATTCTTTTGTGTAATTGATGTATTTTAATTCATGATGAACATGATTTTTTTGTAATTATTTTGTTTGATTGAATGATATATGATGATTTGATTAGATGCCCACGAGCTTTTGAACAATCTACACATCCCTCGTGGCATCCCGACGTTTCCGCCATCGGTCGGGGTGTTACATGATGGACTCGTCTACTATAAAGATCGTGTATGGATTCCTGCAGTAGATGAGTTAAGGAAACTTATTTTTGATGAAGTACACAAGACTTAGTACTCTGTGCATCCTGGTGCTGATAAAATGTATCAAGACTTACGGGCGTTTTATTGGTGGCCGGGTATGAAGAAAGACATAGCTGAGTATGTTGGTCGATGTCTCACGTGTGCTAAAGTGAAGGCGGAACACCAGAAACCGTCAGATTTACTAGAACAGCCTGAAATTCCACTTTGGAAGTAGGAACAGATAGCTATGGACTTTGTTACTAAGCTACCCCGCACTTCTAGTGGACATGACACTATATGGGTTATCGTTGATCGATTAACCAAATCTGCTCATTTCTTGCCGATGTGAGAAACTTACACAATGGATAAACTAGCGAAGCTTTACATCAACGAGATAGTGGTACGCCATGGTGTGCCATTGTCTATCATCTCAGATCGTGATAGCAGATTTACATCAAGGTTCTGGCAATCATTGGTGAAATCTCTGGGGACGCAATTAAACTTGAGTACAGCTTATCATCCACAAACGGATGGTCAAAGCGAACGTACTATACAGACCCTAGAGGAAATGTTGAGAACTTGTGTTCTAGACTTCGGTGGTAATTGGGACACTCATTTGCCACTGATTGAATTCTCCTATAATAACAGCTATCATAGTAGCATCGGATGTGCACCGTTCGAGGCTCTCTATGGTCGCAAGTGTCGATCGCCAATCTGTTGGTCGGAAGTGGGAGATAATCATATAACAGGGCCAGAACTCATTCAAGAAACTACAGACAAAATTGCTCAAATACAACAGAGGCTACAAGCAACACGAAGCAGAAAAAAGAGCTATGCCGATAAACGGCGCAAGCCGTTGGAATTCCAAGTGGGAGACCGGGTTATGTTAAAGGTATCCCCATGGAAAGGCGTAGTTCGTTTTGCAAAGAAAGGAAAACTAACATCACGGTACGTGAGACCGTTCGAAATCATCGAACGTATTGGTCCTGTGGCGTAAAGATTAAGCTTACCAGAGGAACTTAGTGGTGTACATGACGTGTTTCACGTCTCAAACTTAAAGAAGTGCTTAGTCGATGAATCGCTCGTCATACCAGTTGAAGAAATTCAATTGGATGAACATTTACACTTTGTTGAAGAACCTTTGGAGATTATGGATCGTAAAGTTAAACAACTAAAGCGAAGCCATATCCCCATTGTCAAGGTTCGATGGAACTCAAGGCGCGGACCCGAGTTTACTTGGGAACGTGAAGATCACATGAAGAACAAGTATCCCCAACTCTTTACAGAGGAAGCCGTACCGAATAACGAGTCTTAAATTTCGGGACGAAATTTCTCTAACAAGGGGAGACTGTAACATCAGTGCCGGATGCGTGCCGGAACAGTGATCGCAACAGTAACTCAGGTACACATTATGTGAAACTATGTTTATGCTATTGATACATTATACTGGATACAAAACTATTATGCGATTGTCTGAAATCTAACTGAAACCTTAGGGTTTAACAATCAGAAACATATCAGACAACACAGTGTTAAAACACAGATACGTGATTTGATGCTATTGGGTATAAACGTATGTGAGGTTAAACAACACAAAACCATAACGGTTGTTGTTACAGAATGCTAAACAGACGAATTATTCGTATAGGTGACGATCTGTATGAATGATTCTGAGAGTTTAACGTTCTGAAATAATGACTGAACAGTAGAGAACAAGAATCAGAAAGCCAAACCATCGTCGTGTTCGTTCGAATGACGATTCGAACGAATACGCGCGATGGCGACGCGTTCTGACGAAACGAAAACGAACACGAAAACGATACGATCGATAATAAATTTAAGGAAATAAAATGTTTTCTGTTTTACAATTTTGAAACTCATCATAAATAAATTTAAAAGAAACTATCTTAATAATTCGCGAACAAATTAACGAAACGCGCAAAAATAATATAATTCGATAAATAATTTACTACAACGATATTTAAAATAAACTTCTAATATTAATCATATTCTAAACATCCTAAAATAATCCTTTTTATTTTAAGTACGAAACACGCGCGTAAGGATCCGGAAACACAATGAAAATACGAACCGAACAACGGAAATGAACCCGAATACCCACGGGGTATATGAACATCAAATGACTCATTTAATTCATTTCTCCACAAACCCTCTCTCTCTAACTCTCAAACCCATCATCTCTCTCTCTCTAAGTCTTCACCTTCAAACATCAAGATCTCTCTCATTTCTTAGTGGATTTTGGTGTTCTTGGTGTCCAATTGAAGCTCTTGATCTCCTCTATCAAGAAGTACAACGGATCTGGAAGATTACCCAGCCATTTTCGAGGCAATGATGAAAGAAAGTTTGGAAATTAGGATTTTATAACCCTTTGTTCGACCACACACACACCCGGTTAAAACCCTAAACCCCACGCATCCTACACCACTAGTGGCTTATCTACACGGCGCCGCATCATGGGGATGACCAAAACAAGGTTCGGTCTGATGGTGATGAGGAAACTCACAGGGTTCGGTGAAGGTGGTGGTAGCCGAAGCCTGGTTCCCGAACCTCCTCTAGTCGACGAACTATGCATGGGAGCCGAACCTTGCTGCCATCACATTAGGCGAACCTGAGTTGTAACCAAACCCTACTGCCGCGAACCTAGCCAATGTGTCAGCCGAACGTACTTTATGCATCCGAACCTATCTCCAGCAACGAACCCTTGAACTCGGCCGAACCCATGTTGGGTCGGCATGGGAATAGCCGAACCTTGCTAAGAGGGCCGAACCTATTGCTGCAAACCAGTAAGCTGGCCGAACCCTTGGCTAGTAACGAACCTTCCTAGCCGAACCTAGGGCTCTATCAAGAATCACAAACCAATTCCAGCGAACCCTTCATGCAGGTCACAAACCTGTGACCATGCACGGAGCGAACCTAGCTGTCTTCTTTTCAAATCATGAAGCTCATGCAAACATCCATGTTAGACGAACCCTCATGAATCACGAACCTTGGCCGACAGGGATAGGTTCGCTGCCAAAAAGGGTGTACGAATTTTCAACAAAGCTTGGATTTAATTATTCGGCCAAAGCCCCTAGTCCAGCCCATGTGATTAAGCTAGCCCACAATCCTATGCGGCCCAAACCTCTTTTGATGTAGCCATGCAATCGACCGGCCCCAACCCCTTGCTATGGCCCATTGAACATTGTTTCGGCCCAATACATCCAGCCGGCCCACACACATACATAGCCCAACTCCAATGATGACCATAGTACTCTCGGCCGGGCCCCAATAGAAGTCATTAGGCCCAATCGGCCCACATCACTTATAAGACTCAATGGATTGTCCGGCCCAAAGAAGTTATAATGTAAGAAACACACGAACGAACGCATGAAAAATCGATGATAAATGCATCTATGAATTTCCACTATAATTATTATAAAGGCGATTAGACAAAACATGCAAAGACTTAAAAAAGTTCTATTTGAGGCTGTAACTTTTAAACCAAACTCTAAGTAAGTAAGTGCAAACAATGAAATCGGATCAATATTTCTCTGTGAAATATAGTGAATTATGGGCCGGATAATGAACAAGACTTACAAGTGTTAGCCAATTTTAGGGCTAACACTAACACTTACATGCATAACGAATCCTTACAAACTTATACTTATAAGCTACAACACTATGAAATCAATACAGGATCGTGAACATCACAACAAGTACAAACAACGAGCACGCGTATTCTTGTTATACTTAGTCAACCACTACGGACACAAGGTGAGTTCATTTGTCCCTTTTCAAACTTATTTGTTTTACTTCGGGACTGAGAAGCATGTTAAACATTTTAATAAATTATTGAAATGTAATTTAATGCTTTTAAACTTAAACATGATGCTTACAATGAGGCTTATGCTTGGAATCTAGTATACTTTGAGAAGCTATACTTTGAGAAGCATGTTAAACATTTTAATAAATTATTGAAATGTAATTTAATGCTTTTAAACTTAAACATGATGCTTACAATGAGGCTTATGCTTGGAATCTAGTATACTTTGAGAAGCTATAAACTTGATACTTATACTACAAACTAGAAACTTGAATCTATATGCATGATGCTGATTCGTGTTCAATGTGCACCACATTTTTATTTTCGAATTTCAAATCAATGGTTCAGATAAGGCTTAAGTGTTTTTTTCTCTTGGATCGTGTTTTAACAGGATACGGAACCTATATATATATATAGTGAGATGATCAAAAATTAACCCTTTCTTATTGCGTTAACCGAATAACTACATCTTATTACTTTAGGGCTTACGTTAAAGTAAATTTAAAGGTGTAGGTTTTTTTTTAATTAGGGTCCCAATGTAATAAGATGTAGTTATTCGGTTAACGCAATAAGGGAGGGTTAACAAAGGAACCATCCCATATATATATAACTCGCGGGACCGACACACTATTTAATAAATATATTTGTTTAACATTATCAATGTATGTGTGTGCGTGTGTATAATATGTGGGATTAAAAAAATGTGTGGAACCCACAAATTACTATTCCCCTCCATGTTATTTAATAATATATATAATTATTGAAAGCCATCTAGCCTCACGTTTTTCCTCACAGCATCACGGTTTTTCGGTGACATACTCGTCGGAATCCGGCTACAATTCCGGCCAAGCATTTAAACCTCGTAATCGACCCCTTGACTCACCATTCGATCGGGTTCTCGATGCCTCGTGACCCAAACACGATTCAAAACGTTTCTAGATCATAAAAACAACATTTAATTCGATTTTGATTTCTAGAAACCGAAACATTAAAACCCATAATCAAACTCATACGTTTTGTACGAATCAGACGTTAAAACGTTAGGGACTTTATTCATTTTATCATTTCGAATCAAACCACACTAGAAACTCTTTTTGGGTCAATCGAAACTCAAGAAATCAACTCAAGAACTGACGACTAAGGTTAACGAGAATGCAATCAAAACTCAACCATTCCAGGTAATTTTGGTGTCTATGAATTCAGTTTAAGTTGTAGACTAAAAGCCCTAAGGTTTTAGGCACTCACAATCTGTACGTTTAACGAATTGGATCGTGAAAATTTTAGGGTTCATATGAAAGTTGGGGATTTCTAAAAATGTGATTGTATACAGCTCGAAATGGATTCTTAACAGTAATCATATGGTAGCCTATTGGTTACAGCATTGGTCACGGGTTCAAACCTGCTTCAAGTCGGGTTCTGACATTAAACCCATATTTTGTTATTTTTTTTTTATTTCACTGTCCAAATCAATTCTAAAAATTCTAAAAAAATTCACAAAATTCAAAAATAGTGTTTTAGAAATTCTGTAAAAAAATCAGAAATTTTCAAATTTTATTTCTATTATTTTACAATTTAAATTATATTAAAATGATTTAAAATATTCTAAAAATAGCAAATCAACTTTAAAAATTCTGAAAATTTTACAGATATTATAAATAATCATTCTAAACATTAATCATTTTAAACACTCTGTAAAAATATTAAAATTTTTCAGAATTTAATTCTATTATTTTACTTTTTAAATTGTATTTAAATAGTTTAGAATATAAAAGAATATAAAAAAAATTTTAAAAAAATTCTAAAAAATTTCAGAAGTTATTTTTAATGTTTATAAATATTCTGTAAATTTTAAATAATTATTGGACTTTCTTTTTATAAAAGTAATATTTAAATTATTTAAAGAAAGTTTAAACATATAAAGAATTTATAGAAAATACCAATACATATATTTTTGAATATTTTTAATTTAATATTATGCAATATATCATAATAATATAGAATAATATTTTTGAGTATTTTAAAAAAAATACTATCTACATTATTATTCAAGTTGTTAAAACATGAAAAACAATATATAATTCAAAGATTGGAATCCAAAAACTTATAGAAATATTTTGTTTGTTTTATACAAAGAAAATAACGCATGTACAAACATTTGGATACACAAAACATATCAATAAAATCTTTTTTCATAATTATGTAAAGATTATAAAAGAGAGGTTTATTAAATCCAAATTAGGGTTTTGCCTTTTAGGAAGATCCATTAGGAATGACATAGACTTTATACGTTCATGTGAACTCTAGAACTTATAAAAAAATCATATCACATTATAGGGTGAATTGTGACTTTACAAGTTTTCATCCTACTTAATAACTTCTTGGGATCAAAGCTAGACATGTGAGTTATTCTCATACTTCCCTTTTTTTACTTTTATATGTTTTAGGAATGTCACATATGTCTTATTTCAACTCAATGTATTCTTAGAGTCAAAACATGATGCAAATACTTAGTTTGGTATATTGGCTTTAGGTGTTGTGTGATTACTTGAATGATAGAACATGTGATGACTTGGAATTCTTGTATGCATATTCATTATACACAATAGTAGTCTAAGAATGGTTAGATACCTTCTTCGCTTAGAATTGGTCTTTGTGTTAAAAAGGTGAATTGTGTACATTTGCAAACTTGTAAATTAACTAACTTGATTAAGGTCTTGCAAACCTTGATTTATAAGTTATGTTATATTACATGTTTGAGGACAATTGTAAAGGACAAAGAACTTTGGAAAGGGCTTGATTACTTATACATGATTGAATGACAAATACTTTTGATGACTTGTTATGAATTCTTAGGTTTAGCATGCTTCTATAATACTTATAAGAACATAGACTTAGGCTTATTACCATTTGGACTACGTATTGCATCTCTTAATTTATATATACACATTAAAACTTGTATGAGTGCTCACTAACTATGCAAATAGTTGACAAATTATATTTTACATACGTGACAGGTAAACGAAGATGAGAAGACATAAGCTAGGCTTAGAGGACCTATGTGACAATTGCAGGTAAAGACTACGTCATCAATGACGTTCACACGTTTGGTTGTTCTAGAAATCCGCGCGAAATTGATGATTGTAATTATTGCAGGTTTAAAATATGCGAGAAATCGAGAACATAGGAAAAAACGGATCGCGAAACGGAGTTACGGATTGTCCGGAATCGAAAAACGAAGAAAAATCTCTAAGTATTGGTCGAAAGGGCTTATCGCGGTACGCGGAGGTGGGCTTGAGAGTCCTCCGCGGTACGCAATGGTTGTAAAATATCTCAGATTCCCGAATAACTTCGCGGTACGCGAAGCCAAAATAGACTCTCCGTCGCGGTACGCGACGGATGAGGCGGTGGAACAAGTTGATCCTTTTATCAGATCTTCATGCAGAAATAAATTTTATTACTTCTCTCGAACTTGGACGCCAACCAGACGAAGAACACGACCAAGACACCATCTAAATTCCTATTTCAAGCCCTCCGAACGCAAGGATCGCACCCGGGAACGTGTTTTCAAGTACTGATCGTAGTTTCATCCGCAGATATCCGTCTGTTTAGGTAATGATTCGTTTTAACCTTCTAGTTTGATTTTGATTGATTAGATCTTGATTTTGAACGTAATGAGATAGTTAGGATTGTTGATTATTGCCTAGATGATGGCTAGGATTGATTATAAACGAAGAACACGAAGTTCTAACGGTTAAATCCTTGTTTTGATCCGTTATAATGCCCGGTTTCCATCAAATCATAACAATGATTATAATGGTTTAAACCATTTAATTATGACAATGTAGGTGATTATTTTGGTTAATCTTTGAAATGCAAGGTTAATCCCAGGCATTTCAAACTAATCACAATCATTAACCTACCCATTGGAATAACTTTCTGGTGTTTATGATAACAGTCAGATTAGTATTTTAAACATGATTGTTTAACATATTCCAATGTCACATTGTTATGTTTTGTGATATCTGGATAACCAGTAACCAGAATTAATCATTCCTAAGCTGTGATTTCATCTGAAAACTGTTTCAGGAGCATAATCAACAACATTACCTAACTGGTTAATCAGAGATTATTTTGATTAATCAAGCATGTCATCAACTTCATATTAGGTATCTAAATCAGTCTAGGTACCTACATTATCATACATTGTATGATATTAGATTCAATAACTAATTAAACACCGAATATCGGTTTGATGACTTTTCATTACAATGTCTATGACATTGAACGTTCAAACAGATTTAATCAGCAGGTTAGAACATAAATCATTAATCAAATATAACCTAATGCAGATTTACATTATTAGCACCAGTTACGCGAGATCTTAGCACTCATCTGAACTCAGGTGAGTTTCGTACCACCCCTGTTCTTTTAATGTTTTATAAACATCGGGGTATAACTGCTAAACTTTTCTTGATCATATGATATGTGTCACTGTTATCTGCGTGATTTCATGTGATTAACTGAATTTGTGGATTTCATGGGATTGTTGCCGTTAGTATCTCTATCATGATATCAAAGTCCTCATTCTTGAACTGTATCTAGTGAACCCATGTGTGGCCGAGCAGAAAACATTGATAGTACTATCGGTTGACACCCCATTCACTGGGAGGATTGCATCTCCCCTGGTGTGAATGTTTGTTATCTGTTTCCTGAACTTCTTAATGGTGTGATAGACATTAAGATAATGAGGCAATAAGATATGTACCGACGGGTAATATCGAGAACTGAACATATCGTCCGAAAGGAACTAGATACGGGTCCCATGGTTATCCGGAACTGTGAACATGTATTTGAACTTAACTGTCATATCATATGATTTAACTAAACTGTATGAACTCACCAGCTTTGTGCTGATGTTTTCGAAACTAAAACTTTTGCAGGCAATCAAGGACAACGGTGAGGATGCACTCACAGCACTAGCAATAACTGTAATTAAATAAATTGTAATATGTATAAACTGTAATAATATTTGTAACCACGAACCTTGTAATGTAAGTTTTACTTTTTGTAATCTGTGTGCTATGATGATACCGGATCAAGTAAGTCACCCCTCATGCTCTGAGACATCACCACTATGCTTCCGCTACCCTTTTGATGACATCATTCTCAGGTGAAGAGAGGTGGGGGTGTGACAGGGTGGTATCAGAGCCACAGGTTATAGAGAATTAGGTTGACTTAGAAACCTAGACTATAACCATAGGTTCGTATAGTGACACAGAGAGCACTGAATACAACGAACGAACAAAACTTGTGTTGATTTAAGTTAGGATAATCGAGTGATCCAGGTTTCAGTTATGAGTGGCCAGCATAACTGAAATTTGCAATACTTGTGCATTCTAGTTTAAGTCAATCCAAGCTGAACTATAACAATTCTAAAGACTAATAGTTGCTTTGAGATAGGAAGAGATATCATATCATGTTTGTATTGAATATTATTATTCAATGTTTATTTCATGATACTGATCTAGAACTTTGTTTATCCAGCAATGGCGAACCCGGGAGAAAACTATATTTACCAGAGATTCCCTTACATCATCATTGACGACACACCCAGTGACAGCTCGGGATCGAGCTCGGGTGCAGTACCATCTCATGCGTCTTCTGTATCATCTCAGGTGGGACCACAGCTACCAGCTACACCACCCGGATCTCCTTTTGTACCACCACTACCGCCCGGATCTCCGTTTATACCACCACCACCGGGATCCCCACCGGTGCACAGTCCACCCCACTCACCGCTGGCCGACGCTTCGGCCATGAGGAGGCAGAGCTCCTCACCATACAGAGCCCCGGCATGGGACGGACTCAGGCGTATGCGGGGCCAGGCCCGCAAAACCACGGGGTTACCTCCACGACGCCCTATGGCTCCACGGGACGAGCCAGCACCAGTATACGAGGTGGGAGAATCCTCCCACCAGGCTGAGCTTCGGGCTCAGGTACAGCAGGTCTCTCAGGACCTGCTGGGCCTCCGACAGGATCTGCAGCAGCACCATGCCACGATGGAGGACACCCGTAACACGGTGTTGGAGATTTTCACGTCTCACCTGGCTCTTATGGAGCAGGTGACTACTCAGGGTGCGGACACCCTAGCCTGGAGGGCGACCATTGAGGATCGCCTTCGGAGGACCTGGTGGAGGGAGATGATTGCTGCATGTAAGCAGCGGGTGGCAGCCTTTGGGGAAAGGCTGCAGGGACTGATCTGGATGCTCGGTACGCTGAGCACCGAGGCTAGACTTATCTGGTTAGCTATAGTACTTGCTACTATAGCTATAGTGCTAGCCTGTTTACCGTATTTCTTACGGTAAGTCAGATCAGTTGACCCACATTTTTGGGATTTTCATTGTACATCTCATAGACGGATAGGTTGTTTGTATGGATATATTATGAGGGCACTCTTTGTATCATAAACTTTATGGTTTTATAATAACAGTGTTGTTTTAATCAAACGTTTGTTTCTGTATATCTGTTGTATGTTATGTGAACACTATATCTATATCAGTATGAGAACGTATCTATGAACATATCAGTATGAGAACGTATCTATGAACATATCAGTATGAGAACGTATCTATGAACATATCAGTATGAGAACGTATCTATGAACATATCAGTATGAGAACGTATCTATGAACATATTAGTATGAGAACGTATCTATGAACATATCAGTATGGGAACGTATCTAACTGAAAACATATTGCGCTGAAATACAGTACGAGAGCCATACTGTATGCGAATATGTCGAACTAAAAATATATATATTGTGCGAAAATACAGTACGAGAGCCATACTGTATGCGAATATATTTAACTAAAAACATATATTGCGCGAAAATACAGTACGAGAGCCATACTGTATGCGAATATATTAACTAAAAGTACAGTACGAGAGCCATACTGTACGAGAACATATCTGAACGAGAACGTATCTGTAATGTGAACGAGAACATATCTAACGAGAACATATCAGTAACTAAAATACAGTACGAGAGCCATACTGTATGCGAATATGTCAAACTAAAATATATATATTGTGCGAAAATACAGTACGAGAGCAATACTGTATGCAAATATATCTAACTGAAAATATATTGCGCTGATATACAGTACGAGAGCCATACTGTATGCGAATATATTTAACTAAAAACATATATTGCGCGAAAATACAGTACGAGAGCCATACTGTATGCGAATATATTAACTAAAAGTACAGTACGAGAGCCATACTGTACGAGAACATATCTGAACGAGAACGTATCTGTAATGTGAACGAGAACATATCTAACGAGAAAATATCAGTAACTAAAGTACAGTACGAGAGCCATACTGTACGAGAACATATCTGAACGAGAACATATCTAATGAGAACATATCTGTAACTAAAGTACAGTACGAGAGCCATACTGTACGAGAACACGTGAACATATCTGTTGTTGTGTGAGAACATATCTATTACATGAACTGAGAACATATCAGAGGATTTGTGTGAGAACATATTCTAGTCCTGTATGAACATATCTCTAAAAACATGTATTGCGAGGCAATGAGTTGGGTTATACTCTACACATGTTTTGGAAATAACAGGACTAAGTATAACTACGAATATCTGAATGACTAGTGTGAATTGAGAACGTATCTGGATCTTTTCAATGTAGTTATACTTGAATACTTGAATGATCACATTTCAACATGAAATTATCAGCATGTCTGAACATGGTTGAGTTATGTGATTAAAAAGGGTTATATCTTTAATATTCTTGAACTGACCTGAGTTTGTCTGCATGTGAGCAGAACTATGGCTCCGAAAAGAGGTCGTCCAGCTAAGAAAGCTACCGAGAATATTACTCCCCTGAACCGAATCCAGTTCCACCACCTGTTTCTGAAACAAATACCGTTCCTCTGGTGAACCAGGACCCAAACCCGACACCAATGGCAGCTCCTAGTGGGTCGGTATTGAATGAAGCAGCTATAGCCCGAATCGTAAAGGAACAGTTATCGGCTGCTGGCATTGTAATACCACCACAGCCACATGTCACTTCTGGGTCTGGTCAGGTGGAACATAATGCCACAGGTGGACACGTTGAAACTGTTCATACCACAGGCACAACTACTACTGCTCCTGATCCACCACGACAGGGATGTACGTATAAATACTTTGCTTCCTGTAACCCACCTACTTTCACAGGTAGGGAAGGAGCGGCTGGACTCCTTAGGTGGATCGAGGAGATGGAAACAAAACTGAAAATCAGCCAGTGTCTGGAGGAGCATAAGGTGTCTTATGCTGCCTGTTCTTTAAAAGAATCAGCTCTTACCTGGTGGAATACCCAGGCTAAAACTTTGGGTTCTGTTACAGTTGATTCTATGGGCTGGAATGAATTCAAAACTCTGATTATGTCAGAGTACTGCCCAATCACTGAAATCCAAAAACTTCAGGAGGAATTCTGGAGTCACTCAATGGTCGGTGCTGATTGTTTAGCCTACACCGATCGTTTTCATGAACTTACTTGTCTACTTCCCAATATGTTTCCAACTGAGGCAGCATTGATTGAGAAGTATATCAAAGGGTTGGTTCCCCAAATTCGGGGAAATGTAACTGCTGCTGAACCCACAACCCTCAAAAGAACCATTCTGTTGACCACCAAGCTTACCGATGAGGCGGTAAGAAGTGGTACATTGATCTCAAAATCTCAGACGGCCGTGGGCCGTAGTGAAGCTGGTACCTCGAACGTTTCTAAAGGTACCAAACGTAAATGGTTTGGCAAGTCCAAGACCAAAGCTCCAGCTGAAACCAGTCAGAACAAACCAACCGTGAAAAACTATGGAGCGGCGGTACCGGAGAGGAAAGTTTACACTGGGCCGGCGCCCAAATGTGATAGGTGTCCCTACCATCACACAGGACCATGTCCTGTTTGTGCAAAATGTAATCGGGTAGGACACTATGCTAAATACTGCAACTTTCCTGCTCGTCAACCAAACCAAGCTCCACGACCCACTGCTCAAACGAACCGGTCATGTTACACTTGTGGAAGCCCTGATCACCTCATGCGCAATTGTCCAACCAATAACACCAATCCAGGGAATCAAGCTAGGGGTAGAGCTTTTCAGATTGGTGCAGCCGAGGCAAGACATGATGCAAACATTGTCACTGGTACGTTCCTTCTCAATAATCTTTATGCATCAGTTTTATTTGACACAGGAGCAGATAAGAGTTTTATTTCTCCTGAATTTGCATCATTACTTTCATTGCCTACGGTAGAACTAGAAACTCCTTATGTCATTGAACTTGCAAACGGCAAGATGATCAAAACTAGCAGTGTTATTCAAGGATGTTCCTTGAATCTGAATGATCACCTTTTCTGTATCGACTTACTTCCTATTGAGCTTGGTAGCTTTGATGTCGTAGTAGGCATGGATTGGCTTTCTGATAACCAAGCGGAAGTTGTATGTCAAACTAAGGTGATCCGTATTCCATTACCTAACGGTAATACACTGGTAGTTCAAGGAGAACGAGCCGGTAGAAAACTTGGTCTCATATCTTGTATGCGGGCTCAGAAATTTTTAAGGAAAGGCTGTTATGCTTTCCTGGCACACGTGACCGAGCACAATTCTTCACCTACACGTATCACTGATATCCCAGTAGTCAAAGATTTTCCTGAAGTTTTTCCTGAAGATATATCAGGATTACCCCCAACAAGACAGGTTGAATTTCGTATTGACTTGATTCCTGGCGCTGCACCTGTTGCTAAAGCCCCGTATCGGCTTGCGCCATCTGAAATGCAAGAACTTTCAGGTCAATTACAGGAACTTCTTGATAAAGGTTTCATTCGACCCAGTTTTTCACCCTGGGGAGCACCAATTCTTTTTGTGAAAAAGAAAGATGGATCATTCAGGATGTGTATCGACTACAGGGAACTCAATAAACTGACAATCAAGAACCGTTATCCATTACCTCGTATTGATGATCTGTTTGATCAGTTGCAAGGTGCTACATATTTCTCAAAAATTGATTTGAGGTCCGGATATCATCAGTTGCGAATCCATGACAATGATGTTCCAAAAACTGCTTTCCGAACCCGGTACGGACATTACGAGTTTTTAGTAATGCCGTTTGGTTTAACCAATGCACCTGCAGTTTTTATGGATCTGATGAACCGAGTATGTAGACCTTATCTGGATAAGTTTGTGATTGTATTTATTGATGATATTCTCATTTATTCCCGGAACCAGCAGGAACATGCCCAACATCTGAAACTCATCTTAGAACTTCTAGCACGTGAACAGCTATATGCCAAATTTTCCAAGTGTGAATTTTGGTTACGAGAAGTTCAGTTTCTGGGGCATGTTGTGAATAAGAATGGTATTCAAGTGGATCCCAGTAAGATCAAAGCGGTAGAACAATGGGAGACACCTCGAACCCCGACTGAAATACGTCAATTCTTGGGGTTGGCAGGTTATTATCGTCGATTTATCAAGAACTTTTCAAAAATCGCTCTGCCACTTACCACTTTGACTCAGAAGAACCAACCGTTTATATGGGGTTCCCAACAGGAGGAGGCTTTCCAACTGTTGAAACATAAACTCTGCAATGCACCTATCTTAGCACTACCGGAAGGTACAGATAACTTCACGGTTTATTGTGATGCTTCCCGTCAGGGACTTGGATGTGTTTTAATGTAGAACGATAAGGTGATCGCTTACGCTTCTCGGCAGTTGAAAGTACACGAGAAGAACTATACCACTCATGATCTAGAACTTGGTGCAGTTGTGTTTGCACTCAAGATTTGGAGACATTATCTGTACGGAACCAAGTGTATTGTGTACACGGATCACAAAAGTCTCCAACATATTCTAGATCAGAAAATGTTGAACATGCGACAAAGGCGATGGGTTGAACTCTTGAACGATTATGATTGTGAAATCCGTTATCACCCAGGCAAGGCAAATGTTGTGGCCGATGCCTTGAGTCGCAAGGAACGGGTCAAACCCCTACGTGTGAGAGCGTTAGGTTTGACTATCCAAACTAGTCTAATTCCTCAGATTAGAAATGCTCAGCAACAAGCTTTACAAACAACGAATTATTCTGCTGAGGGACTAAGAGGATTAGATAAGAAACTCGATACTAAGGTTGATGGACTGTTGTATTTCAAAGACCGAATGTGGATTCCTTTATTTGGTAACTCTCGAACAACCATCTTGGATGAGGCGCACAAATCCAGGTATTCTATTCATCCAGGTGCCGATAAAATGTATAAAGATCTTAAAGACTTTTACTGGTGGCCTGGAATGAAGAAACAAATAGCTGAATACGTGGATCGATGTCTAACATGTCTCAAAGTTAAGGCTGAACATCAACGACCTTCTGGGTTACTCCAACAACCTGAGATTCCCATGTGGAAATGGGATCAGATCTCTATGGATTTCATTACAAAACTACCCAGAACGTCACGTAACCATGACTCGATATGGGTTATCGTTGATCGCCTTACTAAATCTGCGCATTTCTTACCCATCCGAGAAGATTACTCTATGGATCGACTGGCTAAACTCTATGTTAATGAGATTGTATCTCAACATGGAGTACCGATCTCTATCATTTCTGACAGAGATAGTCGATTTATGTCACGATTTTGGCAAACTCTTCAGAATGCTCTGGGCACGCAAATCAATATGGGCACATCCTATCATCCACAAACGGATGGGCAAACGGAGCGAACAAATCAAACGTTAGAAGACATGCTCAGAAGCTGTGTGATTGATTTTGGAGGTAGCTGGGATATTCATCTTCCACTTGTGGAATTCTCGTACAATAACAGCTACCATACCAGCATACAATGCGCTCCATTCGAGGCACTGTATGGGCGCAAGTGCAGATCTCCTATTTGCTGGTTGGAAATAGGAGAAAATCAAATCATTGGCCCAGAATTCATCCAAGAAACCACTGACAAGATCGCACTGATTCAAGAACGAATTAAAGCTGCTCGCGATCGTCAAAAGAGTTATGCTGATAACCGTCGTAGACCACTAGAATTCCAAGTTGGTGATCGTGTAATGTTGAAAGTATCACCCTGGAAGGGCATTTTCAGATTTGGTAAACGAGGTAAACTCTCACCGAGGTTTGTAGGGCCATTTAAAATTCTTGAACGAATTGGATCTGTAGCCTACAGACTCGAATTACCTCTTGAACTCAGTAACATACATGACGTTTTTCACGTATCAAATCTGAAAAAGTGTTTAAACGATGAATCTTTGATCGTACCTCTCGAAGAACTTCAGATCGATGATAAACTTCAGTTTACCGAAGAACCGGTAGAAGTAATGGATCGAGAAGTTAAGGTACTCAAACGCAGTCGCATACCAATCGTTAAAGTTCGCTGGAACTCTCAACGAGGACCTGAATATACCTGGGAACGTGAAGATCAGATGAAAGCAAAATATCCTCACTTGTTCTCATAGACAATTGTCGACAGATAAGTCTTCACTAAATTTCGGGACGAAATTTCTGTAACAGGAGGAGACTGTGACAATTGCAGGTAAAGACTACGTCATCAATGACGTTCACACGTTTGGTTGTTCTAGAAATCCGCGCGAAATTGATGATTGTAATTATTGCAGGTTTAAAATATGCGAGAAATCGAGAACATAGGAGAAAACGGATCGCGAAACGGAGTTACGGATTGTCCGGAATCGAAAAACGAAGAAAAATCTCTAAGTATTGGTCGAAAGGGCTTATCGCGGTACGCGGAGGTGGGCTTGAGAGTCCTCCGCGGTACGCAATGGTTGTAAAATATCTCAGATTCCCGAATAACTTCGCGGTACGCGAAGCCAAAATAGACTCTCCGTCGCGGTACGCGACGGATGAGGCGGTGGAACAAGTTGATCCTTTTATCAGATCTTCATGCAGAAATAAATTTTATTACTTCTCTCGAACTTGGACGCCAACCAGACGAAGAACACGACCAAGACACCATCTAAATTCCTATTTCAAGCCCTCCGAACGCAAGGATCGCACCCGGGAACGTGTTTTCAAGTACTGATCGTAGTTTCATCCGCAGATATCCGTCTGTTTAGGTAATGATTCGTTTTAACCTTCTAGTTTGATTTTGATTGATTAGATCTTGATTTTGAACGTAATGAGATAGTTAGGATTGTTGATTATTGCCTAGATGATGGCTAGGATTGATTATAAACGAAGAACACGAAGTTCTAACGGTTAAATCCTTGTTTTGATCCGTTATAATGCCCGGTTTCCATCAAATCATAACAATGATTATAATGGTTTAAACCATTTAATTATGACAATGTAGGTGATTATTTTGGTTAATCTTTGAAATGCAAGGTTAATCCCAGGCATTTCAAACTAATCACAATCATTAACCTACCCATTGGAATAACTGTCTGGTGTTTATGATAACAGTCAGATTAGTATTTTAAACATGATTGTTTAACATATTCCAATGTCACATTGTTATGTTTTGTGATATCTGGATAACCAGTAACCAGAATTAATCATTCCTAAGCTGTGATTTCATCTGAAAAGTGTTTCAGGAGCATAATCAACAACATTACCTAACTGGTTAATCAGAGATTATTTTGATTAATCAAGCATGTCATCAACTTCATATTAGGTATCTAAATCAGTCTAGGTACCTACATTATCATACATTGTATGATATTAGATTCAATAACTAATTAAACACCGAATATCGGTTTGATGACTTTTCATTACAATGTCTATGACATTGAACGTTCAAACAGATTTAATCAGCAGGTTAGAACATAAATCATTAATCAAATATAACCTAATGCAGATTTACATTATTAGCACCAGTTACGCGAGATCTTAGCACTCATCTGAACTCAGGTGAGTTTCGTACCACCCCTGTTCTTTTAATGTTTTATAAACATCGGGGTATAACTGCTAAACTTTTCTTGATCATATGATATGTGTCACTGTTATCTGCGTGATTTCATGTGATTAACTGAATTTGTGGATTTCATGGGATTGTTGCCGTTAGTATCTCTATCATGATATCAAAGTCCTCATTCTTGAACTGTATCTAGTGAACCCATGTGTGGCCGAGCAGAAAACATTGATAGTACTATCGGTTGACACCCCATTCACTGGGAGGATTGCATCTCCCCTGGTGTGAATGTTTGTTATCTGTTTCCTGAACTTCTTAATGGTGTGATAGACATTAAGATAATGAGGCAATAAGATATGTACCGACGGGTAATATCGAGAACTGAACATATCGTCCGAAAGGAACTAGATACGGGTCCCATGGTTATCCGGAACTGTGAACATGTATTTGAACTTAACTGTCATATCATATGATTTAACTAAACTGTATGAACTCACCAGCTTTGTGCTGATGTTTTCGAAACTAAAACTTTTGCAGGCAATCAAGGACAACGGTGAGGATGCACTCACAGCACTAGCAATAACTGTAATTAAATAAATTGTAATATGTATAAACTGTAATAATATTTGTAACCACGAACCTTGTAATGTAAGTTTTACTTTTTGTAATCTGTGTGCTATGATGATACCGGATCAAGTAAGTCACCCCTCATGCTCTGAGACATCACCACTATGCTTCCGCTACCCTTTTGATGACATCATTCTCAGGTGAAGAGAGGTGGGGGTGTGACAACCTAGTTTAATAATCAAAAACAATTTATGTTATAGTCGAACTTTGTTTATGCAAAACTTTCTTCTTTTACGAGTTTGTGAAAATCCATCACCGTTTAAGACGTAACATCGTTGTAAGTTTTAGACCTAAAACAGCTATAGTGCTGTAACTGTTTTAGGTCTAAAACTTACAACGATGTTACGTCTTAAATGGTAATAAATTTTCGTAAACTCATAAAAGAAGAAAATGTTGTAGACGTCTTATAATGATGTTCAAAAAAATCCAAGATTTGGCTTAATTTTTGCAAAATTATATGGGTTAATACTTTAAGAGTGGGTTATTATTTGTTCACAATCCTATATATACATATATATATATACGCATATATATATACATAGACATACATATAAACACAAGTACATATTATATATATATAGGGAAATGATAAAAAAATAACTCACTAAATATGTAATAACCCATAATAATCCGTCAAGATCAAGCCAATTTTTTGAAATTTTTTTTTAATATCATTGTAAACACATTTAGAACACTTTCTTATTTTATGAGTTTGCGTAAATTCATCACCGTTTGAGAGTCAATAAGTTGTAAGTTTTGGGCAAAAAACACTTATAGTAATGTAAGTTAAAAACTTACAACGATGTTGACTCTCAAACAGTGATGAATTTACGCAAACTAATAAAATAAGAAAGTATATATTCTAAATGTGTTTACAATGATGTTAAAAAAATCGAACATTTGGCTTGATCTTGACGGGTTATTTCTGATGATTGCACATTTAGTGGGTTATGTATACTTCCATGTCGCCTCTATATATGGAAATGATTAAATGTTAACACTTCCTTATTGCGATAACCGAATAACTACATTTTATTACTTTGGGACACATATTAAAATAAATCTAAAGAGGTGTATGTTTTTTCATTCTTTTTTAATTTATGTAATTAATGTGAGCTCCACTTACATTAATTAAAAAAGAACGAAAAAACCTACACCTTTACATTTATTTTAATGTTGGCTCCAAAGTAATAAGATGTAGTTATTTGATTATCGAAATAAGGAATGGTTAACAATTGAACTCTTCCCTCCACACACACACAATATGCTATACTTTTTTTGTAGCATGTGACAATTCAAACAAGAACAGGACGTGTTTAATTAAATGTTAATGACAAAAATAAACTCTGTGGCTTAGTAAAAGAAGCAAACCATGACAAGATTTACCATCAGTTTTAACAATTTAGCTAGATCCTAAATTATGATGAACACAGGATATTGAATAAATCATCTAGCATCCATATTCAAGAAATATGAAGAACAAGAATAACAAGAATAAACAAACAAAATACGTATGCTTTCTGATTAGGATATGATCGATCTTCTTTACAACAAACCATGGTTGGTTTATATAACCTAACCACAGTTACAAAGATTAATTCTTGATATATAATGCCCTATACATATTACATGTTACATAATGAACACAAAACATACTTTAGACTAATTACATAAACAACCCTCTAACTTTCTAACTTGGGTTAAACAATTAAGGTTCCAACATTCACCCCCCTAATTGTTTAATCCATTTTAAGTCTTCACTTCTAGGATCTTCACTTGTTCTTGTAAATCTTCTATATTTATTGCTTGCCGTACTTACTTCTTTTTTCTTTCCGAATCCAATGCAAAATTTAGGATACAACCGTGTTTTAAACTGAGCAATCAACCTGTGGTCCTCTTGACCCAATTGCTTTGAAAGATGGCTACATGATCCCTCTTGAATCTGCCACACTCACCACTGAAACATGCATCATCTTCTCTCGGATTTGCACTTGACCCGTTATACTTTTGGTTCCAATCACTCATCTCAAACACAACCCTCATGGCCTTTTTATTGATGGAACAAATCACATGCAAAAAACTGTAATAGCCCTCATGGCCTTGTCCTTTTGATTTGTGTATAGTCAACAACAAACAACAAACATATCAATATAATTTTTGAATTTTCTGATATTGTCTATCATTCTTTCCTTTATCATTATCTCATTGATCATTTTCTTTGTTTAATTCTATAAGATTTCTCATCAATAGAAGTATTTTATCTGATGTTAATATATTGCAAAGCCCCTCGTGATTCTCGTCTGGGTGTGCCTCGGGTTTGAACCAACACCTGCACCCACTGTGCGAAAACCCACATGGTCCCTCGTGGTTCTCTACAAACCCGTTCTGGCCCCTAGAATCAATACCTGAACTCTCTGTTCAAGGCCAAACTTAACCATAAATTTTCTACTTCCATTTGACACGTATCTTGATCGAAAACGAAAAAAATAAAATATGATTGAATGAAGTGAAAGAACAAATTATAGTCTGGATCGGAAAAGTGAATCACACACAAAGTTCTCTCATAACAATGTATAACCGATGATTTTAGGAATCACTTTAGTTTATTGAATCTGCCTTTGCCTTCAATTACAAACAACCCAAAATTATCTTTCTTTTGACTTTTGCCTTGACGGAAACAAGCAGTAACCAACAACATCAATTCCAACTTTTTTCTTTTATTTGGAATCTATGAGCAACATCAACTCACAAACAAAAATGAAACCCTGATTCGTTGTTTCTTTGATGAAAATAGAGGAAGAACTATCCCTTGGCTTCTTGATTGACCAACAACAATTCATTTTTTTTTACTTTTTAGTGCCTTTTTGTTTTTTTTTTCTTCTGGTTGACGTCAACACAGCAAGAAGAAAACTACATGAAATGCACAAACTTTTGACTTATGTGAATTCAAATGTGAACACTTCGATTTCTTTCACGGTAAGCAATCCAAATTAATTTGTTCTCCTAATCTGAATCAATTTAATCAAAATTAATTTGTCTGAATCAATTTCCCCTGAATTGATTTGTTGAACAAAATTTAAGCAATTTTATGAAGGCCAAAAGTTGCCGTGAAATCCAAATCAAAAGCACCAATAATAGGTGGCTGAGTGTGCAAATTAAAATCGATCGTCAATACCCTTTCTAATCTGGATACTGAACAACAAAACAACAAAAATTTTAACAATCAATAAACGGCCCAAATCCTCTTGATAGCGACCAGAACAAGAACCAAATGACCCTCTTTGGTGTTTGATTCCTTGCGGTATGATTGACAGACAACAAATAATCAATTTTTTCTGTCTTCTGAAATTTAATAATCCAATCTCCGCCTCTTGCTTTGATCGGGATTATACAACCAAATTAAATCACCCTCTTTGATGATTGGTCTCTAAGAAAACTCCAATTGCAGCCTCTTGCCTAAATTGGAATTGAAAACAAATGAAATTCAATCACCCTCTTGATGATGGATATTAGTAATGAATCTGCACAGCCTCTTGCGTGATCGAAAGTGCCCAACAGAAATCAAAACACCCACAGTGAGGTTCAACTTCCTTGATTACTTCTCAAATCTGGAATCGTTTTCATCCACAGTGGTTCGTACAAATCGTCAATCTCAATTCACGTTTGTATTGTTGTTAATCGAAAGAACCCAAAATCCGGACAGCCTGATCTTGATCAGAAACAAATGCATTTCTTGATTTCTGGATGCAACGATGATTTCCCAGATCGATTCGAGCCTTTTGCTCTGATACCAAATGATGAACATAGGATATTGAATAAATCATCTAGCATCCATATTCAAGAAATATGAAGAACAAGAAGAACAAGAATAAACAAACAAAATACGTATGCTTTCTGATTAGGATATGATCGATCTTCTTTACAACAAACCATGGTTGGTTTATGTAACCTAACCACCATTACAAAGATTAATTCTTGACATATAATACCCTATACATATTACATGTTACATAATGAACACAAAACATACTTTAGACTAATCACATAAACAACCCTCTAACTTTCTAACTTGGGTTAAACAATTAAGGTTCCAACAAATTAGTGAAACATACATCCAATTATTACTCAAACTTTACATACATAAATTATGATCTAATGAGCACATGCATCAAGAAACCTAAACACCACCTCAACATGTTCCGTAACTTTAACATTGATTGCATTCGTGTCCAAAACCAGCTTCGGCACCTCTCCCACATCATAATTGGTGCGCTCGTTTTAACCCTCCAACAACCTCTCCATATCCTGCCACGTGGATGGCTTATGCCAGCTGCCATCACAACCATTTTCCCCCTATTCTCCAGACGACGTCGCCACTCACCTTCGTTCTTGGGTTCACACTCAACCACCACAAGTTGAGTGCCAGGAAAAGACTTGGCTAGGCTAACTAGCCGGTCAAAGTGGGCCCTATGGGACAGAGGTGAGTCGATGACAACACTAAGACCAAGGCTCAGTTGAGTCTTGACCATTCTCCATAGCACCTGATATGAGAGTTTGTTGAGCAGTTTTTGAATAGTTGCGTTGGATTCTAACTGTGACTCGATTGTGAAAGTTGAGTCACGCACGTCGTCTTTGCCGATGAGTGGGCAACCTAGTGATGCGGATAAGAACCGAGCTAGTGTGGTCTTGCCCGAGCCGGGGTGTCCTTTCATTGCTAATATGAACCGCCAAGGGTGGCAAGAGAGTTCTTGGCGTACCTCCATCGCCATAGTCAAATCTTGATTTTGTTTTCACAATTCTGGGAGCATACAAACTCCATTTTACGCGCCGTTCTTGCCATTTTCGTGATTCAAGAATTTAGGAAATTACCTCACAACAAGAAACGAAATGTCACACATATGGTCCAAATATTAGTCAAGATATGATAAAAGTTAGTGTATCTACATGAATTAAAAAAATGAGGGAAAGAGAAATTGACGAAAATGCTCTCACTTAAAGTTATGGTAAGCCGAGTATTCAAAATCTAATCGTAAAATAGCCAAACATTTTAGTTCATATTTTGGTGGTGTGTTATATATGGTTAAAAAAATTTTGGAATATCGTGAACATGAGCGAAAACGACGCGCAAAATGGAGTTCGTATGCTCTCAGATCACAAAAACCATTTTCTAGAACGACGCGCACAAAGAGACACGTGTCATTATAAAGGCTTGCCACGCGACTTAGGTGATTGACATGTATCCTAGACACCTGCCGTGTGTCCTATGAGGCTATCACGTGTCCGGGGATGTGTCTCGATGTGGGTTTCTTGATTCACGAGCCAGGTCCTATAAATAAACTTTAAAATTCATTTTCTACTTATCCTAACTAGAACACATATACCTCTAACTCTTTATAATCCTTATAAAAGTTAGAAAGCTAGGATTAAGTTTTCAAAAGCGTCCAGATCATATAACGAGACGCTGTTAAGATAGAGATAGTGACACATACTAGTTAGGATTAAAGCGAAGGAAGGTGAGTTCTATGTGTGCCCATTTTAAATGTTTTAAATTTTGTGCTGATATGATGCGAGAGTTATGCTTTGAAGAAATGCTTTATGCAAGGATGATTCCTATTTTATTATTATACGTGTATAATGTTAGACTGGGATGATGTCTGTTTTTCAATATGTATTATGTTAAGTAACCAAAATGGGCAATGTGATGTAATGATGAAATGTAGAGTGATCTAAACTTTAAACACTAACAAGAGCATGATTGTCATATGCTGAAGGGGTGGTGGGCTGGTGGTTGGGTATTATGCCATATGTATGCCCTATATATATACTTCCTTCAGCATATTAAGAAAGTGTCAATGCATAGGTTTAGGGCAGATATCGATTTTGAAAGTAATAAAGAGAATGTTATGATTAATAAAGTTGTGGCCTGACCTAAAAACCTTCGGGAACTAACAAGGGCACGATCGTAACACTTCGAAACAGTGATGGGTTGGTAGTTGGGCATTGTGTCCTACATTTGCCATATATCTAACTAGCTTCAATATGTTAGGATGGTGTCGGTGTTAGTGTATATATTCAAGGATACATATGTATTTCAATAAAATTGAGCGTCAAATGCATAGTTCATTATAAGAGCACACAATTGCAAACACAGACACAACAAAAATGTTAAAATGTACTCCTTTACTTAAAAAAAACCCAAACTCAATGTAGTCGTAACAATATACTTAAAAGTACAAGAAAAAAAAATAAAAAAGTTACTATTCATATTTAGTTAATACACAAACACACACACATACATACACGCATATAGGGGTGTTCAACATATCCGAAGCTCGAAAAAAATCGAAATCCGAATCGTATCCGAAACCCGAAATAACTCATCCGAATCTAATTCGGGTTGATCGGGTCGGATAATATAATTTTAGATTCGGATCGGCTTAGAATCTGGCTATGTAGAAAACTAGGTTTTTTGGGTCATATATTTGAATAACTCGAATAAACCGGTTTATTCGGTTTGTTCGAGTTATTCGGATGTAAAAATTCGGGTTTTCGGGTCAGATGCTATATTTTGAGATTCGGGTCGGGTTTCGGATAGACTACACAAAAAATTCAGATCTGAATAACCTGATTCGAAAACCCGAATAATTCGTTATCCGACCCGATGAAAACCCCTACACATGTAAATAATATATTTATATATATATATAATATGCAATACTTATTTTTGTAGTATGTGACAATTCAAACAAGAACATGACGTGTTTAAATGTTGATGACAGATAAACTCATGGCTTAGTAAAAGAAGCAAACCATGACAAGATTTACCATGAGTTTTAACAATTTAGCTAGATAGTAAATTAGTGAAACATACATCCAATTATTACTCAAACTTTACATACATAAATTATTATCTAATGAGCACATGCATCAAGAAACCTCAACACCACCTCAACATGTTCCGTAACTTTAACATCGATTGCAGTCATGTCCAAAACCAGCTTCGGCACCTCGCCCACATCGTAATTGGTGCGCCCGTTGTAACCCTCCAATAACCTCTCCATATCCTGCCACGTGGATGGCTTATGCCAGCTGCCATCACAACCATTTTTCCCCCTATTCTCCAGACGACGTCGCCACTCACCTTCGTTCTTGGGCTCACACTCAACCACCACAAGTTAAGTGCCAGGAAAAGACTTGGCTAGGTTAACTAGCTGGTCAAAGTGGCCCCTATGGGACAGAGGTGAGTCGATGACAACACTAAGACCAAGGCTCAGTTGAGTCTTGACCATTCGCCATAGCACCTGGTATGAGAGTTCGTTGAGCACTTTTTGAATAGTTACGTTGGATTCTAACTGTGACTCGATTGTGAAAGTTGAGTCACGCACGTCGTCTTTGTTGATGAGTGGGCAACCTAGTGATGCGGCTAAGTACATGATAGTACCTTTATTTACCTCGGCTTTACTAATCACTAAATTTGCTTCATTCGAACCCATATTGGAACTAGCATTTGCTGCTGCAGAATAAACTAATTTAAAAATGGGATAACATGCTCGATAAGGCATGAGTTCTAATGTCATAAGTGTTTCTTCGTAGGAACGCCCACGAATTTGATCAATTACTCTTCGCGCTTTGTGAGCAGACATAGATATATGTTGACCTAAAGCGTATACTTCTGTTTTTCTCTTATTTAACATAAAGTTCGCCTCCTACTAATCAATGATAAATATCTATATATATTATTATACATAAACAAACGTTTTTTAACGACGAGATCTATTATCGCTTTTTGCTTGTCCTCGGAAATTTAAAGTGAGCTAGTGTGGTCTTGCCCGAGCCGGGGTGTCCTTTCATTGCTAATATGAACCGCCAAGGGTGGCAAGAGAGTTCTTGGCGTACCTCCATCGCCATAGTCAAATCTCGATTTTGTTTTCACAATTCTGGGAGCATACAAACTCCATTTTACGCACCGTTCTTGCCATTTTCGTGATTCAAGAATTTAGGAAATTACCTCACAACAAGAAACGAAATGTCACACATATGGTCCAAATATTAGTCAAGATATGATAAAACTTAGTGTATCTACATGAATTAAAAAAATGAGGGAAAGAGAAATTGGCGAAAATGCTCTCACTTAAAGTTATGGTAAGCCGAGTATTCAAAATCTAATCGTAAAATAGCCAAATATTTTAGTTCATATTTTGGTGGTGTGTTATATATGGTTAAAAAAATTTTGGAATATCGTGAACATGAGCGAAAACGACGCGCAAAATGGAGTTCGTATTCTCTCAGATCACAAAAACAATTTTCTAGAACGACGCGCACAAAGAGACACGTGTCATTATAAAGGCTTGCCACGCGACTTAGGTGATTGACATGTATCCTAGACACCTGCCATGTGTCCTATGAGGCTATCACGTGTCCGGGGATGTGTCTCGATGTGGGTTTCTTGATTCACGAGCCAGTTCCTATAAATAAACTTTAAAATTCATTTTCTACTTATCCTAACTAGAAGACATATACCTCTAACTCTTTATAATCCTTATAAAAGTTAGAAAGCTAGGATTAAGTTTACAAAAGCGTCCAGATCATATAACGAGACACTGTTAAGATAGAGATAGTGACACATACTAGTTAGGATTAAAGCGAAGGAAGGTGAGTTCTAAGTGTGCCTATTTTAAATGTTTTAAATTTTGTGCTCATATGATGCCAGAGTTATGCTTTGAAGAAATGCTTTATGCGAGGATGATTCCTATTTCATTATTATATGTGTATAATGTTAGACTGGGATGATGTCTGTTTTTCTATATGTATTATGTTAAGTAACCAAAATGGGCAATGTGATGTAATGATGAAATGAAGAGTGATCTAAACTTTAAACACTAACAAGAGCATGATCGTGATATGCTGAAGGGGTGGTGGGCTGGTGGTTGGGTATTATGCCATATGTATGCCCTATATATATACTTCCATTAGCATATTAAGAAAGTGTCAATGCATAGGTTTGGGGCAGATATCGATTATGACAGTAATAAAAAGAATGTTATGATTAATAAAGTTGTGGCTTGACCTAAAAACCTTGGGGAACTAACAAGGGCACGATCGTAACACATCGAAACAGTGATGGGTTGGTAGTTGGGCATTATGTCTTACATTTGCCATATATCTAACTAGCTTCAATATGTTAGGATGGTGTCAGTGTCAGTGTATATATTCAAGGATACATATGTATTTCAATAAAATTGAGCGTCAAATGCATAGTTCATTATAAGAGCACACAATTGCAAACACAGACACAACAAAAATGTTAAAATGTACTCCTTTACTTAAAAAAACCCAAACTCAATGTAGTCGTAACAATATACTCAAAAGTACAAGAAAAAAAAATAAAAAAGTTACTATTCATATTTAGTTAATACACAAACACACACACACATACATACACGTATATAGGGGTGTTCCAAATATCCAAAGCTCGAAAAAAATCGAAATCCGAATCGTATCCGAAACCCGAAATAACTCATCCGAATCTAATTCGGGTTGATCGGGTCGGATAATTTAATTTTAGATTCGGATCGGCTTAGAATCTGGCTATGTAGAAAACTAGTTTTTTTGGGTCATATATCTGAATAACTCGAATAAACCGGTTTATTCGGTTTGTTCGAGTTATTCGGATGTAAAAATTCGGGTTTTCGGGGGTTTCGGATAGACTACACAAAAATTTCATATCCGAATAACCTGATTCGAAAACCCGAATAATTCGTTATCCGACCCGATGAAAACCCCTACACATGTAAATAATATATATATATATATATATATATATATGTATATATATAATATGCAATACTTATTTTGTAGTATGTGACAATTCAAACAAGAACATGACGTGTTTAAATGTTGATGACAGATAAACTCATGGCTTAGTAAAAGAAGCAAACCATGACAAGATTTACCATCAGTTTTAACAATTTAGCTAGATAGTAAATTAGTGAAACATACATCCAATTATTACTCAAACTTTACATACATAAATTATGATCTAATGAGCACATGCATCAAGAAACATCAACATGTTCCGTAACTTTAACATCGATTGCAGTCGTGTCCAATACCAGCTTTGGCACCTCGCCCACATCATAATTGGTGCGCCCGTTGTAACCCTCCACCAACCTCTCCATATCCTGCCACGGGATGGCTTATACCAGCTGCCATCACAACCATTTTTCCCCCTATTCTCCGGACGACGTTGCCACTCACCTTCGTTCTTGGGCTCACACTCAACCACCACAAGTTGAGTGCCAGGAAAAGACTTGGCTAGGTTAACTAGCCGGTCAAAGTAGGCCCTATGGGACAGAGGTGAGTCGATGACAACACTAAGACCAAGGCTCAGTTGAGTCTTAACCATTCGCCATAGCACCTGATATGAGAGTTCGTTGAGCAGTTTTTGAATAGTAGCGTTGGATTCTAACTGTGACTCGATTGTGAAAGTTGAGTCACGCATGTCGTCTTTGTCGATGAGTGGGCAACCTAGTGATGCGGCTAAGAACCGCTTTCATTGATAATATGAACCGCCAAGGGTGGCAAGAGAGTTCTTGGCGTACCTCCATCGCCATAGTCAAATCTTGATTTTGTTTTCCCAATTCTGGGAGCATACAAACTCCATTTTACGCATCGTTCTTGCCATTTTCGTGATTCAAGAATTTAGGAAATTACCTCACAACAAGAAACTAAATCTCACACATATGGTCCAAATATTAGTCAAGATTGATAATACTTAGTGTATCTACTTGATTTAAAAAAATGAGGGAAAGAGAAATTGACGAAAATGCTCTCACTTAAAGTTATGGTAAGCCGAGTATTCAAAATCTAATCGTAAAATAGCCAAATATTTTAGTTCATATTTTGGTGGTGTGTTATATATGGTTAAAAAAATTTTGGAATATCGTGAACATGAGCGAAAACGACGCGCAAAATGCAGTTCTTATGCTCTCAAATCACAAAAACAAATTTATAGAACGACGCGCACAAAGAGACACGTGTCATTATAAAGGCTTGCCACGCGACTTGGGTGATTGACATGTATCCTAGACACCTGCCATGTGTCCTATGAGGCTATCACGTGTCCGGGGTTGTGTCTCGATGTGGGTTTCTTGATTCATGAGCCAGTTCCTATAAATAAACTTTAAAATTCATTTTCTACTTATCCTAACTAGAACACATATACCTCTAACTCTTTATAATCCTTATAAAAGTTAGAAAGCTAGGATTAAGTTTTCAAAAGCGTCCAGATCATATAACGAGACGCTGTTAAGATAGAGATAGTGACACATACTAGTTAGGATTAAAGCGAAGGAAGGTGAGTTCTATGTGTGCCCATTTTAAATGTTTTAAATTTTGTGCTGATATGATGCGAGAGTTATGCTTTGAAGAAATGCTTTATGCGAGGATGATTCCTATTTCATTATTATATGTGTATAATGTTAGACTGGGATGATGTTTGTTTTTCTATATGTATTATGTTAAGTAACCAAAATGGGCAATGTGATGTAATGATGAAATGAAGAGTGATCTAAACTTTAAACACTAACAAGAGCATGATCATGATATGCTGAAGGGGTGGTGGGCTGGTGGTTGGGTATTATGCCATATGTATGCTCTATATATATATATATATATACTTCCATCAGCATATTAAGAAAGTGTCAATGCATAGGTTTGGGGCAGATATCGGTTTTGAAAGTAATAAAAAGAATGTTATGATTAATAAAGTTGTGGCTTGACCTAAAAACCTTGGGGAACTAACAAGGGCACGATCGTAACACATCGAAACAGTGATGGGTTGGTAGTTGGGCATTATGTCCTACATTTGCCATATATCTAACTAGCTTCAATATGTTAGGATGGTGTCAGTGTTAGTGTATATATTCAAGGATACATATGTATTTCAATAAAATTGAGCGTCAAATGCATAGTTCATTATAAGAGCACACAATTGCAAACACAGACACAACAAAAATGTTAAAATGTACTCCTTTACTTAAAAAAACCCAAACTCAATGTAGTCGTAACAATATACTTAAAAGTACAAGAAAAAAAAATAGAAAAGTTACTATTCATATTTAGTTAATACACAAACACACACACATACATACACGTATATAGGGGTGTTCAAAATATCCAAAGCTCGAAAAAAATCGAAATCCGAATCGTATCCGAAACCCAAAATAACTCATCCGAATCTAATTCGGGTTGATCGGGTCGGATAATATAATTTTAGATTCGGATCGGCTTAGAATCTGGCTATGTAGAAAACTAGTTTTTTTGGGTCATATATCTGAATAACTCGAATAAACCGGTTTATTCGGTTTGTTCGAGTTATTCGGATGTAAAAATTCGGGTTTTCGGGTCAGATGCTATATTTTGAGATTCGGGTCGGGTTTCGGATAGACTACACAAAAATTTCAGATCTGAATAACCTGATTCGAAAACCCGAATAATTCGTTATCCGACCCGATGAAAACCCCTACACATGTAAATAGTATATATATATATATATATATATATATATATATATATATATATATATATATAATATGCAATACTTATTTTTGTAGTATGTGACAATTCAAACAAGAACATGACGTGTTTAAATGTTGATGACAGATAAACTCATGGCTTAGTAAAAGAAGCAAACCATGACAAGATTTACCATGAGTTTTAACAATTTAGCTAGATAGTAAATTAGTGAAACATACATCCAATTATTACTCAAACTTTACATACATAAATTATTATCTAATGAGCACATGCATCAAGAAACCTCAACACCACCTCAACATGTTCCGTAACTTTAACATCGATTGCAGTCGTGTCCAAAACCAGCTTCGGCACCTCGCCCACATCGTAATTGGTGCGCCCGTTGTAACCCTCCAATAACCTCTCCATATCCTGCCACGTGGATGGCTTATGCCAGCTGCCATCACAACCATTTTTCCCCCTATTCTCCAGACGACGTCGCCACTCACCTTCGTTCTTGGGCTCACACTCAACCACCACAAGTTGAGTGCCAGGAAAAGACTTGGCTAGGTTAACTAGCCGGTCAAAGTGGGCCCTATGGGACAGAGGTGAGTCGATGACAACACTAAGACCAAGGCTCAGTTGAGTCTTGACCATTCGCCATAGCACCTGATATGAGAGTTCGTTGAGCAGTTTTTGAATAGTTGCGTTGGATTCTAACTGTGACTCGATTGTGAAAGTTGAGTCACGCACGTCGTCTTTGTCGATGAGTGGGCAACCTAGTGATGCAGCTAAGAACCGAGCTAGTGTGGTCTTGCCCGAGCCGGGGTGTCCTTTCATTGCTAATATGAACCGTTGCGGTCGAGCCTCTTCTGGGTCCATGGCTGATCGGTGTGTAATGTCTTGGTATCAAGGCTACTAAGATTTTTATAGAGTTGATGTCTTCACTTGTGGATGCTATATAAAATAAAATATCTCATCGGCCTATTAAATTATTGGATAAGGTAAAAAATAATTCATGTAATTAGTCATCAGTGGATAAGGGTGAGAAAGAGACTCGTGTGTTTGTCAAAGATGTTGATGATAAGTGTTGCCACATTAAATTAAAAAGGATAAAATGATCAAGATTATTTATTATGACAACAAAGGTCCTCATCCTATGGGATCATTTGCAAAATAGTCCTCTTCTATCAGTTTTAACCATCAACGTGTCAAATTTTTTACATCACAAAGTGAAAACGAGTCAAGCTTATTTCTGAATTCGATTAGCTAGCAATGTAGTACTAGAGCCATGGTCCCATGTTAGTATGTTTTCCAGGCACCTGGTGGGTACTAATGGCTATAAAAAAGTCATATTTATTAGTTAGCAGAATATATTTGTGCATTATATTAGTTGCTTCTTTATATGTATCATCCTTTTCCATAAATGAGATCACTGACTAAATATCATATGTTGATCGAATGCTATATTAGATCATAAACATATACAAATAACAATAGCAGAATTAGATAGATCAAATGAAACATATGAATCTAGTGAATGCTGAGTTGTTTCCCAACATAATTCCTAGTAACACATCCGATTAAGTTTTTGACTCCAATGATTGTTGAGAGTTTAATTTGTACACAAGAATCAATTCGAGGTAACCTACCTTCAAGCAAGAAACTCGCTAGTGAAGAAGAGACACAATCCAAGAAATTGATAAAGGTAGTTTTTTTATTAATCCTTATTTTAATATTTATTGATGTTATATCTAACTAATTTAATGCTTATTTTATTTGATTTTTTTAATATAGCTTTGGAAGCGACGAGAGCATACGTGAAGAATGAAGATTATTGTCTTCTTTATTATACATTTTGGTTTTAACTAGATATGAGATGTCTAATGTGGTTTATATTTTCTTCTAATACGTGTAATATATATTATCTGTGTGGGGATGTATGGCTTGAATCGTAGCAAGGTAAATGGATTAGAGTATGATTTGATTTGGTTTGCAGTCATATTTCAATACATTTAGAATCCCAAATGTTGCCAACTTACAAACCCAACCCGAATACCAATTTACCCAACCATATAATACTCGAATACCAAAACCCGAAGACCGATTACACAAGACTTAATGGTTCGGTATATGGTTCCATTTTCATAGTCTAAAAACTTGAATAACCCGAACCGAAAAACCCGAGACCTGATTAACCAAGCCGAACAACAACCGTGACACTACCCATTGTCAATTGATGACTACCTTCATTAAATGTATCTTGTTCAATATTAGTGTTGGTATTTGTCCCATTAGTAGGAGGATGGTTAGGAGTTGGTGCTGGATGAAATTGGTTTTGATTGCTAAAGAGTTGATGATTCCGCTTTCACTGCGTTGGAAACCTTCTTGTTAGTCTATTTTTTTGACCGGGAATAGATAGCCACGCACTAGCATTAATCTATTGCTTAAATACCCCAAAAATCGCAAACCTAACCTTTTCTTCTACACCCGCCAAAACTTACTGTCGATAGATTATGGTGACCATATTTCAAAAATCATCTTTTCGACCGGTCTTCTCAGGTTTACTTTGAAATCAACTCCACCGTAAGCTACGGATGGTGGTTTGACCGTAACTTATGGCCAACTTTTGGCCAAAAACCTTGTTTCTGCTCTCTAATGTGATCATTCTTCCTTCCCGCTCTCGGTTTATTTCGAAAATCATCATATTGCCTAATTTAATCTGCAAACACATCAAAACACACAATAACTACTATTACCATGGATAAACTTATAAATTCTCATAATAACATTCGTTTAAACATACTAATTCCCAAACAAAATCCATTCATCATTGACATAGTGAGATGTATGTTTCAATAAGTCATCTCTTCCCTTAATTGATCAACAATACATTAGACTTGTTTTCTTCCAGTATTTGATCCAATTCATTCACAAATGATTATGAGTTTCATCTAAACAGTGAAAACATCAATGATGCAAGTGACGCCTTATAACTTGTTTGGCTCAAATTGACTTCAAATCAGATAACGAGTGATATGTGTTCTTCCCTTAGTTAAAAGGTTGAGATTAGCATTGTTATATTGATTGGTTTAAAACCTATTGAATTAAAAAAAAAAAAAAAAAAAAAAAAAAAAACCTCAGCTTGAGACAAATGAGTGTCTTAGTTGTCACAAATCTCATATGATTAGACATGTTGTGGGTGTGGCATCGCTCAACGAACGATGAATCATGATTTCGATCAATTGAAACCCGAAATGAAAAAGAAGCTGATTACTACCATAAAACCACCTTGAGAATTACACATGAACTCTTAGTTAATCCCCTCTGAGTGTATTAATGGACTCACCCTTGTTTCATGGAAAGTGAATAGTCTTTGATAACCTCAAGTCCATGAAAGTTATGGAATAATGATGCCATTTCACCATTGACTCCCAAACGATTCACAAACATTTCTAGAACTTCCTGGATTTTTGTACTCAAGAAACTGGATTCATGATTAACAAATTCGTAATTCGTGATTGGATTCTAAAAGAACACCCATTCTTTGTATAAGAAGTTTGGGCTTACTAAGAAATTTCTTCTTGGAAATTGTATTTCTATTAGAAAATGATCCATACAATTACTTGTAAAGAAATGTTGATTTAGTCTTCTATAAGGTTAAATGAACATGAAACCAAGCGACCAACTTAAAGGACATGCTTATTGGATATGACCATGGGACACATTTTTACAATTGGGCATGGCCGATGGGTAATTAACCAACGATATAGGACACATTTTTACGATTGGGTATGACCATGAGATTATCGATACCCAGCTTATCGTCATCCCTAAACTCACGTGACCCGCTTCTTTTTAGCTAAAAATTCACAGCCCAAAAGGCCTACACACCAAAATTAATTAACTTGTTGTAAACTGATATGACATTGCCACATAAAGACATGCAACTTCTCATCGTTTTGATATCGAGAATCATGATTAGAGAGAAAAAATACTTACTTTAAACCACATATGGCATCAATATGGCAGTTTTCATGGGAGAAAGGGCACACAATTTATAACTTGCGTGTGTGCGCGTGCAAGTCGACATGCGTGCGCCTGTGCGCCTTTTAGTGTCTTATAGACCCATTTCACCTTCTATTCCACCATGTTTGAGATTGTCTGCAAAATATGAAAGAAGAACATTTCAAGACTACAAAGCTAGATTTTAACCCAATTTCTTGCCCGCTTCCTTTATTTATTATGATCCATTCATGTCCTTTTAGTCAAGTCATCCGCAAAATGAAAAAGAGAATAGTTGAAATGAATTGTTATTGATTTGTTATCCCAATTCCCAAAATGTAGAGTATAAGCAAATAAGCCCCCCATCTTATTAAACTTTCTTCATAAAATTAAGGTGTATTTGTATATGCATCTATAGTGATCTAAAGTTATGTTTGCCAAATGCTGCATTTATTTCAGGTTTTTGGAATGTTTAGGGTCAACCTAATAAGATACGAAGAAGCTGATAGGGAGTTTCTGTAAAACAAAATGGACCATTGAGCAAAATTTTTAAGATTAAGTCAACACCGTTGACTTTAATCGACTCGTTATATGATTAGGAATCATATAAAAAGGCAATCCAGTTAAACAAGCTGCTTTAGGCCTAAAAACCATCAAAGTTTCAAAATAACTTACATAAGGAAGTAATCAATAATTGCGGTTTTCAGCCACTACATCTCCTAACGGTAAGTGCTACATGGTTTTCCATTTTACTCTTGCACATGATCCATCCAACTACTTCCAGGAACCTTAACCAAACCCTTTTCATGTATACTCTTTCTTAATCTCTTAGCATCCTCCCACCTATCAACACTCACATAGATATTAGCAAGAAGTGAAGCATAGCCACTGCTATCGGCTTCCAGTTCAAAGCAATGTTTGGCTGCAATTTCCCCCAACTCAACATCATTATGCGTGCTGCAAGCAAGAAGCAATGCACCCCAAACACCACCATGGGGCTGCATTGGCATGCTCTTTATCAAGTTGTGGGCTTCCTTTAGTCGCCCGGCACGGCCCAAAATTTCAACCATGAGACTAAAATGGTCCGGTGTGGGCACAAGACCATATATTTTCATTGAGTTGAAGCAATGGTAACTTTCTTCAACCATACCAACATGACTTAATGCGGTTAATAATCCTGAAAATGTGACTAAATTAGGGCGGATTTCCGACTTCATCATTTCATCAAACAGTTTGATAGCAATCTGTTCTTTCCCATTAATGCCACAGCCCAAGATCATGGCAGTATAAGCTACAACATCTTTCTTGTTCAACTTCTGAAATAGCTTGAAAGCTTCATCAATGGAACCACATTTTGCATATAAGTCGATTAAAGCAGTAAGCAAGTGGTCATCCATTGTAATGCCCATTTGATTCATGTAATGTTTATGAATCCATGATCCAAAACCTAAGTCTCCCAATTGGGAACATGCAGATATCACAGTAGCCAATGTCATTTTGTCAGGTTGAATGTTTACACTTGGTTCAAGCATTTCGTCAAACAGCTGGAGTGCTTCTTTTGGTCGACTATTTTTAGTGTAGCAAGCAATCATGGCATTATATAACAAATGATCCTTTTTATCTGTCTCATTAAACAACTCGCGTGCAGATACAATATCTCCACATCTTGAGTATCCACCGATCATTGTGATGAAAGAAATGGTGTTTCTTTGGGGCATTGCGTTGCAAAAGTTTCGCGCCATATCTACCTTTTCACACTCTACATAACCACTTATCATGGCATTCCATGAAGCTTGATTTCTCACTGGCATTTCTTGAAATAGCCATAATGCCTTCTTCATATCCCCTGCTCTTGAATACCCTGAAACCATTGAATTCCAAGAAACAACATCCCTGTTCGGCATATCCGAAAAAAAGATTTCAGCCATTGATAAATTCCCTGATCTTAAGTACCCATCTATCATCGAATTCCAAGACACCACATTTCGTTTAGGCATTTCATCAAACACCTTGTGTGCAGTCTCCATATCACCAAACTTCACATAAATCCCAACTAAAGCAGTTTCCACATAAACATCCCCACAAAACCCATACCTATGCACTTGACCATGAATCATGATCCCACCATTATGATTACCAAGTCTCGCACAAGCTTTCAGAGCAGATGCAACAGCAAATGTGGAAGGTGAAAGTCCTGATCTTTGCAACTCCACATACAGATCGAATGCTTCCTGAAATCCACCATGTTTGCAAAAATACCGCATTGCAGATGTTGCTGAATCCACATCTGTTTGTTTTGAATAGAGATGATGACTGATAGTTTGAGAGTTAGAGCTTATTAAATGACGGATAATCAGTTCCTCCAGGTGATTAAGGCCTTGAACTATTATGAGTCCATGAAGTTGCTGCAAATGTTTGGCTGTGAGTGAGCGATTTAACAAGGTGGTTATTTTTGGAACTAACATTTGTTTTCTTCTTCATGAACTAAGATTTTATTTATAAATTAAAAAATAAATAAAAAATAATAATTAAAAACCATTCAACAGAGTCAAACTTAATCCCTGAAGAAAATGACGAAAGAGAACGACGAGACCCTGATTTTTGCACCATTGTTTATGTTCAGACAGCTGGCCGGCCGGCCGGCGATCTTCACTAAGCGGAGGCGGACGGCTATATGACCCTCTGGCTCTCATTTCACTTGTATGCATCAAACACAATCTATGAAACTTTCAATAATATCACACAAAACAGCAGGAATTATTCTTCGATTCCATCGGAATCAAACAAACCATAATTCGATACGATTACTACGATGGTATCAACATCATTTACCTCTCCTATTTGTTCGATCTCATCTTCTCCAATCAACTTTCATTGACATCTTCCCAAGTTTTACCGATGAGGTACCTCTTCCATCCCTCTCAAACGAACGCATATAAAATCATGTGATTGTTGAAGATGATGACGCTTTAATGTGTGTCTTTTACTAAGAATCTGATGATTATAAGTACATGATTTGCAGAAATCATATCGATTGAATAAGTTGGGGAAGAAAGTATGGGGGAGGTTGATACAGATCCGATCAAATCCGTTAAAGCATCTATGTCTCGTTTTGGGGAAAAATGTATTCAGATTAAAAGCCGGTCTAGTGCCGATGATGTAAGTTAAACACTATCGGGTTGATTTGGTTTACCCGACCCAACCATGATTTGTTTTGCATGTTAATTTAATAAAAAAAAATCAAATGGGTTGTAAGACTTTAATCAACTTGTAAACATTCTATTAATCACTTTAACTCGAATATAATCTGATTAGCCTATCAATATGAATAAATCAAACAGGTTGTTAGACTTTAATCAAGTTTTTAATGTGTTGACATGTTCAGGGGCGGAGGATTAGAAGGGCCCGGGGGTGCCCCGGCCCCCCTGTTTTTTTGCTCAGAAGTGTCGATATAGTAGTATTTCGTCCGAAAATCCTTCGGTTCCCTTCGTTTTCTTCCTAAAAATCCTTCGGTCCCCCCTCCGTTTTCATCCTAAAAATCCTTCGGCTCCCTCCGTTTTCTTTCTAAAAATCCTTCGGCCCCCTTCGAACTTTTTTTCTAAGCTCTGCCACTGGACATGTTATTCTGTTAAAAAATCTAAATAAGTCAAATGGGTTGTTAGACTTTAATCAAGTTGCTAATGGGCTAACGGGTTATTCTATTAATCCTTTTAACCTAGCATGATATGATTAGCCTATCAATATAAATAAGTCAAACGTGTGTGAGACTTTAATTAAGTTGTTAACAGATTGACGGGTTATTCTGTTAATCGTTTAAACCAAACATGATCTAATTAGCCTATCAATCTAAGTAAGTCAAATGAGTTGTGAGATTTTAATCAAGTGGTAAACGGGTTGAAGGGTTATTTTATTAATCATTCAAACCCAAACACCATACTATAAATATAAATAAGTCAAATGGGTTGTTAGACTTTAATCAAGTTGTAAACAGGTTGACTGGTTATAACAAATTGATGGATCATAATTTTTAAACAAGTTGACCAGGTGGGAAGGGGTGGTTGTAGTTCTTTACAGTGTGTCACGCAGTGGCGTACCCACCTTGGAGGTTTTGAAAAAAAATTTTCCAGTTGTATATATATGTGAAATTCCTGACCGACCCACTTGATGTTTTGCAATCGCCTCTCTTAAATTTGCATAATCGGAATTATGATGAGAATTTAAGTGATAGTTTTATTTTGTTTTTTGGAGAAAAGTTAATTAAAAAGTTTTCATAGATATTGTTTTGGATATATTTCTAAAAATAAAACCCCGTAGAGAACAATTTTAGTTTGATTGTCTTTTTTTTTTAACACAACCCGACCCGATTCGGCCCAACCCGACCTGAATAGAAGAGAAAAACTCTAATATATAGTGATCCTTAAACGACCTTAAAAATTTTCGCCCCCCATGAAAAAAATTTTTGGGTCCGCCACTAGTGTCACGGTCTTGTTTCTATGAGAAAATAACCAAATAGTACTCAAGTTTTATAATTGTTTTATTTGAAACATAAAAACATTCACAGCGTTTTGTCCACTCAACAAACAAATCATCAACTATTCATATTTGTGTTTTGTAATTGCAATTTTTTAATGGTTGTCGTTTTGTTACAAGAAACAGAAAATGCCTTTTAAGTTTATGGAATAGTAACCAAGTTTTATAAATCATTTATTACAATTTTCTTCTGGAACTTAAAGTTTTTAGTAAGTTTTGTATGCTAACAAGAAAAATGATTGTTTGAATTTTGAAATGAAAAAGGGATCATCAATCAATTTTCTCGATGTGAAGGAGAAAGATTTTGAAGTTATACTACAAGACTTGGCCAACTGCAAGTTGCAACTTGAAGCCATGGATGCAGCCCATAAACAAGCCCTTCTTAACCAACATCACCATGAAATAACCGTTAACGAGCTCAAAATGCTATTAAGGACGATCGAATTTGAAAAGGATGTATATGCCAGTGAATGCAAAGAAGCAAAGAATCGCGTAACAGAACTTGAATCGAGTATCAAAGAAATGGTTGATGAGTTGACCATGTTAAAGTCAACCGAAGCCAAGCTTGGTACACTTGAAAAACAACTTGTGGAAGCCACAAACGATAAGCTCGAAACAATGAAACAAATGGAGGTCATGGAAACTCAAGTGAAATATGTTGAGTTATTAGAGAGTGAGTTGGCTCAGTTGAGACATGATCTTAAACTCAAGGACGAAAGCGAGTCGACTCAGTTAGACACAATGAGAAGTGAAATGGATGAGATTCGCAATAGAGACAATGAAGCACAAGTCAAAATAGCATTATTGAAAGCCGAGATTCACAAAGAGAGATCAAAAGTTGCAGCTGCTGAGGCAGCCGAGTTAAAAGCAAAAGGCGAAAAATCTGCTGCTTATTTCGCTCTTCAACAAATGGCAATCGAAACCCAAGAAGTTAAAAAAGAAAACGAAAGATTACAATTCGAACAGGAAGAAATTAAATTTCAAGATTCAAATTCTGACAATGAGATCACAATTCCTTTAGAAGAATATGAAATATTGGTGAAGAAATCAGAAGAAGCTAACATTGAACCACAAACGGAGTCCAAAAGTCAAGAAGATGTTGAGAAGTTGAAAAAAGATTTGGAGACTGCGATGAAACGAGTGAGTGAATTTAGGACACGAGCAGAACAAGCGACAACACGGGCAGAGGTGGCCGAGCGAGCAAAAGCCGCCCTCGAAGAGCAAGTAAAGGGATGGAAAGAACAAAAGCAAAGGCGAAGGGCTGCATTGGCTGCCCTTCGGGCTGAATCAATGTCGAGATCAAGCAACAATTTAGAGTATGATGAAAATCCTAAAACATACATGCCATTGGGTAAGTTTCTAAAAATGAAGTTATAGTGGAAAACCTACTATTATTGAACACAATAAGCTAAAGTTTCTACAATGAAATTCATATACGTGTATAAATAAATAAATGACTAATCATTGTTTATTATTTGTTTTAGGAAAATTGGATTTGAATAATTTAAATTATCACTCAGTTTAGTTGTGGAGGGAAATCTAATAGCATAATCATTATTAATTCATATTGGATTTCCACTCGATTTCTCTCATATTAATGATCATGAAAGAAATAGAAAAAAAAAATATAGGGTAAACCTAGTGAAAATTGAGTAGAAACTAGTGATGAGTGAACTTGCATAGAATAAAATCAAGATTAGTTCTTGGTTTGGTTAGGTTTACTTGTAGTACACCATAGTGTGTATGTATTGGGTATAACGCAGCCAACCCATCTAACTATTTGCAAACTAAAGGCGTACAAGACACTTTACAATAACAAATCGTATTTGACTAATGTTGGTCGTAAAACTCAAGGCTATGGTCTCATAATTATTTCAAAGCTCTCGTTAAGGAAAATTAATTTTACCAAAGATTTGGAGTTGTGAGTCACACATTAACTTGAGTGTTAGACCAGGTTAGATCCCAATATATCGTATCCAATTTTACAACTGTTGATTAATATTGTAATGTCAAGTTTCAACTACTGATGGATGACATATCTAGTATGGTAACACAAAATGTCTATGGATTAAATATAATTCACTAATAACTATAAAAGTTACCCGCGCGTTGCGGCGGACATCAAGATTAAGATTCGTGTGTTACAACATGACGGTATAATTAAAAGAAATATACGAAGTCAAGATTTGTCGGTTATACATATTAAAACGTAAGTACACAATATTATTGTATCTTATACGTTGTGGCAATACAAAAAAGTGTAACAAAATAAAAACGAAAACATCATAACTTAACGTGTTTACAAATTTCATTATGTATGTTGTGTATAAAGTTACAGCAACTCGGTTTTGGAGATCAAAATATATAAAAATAAACGGTCATATAACGGTGAGATGCTATTAAGTTGGTGTCGTTTTCGGCCTCATTTTAACTAATAACACGTTAGCATTAGTCGATATAACCGACAATTATATATCTATAATTAACAAAGGAAAATTATTGTGAAAAATCGGATCGTATATAATATAGGAGAGAAACTATATATTTAAAAAAAAATTAGCAACAATATGTTTAAAAATTAAGAATAAGTTAAATCGTTGTAAAAAAATGTTAACAAAATGAATACACTTAAAATGTAGCTAAAATATCATGTCATTGTAAAATTAGAATTACGAAACCTAAAGGCGTATTTAAAAAAGGTAAAAATATATCGTATGTAACACAACCTGAAACGTAGACATAATCGGGTTTGACTATTATTTATGCTTAACGTATAAAAAGTAAAAATATATTAAAGTTAACTCGACTGAAAACATTGGCAGAGTTGATTTTGATTAATAGTTATACCAAAATGTAGTTATTAAAAGAACGCTACAACATTAACTTAAAGTATATTTATACCGAACGCGTATTTAACAAAGGTAAAATATATCGTATAAAACACGACCGAAAACAATTGAACCCACCGACATTGAGTTTTAAGATATATAAATATAAGAAAGATGATTTGTCTTATGAGTGGGAGAATCAATGGAATTTTCTTAACTTATCAAGTGTTTATGTTAGAATTGATGAGTGGCTGCAAACTACAAACAACTGGTAACATACCCGTTCGATGGCCGGATAGTATGATATAATCAAATTCAAATTATAATTTTTAAAATATTTAAAAATAAAAAAATAATGATACAATAATGACATGTGACATGTGTCACTGATCCGTACGTAACCGAAAAATTGCCAGAAACAGCTGAAAACCGCCACAAAATTGATGTAACCACCTAATTTAAAGGAACATGATTTAATCTTGATGAATTTCAACGGATAAGAATTCATTTGGATTCGGTTGAGTTCACCGGCGTCCACATATATATATGTTAGATGAATTCTATATAATAACCAACTTATAAATTGTAGGCGATCCCTCCATTTGATGTTAAAACCATGGTTTTCATAACCGGACCAGCCAATCGGACCGGGACCGGTGGGTTAGCCAGCCTAAAATGAGCTTGTTAACCGCCTTTAACCGAACTGTCCAGTTGAGCCGGTTCACCAGTCGGACCGAATTTTGGTTTTTTTTTATTATTTTTTTTGTTATGATTTTTTTTAACTAAAATCCAAAGAATGAAACAATAAAAGCAAATCCTATATTTTTTTTAACATGATTATGTTTATTTAAACATTATTTATGTTTGATTAAATGTGTTTATAATTGTATGATTTTTGTTGGAGTATTACATATATTTATTATGTCAACCGGTCCGACTGGTAACCAGTTATACGTCTGGTTTAAGATCCAGTCCGGAGAAAACATTGGTTAAAACAAAAGGAGAAATTGTATTTCAAGATCAGAAATCAAACTTGGTCAGAATACATACTTTTAAACAAAGTTGGTCACAGAGAACTTCAATGACGTGTATCGTAAATTCATGATTTAACGTTTAAATACTCGTAGTAGCAAAATTCAGGGTGTTCATACTCATAAGAAATGATTATGGCAGCCAAACAACAATTTGTGATGTGATAAGAACTTAGGTGATGAATTCGGAAACTGCTTATCTGAAAGCTTGACTTACGAGATCAAGATGATATAAGTTAAGATAATATTCCGAAAGAAAGCAAATCGTATCAAAGATTGGACTAAGGGGCCGTTTGGTTGAGTCTGAATGATTAAGTGCTGAATGGTTAAGACATCTGAATGATTAAGACATCTGAATGATTAAGAGGGTCTGAATGATTAAGTGCTGAACCAACTAAGTGTGTTTGGTTCTAACATCTTAATAAAAAAAATAAATTCCAAATTCCTCTAAAAAAAACCCAACCCTACCCGTCCCCATCTCCCAGATTCATCCAGAGGTGAAGCACCACCGGTCGCACAGCCGTGAAGCACCGCCGGAATCACCGCCGCGAGCAACACCGCCGGAATCACCACCGCGAAGCACCACCGTGAAGCCAGATACCTTCGATCGCACCACTGTTGGTCGTCGTCTACCTTCAATTGTCGTCTACCTTCGGTCGCACCCTCATCTTCGTCGTCGTCTACCTTCGATCGGTGTCTGGGGCCGATCGATCGATGTGAAGTGACGATGGTTGTGGAGCAGTTGTGGTTGTCGAGCGGCGGCTGAATCAGGGACAATCGACCTCGGCGGCAAAGGGTGGCGATCCTTGGCAGCTGAATCGGCTATGGGGAGGCGACGGGAACGATGGCGATTTACTGTAGCAAGGGGAGACGATGGGAGCAGAATCGCAGATGACGGGAGCAATGGTGTCGCACCCCGAAAAATCCCGTCCCGAACGGGGCGCGAGCAAGTCCAGTCAGGATCGCAGTCTCCGGTCACACAATGTTGCGAGACCTACATGTCTGGTTTCATACGTACATCCAATAACTTGGATAAAACAGATTAGTAGAATCAGAGTTGCGGAAGTAAAAAATTTAATCAGTTTTGAAAACTTAAAGAGTAGTAGTGCGGAAGCGGTTTAAGTATTTAACATTACATAACAAAACAAATGTCAATCGTTATCAAATTGCCTAAGACACTAAAGCTGATGCATGGGACTCCATCCTAGCATCCTATCCTTGTGTGCGTGCCTTAGTTACCTGAGAAAACATGCGAGAAAAAGGGTCAACACAAAGGTTGGTGAGAGCACAGGTTTGTATCAGCAGTAAACATCAAAATGTTTAAAGTAAATGTTTTGCAGTTTTATATATCATATGCGGGTTCGCAACCGAAGCTAACATGCTGCCTCCCGCCATATCCATCCAACAAGATATGACAATGTTTATTGGTCAATTATGCACTGTTCCAACCTCCAGTCGGGGTGGCCATACGGCGCTCAACAGTGGGGCTTGTCAGGCCCAAATAGTACTATTCAGAATTACCACGCTAAGCGCTACGCGCTATTAACGGTTCGAGATGTGTTTAATGAGGACTTATCAGTTTTGTGGATTAATGTCACACATATGTATATACGATATTAGCATGTACAAATGTAACCAAAAGTACGTATGTTGATCAAAATCAGTTGTATGCAATGTTTTCTCCCCCAAAGGTAGAAAATGTAAAAAGGGGCCGTGAACTCACCTGGTAAAGCAGTTCCGGTTTATGTGGTGTTTGCGACTGTGAAAGCTAGCAGTCCTGCTAGTAAGTTCCTATAATCATATAGGTGTGAGTATGTGTTTTGTGGTGTGTTGTAATCCATACAACTCCAAGTGTCGGCGTGCTCAACCGAGTGCGTGTGTGTTGACTTGTGCTGACTCTACGAATCGTTGGTGACACATTTGTTGTGTTAAGTTGTCTTAATGCAAGTAAGACACCAAAATGCATCCTATGACTCAACTCACGTTGCTTTCACGAATTCAAGTTTTGAAAATCATAATGTTCTTGTTTCGGGAAACTTTCTATATTTAGAAAGTTTCTATTTTTGGAACGTATGGTTATGAAATCATATTTCATAAAACTAATAACTTTAGTATGTTTGTAAAAACGTATGTAAACACTTAAAATAAGTCGTTTTTGCATAAAATACACCATTTGTGCCATTTTACCCAAACAAAGTTTCCTAAAATAGTAAGTATTTGTTTAAAAGATTGTTTTCACAAATCCAAGTTTCCAATATGCTTAGAAATCATTTTTAAACATATTTCAATGATCACAAATCATCAAATCATTCAAAAACATCAAAAGCCCTCTTTTGATTTACAAAAGTTTCCATATTTAGTAAGTTTCTATAAAACCATGTTTTTGACAAAATCAAGTATTCAAATGTGTTTCTAAACACTCCAATATACATTCAACAACATCTAGACATGTCTAACAAGTCTAGATCATCACAAATCCAAGACTTGCAACATAAAAGTTTCCTTTTATGGCAAGTGCACCAAATCATTACCAAATCGACCAATAACTCAATCAAACTCAAATCTAACACATCTAAACACTAAATCAGTAAATCTAGATCATCTACACAACAAATCACCAACAAATCCAAGCACCATAACTAAATGGAGTTGCATGTGGGTTATAACCCATTGCATGTACGATCTAACACCAGGAAAACGTTTAGACTACCTTAGATGACAAGATTCGAGGTTGAACAGCTCCTGGAGTTCCTTCAAGTGGCTGGATTTCGTCCTTCTTCTCGTTTGAGAGTTTCCCAAGCTTCCTTGAAGCTTCTATGGCCTTCAATCACCAATAATGTCTTTAAGGATGATTCCAGTAGGTTAGAAAGCTTGATTCCAGTGGTTTTGGTCGAGAATGATCGAAGGAATTCGGAGAAATGGTGAAGGAACCGAGTGAAATGGGTTTGGGGTTGAATATAAAGAAATTTCGATCTGCATGGCCTTCGCGTACCGCGAAGGCTGATCAAAAGATTTCATCGCGTACCGCAATGAGATTCGGGAGTCTCGACTCCCGGTTTTCGTCGCGTATCGCGGAGCCTTTCGCGATGGGGTTGTCGCGTACCGCGACGGGTCGCATTTCTTGTTTTTCGATTTCGTTGATACGATTCCGCTCGTACTTGATTCCTACGTTTATCCTAAACATCTAATGCATGTTTAAGCACATAAATACAAAGTAGCACATAAGTTTGATTGATCACCAACGTTCGTGAGACTCGTGTGTGTGTTTTGATAATTCATCGAATTATCTTCGATAGTTTGTGTTCGTGTCTAACGAAGTGTTTGCACTCTTGATTAATCCAAATCAACGTGTGATGCACAATTCAATAATAATCCAAATTATTGTTTTGTGTTTGTGTTTAGCTCATCTAATTAAACTCAATTAAATGGAATGCAACAAGTATGGATGTGAAATGAGTGTTGCAATTTACCCAAAATTGTCGGGTGTCACATCATCCCCTTGTTGAAAGAAATTTCGTCCCGAAATTTGGTTGTTGTTGGTAGTGTTTGAGAATGAAAATTTTGAAAATTTCTGGTTGTCACATCATCCCCTTGTTGAAAGGAAATTTTGTCCCGAAATTTATCCGTTGTTGTTGGCGTTCGACGTTGTCTGTTTGAAAAGATGGGGATATTTGCGCATCATCTGATCTTCACGTTCCCTCGTGAATTCAGGTCCTCGTTTCGAGTTCCATCGAAACCTGGCAATCGGAATCCGACTTTGTTTAAGTCGTTTGACCTCTCGGTCCATGATCTCTACGGGTTCTCCCACGAACCGTAGTCGTTCATCCACCTGGATTTCATCCAGTGGAATCACAAGTGTCTCATCTGATAAACACTTCTTTCGATTTGAGACATGGAATACGTTGTGAACTCCATCGAGTTTGGTTGGTAGGTTAAGTTGGTATGCTACTGGGCCGATCCGCTTCAGGATTTCGAATGGCCCAATATACAGTGGATTCAGTTTTCCTCGTTCACCAAAACAGAGGGGTGTTCGGCATAGCTCTTTTGACGATCGCGAGCTGCTGCCATACGGTTTCTAATCTGTACTATCTTCTCGGTTGTTTCATGTGTATGTTTTGGGCCAGTGAGCTGACTGTCACCCACTCCCGCCCAATAGATAAGTGATCAGCATTTCCTACCATAGAGTGCCTCATAGGGCGAAGCTTCGATGTTGGTACGATAGTTGTTGCCGTAGCAGAACTCCACCTATGGCAGGTGAGTTTCCCAACTATTGCCGAAATCTACTACGCATGCTCGTAGTATGTCTTCAAGGGTTTGTATAGTGCGTTCGCTCTGGCCATTGGTTTGTAAGTGGTATGTTGTACTCATATCCAACCGCGTACCAAGCGATTTTTGCAATGCTATCCAAGAGTTGGAAGTGAACTGAGCGTCTCGATCCGAAATGATGGAGATTGGCACTCCATGTCGCGAGACTACATCCTTGACATAAATTCTGGCTAGCTCTTCCATCCTCTGGTTTTCCTTGGGTGCAAGGATATGTGCTGGCTTGGTCAGTCGGTCCACAATTGCCCAGATAGTGTCACATCCACTAGGATTACGGGGTATCTTGGTAATGAAATACATTGGTATTTGTTCCGGCTTCCACGTGGGAACAGAGGAGTGTCGCTTCTTTCACCATTGATGTCTAGGGTTTCCCCACTACGAAGAGATATGCGCACAACCTTGTCGTGGCAAATGGTTTTTAGATTAGTTTTTAGACAACCATTCCATGCCCTCTACAACATCAAAACTGCTTAGTGTAACTTGGCATGAGGTCGATCCTAAATTTATGGTTTGCTAGCTTTAAAGTGCATTCTCTTAGAATGTGTTTAGTTACAATCAGTTCACCATCATCTAACTCTACGGTGCATTTAGCCTTTCAGGATATTAGGGTTATGACAAGTATTTGCTAAGGTGCTTAAATATAAGACTTTTCTCAATTTCCAGTACCAACAATACAGAAGCGTAATGATCGTTTAAGAGATACGTACCTGTTGAAAGATTATGATCATTTATGGCTTCCTTAGCCCCAATCACGAGGGGTCGTTCCTTCGGACCGTTATTGTTCCTGTTATTGTTTTCGTTCTCTAGATATGGGCAGTCCTTCCTGAGGTGCCCCGGCTTCCCACATTCGAAGCAACTCTTCGGTGCTTCATCCCCATTGTTTTCCGCATGGGGGCAGTCCCTCTTAAAGTGCCCTGGCTTTCCACATCCGAAGCAACCTTTTGGTGCTTTGTATTGTTGCGGTTGAGGCTGTGGAATTTTGGTCACCAGTTCGCCCCTGCAGTTTTTAGTTGTGTGGCCTTGCTTTCCACACCATTGGCATCGGTATCTTTTACACGGTCCTCGTTTATGATGATAATCACAGTTGTTGCACCTAGGGTTTTTGCCAGCATAGGCACCCTTACGTCGTCTTGGTGGTTGTAGAGTGGGGGTTTCGTTTTGAGTGTTATCCCATTTGCGTTTGCTGTCGGTGGTTTTGATTGTTGAGCCACGTGGGGGTAATAATCCTTGAAGAACCGCGGTATTGGTCAGTTCATGAGCTAAGTATATGGCTTGTCGTAAGGTGGTGGGGTCAGCGAATAGTACCATATCCCGAACCTGCGGTGTCAATCCCTCAATGTATCTTTCAAGATGTTTGTAGGCTGGGGTCACCATTTTTGGGCACATATGTGCCAACTCATAAGATCGAGAAGTGTATGCCTCGATCTCAGAACCAATCATCCTGTGGTTCCGAAATTCCGTTTCCAATCTATGAACTTTGTCGTGAGGGAGATATTTGTGGTTCATCATTCTTTTGAATTCCTCCCAAGGTATAGCTTCAGATGTTTCTCGTCCTATGGTTTGAACATTTGTGTCCCACCAAGTGAGGGCTGCTTCCTCTAAGGTTCCTGTTGCGTATTTCACGCGGTCCTTAACCCTACAGTTGCTCATGATGAAAGTTGATTCCATTTTCTCAATCCATCGGGGGAGGCCGGCAGCACCCTCTGTACCATCGAAAGAAGGTGGTTTGCAATCTAAGAATGTTTTGAATGTGCAGTGGGGTGGATTAGGGTTTGTCCCTTGAGTCAGTTGATTCTGGTTACGTGTAGCTTCCGTGCAGCAATTTCCTCCTCAACTCGTTTGCTGATTAGTGCGTTCAGCTTCGTTGCGGTGAGGTTAATGTTTCCATGCCCTCCCGCGTTCTTGCATTCTCCGCTTCTTCCAGCCATGATCTTCATAGCGAGAATAAGCGTTAGTGTAGATCTAATGACTAAAGTAGCACATAGTTGGTATGAGAAGAAAACATGTATTGATTGTCATAGACAAAATTTTCAATAACATATATTAGTCTCGATATATAATAAATTGTACTGATTACAATTTATTTAATACCCAAGTCACTAAAATTCCAAAATTTCGAGTACAGAGGCACAACTTGTCCCTACCAGGTCTATGCTAAGTAAATCGAAGGCATTATCGATAATGGAATCAGAATCAGCACTCGCCGCTGGTTTCTTTTCCTCAGTGTCAAGTTCTTCTGGAACTGGATCGGCGACCTTGTTTTACAGCTCTTCGGTTCTAGCTTTTGCGATGGCAGCCCGGTCTTCGGCCGCCTGTTATGGTGAAATCAACTGGGTTATATCCCGGTCCATCTTATTGACTATGCTACATAGCTCTGCATGTTAGGTATTTGTATATCTTAGTTCCTTTGTAAGACACTTGATTCGGTCGTCTGCCTAGGTCAGGTCCCGAGTCAATCTGACTCAAGATACCGCCTCTCAGGCTCGTGCGGATCTAGTATGGGTGATGCATTTTCGGGTGACTCTTCATCGAAAAAATTTATTGCTTCATGTGAAGTGTAAAGTCGCAACATGAGGTTTTCATGGATACGTGGTAATCCGAACTACAGCTGGAAATTTGATGAACATTATGTTGAAGTCTTGGTACGTTGCTTGAATTCTGTTGCAACCATCAGGGTAATCGAATATCAATGTATGTGTTTTCAAAAATAGGCTCACAATAGAATTTGCCAAAATTCATGCGTACCTGTAAATTCACGATTATGTTGCGCACCATGATCGTCAATTTACCTTACATAAGAATTCTGGTTCCTCCTGTTTAGAGCTATTAGGTTTCACTGGATGACATCGAGATTCAAACAAGAGTCATATGAGGTAAGGCTGAATAGCCTACCGAAACTAATACTTGGGATAGTTACATGAGTTGAATGATATCCTAGGATCTTTTGTAGATCCTATAAGGATAGCTATTAGGCTCGAATGTGTTTTCCTCAGGTCATTTGGTGTTGAGTCACCCATTGTGTGAGTGTTAGAATAGTTTCTTGTGGATGGCCACCTAGCATTCATGGAGTTTCGTATGCACCTGTAGTGAAATCTCTCAGCATGGTCATTTTAGTTTTTCTTAACTCGAGCGACCATGTTCGTTTGGTGATATTTCAATGAGTGACAAGGAGTTGAGTTTGAAGTCTCCTCATACGGTCATTGTAAGTAGTATGTGTAGAGATGCCAAAAGGTTACAAGAATGTTGTTGAACCTCCGAGCCTATTCCATCCCTGGGCTTGTTTTAGTTTCAGCCCCGATCAGCTTTTGCCTCGCCTCTTCGATTCGGGCACCGGTGATGTAACATATGTGTACCGGCTGCTCCTCTTGCGATGGCTCAGATGTGCTGCATTCGGGTGATTGTTGGTTCAACTTGGTAACTCAACTGCTAACGATAGTGTTGATGCTGAAGGTGTAGGTACGATCTGTTCCTTCTCGTCGAATGCGAGCATAGGTGATGACGACAGTGACACCATATCGAAAATGTGTGTATTGTGTATATGTATGATAGTGTATACAAGCAGTACTAATACTAAGCACTATGTGTTGTGTGGAGACTAACGGTTATAGACTAAGTTCACTAAATGCAAACCTAATTCGCAATAACCGGAGGCTCTGATACCAATCTGTCGCACCCCGAAAAATCCCGTCCCGAACGGGGCGCGAGCAAGTCCAGTCAGGATCGCAGTCTCCGGTCACACAATGTTGCGAGACCTACATGTCTGGTTTCATGCGTACATCCAATAACTTGGATAAAACAGATTAGTAGAATCAGAGTTACGGAAGTAAAAAGTTTAATCAGTTTTGAAAACTTAAAGAGTAGTAGTGCGGAAGCGGTTTAAGTATTTAACATTACATAACAAAACAAATGTCAATCGTTATCAAATTGCCTAAGACACTAAAGCTGATGCATGGGACTCCATCCTAGCATCCTATCCTTGTGTGCGTGCCTTAGTTACCTGAGAAAACATGCGAGAAAAGGGTCAACACAAAGGTTGGTGAGAGCACAGGTTTGTATCGGCAGTAAACATCAAAATGTTTAAAGTAAATGTTTTGCAGTTTTATATATCATATGCGGGTTCGCAACCGAAGCTAACATGCTGCCTCCCGCCATATCCATCCAACAAGATATGGCAATGTTTATTGGTCAATTATGCACTGTTCCAACCTCCAGTCGGGGTGGCCATACGGCGCTCAACAGTGGGGCTTGTCAGGCCCAAATAGTACTATTCAGAATTACCACGCTAAGCGCTACGCGCTATTAACGGTTCGAGATGTGTTTAATGAGGACTTATCAGTTTTGTGGATTAATGCCACACATATGTATATACGATATTAGCATGTACAAATGTAACCAAAAGTACGTATGTTGATCAAAATCAGTTGTATGCAATGTTTTCTCCCCCAAAGGTAGAAAATGTAAAAAGGGGCCGTGAACTCACCTGGTAAAGCAGTTCCGGTTTATGTGGTGTTTGCGACTGTGAAAGCTAGCAGTCCTGCTAGTAAGTTCCTATAATCATATAGGTGTGAGTATGTGTTTTGCGGTGTGTTGTAATCCATACAACTCCAAGTGTCGGCGTGCTCAACCGAGTGCGTGTGTGTTGACTTGTGCTGACTCTACTAATCGTTGGTGACACATTTGTTGTGTTAAGTTGTCTTAATGCAAGTAAGACACCAAAATGCATCCTATGACTCAACTCACGTTGCTTTCACGAATTCAAGTTTTGAAAATCATAATGTTCTTGTTTCGGGAAACTTTCTATATTTAGAAAGTTTCTATTTTTGGAACGTATGGTTATGAAATCATATTTCATAAAAAAACAACTTTAGTATGTTTGTAAAAACGTATGTAAACACTTAAAATAAGTCGTTTGTGCATAAAATACACCATTTGTGCCATTTTACCCAAACAAAGTTTCCTAAAATAGTAAGTATTTGTTTAAAAGATTGTTTTCACAAATCCAAGTTTCCAATATGCTTAGAAATCATTTTTAAACATATTTCAATGATCACAAATCATCAAATCATTCAAAAACATCAAAAGCCCTCTTTTGATTTACAAAAGTTTCCATATTTAGTAAGTTTCTATAAAACCATGTTTTTGACAAAATCAAGTATTCAAATGTGTTTCTAAACACTCCAATATACATTTAACAACATCTAGACATGTCTAACAAGTCTAGATCATCACAAATCCAAGACTTGCAACATAAAAGTTTCCTTTTATGGCAAGTGCACCAAATCATTACCAAATCGACCAATAACTCAATCAAACTCAAATCTAACACATCTAAACACTAAATCAGTAAATCTAGATCATCTACACAACAAATCACCAACAAATCCAAGCACCATAACTAAATGGAGTTGCATGTGGGTTATAACCCATTGCATGTACGATCTAACACCAGGAAAACGTTTAGACTACCTTAGATGACAAGATTCGAGGTTGAACAGCTCCTGGAGTTCCTTCAAGTGGCTGGATTTCGTCCTTCTTCTCGTTTGAGAGTTTCCCAAGCTTCCTTGACGCTTCTATGGCCTTCAATCACCAATAATGTCTTTAAGGATGATTCCAGTAGGTTAGAAAGCTTGATTCCAGTGGTTTTGGTCGAGAATGATCGAAGGAATTAGGAGAAATGGTGAAGGAACCGAGTGAAATGGGTTTGGGGTTGAATATAAAGAAATTTCGATCTGCATGGCCTTTGCGTACCGCGAAGGCTGATCAAAAGATTTCATCGCGTACCGCAATGAGATTCGGGAGTCTCGACTCCCGGTTTTCGTCGCGTATCGCGGAGCCTTTCGCGATGGGGTTGTCGCGTACCGCGACGGGTCGCATTTCTTGTTTTTCGATTTCGTTGATACGATTCCGCTCGTACTTGATTCCTACGTTTATCCTAAACATCTAATGCATGTTTAAGCACATAAATACAAAGTAGCACATAAGTTTGATTGATCACCAACGTTCGTGAGACTCGTGTGTGTGTTTTGATAATTCATCGAATTATCTTCGATAGTTTGTGTTCGTGTCTAACGAAGTGTTTGCACGCTTGATTAATCCAAATCAACGTGTGATGCACAATTCAATAATAATCCAAATTATTGTTTTGTTTTTGTGTTTAGCTCATCTAATTAAACTCAATTAAATGGAATGCAACAAGTATGGATGTGAAATGAGTGTTGCAATTTACCCAAAATTGTCGGGTGTCACAAATGGGGAGACCATCTATTCTTTATTTTCTTCATTCAGACATGTTGTGAAGTCTGAATCATTCAGACCTCCATTCAGATATCCCATTCCATTCAGACATCTGTTCAGACGTTGAAACAAACGGTCTGAATCTGACCATTCAGATTCAGACCCATTCAGACCTATTCAGACCCAAACAAACAACCCCTAAATTTAATAGTTTTATGAAGATAGTTTGTACTAACTATTATCTGCAACAAATGACATTGTTGTGAGAGTTAATAAGGAAGCCATTAGCCATTAATTCAAGATTCATATTGTCCACAAAGATCTTCAATGTTTTGTACTCACGATCACGCTTGTTAGTACAAATCTAATTTCCTTGAAATCTCTGCGGTATTGTATAATAGACTTATCTTGCGAGAACATTAAGTTATAACCAGGTTTAAATATGAAAATATAAAATTGCAACAAAGCATTGAGCATTCTTTTATGAATGATTTGGATATTGATGTATGAGATGTCATTATGGTATTAGGTAGGTTCATTTTGAGGTCAAATAATTAATCATATACTGCTGGAAAATAAGGACTGATAAGTCATAATTACGGAGCTCTGTATATGAACCACCGAGCAAACCACTATAAATAGCCTAACCACTATGTATAGTATAAACCACTGAACCCAACCACTGAGCCTTATAACCACAACCCTAGATCCTTGTAAATAAACCCCGAGCCTTAACAACTGACCCTTTCAACCTAACCACAAATCCTAACCCTTATACCACAATCACGGATACCAACCACTGAATCCCAACCACATATGAATAAACACTAAGCCTCCAACCATGGAACCGTCTGATTAAGGCGTTGACTTTCTTGGACTAGATGTTATACATCTTCTTGTCAACACTGATGTCAACAATGAAGAACCATAGATCTTCTTGTCAGCAAGAATGCCAACAATAAAGAACCAAGGATCTTCTTGTCAGCACGGATGTGAACAATGAAGAACCACGGATCTTATTGTCAGCATCGATTTCAACAACGAAGAACCACATATCTTCTTGTCAGCACGTATATCAACAATGAATAACTACGGAACCACAACCGCAGTTCAAGCACTGAAGACACTAAAACCTCGGAGTAATAACCACTGACCAACAACCACGGATCAAGCACTTAAGATACAACAACGGATGAACAAGAATGGAAGACAACCACTAACACTAAAGACTGTTGAACAACCACTGAAAAGTTTAGTTTTAGGCTTAGTCCGTTGTTGTAATAAAATGTAATCAGTTGTTACGTATTTACTTTATTCAGTGCTTGTAAGTTATTTTTACGTAGTTGTATTTTTATGTTTGATGTCACTAATAGTGACGTCACCCCTATGTAATTGTCAGGCATTTAATCCCCGACTCTCTGAATAATATGTTGAATTATTGTATGTTTTATTATGTCTTATGATTTTCCAAAAACCCAGAAGAACCTTCCTTAGAAAGAAAATCACCGAGATCATAAATTGAGAGAGAGATGATAACCAAGTATAACTGAATCTAATCAATAATAAGAAAATGGCCTAAGCATTGTTGTTTGATCTGCCCAATCTGATCCAACATATGCTAAATCCAACAAATCCGCAGGTGTGTTATTGCATTGATAAATATCTTAAAGTTTATCAAAAGAACAGTTGATGTAGAAATATACTTAGCAGAAAATTTTGATTACTTCTAGGCACAGGCTTCTCTGTTTTAGAATCTTACGAATAATGGATTGACAAAATTAGTTTCTTTCTCGTTTTTTGTTTTACCAAATAGCATGGTTGTAAAAGTTGCTAGGCGCTATTTGGGCGGCGAGGTGCCACTTAGGGATTAATCAAGATTAATCGGCGCTAGGCGGATTGGAATTTTTATATGTAATTTTACAAATATATATTATATACACGCATCAATATCAATAATTTAATATAATACTTCAAATATTTTATAAAATAAACTTAAATATAGTAAGTAAAGTACTTCAAAGTTTAAACTTAAACACCGAGTTCAAAGTTTAGAGATGAATTTTGATGTTAAGTGGCTGGATTCGATGTTTTATAGACATATTAAGGATTTTGGGTTGATAAATGTCTAAATAATCATGGAATTGGTCCATTTATACTAGGAAAAAGTCAAAAAAATAAAATAAAAATCTCACTATGCCGACTAGGCCCCGCCTAGGCACCGTTTAGTGCCTAGGCACCTCCTAGGCCAAAATCGAGACAGTAGACGGGAGCCTAGCGCCTAGGCGGGCCGCCTAGGCCGTAAAACAGTGCCAAATAGTATGAAATCAGGAGCTAAGTCAAATATTGGTATATGGGATATAATTTTTTATTCTATAGATACAGACATACATTTCACAATTAGCTAATTGATATTAACTCACAATACTATATTAGGGATTTTAATATATGAGGCTGCGTAATTAGTTTCACTTGACATGTGCTAGAGAAGAATGGTTACTCTCTTTTAAGGAGTTCATGTTTGTAAGACCAAAACAAGATAAAGACTAACAAAATCAACAATTTTGAAAAATGGTTCAAAGATCCAAAAAATACTCGTCCGAGAACTTTTGTCTCCCGGGAGCTTTTGCTGCCGAATAATTTTGGGCTTGAGAACTTTTGTATAGCTATTACTAGTATAAATAAACATAATTTTGTACTTGTACGAGTTCGAATCCTAAGGTCTCTATTCTAGGCGTATTAAACACGCCTTGTAAAGTTCTCGACTTTAATCTACAAAATTATGATTTCTTTTTCTATGTGGATTTAGTACATTTTAGAAGATGATTGCTAATTGATTTGTTGCATTTTTAGCGTTTTATTTCCTGAAAGAGGCCTACAAGTGGTATAAGAGCTTTGGAGCTCTTTTCAGCTTCAAGATCTCAGCTTTTTATATCAAGTTATTGACTTTCTTGTTTATCAATGGATTGAAGACAAGATCCATCTTGTTGGAGTTCAGAGACTTTTGGAAAAATTATTTTCGAACACTCTTGACTTTTCGAGAACTTTGGCTCGAGAATGTCACACCCCAACCATCGGCAGAATATGTTGAAGTGTGAGTTTGATTGTTCAAAAGGTCATGGTGCTGCTTGTAAGTTTCAATATTTAATATTCCAATTTAAACCATAACACAATTTCATTCAAACCAAAACATAACTTTACAAATGATAATCCAAAATACATAACTTTGTTTATTATTTGTTAACTAGGTGCACTAATGCCTAGCTTATGTCTTCATGTTCTTCAATCAATGTGTTATATATGTAAAATGCATTTGATCAACTATTTTCATGGTTGGTGAGCATTCATACAATTTGTAATATGTATATGAATAAAGAGATGCAATACTAGTTTAAATGGAAATAAGCCTAAACCTATGTTCATACAAGTTTTCTAGAAACATGCTTAAACCTAAAGAATTCATCACAAGTTATCACAAGTATTTTTCATTAAACATGCATAAGTAATCAAGTTTCTTTGTCCTATACAATTTTCCTCAAACATGTAATATAACATAACTTGTAAATTGTCACACCCCGAGCCGGCGGGGTTGGATCGGAGTCCCCGTCAGGCGGAAGGTTCCCGGGGCGTGATATCGTGAGTGATAATCGTGATGATCAGATTGTTTACATAGCATCAATGATTAAGAATAACTAAAGCACAATCAAACATTAAACTAGGATTACAAAGTTAAATTACAATATCAATGTTCTGCAATTTAACTAAGTAAGCCTACAAAAGAATCAAATGTTTATATCTTGTATATGTACAAGATATCAAAAGTGATGTGTAATATCCACAGAAGATGTGCTTCCAAAAGTCAACTAGGTCCTCTATCTAGGCCACCTAGCATGCAATCCAAAGCCTTAGCTTAAACCTGTTCTTCACCTAAGAAAGCATGTAAGAAAAACAAAGTCAACACAATGGTTGGTGAGTTCATAAAGTTTATAAGTTTAAAATAGTTTTAACAAACCTCTTTTGGTAAAACCTTAATCTTATTAACTCCACATGTAATATCCAAATCGGTATGCTTATATATAGGGCATACCCCTGAGTCGAGCCTACGACCCGCCCAGACGCCATCCCACCATATACTAATCCGGATATGACACTGTTGTTAATGATAATTAAGCCTTTTACCTACCAATCAACCCATTCCTCATCATAGCTTTCGTTTTCTGTTTCAAAGTTTACAAGTCTATAGCATTCATGAGTATTAGTTTCAAAGTATGTTTAACAAGCATCATAGTTTCACACGCACATAGTTTAGCTGTCCCTAATCTCATGCGTGAGTACAAGCTCTGCACTAGCAGTCGTTTAGCAATTACGTAGCTCACGGATAGATGCAAGCTCTGCACTAGCAGTCGTTTAGCCATTACGTATCTCATTAATTAGTTAAGCTTAGTCTAGCAATTACGTGTCTCCTATATAAGATACAAGCTCTGCACTAGCAGAAGTTTAGCAATTACGTATCTCATACATAGACACAAGCCATGCATACACAATTAATCCAGCAATTACATATCTCATATAAGCAGACAAAAGCTCTGCAGTAGCAGTCGTTTAGCAATTGCATGTCTCTTATATAGATAATAGCTTAGCCTCGTCATGGTTTAGTTTAATCCAGCAATTACATACCTCATATAAGCAGACAAAAGCTGTGCACTAGCAGTCGTTTAGCAATTACATGTCTCTTATATGGGTAATAGCTTAGCCTCGTTATGGTTTAGTTTACATGTATCTTAATACATAGGTACAAGCTCTGCACTAGCAGTCGTTTAGCAATTACATAGCCTATGATTAGATACATGCACAATGTTTCATGCACAAATAATAGTTTCAAGCATATAGTTTCAAGTGTCCACACATAGTTTTATCATGAATTCCACATCAAAGCATCACATCTCATGTTTAAGCATATAGTTTCACAAGAATAAGCATCAAGTCTCATGTGTAAGCATATAGTTTCGCAAGCATAAGCATCAAGTCTCATGTTTAAGCATATCGTTTCATAAGCATCCAACATATAGTTTCAAGCCTCAAGTTTGAAGTATAAGTATCAAGTTTATCGCTTTTCAAAGTATGTTAAGTTCCAAGTATAAGCATCAACATAAGCATCATGTTTATGTTTAAAAGCATTAAATAACATTTCAATAATTTATAAAAATGTTTAACATGCTTCTCAGTCCCGAAGTAAAACAAATAAGTTTGAAAAGGGACAAATGAACTCACCTTGTGTCTGAAGTGATTGACTAAGTAGAATAAGAATGCACGCGCTCTTTGTTTGCACTTGTTTTGATGTTCACGCTCCTGTATTGATTTCATAGTATTTGTAATTTGTAAGTATAAGTTTGTAAGGGTTTGTTGTACATGTAAGTGTTAGTGTTAGCCCTAAGGTTGGCTAACACTTAAAGATGTTTGATCATCATCCGGCCTCGTGTGTTAATCAAGGTCTCCTTACCACTTAACCACTTAAGCTTTTAAGCCTTTATGTTATATGTTTAGTTTCAATTTATTATTGGATTTCCCCAACACATCGCCATTAGGTTGTTCGTTTTCATATAAGACTTGATGTGTAACTAAATCAATTTCCACCTACTTTAGAAATTTCTATGTTCTAATCCCATAAAATATATTTCGCGTATATGTTTCTAGATTACTTAAGTGGTCAAATGGTTGTTTGTGGGCCGGATAACATGCATTGGGCCAATTAACTTGTGTGGGCTTTAGGATTTGGGCCTAACAAGAGAGCATTGGGCCGCCTAATTGTATTGGGCCGAAGGTAAGTATGAGATTTAATTGAATGTAACACAAGGTGTGGCCCAATCGGTTTAGGTTTGTACTTCACTCACGTTGAGTTGACCAACTTTCCACTTGGGCCGAAAGGCCAAATGGACTCACACGACTACATGGGCAATTCAAACAACTTGGCCCACGTAACCACAATAGTTCGGGTAACACAATTTGAACAAAATCGTGGCCCATGGGCTAAGTAATGGGCTGGTCTACGAGGTGAATACTGGGCCAGATGCTATATGGGTTTCGGATTGAATGGGCCCACTGCATGGGATCAAGGTTCACTGGGAAAAGAATTCCTCAGTTCCAAGGTTCGTTAGCCATGTAAGGGTTCGGCTAGATGGTAGTCAGTAGGTTCTTGTACCGTGCATGGTTCGGCTAGGTGATCTGAATCACAAAGGTTCGCCGGTTCAAGCCTATAGGTTAGACTGGTTGTCGTGGGTTCGTGGGTCTCAGGAAGGTTCGTCTATGGTTCGTCGATCATTGGTTCGGGAGTAACACCAGTAGGTTCGGTAGGGTTGCTTGACAAACTGAGGGTTCGTTCCTATAAGGTTCGCCCACATCAAGGGTTCGCTGCATGAAAATGGTTCGGTGGTAGGTGGAACCAAACAGGGTTCGTCTCTTTCAGAAATGGTTCGGCCAGCTTTCAACTTCACGAACCCTATGCGTTTGACATCACTACCCTGTTCGATCTCTTGATCTGATTACGCCCATGGTATTTTCGAGTGCAGATCGGCTCATAGTGTGGTAGGGTTAGTGTGGGTTAACGGTTTGCACCGGTTAGTAGGGTGTGGTCGAGTAGGGTGTAAGAAAACCCTAATATTCGTGAACTTCAAAGCTTCATACCTTCAAATCGGTCGATCAAACTCTCAGATCGGTTGTACTTCTAGGTAGAGGGCTTCAAGATGGTCGTTTAGGCTCAAGAATCATCCAATTCCACCAAGATTTGAGAGAGTTATGTTGGTTTGAAGGATTGAATCTAGTGAGAGAGAGAGGTGACGGTTTTGATGGTGTAGAGAGAGAGAGGAGATGTAATAAATGAGAAAATGGGCTCATTTAGTGTATATATACTCCGTAGGTGTTCGGGTTCGTTTCGGTTCATATTTTCGTCGCGTATCCGGCTCGATACGCGCGTGTTTTTCGTATTTTAAATAAAAGAGTTTATTTTAAATATTTGGGTGGTATTCAATTCTAATAATTGTATTAAATTTCGTTTAAATAATTTATTTATCGAATTCCATTATTTTACGCGTTTCGTTTATTTGTTCGCGATTAATTAAAATGGTTTCGTTTAAATTCGTTTATGATGAGTTTCAAAATTGTAAAATAGGAAATATTTCATCTCCTTAAGTTTATGATCGTTCGTTGCATTTTCGTTTCGTCAGAACGCGTCGCCATCGCTCGTATTCGTTCGAATCGTCATTCGAACGAACACGACAATGGTTTGGCTTTCTGATTCTTGTTCTCTACTGTTCAGTCATTATTCCAGAACATTAAAATTTCAGAATCATTCGTACAGATCGTCACCTATACGAATAATTCGTCGGTTTAGCATTCCGTAACAACAACCGTTATGGTTTCGTTCTGTTTAACCTCACATACGTTTATATACAATAGTATCAAATCAAGTATCTATATTTCAACACTGTGTTGTCTGACATGTTTCTGATTGTTAAACCCTAATTTTCAGACAATCGTATAATAGTTTCGTATCAAGTATAATGTATCAATAGTATAACCATAGTTTCACGTAATGTGTACCTGAGTTACTGTACGGTTTACTCTTGCGATCACTGTTTCGGCACGCGTCCGGCACTGATGTTACGTAAATCAAGGTTTGCAAAGCCTTAATTAAGTTAGTTAGTATACAAGTTTGCAAAATTACGCATTTAACCTTTTAGCACAAAGACCAAAGTCTAAAAAAAGAAAGTATCTAACCAATCTTATGGTACTTTTGTGTATAATGAATATGCACACAAGAATTCCAAGTCTTTACTTGTTCTATCATACAAGTAATTCACATAATACTTAAAGCCAATATACCAAAACTAAATATTATCATCATGTTTTGACTCTATGAATACAATTGTGTTTGAGAAAAAACATATGTGGCATTCCCAATGTTTACAAAGTAAAAAAGGGAAGTATGAGAATAACTCATGTAATCCATGTGGTTTCCGTTCGAATTTAGATTTTAATAGTACTAAAATTCTAATTTATTAAAAACTCATGGAGATTTCATTTGATAATGATATTCATAAATAAATACATATTATAAGATTTATTATGTGTGAGCATGTATACATACATATATACATACATGCATAACAATAATTGTAAGATCATAAAGACTGATGCTTTCCAAATATTCTAAGTCCTTGGCTCCACTCTAGAAGTCCATACAAGATTCGGAAGAACAGAGTTATCCTTCGGAAGTAATTGGTCTTTTGAAGGAACTTAAGTTCCTCAGAATACTAAGTACCTTCGGAAGATAACCTTGTTCTTCAGAATCCTCCAAGAAAGATAAAGGCTTCCAAAGACTTAAGGCTTACGAACAAAGGCTTCCAAATACAAAAGCTTCAGAATACTTTATTCTGTCATGATCCAAGACACTTAAAGAAATATTCAGAGATGCTTTATGTCATCAAGACCAACTCAGAAGACATTCCAATGATAGTCAGCAACAAGGAAAATCTGACAGACTTGCATAGATACCTTTACATTAATGCCATTTGTAGTTTAGGTATTTATTGTAAAAGTCAATGAAGTTAGTTGAATAAATTCTAATTAATATAGCTTGGCCTGTCAAGCTTTAACAGTATACTAGTTTTAGCATTAGTTTGTTTCTAGTATTTTTTCCAGCCTTGTATTCCTACGAGAATACAGCTGTATGCTTTAGTATAAATATGTTTACTTGTAATTGAGCTGGGTGTGTGAATGTGCTTGAGCTAAGAGTCTTGTTCACTTTGCATTTTAATGAAATATACTTTAACCTTGAATTCAAAATTTACTTGTGTATTTCAATCTGTTTTGTAAGTGTGTGTAAGTTGAGTTGATAGAACTTTCCACATCTATCAAGCTCAGTAGAAGATTTCTTGTGAAAGTGTTGTGTAGATTGCATAACCAGATCCAAGAAGTGGTATCAGAGCTTTGGCTCTTTAACTTAAGCAACTAATCATTGTTAAGTTACCAGTTGTTCGTCTTCTACTACTCATTGCTCTAATTTTTCTCTGGTCAAAATGACTACTATCAGTAAGTGTGATACCGAGAATGACACTTCTACAAACCTCCCATGTTCACACCTGACGACTACGATACATGGAAGGTTGTAATGGAAGGATTCATCAGGAACCAAGACATCAAAATCTGGAAGTCAGTTATTGAAGGATCATTCATTCCAACAGTTGCTGCTGCTGGAGCTGGTGGAACAGCTGTGCCAAGAGATCCATCTCTCTACTCCGACGAAGATTACAAGAAGATGGAAGTTGACTCAAAAGCACTCTGTTTGATTCAAATGTCTATTCCTAACTCTATAATACATGCATTCAAGAAATGCAAATCTGCTAAAGATTTGTGGAACTCTTTACAGCAGATGTATGAAGGGTCTGATGATGTGAAAGAAAATAAGAAGGACATGCTCAAGCAAAAGTTTGAGAACTTCTGTCAAGAGAACAATGATGTGAAAGAAAATAAGATGTCTAGGTTCAACTGCCATGTATGCTCCCATTCACCTTTACAAACTATCAGCCCATTTACCACTCAAACTCCACACCAATCATCACCTTTCCTGAAACACTTACACCATCCACATCACATCCATGTCCGTTTTCAAACACAAATCCACTGCTCGCCTCTGGTCAAGGAGCATTTTTAGCTGGATAATCAAACTGTTTTTAACTGTGCCCGAAAGATCTTGATGGCATCCCTGCTGATGATTTAGAAGAAATGGACATCAACTATCAGATGGCCATGATTTCCTACCATGCAAAGAAGTTTTATCAAAGAACCTGAAGACACTTCAAGAAGTACAATATGAAGACTGGATTTGGTCTGGATAAATCCAAGCTCAAATGTTTTAATTGTCAGCAATTTGGTCATTTCGCTAGAGAATGCAAGTCTCCAAATTCTCAGCCATCAACTTTAGCTCAAACAAACATCCAAGCATCTAAAGAAACAAGCCAGTCAAACAATGCAAACATTGCAGGACAACATGACTTTTCTGACTGGAGCTTTCAAGCTGAGGAAGTATCTACCTCAAACAATGCACTGATGGCAAATGACTCCACTTCCACATTCAAGGTAATTGATGATATGTGCACCTGAATGTCTTGAAATACTAAATGCTTATAAACGGTTCAATGCTCAAGTTTGTGTTGAGCTGGAGTCAATACAAGTTATTAAAGCAAATTTTTTGAAGCCGAAAGAAACTATAAAGAAAAGATTGAATAATTAGAAAAGACAATTTCAAGTCTAAAACATGAAGACACAAACAAACAATATCAAATAAACAATCTTTTAGAAAGACTAACAACTGCTAAGACAGAACTTGTATTGGCTGGATCTTACAAAGACAGACTTCTCAGTCAAGGAGAGAAGTTTGAAAAACTTCTTAAGATGGATGAGATACCTGAGTTAATGAGAAAGAAAAGTGCCCAGGTGGGATATAATAAAATGGAACCTCCATCTGTATATACTCCAACTGTGGAGATTCACTGTAAACTTGAAACAAGTCTCGTGTATGACGAAGTTCTAGAAATACATAAGATTCAACAAGAAAATGATTCGTCGGATGTTTGCCTTACTTAATCAAATTGCTCATATGAGGATGATACTCCTGTTTCTTTTGAAAATTTAAAATCTGTTCATAAACAAAAGAAAAGAAACAAGAAAAACAAATTAGTTTTTGTTAAAGCAAACTATGTATAAACAGGAAGTGCATCCTCAAGTGACTATGTAACTTGTCCATCCGACAAGTCACGTACGACAAAATTAGGAAACAGAACTCAAGAAAACCCTTCCAATATATCTCATGACGATACTTTCAAGAAAAAATCCAAGCAGTTCAGATTAGAAAATCATAGCTCAGAATCATCACCAAGAAGGAACTCTCAGAAAACCTCAAGAGATCAAATCATGTGTCTAGTTTGTGGAGACACCGATCATTATGCAGCTGATTGCCTTTTCAATCATAGAAGCAGAAGAAACCCACAATCATACAAGGAAAGAAATGACAAGTCAAGGTGGAACAGTTCATCTCATTCTTCGGATGGCCCATAATTTGATTCCGTAAGAAAAAGGTCAATTAAGCAGAAGAAGAGACCTTTGAAAGCCTCCACATCTGCCAAGATGAAAAGGACACATAAATTTTTCTGAAGTAAAAGGGTTGTCAGAAGCAAAACTCAAAACTGCTTCCTAAAAGAAAGAAAACAAGAAGTCTTACTACCTCAGAAGAAAGAAACAAGCAGAAGAAGATCAACCATTCAAATCCAAGTTCAAACCATCAGAAGGCAAAGCAAGAAATGCTTTCGATGATTGGCAGAAGAAAGAAAAGAAAACCCAAACTCCAAAATGCACCAAAGTTTGGAAAATAAAAGATTCCACTCAACCTTCAGTTCCACTGGAAATTCCATCATCTGTACTACCTAAGATGATGCCCAAGAAATTCACATACAATGATGCAAATAGCAAACCTAAGACCACATTGGCTTGGGTTTCCATCAGAAACTAATCTCCTCTTTATGTGTGCAGGGGCAACAAGACTCAAAAAGCAACTTGTGGATAGTTGATAGTGGCTGCTCCAGGCACATGACAGGCAACAAGACCCACCTACACAAGTATGAACCATTCTTTGGAGGTTCGGTTGCATTCGGAAGTGATCTAGTAGGAGGATATATCACTGGTAGGGGAACAATAACAAACGGTAAAGCAAGCTTTAAGAATGTTCATTTTGTTAAGGAGATAAATTACAATTTGCTAAGTGTTTCACAGGTGCGTGACCGGAAACATAACTTGTTGTTCACTGAGTATGAGTGTATTGTATTAAAACCAGGCTTTGTTGTTCCAAATAATCAAATTTTGCTCAGAGCTCCTAGAAGGAACAACATGTATATGCTGCATATGAGCACAGCCTCATCGCTAAGCAATATAAGCTGCTTTATCTCAAAAGCTTCACTTAATGAATCATCTCTTTGGCATAGAAGACTTTGTCATGTAAATCTGAAAAATATGAAAAAACTGGTCAAAAACAATTTAGTCACAGGTTTACCAACAAAGGAATTTGTTTGTGTTGACAAATGTGTTACCTGCCTAAAAGGGAAGCAGCACAAATCCTCTCATCATGCCAAAGAGATAAATTCAGTTACAACAGTCCTACATTTGCTTCATATGGACTTGTTTAGCCCTACAAGTGTGAAAAGTTTGGGTAGAAAGTCATACTGTCTGGTGATCACTGATGACTTCTCAAGATACACCTGGGTATTCTTTCTGAGTATCAAGGATGAAACTGCTGAAATCTTGAAGTCATTCATTCTTAGAGTTGAGGATGAAAGTGATCAAAATGTGAAAATCATCAGGTCCGATCAAGGAACATAATTTAAGAATCATACTTTAAACTCTTTTTGTGAATCCAAAGGTATTACAAGACGATTCAGTGCTCCTAGGACTCCACAACAAAATGGTGTTGCTGAGAGAAGGGATATGACACTAATTGAGGCTGCTCGAACCATGTTATATGATGCCAAGCTATCAGTAACTTTTTGGGCAGAAGCAGTCAATACTGCCTGTTATGTCCAAAATATAATACTGGTAGTTAAACCACACTCCTTATGAAATTTGGCATAAGAGAAAACCATTTATTGGATTTCTTAATCCATTTGGATGTCAATGCACCATCTTGAACACCAAAGATCGCTTAGCCAAATTTGCTGAGAAATCAGCAGAGGGTTTCTTTGTTGGATACTCTTCTCATTCGAAGGCATATAGAGTATACATGAAAGGTTCCAGAATTATTAAAAAGTGTGCAAATGTTTAGTTCAATGAACATACTATCAATAATCCAGGAATTGGTCCTGATTGGCTGTTTGATCTTGATGGATTCACATCTGCTTTTAATCTTTCCAAAGAGTATGTTGCAGGAACTCAGGCAACTGTTTCAGTTTAAAGTCAGTTCAGAAGGGAGGATGATTATCGTGTTGAACTGCCAATAGCTTCAAGACAACCTTTGGCATATTCCACTTCAACTCAACAAACAGTTTCACAGTTTGAAACCATCATCTCATCTCAAGCCACTCCTTTAAGTGACCCTACATATGTTCCACAAAGTCAGGAAGAAGTTGGCAGCCCTTCTGAAGGAGTACCCACAATGGAAGACTCTCAAACCAGAGAAAATCCACCCACAACAGTCCAATCTCAAAGAATCCAAGATTTGCCAGAAATACAACTTGAGGTTGTACTTCCAAATCTTGAAACTGGCAATCTGGATTTATGCTCCCAGTTGGATTTGATCCCAAGAACTCGCATTCACAACACCCATTTAGCTGAAAACATTATTGGCAATGTAGAAGAAGGAATAAGAACTATAAGTTCTCTACATGAAGCAAGCATTTGTTTGTTCTCTTGTTTTCTATCCCAGATAGAACCAAGGAATGTTTCTGAAGCATTGAAAGATACTAGCTGGGTAGAAGCTATGCAGGAGGAACTTCTTTAGTGTGAAAAGACAAGGAGTTTGGATGATATGTCCTCTGCCTAAGGGCAAGTATGCCACCGGAACCGAGTGGGTGTTTCGAAACAAGAAGGATGACAAAGATGTTGTCATCAAGAACAAAGCAAGATTGGTTGTACAAGGGTACACACAAGAGGAAGGAATCGATTATGATGAAGTTTTTGCTTGAGTTGCCAGAATCGAAGCTATCAGAATATTCTTAGCATTTGCAGCTGCTAAAAACTTCAGGGTATTTCAAATGGATGTCAAGAGCGTCTTCCTTTATGGGAAAATTGATGAGGAAGTATATGTTTTTCAACCACCTGGATTTGATGATCCAAAGTTTCCTGATCATGTCTGTAAGATTGATAAAGCCTTATAAGGGTTACATCAAGCTCCCAGAAAATGGTATGAAACTTTATTCTCATTTCTACTGACAAACAAATTCAAGAGGGGAGCCATTGACAAGACACTGTTCTTCAAGAAATCAAATCAACATATTATGCTTGTTCAGATTTATGTTGATGACATTATTTTTGGTTCAACCAATGAATCTATCTGCAAGGACTTTGAAGCAATAATGAAGTCTAAATTTGAAATGAGCTCAATGAGTGAACTTACTTTCTTTCTTGGACTACAAGTGAAGCAAACTCCTACAGGGATATTCATTAATCAATCAAAATATGTGAAGGATATTCTTGAAAAATTAGGTTTGCTGACTGCAAAGCTCTAGGTATACCTATGTCCAAAGCAACATCTTTAGGACCTGATCTTGAGGGGGATGATGTTTATCAAAGCCAGTATAGATCTATGATTGGCTCTTTGATGTATCTCATAGCAAGCGAGCCTGATATCATGTTTGCTACTTGCCTATGTGCTAGATTTCAGGCTAATCCAAAAAGTTCTCACATCCTTGCTGTTAAAAGAATCTTCGGATACCTCAAAGGCGCCCCAAGCCTAGGATTATGGTACCCTAGGAATACAGATTTTCAGTTCATAGCATATACTGATAGTGATTATGGAGGTTGCAACATTAGTAAGAAGTCCACCTCAGGAGGTTGTCAATTTCTTGGATCCAGAATAGTCTCATGGCAATGTAAGAAACATACTTGTGTTTCTACCTTTACTGCAGAAGCTGAATACATTGCTACCTCAAGCTGTTGTGCTCAAGTGATTTGGATTCAGAATCAGATGAAAGACTATGGAGTCGAACTCTTCAATACTCCTATACAATTAGAAAACTCCAGTGCAATTTCCATCACCAACAATTCGGTCAATCATTCCAAGACCAAGCATATTGATATTAGATATCATTTCATCAGAGATTGTGCAGAAAAGAAGCTCATTCATTTAGGCAAAGTTGATACCGAAGATAATCTTGCTGATCTCTTCACCAAGGCCTTTGATGAAAGTAGATTTAGGTATTTAATAACTGCTATAGGCATGATCAATTTTGAATAAGTTAAATTGTTAATAAGGTTTAAATAAGCCTTCAAAAGATAAACTTAAATTCTCTTTTGATGACCTTTACTCATCAAAAGATATCTTATGTCTTCGGAATCCTTATTTAAAGCATAGGTTGGAAGAAGTCACACTTATGAAGAAATTAATTCTTCTAGCAAGCATTCATCTTCCGAAACACTTCCTTGCTTTAAGGAGCTTCATCTTCTGATAAGTAGACATTGTTTACTTAGCAATCTCATCTAGTCAGAAGAAAATGTCTTCCAAAGCATAAACTTCTCTGTTGATGGCATTCTGAACCTTCGGAAGAAAGCTCTTCCGATGATATATTTATAGTTTTCAATGAAGACTGTTAATATACCTCGGAGGCACCTTCCTTTTGAAGAAAAATTCTAGCCATGTATTGTCTCCTTTCGAAAACAATCTTCTAGGAAGATTGTTCTTTCTTTTCGAAGAATGTAAGTCTCCTTCTGCAAAATAGCTGTCTCGGAAAACCTTTTCTCTAACACTCCGGATCTCAAATTTTATTGCGTTTCTATAATAAATGCTGACATCCGAAGGTATAAAAGGTCTCCCTCCTGTTCAAATTCTCATTCTTCCACCTTCAAATCTTCAGTTTCCTTCAATCGAACCCTAAACCTCGCACATTTCAAATGGCCCTTCTTGCTTTCAGACCTGCTCATGATCTCGTTGCAGAGCTTTCAGCAGGTCATGATTCTGATTTTGTTACAATCATCTCCTTTCTAAGAAGAAGCAGGTATTTTACATCACTCACTCTTAACCCCTTGGTGTATGAATCTCATCACCAACAATTCTGGGGTTCGTGTTCTACTGTTACATCTCCCAATGATAGATCTCTCATGGCTACCATTGATGCTCATCCCATCTCCATATCTGTGGAGGCTATCTGTCGGTATCTCCATCTTAATGATGTTAGGGGAAGGGTCTTATTCAAACAGGATGAGGTAGCAGTGACCTTTAGGTCAATGGGATACGAAGGTCCTCTTCCTTCAACTATATATTTGAAGCGCAGAGTTTCCTATAATTATAAGTATCTCATACATGTTTTTCTAACATTGTCTTCCAAATAAAACCGGTGATTGGGATCAAATCCCCTCTGATTTAGCCTCGGCTATTCATGGTTTGATTTCCCACCAACCTTCTAATTTGTCAGCTTTCATTTGCAATAATTTGGTGGACAATCTCTCGTCCCCATAGAAATTTTGTATGTATCCCAGATTTTTGCAACAGATCTTCAAAAGTGAGTTAGGCTCTTTGCTCTCATTTACTGGGCATACATATCCTGTTCCCTTGGTTACTGCCAAGGTTTTTGTTCAGTTGAAGAAGAAGAGTGCCCAATTTTCTGGTACTTTCACTCCTCTTCTTCCGTCTATGGAGCTTCATGCTCCTGAAGGTGACAGCTCTGTAAACCCAACAGATGCTGAACCCATACCTTCTCCTTCAACTCATCACCCAATCAAACTCACATACAAACAAAAACAAACCCCTAGCCCTCTAAAGATGTTCAAGCATCTTCTTCCTAACCCAAATAGAAAAAGGCCAAAAGAACTGGCAGGGCCCAGTTTTGCCTAAGGTGCAGACCACACCTACTGATTCACCACTAGATCTTCCTCTAGTTCAAGTGGCTGCCCCTCACCAGCATGAGAGCCCTCAGTGTATGTCACCATAAATCCCTAAGAAAATCCAAAGGGACATCCACACAATTGAGTTAACTTCCTTTGGAGAAAATCCACTAGAATCAGGACTGTCTCCGAGGTCCATAGGAATATCTTCACCATCAATGCCCCCCACCCATTCAGTTACCCAGGCTCAAGGAACCTCTTCAGTTGCTCTGTATGAACCACTCTCTCCCACTTCCCAAACATTACTGAGAGTGGTTACAGAGTTTCAATAAAGGTTCCCTGACCCAGAGCCTACATTTACAGAGGTTGACCCCGGAAGTTTAAACGAGGTCAATATAGTGGAGGTTGCCACTACTGATGAGATTTCTCTCATTCATTAGGACAGTTGTATAGGTAATAGGACCTCCTAAGTGGCAACTCACATTGCTGATGACTTCTTTGAGGTCATTTTTAATGAGAGGAATCCAGGGTGCGAAGAAACCACATCTAGTGGTGGAGGTGCAGGAGCAAGGCTCAGGACTCCATCACCCCATGATTCCATTCCGGTGGATGAGGGCAACCCTTTTGAGGAATTGACAGCCACTATCACCACACTACAAACCAGGGTAGCTTCCCTTGAAGCTGAAGTAGCTACCCTGAAGATGTAGGTTGAAGATAAAGATTCCAAGATACAAGACCTACAGGTTCGACCACCTATGGTTTTCACTCCATTTCATCCTGACCCTCACCACATCTCTTCTGCTTCCTTTGATGCTTCCAAAAAGGGGGAGAAGGTACAATCTATAGGGTCAGGCTCCCCAGCTGAAGGAGAGAAGGAGGAATCTCAAAAACCCACTCCATTCATATCTAACTTAAATAGTGAATGGGATGAGTTCTTGGAAACTTACTTTCATTTTTCAAGCTCCTCCTCCTCCTCTGATAGTGCAAAGGCTTCCATGGTGATAGCACAACATTCTACATCCAACATATCCATGGAGCCTAGGTCCCCTTCTGGGACTGATTGCCCTACTGGGACTACAACCAAGGTTACCATAGAAGATCCTGTTCAAGAAACAACTTCTATCTCCATGGAACCTACATCCACTCTTAGGACATTGGTTGTTGAAGACCTCTCCTCCCATCCTATAATCTTTGAGGAGAATCTTGAAGAAACCTCCAAGATGGTTGGTCAACCGGAGGGGGCAGTGAATGCTAAGGTTAGCTCCGAAGATTAACTGTCTCCAAAGTCCCAGTCAATCTTGAGGTTTCTTCCTCAGAACAACAATTGGCTGATGAACCAAATGGTAAGGCCACAAGATCCATCTCCTCTGGGTTAAATACAATGGACAAAGGAAAAAGGAAACTATCCCTAGAGGAGGAACCTGCGCAGGAGGAGAGGAGGCCATTAATGAAAAAGGGCCGACCATACACCTCCCTGGATGGAGAGACTCTCAGGATCTCTGGTCTTCTCTTGGAGAAAGGCTTTGATATTGACGAGGTGCTTCTTTGGTCGGTACCCAAAATGGCTGCTGAACTGGAAAGGGTGCAGTAGGTTGAACAGGTCGCTGCTGCATCCAAAGCTGTAGTAGTTCTCTCCAAGAAACAAAAAGGAGATTGCTTACTGAGATAAGATGAATAAGTTCCTTATGAACTATGGATTTTCTCGGCAATAGCTTGGTCCGATGAAGAACTCTACCATGGATCTATACATGAGAGATATCAAAAATAAGATATCCAAGGGAGAGCTGCCTTCACTAGACCAAATCCAGACTCAAAGGGAGGCTCTTAATCTTAGCTTTGGGGGAAGAATTATTTTTGACACACCTCTCTCTGGTTCAGCAATCAGAGCAGGAGAGGAGGTGATGTGCGCAGCTGCAACAAAGGCACTCTTCCTAAATGCTTTTGTCCCAAAGGAAGAGCCTCTCTCCCCTCCATCTATTCCCTCCTATGAAAACATGCTTATATCCTCAATGATCAAAATAAACAAAGTTCCTACAAAGAAAACATCTACAGTTCCTGATCCTGAGATTTCTACAAAGGAAGATGAGAGGAGAACAGAAGAAACAGCTGCTGCTGATGTTGCTATAGCCGAGGAAGCCACAAGGGATGAAAAAGCAGGGGAAGAACACGAGGCCAGAGATCAGAGAAGCTTAATTGTGCATACAGGCCAAACAAGGTTCAAGAGAAGAAAAACTACGGCAAGAAGGAAAAAGGAGCCTGCAAGTTCCTCTGACTCTGAGTCTAAGCCTGAGCCTGGGTGAGCACCAGTGCCTATCAGGTCATATATTCCAATCTTGAGTGGAGCTTCGATGCCAAGTATAAGATGTTCACTCTCAAGAAGCAAAATGGAGGCATAATGGTGCTAAACATCAATGAGCTTATAATTGTTGCTGATCCCATTGTTTTTTATCTAGAAAGGCTCCCTCTCAACAACCCTGATAATGGTACTAATGGCAGGATTGCCATAAAGTGGGCCAAGGGAAGGGCAAAGGTCCTCAGGGGAGAAAGATGAAGTTTTGGAAGCATCGGCCTAGGGGGAGATTGTAAGATCATAATGGCTGATGCTTTCCAAATTTTCTAAGTCCTTGGCTCCACTCCAGAAGTCCATACAAGTTTTGGAAGAATAGATTTATATTTCGGAAGTAATTGGTCTTTGGAAGGAACTTAAGTTCCTCAGAAGACTAAGTACCTTCGGAAGATAACCTTGTTCTTCAGAATACTCCAAGAAAGATAAAGGCTTCCAAAGACTTAAAGCTTCCGAACACAAAAGCTTCAGAAGACTCTATTCTGACATGATCCAAGACACTGAAAAAAATATTCAAAGATGCTTTCTGTCATCAAGACCAACTCAGAAGACATTCCAATGATAGTCAGCAACAAGGAAGACCTGTCAGACTTGCATAGATACTTTTTACATTAATGCCATTTGTAGTTTAGGTATTTATTGTAAATTTCAATGAAGTTATTTGTATTAACTGTAATTAATATAGCTTGGCCTGTCAAGCTTTAACTGTATACTAGTTTTAGCATTAGTTTGTTTATAGTATTTTGTCCAGCCTTGTATTCCTACAAGAATACAACTGTAGGTTTTAGTATAAATATGTTTACTTGTAATTGAGCTGGGTGTGTGATTGTGCTTGAGCTAAGAGTCTTGTTCACTTTGCATTTTAATGAAATATACTTTAACCTTGAATTCAAAATTTACTTGTGTATTTCAATCTATTTTGTAAGTGTGTGTAAGTTGAGTTGATAGAATTTTCCGCATCTATCAAGCTGAGTAGAAGAAATCTTGTGAAAGTGTTATGTAGATTGCATAACCCAATCCAACAATAATGATAACAACTATAATAATAATAACACAAAACTTAATTTAAGATCTGATAAAATTTCATTCCAAAAAATTATGAATCTTTTTTAAGCTTAAAACGCCATAATGGATTATAATAAAATATTAGCATTTTATTTTCAAGATTTGTAAATGACAAACTTATGTTGTTATAAAACATAATTCAAAAAAAATTAATTAATAAAATATTGGTAAATTTTTGGCATAAAACAATAATGCTTAAAAGAATAATAAAAATATGATAAATCTTAAAATGATTTTTGTAAAGTTCTAGGCAGTTTTTAACATGAAATAATAAAATCAGAAAGCTAGAAGGGTTATTGTTGTAAATAAATAAAGCCATTTCTAGTTTAACTAAGTTATAACAAAAAGTGTTAAAGCTATTAAAATACAAGGGCTAAATTCATAAAATCTCAAATTATTTTTTTCCTCACCATCGACGAGACCTCAGATCGAGACCTCCACAGTTCGGTTCTTCACCAAACCCCGTGCAAACACAATCTAAAATTCGAACTCAGTAAATCACGTGTTTAACAAATCAATTGCGAACCTAATTACAGCCATGATTTCCAAAGATAATCGATATAAACGTGTTAATACCAGCTATTAACAGCCATACTCGAACAGCTCAAGAAATCGAATAATAGAAGTAATTATATCAAATTAACCTCACCAAATCGTTCGCGACATTACTCTGACTTGAAAGAAAGCGAAAACACACTCTGAGGCTTCCCAGTTCGTGAGATTCAATCCAAGAACCAACCGCAACATACACACACTCGAACTTGGTAAATATTTATACCATTCTACTCGTATTCGATACTAGATCAAAAGCCCTAACATGGCAGAGGCTAACAACTGCTCCATTGATGGAATTGGAAATGAAACCGAACTAGTGTTCATTTGGATTTGGAGGAAGATCCCAAATTCGTTATATCTATATTTTGAACGGACGTTTACTCAATTGTGAGGGTAGCTCGATTGGTAATATTGTGCGGGCTAGAACATGGCCGGTGACAGACCCAGGTTCGACCCTGGGCTGCGGCTTGCTTTTGTTCTAAACCCTTTAGACTCCTTTCAACCAAACCCTTTTACTTTATTTTTTTAAAAAATTATAAAATATTATTACTTACATTCTGCTAAACACAAAAATTTATAAATAAAATTTATAAAACAAAAAAATCATATAAGTTATCTGTTAGCCGAAAATAATAAATAATAATAATAAATACTAGTAATAATCAGAAATAGATGTTTATCATTTGGGTTATCTTAGAAATGATAAATTATCTTATTCTTAAAGTCTATATAAATTTATTTATATATAATATTTTATCATACTAAAATCATTTTATTAATATCCAAAAGCATTTTATAATTATTCAACATAAATAATTTTATAAAGATTCTAAATCATTTTATAATTATTCTACACAATTATTTAATAAATACTCTTAATCATTTTATAATTATTCTCTATAATTATAGTATAAATTTTCTAAATAATTTCATAATTAATCTACATAATCAATTTATAAAGATTACAGATCATTTTATAATTAATCTACATAATCGATTTATAATTATTCTACATAATATTATTCTAAATCATTTTATAACTATTATTACTCATTGTTTCAACATAATGTTTATAAAATGTATTTTGGTTCAATAACCTAAATGAAATTTTCATATACAAAAGAAAATAGTTATCTTTATTCTAAAAACCATGGAAAATGCAATTAACATAAATAGATAGAATGTTATACAAACTTGTAGGAGTATGCATTAGAAGTATTCTTAGATATTCCCCAAAATGCCATAGATTTAGTAAACCAAAACTTTAACTCTAGGAATACTTGGCATATTAAATTTATTCCTATTACTTTAGGTTGAGGTGTACTACATTCATATCCTTCACACATAATTGGAAGACTTTGGATCTACTAATTAATCTGGTGAGTTTTCTTCACACTTCCTTTTGCATTCTTTGTTTTTGGGATGTTACACATGTCTTATTCAAACTTTATTCATTCTATTATTCGTTCAATCTATGATGCAAGCCTTAGACCTAGTTAGCTTTATGTGTTAGATTAAGCTTATACAATGTGTTTGTAACACCCCAAATTTTCTATTCAAGTTATTTGAAGTTACGAATGGGTAACGGATAATTAAATTGTAGGAAATAAATGAAAAATAAAAGATCACGAAATCGAGTACTTGGAAGTACCTGAAGTTCACGAACCCAAAGTACACGAACTCGGCTTCGTGAACTTCATTTCGTGAACCTTGGTTCGTGAACTTAGACTATATATATGAGTGCAATGGGAAACGTGCTCACCTATGGCTGGAAGCACTCTCTCTCAAGTACTCGAAGTGGGTTGTTCGAGAACTACAAGAAACGACGGTAACTCACTCAAAAGGAAGAAGGAACGCACAGGAAGCTACAGATGGGATCACCAAACCTCAGGTAAGGGTTTGATTCATAAAAGTTACGATTTTCAGGCAAAAAGTATAATATGCATAAAGGTCATGCCTTTATGCATAAAGTTCGTTCCTTTTTGGTTTCAATGCGTTTGTAAGGCCATAAGGAACCTATAAGTAGCTCCTCAAGTCCTGGATGGTTTTCTGAGATATTTTATGCAAAAAAGAAGAGTATTCGAAAAGGTACATGAATAGGATATCTGAACCTTTTATTAGTTTGTGAACCCTTAGTTCGTGTACTCTAAAGAATTTGTGAACATTATGATTCGTATACTTTATAGATTTCATGAACTTGGTATTTTGAATACTATGTGATTTCGAGAACTTTAGGGTTTTTGGATACTGGAGGCTAGTTAAACGAACTATGAAGACTTAATAAGATAAGAGACATTCCATTTTCAGGTGAGTTCTAGATGCCCTCTTTTATACATGTTATGTGTAAATATGTTTTGGGCTGACATACATGCTACAACGTTGTTAAATGATGATATGTGATGATATGATAGTGTTAAGGTAATGAATGCTATGATAATATGATGCTAGTATGATATTATAATGATGATATGATGATTAGTATGGTATAACCATGATGATATGATGCTAGGAAATTATGATGATGCAAGACTATGATAAGAAGATAGCATAATGTGTTTATGATGCCATGTTGTTATGATGTTATGATAACAAGATGCTAGAATGACATGAAGATGCTATGATGTTATGATGATACAATTCTAGCATGACATGATTATGATGTTATGATGTTATGATGATACGATGCTAGAATAACATGATGATGATGCTATGATGATACAATTCTAGCATTACATGATTATGATGTTATGATGTTATGATGATACGATGCTAGCATGACATGATATGATGCTATGATGGTATGAATGATGCTCCCATATTCATATGGGGTAAGTATGAGGTTGCTCCCATATTCGTATGGGGTAAGTATGATGTTGCTCCCATATTCATATGGGGTAAGTATGATGTTGCTCCCATATTCATATGGGGTAAGTATGAGGATGCTCCCGCACGCGTCACAGGGCAAGTATGAACGCTGCTCCCATCTTAGCTATGGGGTAAGTATGATGATGCTTAAGTATGGATCTGCAGAACACTTCGGTGAGTCAGGTCAACATTATGGAGCCTTGTGCCGGCATAAGCCCACTGTTTACACTCAGTAGCAGTGGTTGTATGATGATTATGTGATAGGTTTGCACATAAGTAATGTATGATGATTATGCGCTACATATGATGAATTTATGATGTTTTCAGTAAATGATGTTTTAACACATAAAACGCTTGTTGCGATTTACGAAAACAAGAACTCACCAGCGTAAGCTGACTTTTTAGTATGCATGTCCAGGTTGAAAATAGGTACGAGTACAGGATGGAGCCCGTGGCACGAAGCTAAAAGATCTGGTGGCTATTGCAATCTGATATGTTTTAATATAGAAAATTAAGTATGTTATGTTTTGACAAACTATGTTTAAATTCCGCTGCTTATTTATTAAATTTTTTGGTTTAAGAAATGTGATGATGATGTAAACCCAACTGTGGGAGGTACTCGGGCTTGGGGCCTCTCAGTGTTGATTATATGTGTGATTCTATGTGTGTTGCCAGTCAAGCAAGCTAGTACTTAGTAGCCTAAGATGTGTTAGATACCATATTCGCATTGGCTTTTGTCATTGTGTGAAAAAGGTGAAAAGTACACCTAGCAAACTTGTTGAATTACAACAATTAATTTATAGTATGGCCATACTTGAATTAATAGGTTGTAAGGATACTTCTTTGGACACAAGCTATGGTTTTTTTATTCATTCATTGTATTTATTCAAACTTGTATTAATGCTATGCTTAAGATACATATTCTAGTTAGGTTATAGTTTGCATCCTTTTTATACTTATTATTTAAACTTAGTGTGTGAACTCACCAACTATGCAAATAGTTGACAAACTCTATTTTACATGTGTGACAGGTTAAGGAAGATTTGGATGAAGACATAAGATTGGCTTTGTGACCTAGTTTAACTTTGAAACAAATGTATAGACTTTTCAATTGTAATACTTTGATTATTCAATCCATGTAATGTTTCTTTATTATTCAATGAATGTTGTGTTGGTTTTATAATAATGATGCATTAAATATTGAAATATTATAATAGCACCATGAGCTTTTGAGCATTCAAACTCGCGCCCTGACGTATTCCACCGCCAGTCGGGGTGTGACAACTCACATGTCAAGATTTGATCACATGATTTTCTTGAGTAATGATGAAGGTTTGTGAAGTCACAATTTATCATATATTGTAAGATGAGTTTGTATAAGTTCTAAAGTGTGACGTACACAAATTTTTAGGTTTTAATCTCAACCAAACTTTAAATTTTATGTAGATATATTAGACTAATTTAAAACCGGGCCAAATTCAACAAGTTAAATAAAGAATATATATAATAATATTAAATATTTAGTTTAAATTAAATGGGTTCGCAATCAAATCTGAAACTTAAAATTTTGAAGTTATATTCAAAACTTGTTGTTTAGTAAATGAACATTAGATCTTAAAAACATAGTCGAATATATATGTATATGTATTTTAAGAACCCGATTATATTCTTATGCACAACCTTATTATTTTCCTTTAAATCACTTTCCCGCATCATCATCAAAAAATCAAAACAAACATACATATATGTAAGGGTATGACATATATATATATATATATATATATTGTTCGTTTTCTTTTACGAAGATGATATATATATACACACACATATCCATGTGCATTTAAAAAAATGAAAAACCAAACAAAAAATACAAAATAAACCTTGGAAACTGACATAGTATAACAAATGAATTTTTAATTATTTTAAACTAACGACACATATATAGAGTGTTGGATATTGTATGTCCGATTAACGATAAGTTCAACATTACTATAAAATGTATGATCCATAGAGTTACACTTTGGAAGGCAACAACTTTATGTTTAATTGTTAAACATAATATACGATCACAAATTGTCGGTTTTATCGAATTGGCTATTATTATTTATGAAATAATAAATTGGTGGAAATTAATTATTCAGATAATTAATTCGATAAACAAATGAAGTTTTGAACTTAATTATAAGGGATTGTTAATTAAATGTTAATTAATGAATTGATAATTAGTTAATTAAATAAACGATGTTTAAATTAGTTAAACATTGATTATTTAATAAAGAATAATCAATTAATTGTTAAGTAATTAAAATGGATTTAAAGTAATTAAACAAGTTAATTACTTAAGGGTTTTATGTGTCAATACTTTATTAATAAATATAAGTATTTCACACCCTCATTTAGTGGGTCTAAGATTCAAAAAACCAAAACCCTAATTCTCTCCTCTCACCCTCCCTCATTGGCCGTCGACCCCCCCCCCTCGGGTCACCTTGCCATCGCACAACCACAAAGGGTTGGTGGTTCACCGGTTAATCATCCACACCACCGTCGGACGATTCAAAGCCACCCGAGCCAAGCCGCAGTGAGCTGTGGCTGCACCGCCGAGCCGAGCCGTGGACTGATTCACGCGCCAAACTGAGCAGGATTCAGATTCGTGTTCCTTTTGAGATTCGTAGGACGAAATCGGGAACAGGGAGATCGTATTGAGTCAACTAGCGAGGCTGTTGCCGAATCCATCGTGTGGTTTTTTAATCTCTTTGTAAAGGTCGATTTCTAAACATCCTATGGTTGTGTTATAATTCATTTGTTATTTAAATCTTTTGTAATTGTATCCTGAATTGGTAATTGTTTCGATTGCGAATCGAAAAGTTTTATAACCTAAAATGCTTTTGCTGTGTCAGATCTAATCTGGCTGATTAATCAGGTTTTTGAGAAAACTGGTTTAATCCATTAACATAATTAATTGACTCTGATTAATTAATAGGTTACCTAAAATTGCCAACATAGAGATGGGGAAAAAAAGGGGTTCGAAACCAGAACTAGAGGTTCAACCCAAAACTCGAACCGGTTCGGACCTTGTACCACTAAGAACCAGTTTCTACGCTTTTAAAACCAGCATCGGTTCCAGACCTGAAATTTTCTACCGGTTCCTACCCAAAACCGGTTCAAACCAAGTTCAAAAAAACCGGTTCCAAACGGTTCTAACCATTTGATCAATTTTTTCGAGAGCTAGCCGTTTGGACCCAAATCTAGCCATTTTTTGATGTTTTTTTGGTCCAAAACTTAGTATAAATGGTTGTGGTTTGATTTAGTTTACTTCCACACTTGAAAATGAACATTTTAAGCCAAAAATGCTCTCGTTACCTATTTCCTACTACTTTACTCTCTTTGTTTCGCGATACGTTCTTATTACGCTCGTATTCAATACAACTATACTCTTATATTATGTCACACCCCCAAATTACCAATTGCGGCGTCAGGCCATTGGGTGTGACGTGGCAGGATCACGAGATATACATTGGGCATGTTAAGTTATAGACCACAGGTCCCGATTGTATGTGTTGCACCACTGCCGAAACTAGACTATTAGATGCCTCCACCAAGTCTATCGTAAAAACTATGGCTATAGGACGATATTTCGCTCATCCTCACCGCCAGTTAGAGTTGTCGTCGAGCGTGGTTTTTCAGACCCAATAGTACTATCCAATAACGCCTCGTTCGTGTTTAACTAACGGTAAGGTTTTGTGAGGACTTTGTTACGATATAAGCATACTCAAAAATGTTTCAACAACATACCAGTCATATGTCTAAAATAGTTCGCAACGCATTCTCCCCCAGTTTGAGTAAAACAAGTTAAGTTAGAAAATGGGCCCTAAGCCCACCATAGAGTTGTGTTGTTGTTATTGTTTATGTGAATGGTTTGCCCTTAGCTGTCACCTATATCACATAGGTATCATAAGTTCATGTTAGCGTTTGTGTTCGTGTTCATGTTCGTGTTGGTATGTCTTGACCGTGTTTGTGCCCAAACAACACCAAGTTGTTGTGTTTGACCATGTTTGACCGAGTTTGATCGTGTTGACTCAACGTACGTTAAATGGGCAACTTACCATTTATATTAAGTTTCCATTTTTAGCAGGTTTCTATATTTGGTAAGTTTCTATTTTTAGTAAGTTTACATACAAATTACATTTTACCTTTCTAAGTACGCTCGTTTCCCTAAATGATCATGTTATAACATAGCACGTTGTCACATGTCATCAAATAAGCACACGATCCATTTTAGGTATCCAAAGCTACTAAATATAGTAAGTCCCTATATTTATCATGTTTTAACACCAATAATCGTGCAACAACTTTCATTTCATCATAACCGAAACATTAGAAATCATATTCACAATCTAGTATGTTCCTATACCTTTATTTACAAAAATCCCCAATTAAAGTTACTGTTAATGGAAAGTTTGCTACAAAACTCATTTTCATCATAATCAATATATTCAAATATGTTTATAAGACTATTATCATCATCAAAATACTTATACATGTTAGAAATCAACATGCATGGTTATTTCACTTGACAAAAGTTTCTATAATTAGAAACGTATGAGTAAAAGTCCCATTTTTACACATCTAACTATTATATCACATCATTAAACACATTAATAATCAAAAATCACCATTTACAACTATTTATCATGTTTTAATCATCATCTCGTAACATTATTCATCATAAAGTTTCCTTTTATAGAAATAATCATCTCTGTTCATAAAATAACACCAATAGGTTACATAGATCAATCCAATATCATAAATCAATCATCAAGACACCCAAATGTTGATTTTTAAGCATCCAAGTTCGTGCATGGGTCACCATTAATGTTGCATGTGTGCATTTATGAGTGCATGTGGGTTTTTAGGTGTACATGTGTGTTTAAATGACAAATTAGGCTTTAGGGACTACCTTAAGATTCTTGTGAGCTGAAATGAAGCTAAGAATAGGTGAGGATAGATTTTGGAACTACTGATAATGGTTCTTCAATAGCTACAATGTGATGGTGATGATGATAAGCTCTCCAAGATCCTCTTTCTTGCTTCTAGCTTCAAAGGAGTTCAATAGTAGCTCCCAAATAGCTCCTATAGGTGTGATGCTTTTGACGGGTGTTCTTGGCCGGATTTATCATGTTTTAGTCAAGAGAAAAGTGTAAAAGAAATAAATGGTGAAATGGGTTGGCATTTATAAGAGTTTTGAGTTCTGGGAGGCTTCGCGTACCACCAAGAGAGCCCTCCGGGGATCCCGGCGTACCGCCAAGGACAAAACAGTCAGGTTCTCCACCGAGACACGCCACATATCGCTGAGTGGAAGATAATCGGTCGTCGCGTACCGCGACGGGTCTTCGGCAAGCCAATTGCTTCTTTTTATTTATTTGATTCGTTTTTTTATATTTGTCTTGATTTGGGTTGTTACGTGTTCCCTTATTATTCATATTTTTTTGTTTGCATCAATTGTTCGATATTTCACCAATGTTCGTACGTTCGAGACATGTGAGTGTGTTTTCGATAATTCCTCGAATTATGGTACGATTGTTTGTGTTTGAACTATTGTGCCACTTGTCACACTAAATTAAACAAATTCTAGTGCCGTATATGTAATAATAATATAAAATATTATTTAAATAACTAAAATGTTGATTTGGAATTTACGGGGTGTCACATATTACACAATGGCTCAATTTACATCTTCTATAGGTCAAGGTTCTAACATCTAAGTCACCGTTGTTTGTGTTCTTACGCATAGTAGGAACATGGAAATATGGTGTAACTAGGATTTAGTTGAGATGAGTGATGAGTCTCAAATGGATCTTTGCAGTATTGTGGTGTTCTTCTTGCAAAAGAATCAAACTCGAGTTTGAAGAAACATATTACCAAACCATTTTGCAAGGCGTTAAAGAATGACAGAGAAAGCCAACAAACAAAAATTGGTAGTGATGGTGGAATTTTTCACTACGACGTAAATGAGGTTCATGATAGAATGTCTAAGTTCGTGATTCAAGAGGCGTTGTCGTTCGGACATTTCGACAACCCTGACTTAACAAACATGATTCGAGAAATTACAATCATGTAAGTCGAACGACGCTAAGATGTCATCGTTTAAAAATGTGGAACAATGCAAAAAAAGATTTGATCTTCTTTTTTGAAAAACTAAACATTGATGTAAACTTGACTATGGACATTTGGTTTGCTGCACATGGTTTATTGGACTCGTACATGTGCTTCACCGCCCATTGGGTAGATCCTCGTTTGTGGCAAATGATGAAACGTATGATTGCATTTGAACTTTTCCTGTATCCGACTGAATATTTGTTTAAACTATTAGATTTCATAATAACACAATTTAATTTGAAAAATAAACTATTTTCAATAGAATTTAATAATGCTTCAAACAACAAGGCTATGGTGGAAAAACTAAAAAATAAATACACACCATTTTACAACGGTATATTTTTCCACAGTTAATGTGTATCACATATTATTAACGTAGAGGTGCACGACGATCTTTCTTCACCAAATCTTGAGCGTTTCAAAACCAGTTTTAAAAATATGAAACATGATGTTTTTAAAAGAATTCGAAGAACATTTACCGAATATAAACAATTTTGTAAAGATACATACATGTTTTGGTCCTAAATGGGATGTACCTACTGTAGAACTCTACTTTTAAAATGTTTAAAAGTGCTTTAAAACAACGAGTAACTTTAGAATCTTTTCATGCGAGTCTCTATGAAAGTGATTTGGCCGAACCATTTTCGCTATTGTGTGGGGATAATATTCAAGATTTAACCGATTTTCTTGAAGTTTTTATAACCATGACTACAAAATTATCAGAGGTTTATTATCCTACTAGTCCATTGGTATTATTAGAATTTTATTTAATGACGTCAAATTTAAAATATTATGAAATGAAATACCAAATGTTTGAAGAAATAGTAAAACCAATGAAAGTCAAATTAAAGAAATATTTTAAAGATTTACCACCCGTGTTTACATGTGTCGCCGCTTTAAACCCGATTTTTAATGTTATGAGTGTTGAAAGTTTTATAGATGAAATAAATGATAATTTGGAAATCCATGAAGAAGATCCAAAATTTTTAAATGAAGCAAAAAAAGTTTTCAACATAGTTTACAAAGTATGTATGAATTTTATGCAATTAAATATGGTTGTAATATAAACATACGTATGGCCCGTGTACATCAGGCTCGAGTAGTAGCAAACCAAGTGATCCACTTCTTAGTTTATTTAATACTGTTCATAATGAAACGGCAAAATGACAAAGGGGTAATACCCTTCAAGTGAGCTCAGAAGGTATAGTGGAACATATTTTGTGTCCCACTTTTTCAATCCGACAATTATCACAATTTAGATCTTTTGTCATGGTGGATAATTCTAACCACCATAGCACGTGATTTAGTAACCGTACGCATACGGATTAGAATTTCCTCCGACTTTTTTTTGTATATTTTTATTTTTTGTATGTCTTTTGTTTTTTAAATAATTATAATAGAAATAAATGTATCTATGTTATTTTTTAGTAATTATGTTATTTTTATTTTTATGTTATTTAAGTAATTTATTGTAAAAATATTATAAATAATAATGCATTTTGTAGGTCCCTAACCCAGTAAAGATCCGAACTTTATCAGCTGAATCAGCATGAAATGCTTCTAAGATGTGCGGAATCATGTTAGAACATAGAAATGTAATAGAAAAGTTGATTTCTATTCCAAAAACGTGAACTTGATACAAACTGCTTCAATGGGTCTAGAAGAGTCTGCCTCGGGATTTGCAGCCGTGGAACAGTATACAATGCGTCTATTTATACTACCATAGGAGTACTCGAACATAAGTACACGAAATACAAAAGTACATGAAATTTACACGTACTCGAAATACATAGTTCACGAAAATAGCAAAACTTGGTCTTCATCTTGTCACGAGTTGATTTTGTAAGTCTTTGTTTTCAGATTGGGCTCTACAAACTCCTTCTAGACTAATGAAATCAATCGATGGCAAGCGTGACTTGATGAGGACCAGAACCAACATAAAGCTTGTGAGCCATCGCCAACGCAATGACTCTTGTGAACGGCTTTGCTTCCTGATCCAAACCACCATAGGTGCGTATGGGATTCTTGTGAAGCACCATCATGTCTTCCTTCCCAAATTTGAGCAAGTCCATCAGGTCTAGAATAATGTATTTGTCTGACTTGTCTCGCACAATAACTGCTCCAAAAGTAATCTCGTTGAAGTACCAAAATCTGTAGTTCTGGAACGAGTTATCAGGAACCCTTGTGTGGACTGGAACTGGTTTCTTGGTTTTGGGAGGAGGATACTTGACATAGATCCAGGGCTCTTTCTTGACAGGATCCAGTATGTACGTTGACACAAATCTTCTTCCTTTTACTGTCTTCATAACAAGGAAGTCTTTATCACACTGGTCCATCAAGAACTTAGCAAACAACTCAGCCTGACTGTCGTTGGAGAGATTTAGAAATACAACATTGTTAATGCTCCGCAGATCAATATTTGGCAGTGTGCAAAACTCTTGAGGTCTTTTAAAATACTCCAATTTTCCATTGAACCTCTTGACCAGGTACAGCTGCTTCTCTTCATCATACATCCAACAAACGACTTCGGATCTATCGCTGCGGACGGCAAACAGGTCTTTAGAGCTAGCAGTGTACGTGACTTCAGGATTTTCCACATCGTCTTCAGGGCCAGGAGTAATCCAAGTCTTTCGCACTTCGGTGGGAGCAGGAGTCCAATCCCTCTTCCTGTCAAACCAGCTCTCAATAACAATTTCGAGCGAGGTGACATCCTGTCCAAGTGCATCGACGTATTTTTGAGCATACAAATAGTCTACATAAAGATCGGTGGAGATGTTCCCAAGTATGATATTTTTTGGTTCTTCTTCCAAATATGCTCCTGAGGAAGATCCGAGTAACTCTTCACGTTCCTGTTTGCAAACAGCATCGAACACTAAATCCATTGATATATCTTTGAACATATCCCCGTATCCCTCGTTCTTCATCTCCTCTCCGAGACCCTCAAAGTAAAATTCATCGGGAAGGTCTCCGAATAGATAGTCATAGAGATCACTGGAGTGTTTGCTTGAGGAAGAAGGATTCCCAGTGTCATCACCGCCCCGATCATTATCGGGCTTATCATCTTTCTTGCTCGGGCCATCCTTTCCTTGATTATCATCATCATTACCATCATCATCATCTTTCTTTTTCTCATCTTTGTCATCATCCTCTTTTTCTTTATCTTCCTTGCCTTCCTCGTCTTCCTTTTCCTTTTCATCATCAATCATTACTTCTTGAACAACAGGCTTAGATCCTTTAAGTGCTTTGATCTCTTTCTTTAGCTCTGCTTTCTCTTTCTTCAAGAGGCTGATACCTTTTCGTTGTTTGTTCAGGTGTTCAACAATCTTTGGCATACCATCTGTTAGATTCTCAGTTGTCAGGCTTTTTGTAGCTGAGTCTTGTTCCAGTGCGAACACCCTCTCTTGAAGAAGTTCAAGGTCAATGGGCACACTCTCGGGCATGTATGGTGAAGGATTCTTAAGTGGTGCCTTACCCTTATCAGTCTTTGATTTTGGTGGTGGTGGAGGTTGAGAAAAGTGAAGGGGTGTAGGAGATTGAGGTGGTGAGGTTTTTATGGGTGGAGGTGATGGTGGTTTTGATAGTTGGGGTGATGGTGGTTTGGATTTGAGGTTGGGTGGTTTGGGTGGCTATGGTAGTTTTGGAGGCTGGGATGGTTTGAGTAGTTGGAACGGTTTGGGTAGTGAGTGTGGGAGTGGTCTGTGGTGGAGGTAGTGCGGTTTGAGAGGATGAGCCTGTCACACCCCGAGCCGGCGGGACGGATCGACTTCCCCGCCGGGCGGAAGGTTCCCGGGGCGCGATATCGTGAGTGATAATCGTGATGATCAGAGTTTTTACATAGCATCAACATTGAGAATAACTAAATCACAATAAAGCATTAAACTAGGATTATAAAGTTAAGTTACAATATCAATGTTTGGTAATTTAACTAAGTAAACCTATCAAAAGAATCAAATGTTTACTATCTTGTAACTGTACAAGATGTCAAAAGTGATTCGTATCAATAACAAAAGATGTGCTTTCCAAAAGTCTACTAGGTCCTCTATCTGGGCATCCTAGCATGCAATTCTGAAGCCTTAGCCTATTTCTGTACGTCACCTGAGAAAGCATGTAAGAAAACAAAGTCAACACAATGGTTGGTGAGTTCATATAGTTTTATAGTTGAAAAATAGTTTTAGCGAACCTATCAGTAGCCAGTCTGGGAGAGTTAAGATTGGAGCATCACATAGCTTTTGCTTTAGAGTCTGAAAGGCATCTTCTTGCTTTTGTTGCCAAACAAACGGCTCGCTTTTCTGTGTCAACTTGGTGAGTGGCAGGGCTATCTTAGAAAAGTTTGAGATAAACCTTCTGTAATAGCCTGCTAAGCCTAGAAAGGAACGTATCTCCGTCGGCGTCTTCGGAGTATCCCAGTTCTTTATTGCCTCGATCTTGGCAGGGTCTACATGTATTCCCTCGCTGTTGACTACATGGCCCAGAAATTGAACCTCTTTTAACCAAAATTCACACTTAGAGAACTTGGCATAGAGTTTCTCTTCCTTTAACAGTTCCAAGATCATTCTCAAATGTTGCTCGTGCTCTGCTTTGCTTTTGGAATAGATCAATATGTCATCAATGAAAACAATGACGAATTGATCTAGATACGGCTTGCACACTCGGTTCATGAGATCCATGAAAACCGCGGGTGCATTCGTTAATCCAAAAGGCATCACCATGAACTGGTAATGCCCATACCTGGTACGAAACACTGTCTTTGGTATGTCTTCGTCTTGTACTCTGAGCTGATGGTATCCGGACCGTAAGTCAATCTTTGAAAAGTGCTGAGCTCCTTGTAATTGATCAAACAAATCATCAATCCTCGGTAATGGATACCGATTCTTGATGGTTAGTTTGTTTAGTTCCCTGTAGTCTATGCACATTCGAAAGGATCCATCCTTCTTCTTTGCGAACAAAACCGGAGCTCCCCAAGGTGAGTAGCTCGGTCAGATGAAACCTGTGTCGAGTAGCTCCTGTAGTTGGTTCGACAATTCCTGCATCTCCGAAGGTGCTAACATGTAAGGAGATTTAGCAGCAGGTGTTGCTCCATGAATCAAATCAATGCGAAACTCTACCGGTCGCATAGGTGGCAAACCTGGTAGATCTTCAGGAAACACTTCGGGGTATTCCTTTACTATCGGCACGTCTTGTATCATTTTCTTGTCTTTCTCCTTTTCCACCACGTGAGCCAACAAAGCTACGCATTTATTCTGTAGACACTGACGCGCTTTTATGCAAGATATGATTTTGACACTACGCTTTGCTTGATCCCCACGAACTTCCAATACACGATCATTCGCCACTGGAATCCGAAGGAGCTTTTCGGAACAGATGACTTCCACTCTATTGAGAGATAGCCAATCCATACCAACAATGATGTCGAAACTGCCCAACTCCATCGGTAGCAAGTCGATGGTGAATGTGTGATCAGTGAGTGTAAGTGGGCAGTTCTTAATTATAGTGCTAATTGTGATTTGTTTCCCATTCGCTACTTCGATAATGTAAGGGGAGTCTAAAGTTTCCTCAGTAAGTCTAAGTTGGTGTGCAACGTCAGATGAAATAAAACTCTGGTCTGCATCATTGTCAAACAGAATAGATGCATAAGAGTCATGTAAAAGAAATGTACCAGTGACCACATTAGGATCTTGGCGTGCTGCATTAGCTCCGATAACAAAAGCCCTTCCACGAGGTGCTTGTGCTCCTTGTTACACTCTCTTTGGGCAGTCTCTGGAAAAGTGACCCACTTCTCCACAGTTATAGCATCCCCTGTTGTTGTTGTTGCCTGGGGGTGGTGGTGGAGGTAATGCTCTAGCAGCATTGTTGGTAGCTTGTGTTGCGGGAGTACGGCACTGCGTAACCCAGTGGCCAAATCGACCACAGTTTGTGCAGTTCCTACACTGCACCGTAGAAGAATGATGATACTTGCAGTGAGTACACTGAGGATGCACTCCAACATAGTTTTTAGGTGCAGCATTAGCAGGTACCGTAAGGGCTTGTCTCAGAGGTGCGGTCATCGCATAGTTCTTGACAACCTTATGCTTCTTCTTTTGATGATGTTCAGGCTTCTTTGAGGACTCATCCTTAGCTTTACCCAATTCATTCTTCAACACTCCTGACTTCACCATCACATCAGCGAGTTTGGCTGATAGAGATATAGCCGACTCTAGAGTTGCGGGATTTACAGCCAGCACAATGCTTTGAATGCAAGAGGGTAACCCTACTACATATCTGTCTATCAGCTTTTCCAATGTTAGCACCATCTCTGGCACCAAAGCTACCAGTTCATGATAGCGTGTGGTGAAAGTCATGTGATCAGCTCCCTTCATCGCATGGTTTGAGAGCTCAACTTCCAGCTTTTGTAGTTCATGCTTTGGGCAGAATTTGTTCCTCAGAAGGATTTTAAAATCTGCCCAAGGCATTGCCAGAGCTTCATCTCTGCCTCTTGCTCTAATCTGGGAGTTCCACCATGTTAAGGCCCGTTTACTGAAAGACCTAGCAACATATCGAACCTTGTGATGTTTCGGACAACTGCTTATGTCCAAGGTGGTCTCCATTTTCTCTAGCCATTGGATCAGTCCAACAACTCCTTTGACACCAGTAAAGCTTGGTGGCTTGCATCCTACAAATGACTTGTAGGAGCAATCCAAAGTAGTGCCAGTGTTTCCACTAGCTTCCCCAGTAGTGTGGCCAGAGTTGTTGCCGTGGCCTTGAATCCTGTTGATCATCTCTGGGATGACATCCTTCAATTGGTTCGTCAGTTGGCTGCTCAGAAGTGTTGCCAAAGCAACGGTAGCAGGATCTAGTATCTCAGTCGTGCTCGATCCTGGGGGTGGGTTAAGTGGAGGAGGATTTAGTGGAGGAGGAGGAGGTGGCAGTGGTGAATCAGGGGGTGTAGGGGTTGATGAGTGAGGTGCTGAGGCTTGCGGAGTCGGTTGTCTTATGGGCGGCATTCTGATCATAACCAAAAGGATATTGGTTAGTACAGTGATCGAATGCAGAAGACACAATGCAAACTTAGATCATGTGTTCGATACATGGGGGTCTCTAAGTTATAGTCTAGGCCAAACTGTTTGAAGTAAATGACCTATTATTCTCTATAACCTTGAGCTCTGATACCAATCTGTCACACCCCGAGCCGGCGGGACGGATCGACTTCCTCGCCTGGCGGAAGGTTCCCGGGGCTCGATATCGTGAGTGATAATTGTGATGATCAAATTGTTTACATAGCATCAACATTGAGAATAACTAAAGCACAATAAAGCATTAAACTAGGATTACAAAGTTAAGTTACAATATCAATGTTTGGTAATTTAACTAAGTAAACCTATCAAAAGAATCAAATGTTTACTATCTTGTAACTGTACAAGATGTCAAAAGTGATTCATATCAATAACAAAAGATGTGCTTTCCAAAAGTCTACTAGGTCCTCTATCTGGGCATCCTAGCAAGCAATTCTGAAGCCTTAGCCTATTCATGTACGTCACCTGAGAAAGCATGTAAGAATACAAAGTCAACACAATGGTTGGTGAGTTCATATAGTTTTATAGTTGAAAAATAGTTTTAGCAAACCTCTTTCGGTAAAACCTTAACCTCATTAACATCACATGCAATATCCAAATCGGTATGCTTATATATAGGGCATACGAAAGGGTCGAGCCTACAACCCGCCCAAACGCCATCTCACCACATACTAATCCGCATATGACACTGTTGTTAATGATAATCAAGCAGTTTACCTACCATCCCATCCAGTCTTCATCATAGCTTTAGTGTGCTGTTTAAAAGTTTACAAGTTCATAGTATTCATGTAAATTAGCTTTAGAGTATGTTGTACAAGGACAATTGTTCCACAAATCATAGTTTAGCTTTCACCAATCTCATGCACGGGTACAAGCTTTGCTCTAGCATAGTTTAGCATTTACGTAGCCCATGAAAAGATACAAGCTTTGCTCTAGCATAGTTTAGCCATTACGTATCTCATGAATTGGTTTTAGCTTAGCATCAGAATAGTTTAGCATTTACGTATCTCATATATAGATACAAGCCTTGCTCTAGCATATTTTGGCATTTACGTATCTCATATATAGACACAAGCTGTGCACACACATAGTTTAGCATTTACATATCTCATATATGCAGACACAAGCCTTGCTCTAGCATAGTTTGGCATTTACGTATCTCATATATAGATAAAAGCTTAGCATTCGCATAGTTTCGCTTTCACGTATCTCATGCATGGGTACAAGCTTTGCTCTGGCATAGTTTAGCAATTACGTAGCCCATGAATAGATACAAGCTTAGCATTTAGCATACAATCATAGCTTTGAGCATTTAGCTTCTAGTATTAGTATATGTTTTGAGCAAATAGTCTGTAACATTAGCATTGTGCATATAGTTTAAGCACAGAGTTTATAGCATAAGCATCGAACATACAGTTTAAGCATGGAGTTTATAGCATAAGATTCGGGCATATAGTTCAAGTATGTGGTTTATAGCATAAACATCGAGCATATAGTTTAAGCAAGGAGTTTATAGCATAAGCATCAAGCATATAGTTTGAGCACAGAATTCATCGCATAAGCATCAAGCATATAGTTTAAGTCTTAGTCTCTAGCTTCCAGAATCAGAGTTACAAGCTTAAGCATTAGTATAAGAATCATGAATAAGTGTAAAAGCATTTAATAAACATTTCAATAATTGTTTAAAATGTATAACATGCTTCTCAGTCCCGAGGTAAAAACAAATGCGTTTAAAAAAGGGACAAACTCACCTTGTTGTTGAAGTGGTTGACTTAGCTTAAACTAGAATGCACGCTCTCGTTGTAGTATTCGTTGTTAGGTTCACAATCTTGTATTGATTTCACGTTGTTGTACCTTATAAGTATATGTTGTAATGATTTGTGTGCGTATAAGTGTTAGTGTTAGCCCTAAAGTTGGCTAATTCAGCCCTTGTTTCCATTGTCCTAAGTGTATTTGAAGTGTATAGTTTCTAAAGCCTAACGTCTTATCGTTGTTAACTTGAGTTAGTTATGGTTTAGTTAGCAATTTGCTAAGCCATCTTTGTAGTAAAACAACTAATTTTCATGCTTAGTTATTTATTATTCTTGATTAAGGAAAAATGTTAACATTTCTTGTTTCATGGTCCGTATAATACGCAGGTGGACCAAATCTCAAATCCTTGAGTCGATTAAGTGTATTGGGCCGGTCAATTAGACCAACTCGTGGTCATGGGCTAATTGAGATGATATGGGCTTAGTTCAACTAAAGTGTTGGGCCATGTATGTGTGTGGGCCGAATGTCAATTGGGCCGGATTATGCGTCGGCCGGTTAAATTGTATGGGCTGGTTGATGTCTTTGGACTATAGGCGAGTTTGGGCCACTGTTGGGCCAGAAGACTAGCATGGTTTAGGTCCTTGGTCGAGTGGTGCTACATGTGTGCCGGATCCATGAGCTTGGGTAACAACTTGAGACCAGCGAACCTATCAGTAGCCATTTAGGGTTCGGCCAGAACCTTAGGTTCGGCCTTTCCAAGTTCATGACAAGGTTCGCCATGGTAAGTTCGTTTGAGAAGGGTTCGTGGAGCCTGTGTGAGTTCGGCCAACCCTTGTATAGGTTCGCCAGCCATGGTAGGTTCGACTAGGGTTCGTCCACTACAAGTTCGGTTGGTAGGGGTTCGTGTAGGGGAGGTTCGGTGGTGATGATAGCCAAGGGTTCATGGCTTTGCGGAGGGTTCGGCCAAGAACCATGCTGTCACACCCCCAAATTTCAACTAACGGAATCACACCGTTTGGGAGCATGACAAACCAGGATCTCAGATCATTAGACATAGCGAAGACCTCTATATGAATTTTCAAAACATACTTTGGTCTTTAATCATAACATCAGAGTTTACAAAAGTTGCGGAAGCGTTTAAAACCAATAACAGTTGTAAAGTAAACATTACAAAACAAAATACTTAAATGTTCAAATTCAAATATCCAAAATGTTTAAAATGCATGAGACTCTATCTCCTAGTCCATGCCATCTTTAACGCGCGCCTTAGCGTCCTGAGAAAACATGTAAATCAAGTCAACACAAAGGTTGGTGCATAACACAGGTTTTAAGCATTCACAATGTTCAAAACAACAGTTGAATATCAAGATTGTAGATAACATAATCACACATGCACAGTCATGATAGCTAGTCATATAAACTATTTACATACGTGTTCGACACCGAAGCTGACGGATTGCCATGCTATAGCATGTTTTCGCCTTGCCACTATTGTCTATCACAACAATAGTAAAATTGTGTTTGGTCAGTCAAACACCTGCGTAGATCCCATCTACCAGGTGAGGTTTGTCAAACCTAATAGATCTATTTCCAACTACCACGCTTTGCATTACAGCAAACTAAACGGTTCGAGGTGTGTAAGGACTTTCAAGTTGATATGTTTTCACATAATGTAAACAGCTAACTCATGCAAGTGATATGTATCTAAAAACAGTTTGTTGCACATGTTTTCTCCCCCAAAACAGTTTAAAATAAGAAAGGGGCCGTGTACGCACCTTTGATAATTGCAGAATGATCAACTATGTGAGTTCGTGTAGAAAATCCTCTTACGAAGGATCTGTGTTTAAACAATAACATTGTGTTATTCGAATAGTCGTTTTGTGCTTGAAATCACATACGTATCAACACACGTATGTTAAAGTGTTAAGAAAGTGCATACGTAAGTACGCGTGCTTTTGAAATCGTTTAAATAAAATCCTATACGATTTTATTTAAATAAACGTAATTATACGCGATTTCGTTTTCGGACTAAAATATAAATTTTATCGTTCTAATACGTTCGTATTCTCGTTACGGTTCCAACGCAACTTGAACGGGTTAAATCGGAGTTATAACGGGTGAGTTACAATATAAAAACCAAAATAGTTTTAATTTTCAAAAACCGGCCAGGTCAGGGTTCGAACCCGTGACCTGCCAGCCCACACACCCAAACCACAACCGGTTGATCTACCACCACATTCGTTATCAGACTCAATTCCAAATCCTTTTAAACACTAATGGGCCGGTTTCCCCCTTTTTCTTATACACTCAAGCCCAAACTTCCCAATTGACTCTAATCGAAGTCCAATTCAATTCCAATCGAGGCTGAAACCTTAGGGCTTTCATTCCTATGGTCCAGTCGATTCTAATTACGATTTCAATTCGATAAATAACACATCATAACTCGTTTAATCGAAAACATTCTTGTTCTAACACTAGTCACATACCCTTTTGATTCAAATCCTTCAATTTTGCTAATGTTACACAATAAAATCATAGGGTTTCTATTACACAGGTTATTTCAAAATCACCAGTGTGATTTAATTTGACTATCAATCTGGTTTGTATCAGAAACCCCAATTCATTTTCACCTCAAGAACCCTAATAACCAATTCGATCAATTCGCTATTCTATAATGAAATTAGCATGATATTTAGCATAATCGGAGTCTTCTGAAACTGACCATGTAAAGTAATTTGATTAACAAACTTAATTGACCCGAAATCCCCAAAATCTCTTAGCAACATGAACCCTAGAATCGAACTCCATCAAATTGTTTTTGTTTCATAAAATTGACACATGGGTTTCACTCTAGAATGAATTTCGACTCTGTCTGTGCTGCTTAATTCGATTTTATAATTCATTTGGGTCAAAACCCCCAATTCGTCAATATTCAAGAACCCTAGTAATCGAAATCTACCAATTCATTGTTATCAGACACAATCAACTTGGGTTTAACCTTAATCGATCCCTTCTGAAGCTATCTATAACATTTAATTTGATTCTCGAACTCAATCCCACAGAAACCCCCAAAACCATTTCTTAGATGAACCCTAATAATCGAATCCGTAAAATTTGATATTAGAACCTGAAAGTATCATAGGGATTTGTTTAGTCGAGTTATTCAGATCATGTAGAAGTGAATATTTACCTGGATTAATGTAGAATCGTGTTAATTCGACTACAGGCTTCGATTTCGATCACTCCAAAACCAAAATCTTCAATCTCGAACTGTCAGGACCGAATTGTGATGTGTGAAATACTCTGAGAGGGCCGATTAGAATTTCTGTAGGTTCAATTGCAAGAAGTGAAGTCGAATTGTGCGAATTTTATACCCATTGATAACGGTTACGGCTCTTGAGTGTGATGTGAGTTTTAATTCGATATTAATCATGAAATTAAACGGTTCATTGATGATAATTATCATCCTAGTAATGATTAATACCGTTTAACTTGACTATTAACTCGAATTTACATTGAGCTCTTGGGTTACCCATTGAATGTGACGAATTTTGACTTCACAAAGTCAAAATTACAAATTTTAATTAAAATACACTCCTAATCCTTGTTGTTTTGATGTTCGACCTAGTATTCCAAAAATTTATCCTTTAATCTTTGTAATAGAAGTGTTATGTAACCAATTTAATCCATTTGGTCCCTAATTATTTAATATGGATTGATTTCCTATGATTTCCTTAGTTTTCGGTTAATAAAACTAAACCAAATTCCCAACTTGGTATAAATTGGGCCAATTGAGACATTATTGGGCTAGGTTAACCCAATTGGGCCTCCTAAATACTATTGAACCTATCTTGGACTCATTGGCCTCACAGAATATAATTGGGCCTATCTTGGGCCTTATTGGGCCCACATTTGCCTTGTTGGGCCACTCTTGGGCTTGTTGGGCCTACATTGGTTCTGTTGAGCATGTGATCTCACCATCTTCAGTTAGCAAGGTCAATCCGAAAAGTCGGATTGTCACACATGCAGGTTCGACACTACGTGGGTTCGGCCAGAGAGCCCACTGGTTCGGCCATCTGCATTCTTGCGAACCTGTTTCAGCATCATCATTCTTATCGAGCTTAGATTGTTTGTAGGGCTGTTCTATGGTTATCCCTATGCAAAGGTTGGTTCTCGAGGGTGTAGAGGGTGTGTGTGTGTGAGAGTTCTAAACCGGTTTAGGGTTTTAGGTCGAACAAAGGATTAAGAAACCCTATTTTCCTGAATCTTCATGGCTTATTACCTTGTTTTTGGCTGGACAAAACTTCAGATCGTTTGTACTTCTATGTAGAGGAGGTTGAGAGCTTTGTTTGGACACCAAGAACGTCTGATTTCATCCACAAATGAGGGAGATTTGATGATTTGAAGTTGAAATCTAGAGAGAGGAAGAAAGGTTCGTGGGTGGTGGTTTTAGAGAGAGGAAAAGATGTGGGAAATGAGGAAATTAGCCTCATTAAGTCTTTATATACCCCGGGGTATTCGGGTTCATTTCTGTTGCTCGTTTTGCGTCTCCGTTGCGATTCCGGATTTTTACGCGTTATTTTACGTGTTTTACTAAAAAATAGTTTCTTTGATTAATTTTTTTAAAGAGTTTCAAAATTGTAAAACGTAAAATATTATATTTTCTTAAAGTTATTATCATTCGTGTCGTTTTCGTTTCGTCAGAACGCGTCACCTTCGCGTGTATTCGTTCGAATCGTCACCCAAACAAACACGGCGTTGGTTTTACTTTTTGATTCTTGTTTTCTACTTTTCAGTCATTATTTCAGAACGTTAAACTTTCAGATTTATTCGCACAGATCTTCACCTATTCGAATAATTCGTCGGTTTAGCATTCTGTAGCAACAACCGTTATGGTTTCGTTCTGTTTAATCCTCGCATACGTTTATACATAATAGCATTAAATTAACATCTGTGTGTTAGTTCAGTGTTGTCTGATGTGTTTCTGACTGTTAAACCATGAGGTTTTAATCAGATCTCAGAACAATAGCATAATAGTTTAGTGTCAAACATCAAGTGTCAATAGCATATACATAGTTCACGTAGTTTGTACTTGAGTTACTGTGCAAGTTACTGTAGAGATCATTGTTCCAGAAACGCGTCCGGAACTGATGTTACACCGCCCATAGTTTTCTGTTTCTTGAGGCAAGGATCCCTCGATCTCCTAGAGACCATCTTTAGTCTTCTCTTTTTGGGAGTTGACTCCTTAGACGGGATGTAATCGGCATCTCTCTCATCAGAGTCTGCCCGTGTACGGGGTGGTGTCACAAACACTGGCTCCTTAACGAGCTCAGTTTCTCCGTCAGAAGACTCAGAAGAAGTAGCTTGCTCTGCTTCAGTAGCTTCTGCAGTTGTGCCAGCAGGTGCCTAATCATGTTCTTCTGCTACAAAGGCCAATGGAGTGCCTTGATCTTTAAGATCTTCCTCTAGTCTGGAAAAGAGTCTCCCAAACTTCTCCAATGGCCTGGCTCCTGAGAAAATCTTCTTGCCCTTCTTATTCAAGGGAAGTGTACCAACAGTACGAATGAGGTTCTGATGTCCTCTATTGATGATGATCTGAATAAACCTCGAAAAAGCCAGAAACCTTTCCTTCCGTTTCCCTTTAATATTGTGGTACATGTCACGGAAGATCATGTGTGAAAAGTTGAAGTCCATTCCCAGAGCGATAGCCATCGTACATGAACTAAGTGTCTGATTAAGTACAGCGTATCCACCTATTCGTCCGGATAGACACTGAGTCACCACGTGTGCTAGATACCTCCAGTACGGGTGCAGTAACTTCTTCTCAGTCGGAGGGTAGAGTCCCTCATAGCCCATCCTAAGCAGGGTGACTTGAACAAGATCGTGCTCACTGGATCCGAGTCTTTATCACCAAACTGCAAGCACTCTCGGATAATCTGCTCTGTAATAATAACAGGCTACCCTTGGACCTTTCCGATCAAGCATACGTGTCCATTGGCATATGTGTCTTCACTGACTGAGTAACAAAAGTTGAGAATGATGTTGGAAATCACTAGGGGACACTCCATTATAGCGAAGTTGACTGGTGAAAGAATCAGTCCATCCACCATTGTCTGGAACATCATATGTTTATTAAGAGGAACACCGAGTTATGCAGTCATGTTATGATTGAAAAATAAACAGACTAAGTTAGTTAAAATTCAAATTAAAAAGAATCAAAAGTAAAAGGTTAAGTTCAAAAGTCAGAAGACAAAATTCAAGTTCACGAAACAAATTTAGTTTACGAATCAAATAGAGTTCACAGAAATAATAAGGTTCACAAACTTCTGCAAGTTCACGAAGGAGTGTGAGTTCATGAAAACATTAAGGTTCACAAAGTTCATTTGGTTCACGAAATAGAGTTCACGAACTAGGGTTCTCGAAGACTAGTTCACGAAATTTGAAGTTCCCAAATCCAGAATTTTCGTGAACTGACTTTCCTTCATAACTTATTCAATTTTGCTCCATTGACTCTCATTTTGGTCTAAAAATACTCGGAAAGGGAAAACGTTCAACATATACAAAAATGGGTTTCCAATTCTGAGTATTTCTAAGAGTTTTGACCAAGATTCTCTCGGTTCACAGAACGAAGTTCGCGAAAATGTTTTTGTCCGATAACTTTTATTCTAAAGGTCAAAATTTGATAAAAATCTATACATAGGTTCGTCTAAGATAGATCTATAAGATTGTCGTAGTGAAAATGCTATAAGTTCTCGAGAAATGAAAATTGCCTAAGAGGAAATACGGAGTTCACAAAATCACTAGTAATCTAATGAGGGGAGTATTCGAAGTATTTGTAGACAAAGGGAAGTACATGAACCAGTTTCGTGTACTTCCTTCCTGTACATGTCTTCGTGTACTCTTGTTCGAGTACAATTTTGTGAACAATTTTAATTTTAAATTTTCTAAGTAAAATAAAATAAAATAACCTCAAGAACTTAGGATGAGTTCAAGGTTAAGTCGGGTCAACTTTGTCGGATCAAATCTTTATTAGAAATTTGACCATCTTATAATAATTTCTTACAGGAAGCCAACTTTAAAGTAACTATACCCCGCAAATAATTTCCGCTCATTTATCCATATTCCAAAGATAAGATTTATGATCAAAAATTTTCCACCGGTTTTCCTGAAAATCCTTTTAGGAAGTTTATGGGCAATCAGACATGTTATCTAGTTCTACATGCAACGTATCAATTTTGAGAAATATTTTGTTTCAAAACTTGATTGTGTTTCAGCAAACTTAAAACGTTTTGCCAGAGTTTTGAGATGAGAAAAGAAAGAAAAGATCCATCATATTAGAATCAAGAACAAGAAAGGGTTCTATCCTCTTTGTGCACATTGGCATCTTTTATTTTACTGATATGCAAACACATTGGTCTTAACGTCACACATCTAGATCTTTGCTTACGCTCTTTGTTTCCACAAAACATAGTATAATACCCGAGTTTTCTCAAAACGATTTCAAGTTTATCAAAACACGATCTTATTTTGACTTAAAGTTTTCTAGAAAAAGTCAAATAATTATTGCATTTTTCCGGTTTATCTGATTTTCCAAGACTTCACACATATTTATATTTAAATATTTTTTAATGATCATGTCTAATCTTCTTGTTGGAAAACGTGTTTTTATTCCTTAGTTATTTATACTTATCTAAAGTTGTTATTCCTAAGAAATTATATTAAGATAGTGAATTTCTGATCGTCGAAAATCATTTCACTTTCCATTGAACCACTTTACCTGACTGCCCAAATAAAATTTTTTGTAATTTTCTTGAATTGTTTTTGAAAAGACAAGATCCTAAACTTATAGACCATTTTAAAACCAAAAAACCTTTTGTTCTTTTTGTAAATTTCTAAACTTAAAACAGACTCAAAAACCAAAAATCTTTTTGTTCTTTTTGTAAATTTTCTCCCCCTAAATTTGTGATATAAAAAAAATAATAAAATAAAATAAAATAAAACAAAACAAAACACAAATTTTAACGTATTTACAAAAATTGTTTTAATCAAAACTTATTAGTTTGAGTGAGGCAAGCAGGTGGTGGAAGCGAGCTGTATTGAACGATTTAGTGAAAAGATCCGCAAGATTGTCATCTATGTGGACCTTTTCAAGATGAATAAGTTTACGTTCGAAACAGTCTCGGATAAAGTGAATCCGGATATCAATGTGTTTAGTTTTGTAGTGTTGTACTGGATTCTTGACGATCTGAAGAGCTGCTTCATTATCATAGTAAATAGGAGAGTCAAGAAAACTCAAACCGTAATTGAGAAGCTGTTGTTGCATCCAGATGACCTGACAACAACAACTAGAAGCAGCGACATACTCAGCTTCTGCAGTGGAAGTAGATACGGTGGTTTGCTTCTTGCACTGCCATGATACAAGGCGATCTCCTAGATACTGCCATCCACATGTGGTTGATTTCCTATCTAAATTGCAGCCACCAAAATCAATATCAGAGTAAGCAAAAAATTTGAACTCGGAGTTCTTAGTATACCACAAACTGAGATGAGGTTTCCTGACAGGGTAGCGAAAGATCCTCTTGACAGCAATAAGATGAGAAGCCTTCAGATTCGCCTGATATCTGGCACACTCAGATACAAAGAACCTGATATCAGGATGCTGGCGGTGAGGTGCATCAGTGGGACCAATCATCGATCTGTAAAGATGTTGATCAACATCTTTACCATCAGAATCCGCAGTCAAAACAGGACGAGCAGCCATAGGAGTGGAGGTAGGCTTGGAGTCCAACATGTTGAACTTGGTAAGTATATCGGTCACGTACTTGCCCTGATGAATCAGCACCCCCTTTGGATCTTGCTTTACCTGGAGACCTAAGAAAAAGGTCATATCCCCCATAGCACTCATCTCAAACTTATTCTTCATCACGGTTTCAAACTCTTTACACAACACCAAGCTCACGAAACTGAAGATAATATCATCCACACAGATCTGGACAAGAATCAAGTCATCCTTCTCTTTGCGAACGAACAGTGTCTGATCTATGGTTCCACGGGTATATCCATTAGCTAGTAGATGATCTGTGAGTGTAGCACACCATGCTCGTGCTTCTTTATGAAGAACGTATAGGGCTTTGTCTAGCTTGTAGACGTGGTCGGGATACTGCGAATCCTCGAACCCAGGAGGTTGACATACGTATATCTCTTCCTTGAGCTTTCCATACAAGAAAGCTATCTTCACATCCATCTGATAAACAATGAAGTTCATGTAGGAAGCATAGGCCAAAAAGATGCGGATAGCCTCAAGTCTTGCAAACGGTGCAAAGACTTCCTCGTAGTCAATGCCCTCTTGTTGGTAGAAGCCCTTGACTACCAACCTTGCTTTATTTCTGATGATAATACCAGAATCAACACTCTTGTTTCTGAAGACCCATCTGGTTCCAAAAGGTTGTTTCCCCTTGGGCAATGGAACCAGATTCCACTTGGAGCTTCTTAAACTGCATCAATTTTTTTTTGCATCGCTTCAACCTAGCTTGATTCTTTAAGAGCCATCTTGGTGTTCTTGGGTTCTACCTGCGAAATAAAGGAAGAATATGAACAAGAATTAATTAGACCTGATTGACTGCATGTGATAGTTCCTTTAGATAAGGCAGTATGAGCTGGGATAGATTTGCTCCTGGTAAGCACTCCTTCTGAGAGTGGTCCAATGATATTCTCCACATGATGATTCTTGTTTATGCTTGAAGTGGGAACTTCCTCTACAGGCAAATTTTCAAGAAGGTTACTGATGTGGGTGAGTTGTTCTTCATTGGAGGAGGCAGAGTTATTATCGGGAGTTGTTTCACTTGTTTCAGCTTCATTATCCACACAATGTTCCTGAGGGATGCGGTCTGAGAACAATGGATTATCAAATGTATGGTGGGAAGAGAAGAAGTAGGATTTGTTTGTTGAGTCGGTTGGGCTGAAAGAGAAGTCTCCTGATCTGATGGGATAACTTCACTGATTGGTTGAGCTCGTTGGTACATGCCTGGTACATGGAACATAGCCAACCCGATAATCCATGTCGTCACTCTTATAAAAGTTGTCTTTAGGTTAAGTGGGTACTGCACTTGCAAAAGAAGTATGAAAAGGCTCAAAAGTGGAATGATATTGGATAAGTCAGTTTGGACCTGAATCGGCATCAGTGTGATTCAACTCCTTCCAGTCAATGTAGTACGACTCCACAATCTGCCTTGTCTTCTTGTTGTAGACCAGTTAGGCAGCTTTCTCAGAAGAATAGGCAACAAAGTAAAACTCATCGGCTTTGTCATCAAACTTGTGATTAGGTTCAGTGTGGACTAGAGTGCAAGGACATCCAAAAGATTCGAAGTGACCGACCTTTGGCTTCTGATTGAAGAAAATCCCATAGGGAGTCTTCTGGTGGCGCTTGTCCAGTAATGCACGATTTTGAACATAGCAAGCTGTATTGATAGCTTCTACCAAGAAGAAAATTGGCAGCTTTGACTCAGACAGCATGGTCCGTGTAGCCTCAATAAGCGTTATGTTCCACCTCTTAGCTACTCCATTCTGCTAAGGTGTACGAGCTGCACTGTACTGTCGAGCAATTCCATTCTCATCGCAGAAATCAATAAGAGTTTGGTTCCTAAACTCTGTGCCATTATCAGTTCTGATCACCTTCACCTTCAAGTTCTTCTAACTCTCTATCAAGGTGACGAACTTCTTCAGGATCTCTATTGTCTCATCCTTTTTAGCAAGAAAGAAAACCCAAGTGAATCTAGAATAATCATCTGTAATCACCAGACAATATAACTTCTTCCTGATGCTCATGGCGTTGACCGGTCCAAATAGATCCATGTGAAGAAGTTGCAGAATTCATGAAATTGAATTAAACAGCTTCGGCTTGTGGGGTCTCTTGTGTTGCTTCCCCTTGGCACATGCGATGCACTTCTCAATGGAAGAGAAGTCCTTTGAAGGAAGTCCAGTTACGTGATCTCCCTTGGACAATCTATTCAGATTCTTCCGGTTGATGTGACCCAATGTGCGATGCCACAACAGAAAATCAGTCTCCGATGCCTTTGAGAACAAACAAGTGTTCTCAGTAAATGAATCTGAATTCATATTAATGATGTAGGCATTGTTGATCCTCGGAGTCCGCATCAAGATCCACTTCTCTGGAATTACAAAACCCAGCTTCAAGATCAAACACTCCTTGTTAGTGAAGTGTGTTGAGAAGCTTTTGTCACAGATCTGGGAGACACTCAACAAGTTGTGGTTGAGTTCTTCCACGTAATACACATCATCAAATCTCAAAGTACCATTTGTAACGGTTCCCTTCATGCTTATCTTCCCACCTATGTCTCCAGCAAATGAGACATAACCTCCATTAAACGGTGTGACTTCAGCTTGTCTGGACATCCCTGCACAACAAACACACATTTAATGAGAAATCGGTACCCAAATCTTTACAGATTTAGGCACGTTTGGCAATTTGGTGCTTTCTTTACCTTTGTCCTTAAGCCTGTTTACATTGGTCGGCTTGTTCACTTTGATCTTCTTGTTCACACTGCCAGGGTCATTTGGTTTTACTAGTGCTTTTCATTGTGGTTTACCCTTCCATTGTGTTTAATTTCAGATTGAAAAACCTTTGCTTTCTTTTGTTTATTAAAACCATTTTGATTTGATTTAGACCCTTTTCTGCTTCTGGCAATATGATGATTCTAAGTCCTTTTCTGAGGTTTCACCTTAGGCTTGGAGGATTGATCAGTCCTCAATGGTTTACACACTTGTTTGGCCTTAGGTGTGACCTTCTGATTCTTCCCATAGAAGAATTCAGTGGGTCGGTACACGCAGTGTCTAGCTATGTGGCCTAGTCTCTTACATGCATATCAACATACCTTTTGGTAAAATTCTTGTGGGTCAAATGGCTTTAAATAACAATCACTTTGACCAGGAGATGAACTTGTGGAGACTTCTTCCAAGGACCCAATTGGAACATAAGGTTCAAATTTCGAATTTAACTTTGAGCCCGTCTCTCTTGTGATTGTGGAATGAGCCTTGTTTACCATTTGTGTAAAAAGAGAAGCATTTGATATTAGGACACATTTGTTTTTAACATCATCATTAGTTTTAACAAAATTGGTCCAAAAATTCTTAATCATTTCATTCAGCTTAATTTTAATTGTTTCAAACTTTCCAAGAAAATCAAATTTTGGAACTGAAAAATATGATTTACTAGATGAGACTGAACAATCTGTGCTCCTCCCTGCACTTCTTTCTTCTTCCTCCTCACTCCGACCTGAAACACTTAAATTTTCTACCTAAACCTCAGAATCATCAAAACGTTTTAAATCAGACAAAATAGGATCTACTATGAGTGAAACTGGTTTGTTAGAACCAGAAGTGAACTCATACCTTCGGTCATACTTTAACAGTAGATCATCAACAGACTTGTTGATTTTGGGCATGATGGAATAATTTTGGTTAAAAGGAGGTTTCACTTCACTATAACCAAGCCTCGTTGGCTCCCTTCCCCTTATCTCAACATCGATCATCTTAGCTACCAAGTTACTTGAGTATTCATATTTTTCAGCTCTAATTTTAGTTTTGGACAATTCAGTTTTAACTTGGTCTAACTCTAAGGTAATCTCAGCTATCCGACGCTTAGCGTTCCGATAGTTAGATTCCTTGTCACTCAAAAGTTCCTTTAAGTTTGAAATGTCACGCCCTTTGGCATGAAGTCTCTTTTTGAAAATTTCTTCATTTTTAAGAAATTCAGAGTTAAAGTATTTTAATTTGGTTACCTCTTTGATCAATGACTCATTATGAGATCTATACTTAAAATCCTTTTCATTACAAGAGGTAGAGCAAAGATTTTCAGTTACCTCATTTCACTTTTATCCACCTCAGCCATGAATGCATGGCTCAGAGTCATCTCCAACTCCTGCACTTGATCACTCCAGTCATCCATGTCTAACTCCTAAGTCACTAAAGCCTTAGATGTTCCAACACCAGAGGAATCATCTGTCTTCTTCTCAGCTTCCTTTGCATTCTTTGACGGCTTACATTCCCGAGAAAAGTGACCCGACTGGTCACAGTTGTAGCACCTGAGCTTCGACTTATCAAACCTGAGCTTCTTCCCTAGGTTGTTCCCAAAACTGTTCTTTCCATACTTCTTGATGAACTTCTTCGCTCGGAAGACTGCCATGGCCATATACCATGCAATATCCATTTCCTCCACATCAGCTGGATTAATCTGCTCCAGATTATACTATGTCAATTTGGCCGGTGCCAACTCTTCTGCAATAAAAGCATTATAACTATTCATGAACCCTTTGAACAGTAGCAGGTTCTCCTCACTTTCTGGACTGACTTTGGGCACTGAGTGAGCATGCCCAGAGGAGAAAAAAACAGTCTCGTACATAATAGACGGGGATCCTGAAGCTTGATAGTTGATTGACGAGAGAAGTGCTGCATTTTCTTAGGCTGGAGTAATGCCCATGGAGCTGGCATGATTCAATGCTCTCTGTTTATCATCCATATAATATGAGTTTATGATGGATATCAACTCCCTCAAGGTAGTCTTGTACATGTCCTTGTTCCTCTTGACGGTCCTACAATTGGAGTTCCAGTTGTACGGAAGAGAGTTCAGCAGCTTCTTATTGACTGTCACACCCCATCCTCTCGTCACCTGAGATGATGTCATTCGTCATTCTGATAAGCTTGCGGAAGCATAGTGGTGATGTCTCAGAGATGAGGTGTGACTCCCTTGATCCGGTATCACAACACACAGATTAACTTAAAGTAAATACATTACAAGGTTTCGTCATTACAACCAACATTACAGTTTACAACTAAATTTATTACACAAACTAACTTATTCAATTACAAGTGGTTGAAAGTGCAGTCTCACCATAGTTCACTGTCTCCCTGCAAAAACGTTTTAGTTTGAAAGATTAGCACAAAAATGGTGAGTTCATAAAGTTCAAGTTAAGCCATATGATATGATATAACATACAAGTTCTCAAAATATTCAGTTCAAGATAACTATGGGACCCGTATCTAGTTCCTTTGAACAATTCTATGTTTTACGAAGATACTACCCGTCGGTAAATATCTTAATGCCTCATTATCTTAATGTCTATCACTAACATTAAGAAGGTGTTTCGGAAACAGGTAATAAACATTCACACAAGGGGAGATGCAAACCTCCCAGTGAATGGGTTGTCAGCCGATAGTACTATCATAGATGCATGTTCGGCCCCACATGGGTTCACTAGATAAAGTTTTGAGGAATGAGGACTTTTGATACTGTGATAAAGATATCAACGGCAAAATCCCTTGAAATCTTACAAGAGTCACATGAAATCATATAGATAACAGTGATACATATCATATGTTTAGAAATAGATTTACAGAAATACCCTGATGTTTATAAAACATTAAAGATAAAAGGGGTTGTATGCCTAGCGTGGCATGCTGGTTCCGGGCGTAGCGCGTGGATGGCAGTTTTCAGATTTACCCTTGCTTCTTTGCGTACCGCATAGCCTAGAGAGTTGGGGCTAGGAGTATCGCGAAGCATCCCAAATTTTGATATTTTTGAAATTTTCTTTGTTTTGCGGTTACGGAGATTGCGTAACTCCGTTTCGCGCACGGTTTTCGCCTATGTTCACCATTTCTCGCATACTTTCAACCTGTAACAATCAGAATTGTTAAATCAACGTGGATTTCAAGCACGACTAAATGTGCTATCCTCATTAATGACGTAATTTCTCAATTGCAATTGTCACAGTCTCCTCCTGTTAGAGAAATTTCGTCCCGAAATTTAGTGAAGACTTGCCTGATGACAATCGTTCATGAGAACAAGTGTGCGTATTTTGCTTTCATTCGATCTTCACGTTCCCACATATACTCAGGTCCACGTTGTGAATTCCATCGAACTTTAACGATTGGTATGCGACTCGGTTTCAGTTCTTTAAATTCTCGATCCATCACTTCTACTGATTCTTCACTGAACTGAAGTTTTTCATCAATTTGGATCTCTTCAAGAGGTACCATTAATGATTCTTCAGTTAAGCATTTCTTCATATTTGATACATGAAAAACGTCATGGATGTTACTAAGTTCAAGAGGTAACTCAAGTATGTAGGCTACCGAACCAATTCGTTCTTGAACTTTGAATGGTCCTGCAAATCTTGGTGAGAGTTTACCTCATTTCCCAAATCTGAAAATGCCTTTCCAATGTGATACTTTCAACATTACTCGGTCACCTATTTGAAATTCTAGGGGTCTACGACGATTATCAGCATAACTCTTTTGACGATCGCGAGCAACTTTAATTCGTTCTTGAATGAGTTCGATCTTATCAGCAGTTTCTTGAATGAATTATGGGCCTATTATCTGAGTTTCACCTACCTCTGACCAACAGATAGGTGATCTACACTTGCGTCCATAAAGTGTTTCAAATGGAGCACATTGAATACTAGTATGGTAGCTGTTATTGTATGAAAATTCAATAAGTGGAAGATAAATATCCCATCCACCTCCAAAATCAATCACACAGCTTCTGAGCATGTCTTCGAGAGTTTGATTCGTTCGTTCAGTTTGCCCATCCGTTTGTGGGTGATAAGTTGTGCTCATATTGATTTGTGTGCCCAGAGCATTCTGAAGAGTTTGCCAAAATTGTGACATAAATCGACTATCTCTGTCAGAAATGATAGAGATTAGTACTCCATGTTGAGATACAATCTCATTAACATAGAGTTTAGCGAGTCGATCCATGGAGTAATCTTCTCGGATGGGTAAGAAATGCACAGATTTAGTAAGGCGATCAACGATAACCCATATGGAGTCATGATTACGTGATGTTCTGGGTAGTTTAGTGATGAAATCCATAGAGATTTGATCCCATTTCCACATGGGAATCTCAGGTTGTTGCAGTAACCCATCTCGTTGATGTTCAGCCTTAACTTTAAGACATGTTAAACATCGATCCACGTATTAAGCTATGTGTTTCTTCATTCCAGGCCACCCGTAAAAATCTCTAAGATCTTGATACATCTTATCGGCACCTGGATGAATAGAATACCTGGATTTGTGCGCCTCATCCAAGATGATTGTTCTAGAGTTACCGAATAAAGGAACCCAAATTCGGCTTTTGAAATATAGTACTCCATCAGCTTTGGTTTCGAGTTGTTTGTCTAATCATCTTAGTTCCTCAGCAGGGTAGTTCGTTGCTTGTAAAGCTTGTTGCTGAGCTTCTCTAAATTGAGGAATTAGACTGGTTTGAATAGTCATCCCTAATGCTTTCACACGTAGAGGTTTGACTCGTTCTTTGCGACTCAAGGCATCGGCTACGACATTCGCTTTACCTGGGTGATAACGAATTTCACAGTCATAGTCATTCAAAAGTTCTACCCATCGCCTTTGTCGCATGTTCAACATTTTGTGATCTAGAATGTGTTGAAGACTTTTGTGATCAGTGTATACAATACACTTTGTTCCGTATAGATAGTGTCTCCAAATCTTGAGTGCAAACACCACTGCGCCAAGTTCTAGATCATGAGTGGTATAATTCTTCTCATGTACTTTCAGCTGTCGAGAAGCATAAGCAATCACCTTATCGTTCTGCATTAACACGCACCCTAATCCTTGACGAGAAGCATCATAGTACACAGTGAAATTATCTGTACCATCCGGTAATGCCAAGATAGGTGCGTTGCAGAGTTTATGTTTCAACTGTTGGAATGCCTCCTCCTGTTGGGAACCCCATATAAACGGTTGATTTTTCTGTGTCAATGTGGTTAGTGGCAGGGCTATTTTTGAAAAGTTCTTGATAAATCGGCGATAATAACCTGCCAATCCTAAAAATTGACGTATTTCAGTTGGGGTTCGAGGTGTTTCCCATTGATTCACAGCTTTAATCTTACTGGGATCCACTTGAATACAGTTCTCATTCACTAAATGCACAAGAAATTGAACTTCTCGTAACCAAAATTCACACTTTGAGAATTTGGCATAAAGTTTCTCTCGTCCCAGGAGTTCTAAGATCAGTTTCAAGTGTTGGGCATGTTCTTGTTGGTTTCGAGAATAAATGAAAATATCATCAATAAACACAATCACAAACTTATCCAAATAAGGCTTACATACTCGATTCATCAGATCCATGAAAACTGCAGGTGCATTCGTTAATCCAAATGGCATTAATAGAAATTCGTAATGTCCGTATCGAGTTCTGAAAGCAATTTTAGGAACATCATCATCATGAATTCGTAACTGATGATATCTGGATCTTAAATCGATTTTTGAAAAATAAGTAGCACCTTGTAGTTGATCAAATAGATCATCGATACGTGGCAATGGATAACGGTTTTTGATTGTCAATTTATTGAGTTCCCTGTAGTCAATACACATCCTAAATGAAGCATCCTTCTTTTTCACAAAAAGAATTGGTGCTCCATAGGGTGAGAAACTAGGTCTAATAAAACCTTTGTCTAACAGTTCCTACAGTTGACCTGAAAGCTCTTGCATCTCTGATGGTGCTAAACGATAAGGAGCTTTAGCTACAGGCGCTGCACTAGGAATTAAGTCAATACGAAATTCAACTTATCTCACTGGGGGTAATCCTGATATATCCTCAGGAAAATCTTTGACTACTGGAATATATTCGATACGTTTCTGTGAAGAACAGTTCTCTATCACATGTGCTAGAAAGGCCTGACAACCTTTCCGTAAGCATTTCTGAGTTTGCATACAAGATATGATACCAAGTTTTCTACTGGCTCGTTCTCCTTGAACTATCAGCGTATTACCATCAGGTAATGGGATACGGATCACCTTGTTTTGACACACAACTTTCCCTTGGTTATCAAAAAGCCCGTCCATACCGACAACGACATCAAAGCTACCAACTCAATAGGAAGTAAATTGATATTGAAAAAGTGATCATTTAGATTCAAGGAACATCCTTGAATGACACTGTTAATTTTGATTAACTTGCCATTAGCAAGTTCAACGACATAAGAAGTTTCTAGATCTACCGTAGGCAATAAGAGTAATGATGCAAATTCAGGAGAGATAAAACTCTTATCTGCCCCTGTATCAAACAGAACTGATGTGTTTAGATTATTAAGAAGAAACGTACCAGTGAAAATGCTCGCATCATGCCTTGCCTCGGTTGCACCAATCTGAAAAGCTCTCCCCTAGCTCCATTTCCCGGATTGGTGTTGTTGCTGTTCAGGCAATTTCTTATGAAATGGTCTGGGGTTCCACACTTGAAGCATGACCGGTTTGTTTGAGTGGTTTGTTGTGGTGCTTGATTTGGTTGACGAGCAGGCAAGTTGCAATATCTGGTGTAGTGTCTGACCCGACTACAGTTGGCACAAACAGGACACGGTCCTGTATGATGATAGGGACACTTGTTGCATTTGGGTGCCTGCCCAGTATAATTTTCCTCTCAGGAACAACCACACCATAATTTTTCACATTTGGTTTGCTCTGGCTTGTCTCAGCCAGAGCTTTAGTTTTGGTTTTGCAAAACCACTTTCGTTTGGTACCTTTTGACACACTCGAGGTGCCGACATCACTACGGCCCACTACCGTCTGAGTTTTAGCGATCAAAGTACCACTCCTTACCGCCTCATCGGTAAGCTTAGTGGTCAACAAGATTGTATGTTTAAGAGTGCTAGGTTCAGCTACAGTCACCATTCCCCGAATCTAGGGAACCAAACCTTTGATATACTTCTCAATTAATGTTGCTTCCTTAGGAAACATGTTGGGAAGTAGACAAGTAAGTTCGTGAAACCGATCGGTATAAGCTAAACAATCAGCACCGATCATCGAGTGATTCTAGAATTCCTCCTGGAACTTTTGAATTTTAGTGATTGGGTAGTACTCTGACATAATCAGAGTTTTAAATTCGTTCCAGCCCATCGAGTCGACGGTAGCTAAGCCCAAAGTTTTTTCCTGGGTATTCCACCAGGTTAGAGCTGAGTCTTTCAGAGAACAAGCAGCATAAGACACCTTATGCTCTGCCAGACACTGGCCGATTTTGAGTATAGTTTCCATTTCCTCGATCCATTTCAAGTGTCCAGCCGCTCCTTCTTTACTCATGAAAGTAGGAGGGTTGCAAGAAGCAAAGTACTTATAAGTACATCCTTGCTGTGGTGGATCAAGAACAGTTGCTTTTGTTGTTGTTGTACCGGTGGTATGATGAGTTTCTGTATGACCTCTTGTAGCATTGTGTTCAGTGTGATCATGGTCCGCACCAGAACCCGCAGTGATATGTGGTTGGTGTTGTGTCAAAACACCACAAGCAGATACATGTTCTCTCACAATTCGGGCTACCATTGCTTCATTTAGTTCGGATCCACTTGCACCCGCAGGTGGCACCATGTTCACTTCAGGGTTTACAGGTGGAACAGTATTTTTTCCAGGATTCACAGGTGGAACCATATTGGTTTCCGAGTTAGTATGCGGATCCGGATTTGATTCTACATTTACAGGTGGAACTTGACTCGATTCAGGGTTAGAAACATTCCTGACAGCTTTCTTGCCTGGTCGACCTCTTTTCGGAGCCATTGTTCTGTTCACATGCAGACAAACTCAGGTCAGTTCAAGAATATTAAAGATATAACCCTTGTTCAACCATATTCAATCAAACTGAAAAATCCATGTTGAAGTGTGATTATAAGAAATATAGTATAACTACATTGAAAAGATCCAGTTATGTTCTCTATTCACAGTAATCATACAGATGTTTGTAGTTATACTCAGTCCGTTTATCTCAAAACATGTTATAGCATCACACAGCACACGGCATTGTGATACTAATATAGATATGTTATCACATAAATTTTAGAGATATAATCATACAGGACTTTATCACACATATAGTAAAGGAGATACCACACAAGGTATTTTATGTTAGGATACCACACAAGGTATTTTACGATAGTATACCACACAAGGTATTTTACGTTGTCACACAAACTCTAGAGGAGATACCACACAAGGTATTTTACGATAGTATACCACACAAGGTATTTTACGTTGTCAAATAGACACTAGAGGAGATACCACACAAGGTATTTTATGATAGTATACCACACAAGGTATTTTACGTTGTCACACAGACACTAGAGGAGATACCAAACAAGGTATTTTACGTTGTCACACAGACATTAGAGGAGATACCACACAAGGTATTTTAGAAAAGTTTGATATACACGCACATTCCACACATCATACACAACACAATAGATACAAACAGATATCCATGAACAAAACAATTTATTATCCCTATATCAGTTTTTTTATACAACCAAAAAGTTTTAGTACAAAGAGTGTCAATATAACCATAATACCACCAACTAACTACTGGGGTTCTATTTCACATCCAACATCCCCACTCATCACATACTCAAAACCTATCCGTCTATAACTGATGATATCCACATTGGAAGTCCCAAAAATAATCACCTCCTGATCATACTTATCGTAAGAAATACGACAAGCATGCAAACATCATGGATACAGCTGCCATACCTACAGCCAATACTATCATCCTAGTCTCAATACTCACCATCCAAACCAGTCTATGATCTGCCTCACTCTCACTATCCCCGCCCTCAACACCTATATATGCTGCCAGAATGCAGCAATGACCGCCTGTCTCCACGTCCTCCGTAATCGATCCTCCACGGTGACTCTCCAAGCCCTAGTGTCAGTATCTAAAGAGTTCACCTGCTCCATGAGAGTCAGGTGTGAGGTAAGGATCTCTAGTACTGTAGTACGAGTATCCTCTAAGATGGCACGCTGCTGCTGCAAATCCTGTCGTGCACCTTGCAAGTCCTATAGGACCTGCTGTAACTGGGCTCGGAGTTCGGCTTGGTGGGAGGATTCTCCCACCTCGTGTATAACAGGAGGTCCATCTCTCTGTGCCATCTGGTGCCTGGGAGGTAGTCCCGTGGTCTTGCGGGCCTGACCCTGCATACGCCTCAACCCATCCCACACAGGAGCTCGCTGAAGGGATGAGCTCTCTCATCTACCTGCAGAGGCATTCTCAGCATGCGGCTGATAATGTCCCTGTGAACCTGATGGTGGTGGTGGTCTAACTGGTACAGGTGGTGGTGGTGTCTGAGGTACTAAGGGTACCCATGGGATGCTGCAGATGAAGCCTACGATGGGTCTGAGTCTGAACCAGAGCTCAAACTAGGGGCATCGTCAAGTATAACATATGGAAATCGCTGATATATATAACGTTCGCCTTGATCAGCCGTCACAGTACACACAAAATATTCAGATAAGTACCATGAGATAAATATTGAATAATAATATTCAACATAAACATGATATGATGTATCTTCCTATCTCAAAGCACCTACTCATCCTTATAATTATTACTGTTCTGCTTGTATTAAATTTTACTAGAATGCACACGTGTTGTGAATTTCTGTTATGCTGGCCACTCATAACTGGAATTCGTACCACCTGATTATTCTGGCTCGATTCAAAACAAGTTTTGTCCGTTAGTTATGTTCGATGCTCTCTGTGTCACTATACGAGCCTATGGTTATAGTCTAGGTCACTAAGTCCCCCTAAATTCTATAACACGTGGCTCTGATACCACCCTGTCACACCCCCACCTCTCGTCACCTGAAATGATGTCATTCGTCACTCTAATAAGGTTGCGGAAGCATAGTGGTGATGTCTTAGAGATGAGGTGTGACTCACTTGATCCGATATCACAACACACATATTAACTTAAAGTAAATACATTACAAGGTTTCGTCATTACTACCAGCATTACAGTTTACAACTAAGTTTATTACAGAAACAAACTTATTCAATTACAAATGGTTGAAAATGCAGTCTCACCGTAGTTCACTGTCTCCCTACAAAAATGTTTTAGTTTGAAAGATCAGCACAAAGATGGTGAGTTCGTAAAGTTCAAGTTAAACCATACGATATGATATAATATACAAGTTCTCAAAATATTCAGTTCTAGATAACCATGGGACCCGAATCTAGTTCCTTTCAGACAATTCTACGTTTTACGAAAATACTATCCGTCGGTAAATATCTTAATGCCTCATTATCTTAATGTCTATCACTAACATTAAGAAGGTGTTTCAGAAACAGGTAACAAACATTCACACAATAGGAGATGCAAACCTCCCCGTGAATGGGTTGTCAGCCGATAGTACTATCATTGATGCCTCTTCAGCCCCACATGGGTTCACTAGATAAATTTTTGAGGAATGAGGACTTTAGATACTATGATAAAGATACAAACGGCAAAATCCCATGAAATCTTACAAAAGTCACATGAAATCACACAGATAACAATGATACATATCATATGTTCAGAAACAGATTTACAGAAATACCCCGATGTTTATGAAACATAAAAGATAAAAGGGGTTGTACGAAACTCACCTGAAGTCTTGAGGTAGTGAAATCACACGCACAATGATAATGGTAGCTAAATTCTGCATTAGTTTATGTTTAATGAGTTATTTATGTTTTAACTAACGTTCAATGTCAAGGACATTTCCTGGTAAGTCCTCAAACCGATATTAGGTTTTTAATTAATTATTTTAATGTCATATCATACAATGTATGATAATGTAGGAACCTATGCTGTTTCAGGTTCCTAATACAAGGTTGTTGACACGTTTAATTAATCAGAATAATCTCAAATTAACCAAATAGGTACTGTTGTTGATTATAATAATGAAACAGTTTTAGATGGATTTATGGCTTAGGAATGTTCAATCCTTGTTATTGATTACCCAAATATCATGAAACATCATAATGTGACATTGGAATAGGTTTAACAATCATGTTCAACGTACTAATATGACTGTTATCATAAACATCAGATAATCATTCCAGTGAGTATGTTAATGATTCTGATTAGTTTGAAACACTTGGATTTAACCTTGCATTTCAAAGATTAATCAAACTAATCACATACATTGTCACAATCAAATGGTTTAAACCATTATAATCATTGTTATAGTTTCATGAAAACCGGGCATTACAACGGATCAAAAAAAGGATTTACCTGTTAACATATCCAGTTCTTCATTTATAATCATTCCTATCCATCATCTAGGCAATAATCAACAACCCTAACTATACCATTACGTTCAAAAACAATATCTAGTCAACCATTATCAAACTAGAAGGCTAAAACGAACCGTTACCTAATCAGACGGAGTTTCGACTGCAAAACAACGATCAGAACTCGTGGATATGTTCCATGGTACGATCCGTAGGTTCAAAGGGCCTCAAAACTGAGATTTGATGGTTAAAGTATGGTTTTCTTCGTCTGGTAGGTGTTGGATCTCGAGAAGGATGAAGAACATATGTTTTTGCATGATTTATGATTAACAGTCTGATCCTTGCACCGCCATTGGCCAGGCGTATCGCCTAGCATGGATGCTTGGCGCTAGGCGTACCGCGACACGTCAGGGACCTCACGTATTTTGGGTCCTGCGCATCGTCTAGCATGGCACGCTGGTTCCGGGCGTAGTGCGCGGATGGCGGTTTTCATATTTTCGCTGGCTTCTTCTCGTACTGCCTAGCCTAGAGAGTTGGGGCTAGACGTACCGCGAAGCATCCCAAATCTTGATCTTTTTGAAATTTTCTTCGTTTTGCGATTCCGGAGATTCCGGAGCTCCATTTTGCGCACGGTTTTCGACTATGTTCACCATTTCTCGCATACTTTCAACCTGTAGCAATCATAATTGTTAAATCAACGTGGATTTCAAGCACGAATAAATGTGCTATCGTCATTAATGACGTAATTTCTCAATTGCAATTGTCACATTGACCTCACCCTTGGTCATCTCTATCCCTGCACTCATAAGCATGGTTATGAGGTGGGTGAATCGGTTAAGTTGAGCATCCAGAGTTTCACCTTTGATGTGATTGAACATGTTCAACCGTTGTCTCAACATGTCCTTTCTGCTCTCACGCATATCTTCGTTGCCTTCAAAACGCTCAACCAACGCATCCCATAACTCTTTGGTAGTTTTGTGCTCCTTGAACCCATGAGAAACATCAGTGGATAGTGCCATGGTCATAGAGGCATAAGCCTTGTCATCTTTCTCTCTTAGCAGAATATCGTTCTCGATGAACAGCTTCGGGTCTTTAGGGATCAAACCATTCAATTCGCTCTCATACATGGGTGCATAAAGCCTTCCTCAATCGAACGCCACAGATTTGGATCTGTATACTTGATGAAGGATTGAAACCTGAATTTCCAGTCCTGAAAGTTGTCGCCCGAGACAAGCCTAGGCGTCTTGGTACCTGTCCCAATCTCATTGTCTAGATTAAGTAGGTTAGAAAGATTTGTTAAGTTCTTGGAAGCCATGACCAGACAATTCTAAGGGTAAGTACTCGAATTCCAGAAGTTTTCTAAGGATGGTACACGATAACTGAGTACTTGAAATCCCCAAGTTTCTTGAAGGATGATACACGAAAACAAGTACTCGAAGATAGGTACACGAAACCCAGATCACGAAAACTAGCAACCAAACTCAAGTACACGAATCAAAGATATCGAAATCCAGTTCTTGAAACTCAGTAACCAAATTGAAGAACTCGAAGAAGAGTATGCGAAGATCAGTTCACGAATCCCAGTACTCGAATCCCTGTTCTCGAAATGGAGTTCTCAAAAAACACTTGAAAAATTCCAGATGAAATTTCTTCAAGATCCAGAACCCCAAATTGATACAGCAGCTAGATGGAGTAGAAATGAACGATAAAGTAGCAAACTTGAACCAAAAAGCAATTACCTTTGTGCTGAAAAGAGCCTCCAAGATCTGATACCACTTGTAGGTCCCTAACTCAGTAAAGATCCAAACTTTATCAGCTGAATCAACACGAAATGCTTCGAAGATGTGCGAAATCCATGTTAGAAGATAGAAAGGAAATAGAAAAGTTGATTTCTATTGCAAAAATGTGAACTTGATACAAACTGCTTCAACGCATCTAGAAGAGTTTGCCTCAGGATTCGCAACCCTAGAACAGTATACAATGTGTCTATTTATACTGCTTTAGGAGTACTCGAACCTATGTACACGAAATACAAAAGTACACGAAATTTACAAGTACACGAAATACATAGTTCACGAAAATAGCAAAACTTGGTCTTCATCTTGTCACGAGTTGATTTTGTCGGTCTTTGTCTTCAGATTGGGCTCTACACATTTTTTTGAATATTATTATTTTTATTTATTTAGGTTATAAGTATTTTTTTATTTATGTATGCATAAATTTTTTTTAAATAGGAACCAATTGGTGTACCCAGTTTTGGACCCGATCCTACCCTACCTGGTTCTACCGGGTTTTATTTTCAAATTATGGAACCGGTTCCAAACCGGTTTCGGTTCCATTTAAAAAACGGTTCCACCGAAACCGCCCTTGTCTTGAAACCGGTTTTGATTCTTGTTTGAACCGGGTTTGCCCATCTCTATATATATATCCATCTTAAGTAACGTAAACCACCTTCTAAAATTCACTTTTTATCTTGGTCAAAGTCAAGAGACCCATCCCATTATACTTCAATTTATAAAATATTCTAAACACCATTCCCTTCCTTCTTTCATGATGACGACACTAATTGTTGTATTTCAATTCTTTTTTCTTTTGGATTATTGTAATAAATTTTTTTGACAACACTCAACCTTTACCATCCCTGACAAGATTTTCACCTTACTCTTACATTAATTAGAAAGATTTAGAGGAATAAAGATCCATACCCCACGTGCTAATATAAAAAGGAATGCTATTACTTACATCTACCATCAAACAATTAAACTTTGTTCTCTCCTATGACAACCCTCTCAAACCCAAGCCACTGATCCTTTGACTCACTCTAGGTCAAGATACACTCAGCCCCAACACCCGAACAACCTCGCCTTTAGGACGTTTTGGACAAAAACTCGACTCCACCTCTACATTTGGAAGAACATAAGACTTGAAGCCACAATCTCATCAACTTTCTTCTCTTTGCTTGCTATATTTAAGTATTTTATTAATATTGCAAGACTCATCCATGATATACAAGTTTATTTCGTATCACAAGAAGTTTTAAATAAAAATTTATACACAAACAACATTCCTGTTTTAGGAAAGAAACTTTTTCGAATGCAATAGACCATAACTTGATCATAAAAGCTCGAAAATAGCAAACTCGATCACCATAATTAAGTTCGAGTTAGCTTTCCAAGAACTATATATACGTGTTCTAACTCAACCAAATGATACCTTAAACAACCTCTTGAAAATTAGAGAACAGATTTAGACCTTTTGGCTTAGATGACTGTTTTGGCATATATGTAAGCCAAATCTGTAACGACCGATATTGACTGGTCACGTGTATTTTTTTTATTACAAAGGAACCGATGTTATCATATATTAAATTATGTTGTGATAAAACTATAATAACAATTGGGATGTTAAAGTTAACTTGTAACTAACCGGATTAGGTTGGTTAGATTAGTTAATTAATTAAAAGGTTGAGGGGCTAGTTGTGTCAAGTTTCCAAACTTGATTTTATGAATAGATAAAGGAGGAATTGAGTTTCCAGAACTTCATTTGGGAAGTGTGGTATTCGATTAAGCCAGAGAAGAATCGAGAAGAACAGGAACCCTAGTCCAATTCGTGAGAATTTTTGCCACTAAATCTGAAATTGAGGGTTGAATCACTTGAGTTGGTGAATATATAACAAGAAGTAAGTGTTTTTGGATTCCTCTTTTGAAGCTCTTGAAAGTTCTTGAGATGAGAACTATTAGGGTTTATCTCTAATTTGAAATTTGGGTGTTGATGGGTGTTAGGAACCATGAAACCATGTTTAAATTTCTTAATAAACAAACCAAAAATGAGTAATTTGTATGTACAAGTACTGAATTTTTATATGGGTTGGGTTTGCATATGGGTTTGATGTAAACTTAATACAGGAATGAGATTGGTTAGGTAAAGGTTGTATAAATCATGCTTTTGATGTTTTTGTGCATCACCTAAACTAATCTTTAGCAAAAGATGATAATGAATGAAAAATGGATAGTTGAAAGTATTTAAATGTTAGTGATAATGAATTAGTAAAATCATGCACATAACATGTTTGTTGAAATGCCTAAATGAAAACTAAAATCAAGTGTAGATTGGATATAAAAATGGTTACTTCACTGTTTTTGGAAAATCATATAAAATCATAGAAAAATATTTAGAAAGCATACTTTATATGGCTGGAAAGATCTTCAAGTCTACTAAGTTTCATATTTGAACATTAGAAGCTGATTTGGGCTGTACTAGAGTCAAAACAATCAATTTCTGTAGGAAGGCAGAAAGTTCAGCATGTTGAATGAACATATTTTTGTTGCTGTACTGATTTTAGAAAATTCATATAAAATCAACCATACCTCCGATTGAGTCTATTTTATATCGTTGGAAATATATTTGAGTGAACTACATTTTATCTTTGAACATGTTGAAGCAATTCAGCTTTTACAGTGGTCAAAAACAAGCATGAACAACTTCTGTGCTGTAAGTACATTTTTTTTAAAGTAAAGTTTTATACACTAAATAAAGATAGCCCTTAGAAACCATTTGGTTTAGACAATAAATGATGGGTTTATTGAATATGTTATTTATATTATAGTGTGTTCTAAGTGTCAAAACCACTTGCAAATGGGTGGTGCAAGTATTAGCATAAACGAACCAAAATGAGGATTTCAATACAAAAGTAGAAATTGGAGTCCTTGCATGCAATACGATTTGTAAATGAATCATGAATGTTAAATGTGTGTTTTCTATACAAATTGTATAGGAAATGAAATGAAAGTGGAATCCCTAGAACCGAGAAAGAGTTATGAAGTTTAGCTTTCCTACGGGCCAAGGTGAGTAATCCACTCACTTAATATGTAACCATAAGTCTTATTAAAGTGGTAATGTTTATGTTGAATGTAGAATATTGATAGATGTCTTCTAGCACTTGACGAATGATATGTGTTGATTTCAAGAGTTGGAATTGTGTCTTTTTATATTAATTGATAATTGACACATGAAGTGGTGAGGATCCATATTTAGGTGGAAGTATATGTATATATATACAGATATATATATATATATATATATATGTATGTATATATGTATATATAAGACCACATAAAGTGGTATTTAGATAGTGTGAATCAAATATTTGACGTATTAATACGAGTTTTGTTGTAATTGGTGAATGTTATGATATGATTTCATAACTAGTGATAGTGTCATTATATGTTGATAGTAATTGACACAAAGAATTGGAAACTATTCACAATAGTGTTAAAGCAAATTTAAGACCATGACGTATGGCATTTTGTGTGTACAAACCTGTAAGACCACTAGTGAGTGCCATTGGATTTAACATGTAAGACCACTGGCGAGTGGCATTGGATTTAACATCTAAGACCACTGGTGAGTGGCATTGGATTTAACGTGAAAGACCATTGGTGAGTAGCATTGGATTTATCATATAAGACCACTATTCAGTCGTTTATCAAATATGTCGATCCAAAGCTATGGAGATCAATCTAAGAAGGTCAATATATGCCTATGTTTGAGAATGAGTTCAGTGGACTAATTCCTAAGGACTCAGAGCTGTTTACTGAAAATGATATCCAACTGAAGGAGAAGGATGACAAGGCATATGCCTCAATCACTATGGCTTTTTCTACTGATGTTGCTCATGGGTTCAAGGAGCACAAAACAACCAAAGAGTTATGGGATATGTTGGTGGAAAAAATTTGAAGGAAATGAAGACTTGTCTAAAAGCCAGAAGGGTATGTTGAGGCAGAAATTCAACATGTTCAATCACATCAAATGAGAGAGCCTAGAAACTCAACTCAACCAATTCACTCACTTTATGACTAAAATGACCAGTGCAAGTATTGAAATGACAAAAGGGGAGGTCAACCAAGACACTTATCCAAATAATGCAAATTGCCAAAGACTGGAGAGTAAGCTGAGAAGAAAGTAGAAGACACTTATGGTGCTAGAACTTCAAAGGCTTTGGTCGCTCAAAAGATAGAGTTATACAATTGGAGTGATCAACTTCAAGAACTGGAAATCACTTTGAGTCACACATTCATGGCAAAAGTTAATGGAAAACACACTGAGCTAACTGATCATTTATGTTCTTCTTCTTGCATTGATAAAGTACTTAGTTACCGAAAACATAATGTATCATTAACCAAAGAAGTAACCAAGTTAAAATACTTTCACTAAGAATTTCTTAAAAATGAGAAAACTTTCAAAAGAAAATTTGATGTTGAAAGGCAAGATATTCAAAACTCAAAGAACTTTTAAGCGATAAGGAATCTCACTATCGAGCTGCAAAAAGCAGAATAGATAAGATTACCTTAGAGTTGAATAAAGTTAAAACTGATGTTGTCAACAGCAAAGAATACAGTTGAGAAATTTAATCATTCTAGTAAAGCTGTTGAAGGCATATTAAATGCCCAATTACATATTGGTTACAAAGAGGTTGAACCTCCTTTTAATCATAACTATTCTAGCATTCCAAAGTTCAACAAATCTGTTGATGACATGATTGCAAGTTCAAATCATGGATCTCAATTCTCAGTTGTTATTTACAAACCAATATATATAAGAATTGATCCTAAGATAAAAATTGTGAACTTTTCTAATCATTATGAGACATGTGCCAAAAGTGTGAATGTTACAAAACAGGCTGATGATGAAGTGAAAAGAAATGCAAGAAAGAGCATAGATTCTCCTTTTGTTTTGAACAACCAGAAAAACTTTGTTTTAAAAACTGATGATATTGATTGTTTTAAAACCAATTTTGTTGATCAAAGTAATCTGATTCATGATTATAAGACAAAATTTGTAAAATAAAAAAATCGTAGTGAGAGTAAATTCACAGTTGAAACCAATATTGACTTTTTTAATAGTGAGGATATTCACTCTCACACAACAAGTACTGAAGAGATGGGTTCAAGTTTGAATCTAAACAGTGAACCTTTTCTTCCAAAGGAACCTTTGGAACATATCCCTATGATTACTTCTCATGGGTTGGGAAATGGTGATGTAAAACCCTTTGATATCAATGGTTATCACCAGAAATTATGTTGTTTTGCTTGTGAGAAATCGGGACACATTGCTAGACATTGTCTGCACATACGTGCTGAATTCTTTTATAGAAAGAATCCAAAGGTTACACCTAAAGCTAAAAGCAATTCTAAACCAATGAAGGTTGAAAAACTTTATAAGCCCAAGAAATTAAATGCTTATCAGAATCAATCCACTTTTGACAAGCCAAAAAGGACTGTATAAAAAGATTCAAAAGGTTGAAAATGTCCCTCATAAACAAAAGGTCAAAGCTGAATCTAACGTTAAACCCAAAATTGTTTGGAAAGTAAAGTCCTCAAATGAAAAACTTGATTCTGATAAGTTCTTTAACATGCGTTTAAAAGAAATCTCCAACATTGATGCTTCAGGAGAACCTAAGTCTGTTATGGCTTTTGTACCTTTGACTAATTAAGTCATTCATCAAATGTGCAGGGGCAGCCAAAGAAGATCAAGAACGTGTGGTATGTGGATAGCGGTTGCTCTAGGCACATGATAGGAGACTTCTCTCAATTGCATGAGATAACTCCATTCAATGTAGGGTATGCCTGCTTTGCTGGTGATAAAGGAGATAAAATAAGCATGAATGGAACTGTAACTGATGGTACCTTATGTTTTGAGGATGTTTATTATGTTGAAGAGCTAAACCACAGTTTGCTAAACGTTTCTCAAATATGTAATAAAAGTTTTTCAACTCACTTCACAAACAACGAATGTCTAATTTTGAAGCCATGTTTTGTGGTACCTAAGAAGTGGATTGCTTATGTTATCAACATGAATTTTGATTCTTTCATCGATAATATATGTTTGTTCCCCAAAGCTTCTTGTTGTTGTATCATCATTTGGGACATCGTGGCCTAACCGTTGAGATGAAGTCGAGACCTAAAAGATCAAATGAAACAGTACATAGACAGGGTTCAGTCGGTACAGTTAACAGTACATAAACAATTGTCCAAAAGTATATCTGAAATTGAGATATTCCCCAAAGTCGTGAGGAAGCAAATAAGGACATGTTCGGTCCACTAAACACCACTCGCCTGCGTATATAAATACTTCATTACCCTACATTACATTACAACCACCTCGCCACACTAAACTCCGATGGCAGCATCTTATCTTCTCCGATCATCCCCTTTCTCTTTCACCCCAAACCCTAACCCTAACCCTAGGTCCATCAACAATGCCGCCACCATCAAAGCCACAATCTCATCAGACAAATCAACCGAAACAACTCCGCCAATCAAACACCGCCGTCCGGCCGACGAAAGCATCCGTCAAGAAGCCCACCGTTGCAGCTCCAACAAACCAGAAACTTTCTCCGCCAAATATGTCCCGTTCAACGCCGATCCCACCTGCACGGAGTCCTACTCGTTAGACGAAATCGTTTATCGATCACGCTCCGGCGGATTACTCGACGTTCAACACGATATGGAAGCCCTGAAAGCATTCGACGGAAGCTACTGGAAATCACTATTCGATTCACGAGTCGGGAAGACAAATTGGCCTTACGGGTCCGGTGTTTGGTCCAAGAAAGAATGGGTACTGCCGGAGATTGATTCCGATGACATCGTCAGCGCCTTTGAAGGTAACTCTAACATGTTTTGGGCTGAAAGATATGGGAAAGAACATCTGGGTATGAATGATCTGTGGGTAAAACACTGTGGGATTAGTCATACTGGTAGTTTCAAAGATTTGGGGATGACTGTTTTGGTTAGTCAGGTCAACCGGTTACGCAAAATGGGCCGACCTGTTGTGGGGGTTGGCTGCGCGTCCACAGGTGACACATCAGCTGCGTTATCTGCTTACTGCGCATCTGCAGGTATTCCAAGTATTGTGTTCTTGCCTGCTAACAAGATTTCAATGGCTCAATTGGTTCAGCCGATTGCTAATGGCGCATTTGTGTTGAGTCTTGATACTGATTTTGATGGTTGTATGCAGTTAGTTAGGGAAGTAACATCTGAATTGCCTATTTATCTTGCTAATTCTTTGAATAGTTTGAGGTTAGAAGGTCAGAAAACTGCTGCAATTGAAATCTTGCAGCAGTTTGATTGGGAAGTGCCTGATTGGGTTATTGTTCCGGGTGGGAATTTGGGGAATATATATGCGTTCTATAAAGGGTTTCACATGTGCAAAGAGCTGGGATTAGTTGATAGGATTCCAAGGCTTGTTTGTGCTCAAGCTGCAAATGCAAATCCACTTTACCTGCATTTCAAATCCGGGTGGTCGGATTTCAGTCCAGTGAAGGCAAAAACCACTTTTGCATCTGCTATACAGATTGGTGACCCTGTATCTATAGATCGGGCTGTATACGCTCTCAAGAATTCAAATGGGATTGTTGAGGAAGCTACTGAAGAAGAATTGATGGATGCAATGGCTCAAGCTGATGCAACTGGGATGTTTATATGTCCCCATACTGGTGTTGCTTTGGCTGCTTTGGTTAAGCTTAGAAATGATGGTGTGATTAAGCCTACTGACAGGACTGTTGTGGTCAGCACTGCTCATGGGCTGAAGTTCACACAGTCAAAGATTGATTATCACTCTAAAGCAATCCCTGAAATGGCTTGCAGTCTGGCTAATCCACCAGTGAATGTGAAGGCGGATTTTGGGTCGGTTATGGATGTTCTTAAAAAGTACCTGTTGAGCAAAGATATTAAGCAGTGAACTTTTTTCGTATGTTCTTTGAATGAAGGTATGATACTGTAGAGTTAGGGATGTTGTTAGTTGTTAGTGGTTGTAATATGTTGGGTAAACTTGGGAAGAACACATTTTGTTCAATTTTCTTTGGAAGCCGTTGAGTTTCTATTTGCTAATGCTTTGGAAGTGAACTTTTGGATCTGTTTAAATTAGCTTCTGGCGAGTACTTGTTATAATCTGTTGTTTGTTTATAAGAATAAAAGGTTTTTTGGGTTGTACCTTTTGTTATTGCCATTGAGTAGCTTTCTTCATAGAAGATTAGTAGGATTATGTATGTATTGCCTGCCTGTTTTTACAATTTTGTTTATGTCAAATGTTTTAGTCCAACTTCATGTCAAATGTTTGGGATAAAGGTTTCATCTGACCCTACTATTGAGTAAAGAGTAAAATGGATAAATTTGATATCTGGGGTTGTAGTAAAATTTGATATTTTTTATGTGCAAGAGTAAAATGGTTAAATTTGTTTTTTGATTGTGTAGTAAAATTTGATATTTTATGTTTAAGATTTGATTTGCATCTCACAAATCATAATTGTTAAACATTTGCCAGCTATTTTGTCTCATCATAACCCCTGTGAGGCTAAATGATGCTTGAAAACATGTATGCGTTGTATTTTAAGTCCTAAAAACTTTGTTTTAGAAGCATTCACTGTGTGATTTTAACCAAATTGGCATAAATGGGTTTCTTCAATTAGTAGGGTTTCTTAAATGATCTTTTTAAATGGGCATATTCACTGTTTTCCCACCAAAATTCATTTACCGATTTAGATACCTACCGTTTATATGAAGAAACCCGAATATCATCAAGCCTCGCAAAATAGAAGGACTAGGTTGAATTGAGTAACAGAAAATGTTTAGATTAGGATGAGTGTAGGTCAAGATAGATTTTAAGCAAAATAAATTTGGGTTTTAGTGGATTAGTTTTTAAAAGTTTCAATTTAGACAAGTCAAAAAATGTTTTAATTAAACAAATATTTCATTTGGATAATATTTGGTAATTTTCTTATAAAATATGTCATTTATAATTTTATACCGGTTTGAACATGTTATATTCAGATAATTTTTGGATTACTCATATTGACTCGTATTGTTTTAGAGTGTTTCTTATTTCAATATGTTCTTTGTTATATGCTATTTATGCTCAAAATACAATAATTATTTGCCAAAATCAACTTATTTCCCTTGATTTGGTTCAAGATTGGCACCTTTATCATCTCTTTCACAAATTCAACCCCCATCTCCTCTTCTTCTCCTATCGCCAAGTCAAAGCCAATGTCTTTTTCGGTTGACTATTGAAATCGTGACTCTAATTTCATGCACGAAGGAGGTTCTATCGCTATAACCATCCTCATGGTTAGATTCTCTGTTTTTTGTTCAAACACGATTGATGGCCTTCGTGATGTTATTTTCTGAGTATAATATTGGTGTCTTATTTGTAAAATATCTACATTGATTACGAAAATATAATAAACCTTACTCTCATATAGTATTAGGGTTCTTGAAATATATTACTGAAATTGAAATATATTATGTTCAGTTAAGGACTAATAAAATTGATAAATAAAAGAATTATTTATATTCACATGCTTAAATGACATAAAAATAATTTATTTTTTACTTCAAAAAATGTGTTTGTAGTGGTTATGTTTAGTTTATTTTGATTAGTTGATTCTGATTTGAACCGACTCTAAAACTTTACATGTGATGACTTTTTCTTCAAAATCTAACTTCGTTCACTTTTATTTTTGATTATCTATCTAGTTGTTGGTAAAAGTTATTGTATATATTTGATTATTTGTGGACTTTATTCATTTGACTCTGAACCATCTTGTGTATATTGTTTTTACATGTTTCTGTTTGTAGATTTGTTAACATGTACATGTGTTATGAAATTATTTGTAATTAATCAAATGACTAGAAAAGCTACCTTTGGGCTGTCTCATGGATATACAATTAAAAGAAATATACAAAGTCATGATTGATCGATTCAGAAGATTAAAACGTAAATACTAAATAGACAACATTGCGTTGTACATTAAAAGAAAATTATGACGAAAAAAATATAAGAAAAATCAAAAGCTTATGTAGATCCATTTGTAGCTCCAGTAATTAGGAACTATGTTTTCTGTTCTTTTCAATGTTTGAAAACTGAGGCTGAAAATGCGCAAATGAGAATGATACCTTATGCATCTGTAGGTGGGAGCCTTATGTATACTCAAGTCTGTACTCATCCAGATATTGCTTACTTTGTTAAAATGCTTGGCCGTTATCAAACTAATACTGGCCTTGATCTCTAGAAAGTAGCTAAGAAAGTTTTTCGATATCTTCAATGGATAAAAGACTTTAAACTGTCTTATAGAAGAAGTGATGGTTTGGAAGCGGTTGCTTACTCTGTTTCTGACTTTGCGAAATGAAAAGATGACAAGAAATCAACTTCGGGGTATATCTTTATGTTAGCAGGCAGATCAGTCTAATTGAAGAGTCATAAATAGTAGCTGGCAACAACATCAACTATGATGATGGCTAAATATGTTGTAGTGTACAATGCAACCTGTCATGGAATGTTGTTGAGAAACCTTATCGATGGACTCAAAGTCGTGAGCTGGTTGAGGAAATAACCTTTCTATTAAGTATATATAAGTTCTAAAATTATGCTTTGTGGATCTGATGACTAAAAGTCTCTCACCTAAAGTATTCGAAGAACATGTTTCGAAGATGAGCTTATGTAAATACTTTGTTGCATAATTGTACTTACGTATGATTAATGAAATTTCCTAACTTATTTGATTTGTTTGTATCTAAATATGTGTACGTATGCCTTATGACATATAGACACTAATTATGCAAATTATTCGTTAAATGACTCACTTGTTAATTGATCCTAATTTAAATTATAAATTTTTGTTACAACATAATTAATTGGGGTCTTGAGTGGAATAATGATTCAATGATTGTATTTCTCTGCTATGATTACTGTTTAGAACCAATATGAGTATTATAAATATGCAAGCTTATCTAATGTTCATAATAAATAATTACTTGTCCAAGTAGGAGAATATATGATTAAATTATTTATAATATGACCCATATGATTATTTATCTAATCGACTAATTACTTAAATACCCATTTAGATAGGTAATTATTTGATGGACATAATTACCCTTACTATCCTAATTAGAGTTTCCCCTTAGGTGTATATATAGGAGAATGAGACTCTTAATTAGGTTACACAATTTAACATCAAAAATGAATTCCTAAGTATATAGACTTCGTAACCTCTCAAGTCTATCCAATCCATCTAACTATACACCCAAAACGGGAACTCGATCAGATTCACTTGGTAGGTATCATGTCAGAATCAACATTGCGCTTACTAGCTTTACATGTAGGCCTGTAAACGAACCGAACGAACACGAACACAGGCATGTTCGTGTTCGTTCGTTAAAACTTAACCGAACACGAACACGAACACGAACACCTTAACGAACACGAATTTTGTGTTCGTGTTCGTTTATTAAGAAAATGAATATGTTCGTGTTCGTTTATGTTCGTTCATTAATAAATTAAACGAACTGTTCATGAACATAAACGAACACAAACGAACTAAAATAAACGAACAAACATAAATGTACATTTTTTTAACACCATTGAACAATCATAAACGAACATGAACACTATTGAACAAGCATAAACGAACACAATTGAACAAGTATAAAGGAGCACAAACGACATGTCTCTTAAATGTAAATACATATCATTCGTAAATTAGTCAGTTAACCGAATAAAAACTAACATTACATAGTTAATGAACATAAACGAACATTAACGAACACAAATAAACGAACATAACCGAACTGTTCATGAACATAAATAAACGAACATAACCGAACTGTTCATGAACATAAATAAACGAACACAAGGTATGTTCATGTTCGTTCATTTAATTAAACGAACACAAATTTTGTGTTCGTGTTCGTTCATTTATTAAATAAACGAACATAAACGAACTCCTTACCGAACAGTTCACAAACAGTTCATGAACTGTTCGGTTCGTTTACAGGCCTAAATTACATGTTTCATCTTATCACTGTCACTGTCACTATACTATCTAGATTTTGTTCTAGGCTGTGCTAGGCGGCCTAGGAGGGGTCTAGGCGGTCCAGTCAGATTTTTATTTTTTTCTGACTTTTTTTGACTTTTTTTCTTGTAAAAAGGGACCAATTTCATGATTATTTAGACATTTCTCAACCAAAAATCCTTAATATGTCTCTGAAACATCAAATCCAGCAAACATCGAAATTCATCTCTAAACTTTGTAATCAGTGTTTAAGTTTGCACTTTAAAGTACTTTATTTAGTATATTTAAGTTTATTTTTATATTTTTTGAAGTATTATATTAAATTATGGATATTAATGTGCGTATATAATATATATTTGTAAAATTGCATATAAAAATTCCAATTCACCTAGCGCCGATTAATCCCTAGGCGGTACCTCACCGTTCGACTAACACCTAGCGACTTCTACAACCAAGCTTATAACTATGTTTTCAAGAAAGATGTTGGTTTGAGAAGTGTGTTGTTTTTCAAAGATACAAATGAGCTCGTGTTTAAGGATCATTATTAACTGCTTAGATGATTTTCTACCACAAGATGATGTTGTTATAATCCAAAATTTAAAAAAAAAGAGACAATTTTCTTACATCCTCAAACAAGAAGATTTCTTTTAAACTAAACAAATTGATTTTCTCTCATTGTATGTTTCACAATGAAAATAAATAAAAGTTGAGGATAATTGTTATTTAGAGTAGGTTTGTTTTTAAATAACCATTGTTTTCACACACTAAAATGTTCATGGCTTTTATACAAAAGCAAAAAGTGGAGTTTTCACATACTACTTGTTTGTGTCTTTGTTCAAAATTAAAGCAGAGATAAACTCAAACTGTTAATTTTTTATAAATCTTGTAATCTTATGAATAAGAAGTTTAATTTTGTAATATATTTTCAGGAACAACTAAGATAACTCATCCTTGACGAGGTGCATAAAACCCGATATTTCGTGCTACCTGACACCGATAAGATGTATCAAGATCTTAAAAAGTTTTATTGGTGTCCCGGGATGAAAAAGGACGTAGCCAACTATGTTGGGAAATGTTTAACATCTGCGAAGGTCAAAGCGGAGCACCAGAAAACCAGGAACAACCCGATATATCGCAATGAAAGTGGGAACAAATAGCTATGGATCTCATTACCAAGCTTCCCCACACTTCCAGCGGAAATACGATACGGGTTGTCATTGACAGATTGACCAAGTCTACTTATTTCTTGCCTATACGCGAGAAGTACACTATGGAGAAGTTAGCGAGACTTTAAATAAATGAGATTGTAATACGTCATGGTGTGCCGTTGTCTATTATTTCCGACTGAGACAGTCGATTTGCTTCACGGTTTTGGCACTTATTAATAAAATCCTTAGGGACAAATGTGAACTCAAGCATCGCTTACCACTCATAAACAGATGGTCAAAGCGAGCGAACTATACAAACCCTAGAGGATATGTGTGACATCTGTCAATTTCTCAGGTCTTAATATCGACCAAAACTTTAATTTTATGTGACTATACTTGACTCATTTAAACACGGTTTGATTATCTATTTAGTTCAAATTTATATTTCACATTCAAATCTCAAATATTTATCATGGAGATATAATCAAAACGCCCTGTTTCGAAACACAGACATTTAATAAAAAAACACAAAACATAGTCGATGAATATTTATGTATGTTTTAGGAACCCGATTATACTCATATACACAATCTTATTATTTCCATTTAACTCACTCTCATGCATATTCAGCCAAAAATCAAAACAAACACACACACACACAGATATGTATGTATGTATGTGTGTGTGTCATATATACATGTGTGTGTGAAGAAATACACAAGCTAAAATATCATAAACATTTTTGGTGTTTTAAATTTGTCAACTAAATAACAAAAAAATAATATTACAATAAAAACATATATACAAATATTGACACACATGTAAAACATAGTACTCAACCATTTTTTACCACCAAATCCCATCCTCGTATTTGCTACTTTTTCTTGTTGACCATACCCATCACCATATTTTTTTTTGTTCTAACATTTCACCAACTAACAACTTCCATGACCATCATTTTCTTGCCCTTAATCTTTCACCATACTTATTATACTAATGAGAGAGCCATGCTTTGTGGGAATATAAAACAAAGAAACATGGTTCACACTTTTCACAAATATCCAATCTTTTTTCTCACGTTCCGTTACAATTGGAACCACGAAATAACTCAGCCTTTTTATCCCGTCAGCTCTGTGGCCTTCGACTCAACACCAATCAAAGCCAACATTACTCTTAACACCATCACCACATAAACAAAACAACTGTATTCGACCCAACTGCAACAATCGAAACGTTTCACGGCCCCTATTTCTACAATGTTTTACTAACTCACAAAGGGAGACATCATACTTGTACTCGTTTCATTGACACAAGTGGTTTTAGTTATACACATTATTACATGAGTTACTTTTATCGCTTTAAGTTCCCTATTCTATAACTGTTAATTGTGGACAAACGTGAATCATTGGGAATAGTACTATTCGGGGAGTGACAACCCCCAACCTTGGTTAGTAGGTCTAACTTTGATTGTAGGCCAGATTGGGGGCATAGTATTCATCTCAATACAAAGTTTGTGATAGAACATTGGGATGGGGCAATTCAATCATGTCGAATTTGGTTATGGGAGCTCATGGTAATAATAAATATACACAACTCATGATATTGTTTTTGAGAACAATAGATACATTTTGAAACCTTGTGGTCAAATGAAACAACTCAATTTTTACGTGTGTAAACCTGTGAACTCACCAGCTTTATGCTAACTATTTTTAGCATGCATTTCTCACATATTTAAAGGAAGCACACGGCACATTTTGGGAATGATTTGCTTGGAGTCTCATCATACTTACATGCATACTTTTGGGGATTTTCCTAGCATAGCCATTTGATTTAGGCATGTTTGTATAATCTTACATATCATATTTTGAAGATTAGAACCTATGTTTTGTTATAAGTGGAATGACGGCAATTTAAGATTTGATGTAAAACCTTGTTATTAATACATGTAGAAGTCATTCAAAGTAAATAATGACTGTGAAACCATAACTGTCACACATCGCATGTTCCGTCTTGACGAGGTGTGACAATTTGTTACGAAAGTGCATTATAGACTTTGGTAGAAATTGGAACACACACCTGCCATTGATAGAATTCTCCTACAAAAACATTTACCATAGCATTATTGGATGTGCTCCATTCAAGGCATTGTATGGTAAAAAGTGTAGGTCGCCTATTTGTTGGACCAAGACAGGAGATAATAAAATTACTGGACATGAGCTCATTCAAGAAACGAATCATAAAATAGCTCAGATCCAGCAGAAACTACAAGCTGCTCGAAGTCACCAAAAGAGATATGTGGACAAACGCTGAAAACCTTTGAAATTGCAAGTGGGAGGCAAAGTCATGCTGAAAGCGTCCCCTTGGAAAAAATGCTTAAATAATATTTACATGCTTTGAAACCTTGGAAAGGCATAGTTTGATTTGCGGCAAAAGGCAAGCTAACACCCCGATAAGTCGGATCATTCGAAGTTATATAGAGAATTGGTCATGTGGCGTTTAGACTACAGCTACCCGATGAACTTAGCAATGTGCATGATGTGTCTCATGTGTCAAATCTTAAGAAATGCTTAAATAATGAATCGTTGGTTATATTAATCGAAGAGATTCAAATCGACGAACAATTACACTTCATCAAAGAACCTTTGGGGTAGGTCATGAATTCTATGCCAATGTATATATATTTTTATTTTTTTTAAATTCCTTATTTCATGTGTATATTTGTATAATTTTATTTCATCTATGTTTTATCTTAAATTTTGTTAGGAAATAAGTCGTGTTATATATAATTTTTTTTGTTTTATTTTTATGTGTTTTTCTAGTTGATTTACATAATAACATAAATTTTGAGTAGTGTCAACTACGAATCTTACACTTCTCTTTAGAACTTGACCACGTTAAATTTATCATCGCAACCGAGCTTGCAGCAATGTTTTGAAATTAGTTTGAAAGTCTGCAAACACCTTGGTGTAGGTACAAGATAGTTCTTTGTAGGGGTGTTCGTGGTCCGGTTTTTACGGTTTATAGATTAAACCGCAAACCAAACTGTTAATAACATGTTTTGAATATTAAAAACCAAAACCAAACAATCAAAAAGAAAAATCGAGCCAAACCGAACCGAAATATTATGAATAGTTTGGTTTGAGTTTAGCTATCAAAAAGCAAACGTACCCAATAATATTTACATGCTTAGTAGCCTTATCATCTTCAATGTTTATATAAACATTAACATCTTCATTTTCCAATTCAAATGTTCATTTAGAAATTGAATTTTAAAAATATATGAGCCAATAGCAAATTCCTATGAGTTTTCAAATGTTCTTGTAGAACATTACTATGACATCCGTCAATTTTCAAGTTTGACTTATTTAACACCGTTAATGTATTTAAAGTTGATGATGTTGTTTCTGTAAGAAAACTTAATAAATTAATTTTTATTTGAAGTCTAGCAAAGTATATCTCTTTTAACATGCATACTTTTTGCATTTGATAATTTTATTTTTCGGTAAACTATTTGACAACTTGGTTAGTAAATTTATTCAATACGCATAGTTTAGTATGAAATAATAAATCATAAGTAAGGAATTTAAATTAACGAGGAAAAACTATGAATTAAAACTTTAACCGGTAAATTTAAAAATAACAGACTATACATGAGTTTTACTCGGTTAAAACCGACCCAATGAACCAAACATCATCGAATATTATTAACTAAAATTTAATTATTTTAGTAAGTTTTAATATTTTAATAATTTATGAATAAAAATCGTTTATAAAATTATTACCCGGTACAAGATTTAAACACGTAATACTCACATTATACCAGTTTTAATCTGTAAATAACCAAAAAGAAACAAGACCTAACAATCTAATAAAAACTATCTACATACTCCATCATCAAACCCATCTTTCATTCAACCATGACAACACTCAACCTTCAATTCACTCAACCATCAAGATCACACATGGCCCTTCTAGATCTTGTCTCCTCCCTCGAGCTAAATATGGAGGGTTCACAAAGAAATCACCATAAAAATTCACCACTTCAAGTTTTTCTTCATTGTAATCATCCTTCATATTATTTTCATTTTTCTTCAAGAACAACACAAGGAAGGGAATGCAAGCTAGTTTTTCTCAAGTATTTTCGTTCTTCCATCATCTACTAGGGTATAACATCCTTAACTCCTTATTCACATGCTATTATTATCATCTAAAAATGCACCTAAATGTGTGAAACAGACAGAATCCGTCTCAACTTCAAGAGTCCATAACTTCATCCTAACAAATCGAAATGAACATACTCAAAAACCATGATAAAGTTCATCGAGTTAGCTTTCTAAGAAATATTTACACGCGTTCTAACTCGTCCGTATGACAACAAAACATCCCCAACAAATTGTTTTGACATGTCTCTGAGCCGAATTATAAAAAAAATTCTAAACGAACGTTGTTCTGAACATATCAAATTACTTGACTGTAAAGTTTCATAATCTAACTCAAAGGTTTTCTATGTCAAAAACGTATTAAAACATACTGGACTGAATATGTTAGAACAGTAACTTTAAGGATGTACACTTGTGTGACTGTTTTGACCTATTTAAAAGCAAAATCACAAAAACTTTTCTGAATGAAATTTATGCTGGAAAAAACTGGAGTTCCATCTCTTATCCATTTATATTCAAGAGTTCTTATGTGTTTCCACGCTCCTTTGAGACCCCGAAAAATGGACAAATTCCTTGATATTAATTCATCAGGTAGATGATAAAATCCATGGGCGTTCTAGTGGGCGTTATTCACGTCTTACACAACAACCCCTTAAAGAAAGGGCCAGGAAGGGGGGGGGGGGGCAACGGGTAGGAGAAATGGAAGTTTAGGCTTTAAAAGGGTTTGGCATTGCTTATATTTTACAAGAAATGCTTACTTATAAATCAATTTCTAATTCTAATCTTCCTCCCCAATTTGATATTATGGTGTCGATATAGACCGAAATTCCGTTATCGTTTAATTATGACCGGTAATAAGTACCGTATTTTATCCCAATTATTTCTATTTTTAAAGCTCATGAGAACAAGCTGGACATAATCTGTCCAAAAATAGGTTAGAAATATGAAACATTTTTACCATAAGTTTAATTATTTAATGCATGTATATGAATGGTGTATGCATGTCATACACATACTTGAATAATATGATATGTAGATACCTATAAACATATATATGTTACAATAATTAATGAGTATTGAAGTTACTAAATAAAATGGTAATTTTTTTCAAAATACGTTGTTATAATGACGTAATTTTCTAAAACCCGATACTTGACAATTTCTAGGCATTATCAAATAATATTTCAAAAATAAATTAAAAATATAATTATTTTAAGAAAATACCGACGATTAAAATTAAACAAAAAAACAACTACATAAAAAATATTAAGTTCACAAACTCAAAAGAAACTCGCTATGTTATAGGAATCAAGTTATAAGTCTTCGTATAAACGACAATCAAGAAGTCATTCATCAAACATACTAGGTGAGTATTTGTAGCCCTTTTCATTTCAAATTATTGGGTGCAACATGTATACGCTATTCTATTTCCAATTCTATATCACAAAACTTGCAGATTCAAACTTTATGTCAATGTGTATGATACAATGCTATATGTGCTAAACTATGATTATATGTGTGTGCTATTTGAAGCTTAATTCTACTATGATCACTAACTCTACAAGCCAATGGTAACAATAATAGATCTATTGGGTGATGCCCATCCATCGTTTTGACCCTAACCAGGGCCTTTGGATGATTGAAAACAATTCAAGCTAATCTTAACTTTCGAGTCGAGTGTCAAGTCAACAAAGGTCTAATCATACATATGTTTATACAGACATGCTTGGAATCTATCTTGACATATGAATCACAATAGTCTCATTTTACTTCATATAGTCTAAACCTATGTCTACTCACCAACTTTTTAGGTGACTTTATTTTTATACATGTTGCAGGAAATGCGGTTTAAGTATTGTCAAGTGATGCTACATGTAGGATGTTATGGACCTAGTGTAGTACCTAAAAAAACAATGTTTAATTTATCTATTGTCATGTTGAAAACTACTTGATTAGAGCATGTATTGAATTTGGTATGATTAAATTATAAAACTTAATTAGTGTCACGTGTTATGAATAGTCGTGTCGCGCCCCGATGTTATTCCGCAGTCGGTTGGGGTGTGACAATTACATATCTAGTCTAAAAGAGTATATATCAACTGAAACAAAAATAAAAGATTGAGAAGATGAATGGACTCAAAATCACTGATTGATGCTCCAATTTTAGTCCGACTGAAAGAAAACCAAGCACATGAAAAAAATGGAGGCTATGGCATCGAACTGGAAGATATAATATGAAAGTTGACTAGTGGACTAACGATTGTTGGATATTAAATCTAGGATTTGGGATGACCATATGGGCTAATAAATCTGGGCGCCCAATATATAAATGTTAGTTGATAGAAATAAACAAATTAGGTTTAGGAGTTGGGCCTTACTTATTTTGTCTATTTCATGCAACAAATTATATATATATATATATATATATATATATATATACTAGGTTAAATCCCGTGTATTACACGGTTGGAAAAACTAAAATATTATATACTTTAAAATAAACTTTCTTTAAGTAAAATTTATTATTTAAGAATGCTTATTATTTATAAAACTTATATTTTTTTTTCTAAAAGAGCAGGTTTAAAATATTTCTTTTTTTTTTAAATTTTGATTATTAGAAAAAAAAAAGATATTTTGAAAACTTTTATTAAATTGTGATAAAAAATTATTTTGAATTTATCAAAAACTATTTTTTAATATGAAAAAGATATATAATAGTAGGGGTGTAAAAGAGCCGAGCCGATCCCGAGCTCGTTAAGCTCGAGCTCGAGCTCGGCTCGTTAAGAGATTTATTTACGAGGCTCGAGCTCGGCTAGTTAGAAAATTTCCAGACTCGAGCTCGGCTCGGCTCGACTCGTTTAGAGTTTTAATTATTTAATTTATTTACTTTAATTACTAATTTAATTAAATTTATAATTATATTTTCCAAATTTAACATAAAATATTTGATTTAAATATATTTATCATAATTTTATATATACAAATACTTAATTTTATAAATAAACACTTAATATAATAAATAAAAATTATATAAACAAAAAGCTCGTTAAGGCTCGAGCTCGGCTTGTTTAGATTAAATGGGGCTCGAGCTCGAGCTCGGCTCGTTAAGAGATTTATTTACGAGGCTTGAGCTCGGCTAGTTAGAAAATTTCCAGACTCAAGCTCGGCTCGGCTTGGCTCGTTTAGAGTTTTAATTATTTAATTTATTTACTTTAATTACTAATTTAATTAAATTTATAATTATATTTTCCAAATTTAACATAAAATATTTGATTTAAATATATTTATCATAATTTTATATATATAAATACTTAATTTTATAAATAAACACTTAATATAATAAATAAAAATTATATAAACAAAAAGCTCATTAAGGCTCGCGAGCCGGCTCGAACTCGATAAGTAAAGCTCGAGCTCGGGCTCGATAACTAAACGAGCCACATTTTTGGGCTCGAGCTCGGGCTCGTTAAAGCTCGGCTTGTTTGAGCTTTTTACCGATCCGATTCCGAGTATTTCACGAGCTGCCTTGGTTCGTTTACACCCCTATATAATAGTACTAGTCATTAGATTTATAACTATTTAATAAAATAAAAATTAATTGTCATTTAATATGAGAGATAATTAATTAAAAATATAAAAAAGTGACATGTGACAATAATATTATCGGAATTTGACATATAACAATAAAAGTATAACAAATTGACATGTGGAAAAAATTTTGTTTGTTTATTAATATATTAAGATATATATCTATAATAATAAAAAAAATATTTTTGGCTATGTATCAATACTAGGGGTGTTCATCGGTTCGGTTAACGGTTTGTTCGGTTCGGTTTGTTCGATTTGTTCGGTTTTTTTAAAAAATATCCTATCCGTTAACCGAACCGAACCGAATTCATTGTATGGTTATCCGAACCGAATTCCAACCGAATTCAAAACGGTTCGGTTTTCGGTTATAACCGAACAAACCAAATTTAACCGTTCTAACCGAATTCACACACAGAAAAATCACATCAAATCACATATTAGAAATCAAGCAGAGATCTAACTACACATAATACACGAGTGTCTGTAGTGTGCGTTTGAAGGTCAATGAAGAGGAACAGAACCTTGATTTTGAGCAGTCAGTCATTGTGAATAGATCTCTGATTGAGGTCGGCGACATGCCGGAATCTTTGGCTCCGGTTCCTGACGAGCGCGACGGCTTTCCGCCAGTTTCAGAGGGCTTCCTCCTACGGATGCTTGGACGATTGCCGCCTGCCGGTCGCCGCCTGAGAAGAATTGAGAAGCGGAAAGCTTGAAGTCGCCGGATCGATGGTCTTGGACAGTTGGACTCTTGGAGTCTTGGTCGCCGCCTGAGCTTCGAGCCTTCGATCGGACTGAAAATTGAGAATGAAAACTAGGGTTCTAATTTTATGGTATATAAAATATATAAAAATTAATATATTTAATTAAATAATCGGTTTAAACGGTTAACCGAACAAACCGAATTCAAAAAAGGTTTAACCGAAAACCGAACCGAAAACCGAATTCGGAATTCGGTTACGGTTAATAACCGAACCGAAAACCGAATTCAGAATTCGGTTCGGTTTTTTCAGTTACAGATACGGTTCGGATAACGGTTTTAAACGGTTTTCGGTTATTCTGAACACCCCTAATCAATACCACAATTAATTCTTTTTTATATTGAACATGTGTCAATCCATATTCAATTTTATAAAATTATTGACACATGTCAATTTTAATTAAAAATAATAAAACAAATAGATCCTATTTTTATGTTAAACTAAACCGATTCTATTTTTATGGTGACAAATTTAAGTTGTATTTTTCATTTAACATTTATTTGATTATTATTAAGAATATAGGGAAAGGTTCCTCTAAAAAGTTTTGTTTGCCTAAGAAGGCTAAGAAAGATTTTTAAAAACTCGAAACCGACTCAAACAAACTCCGATTGAATTCATTTTTACATCATTGGAACCAACTTTTAATCCCCTAAAACGTAAACCTTAAATCATTGACAATAAACCTTATTAATTAAACCAAAATTATAAACGATTGTCTATGAATAAAAGAAAAATATCCTCATCTGTTTTTATAAACAATTGTCTACGAATAAATCTCCAACAAATTTCGGGATGAAATTTCTCTACAGGAATAAAGGCCATTGATATTGCTGTTGGGTGTGGAGATTAGCTGAGTTCATGACTTTCACGTAATTTAGGATTTGGAACCAACTAAAATGATCAAGAACTGATGCATAGGAGCTGTTTGTACATGAGTTAGTCGAGTTTGAAGCTGTTAGAGTTTTTCTAGGTGTTAAACCGGTTAGTGCCCATATAAACTTACTTAACACCTAACCAAATTTTTTATTAATCAGTTGGGTATAAACTACCTGAATTTGATTAAGGAAAATCCTAAGTGAAGTTGATAACATAAAGTGAACTTTTGTGGTGTTAACCGATTTTGCTCCGTAGAACTTAAGAGTTTTGCTATCAAAATTTTATAAACTACTCTAAAACATATAAACAGGTGTTTTGCCAACGAAATGGGACTATTACCCATGGGTTTTGTTAAATAACTCAAGAACTAAGAGGGTAATAATGGTTTAAGTTCAAGGATGAGTTACAATGTGTTAACTAACAACCCTAGTTACATAAATCTAAGCTTAATGATTTCTAACCAAATAAGCTAGGTATATTCCATCAAAATCATAATAATCTAAGATTTTCTAAGTGATTATGAGTTACAAAGAACTAAGAGACAATATGGATTCTATGGGAGATCAAGAAAATAACTAAGTATGAATGTATTGGCCATATGAGTCAACACTCTACACTTAGTGGTTTTATGCAATTGTATAGCCAACTTAGATGGTTCAAATTGAACAATCTAATGTAAGTTATACACAAGGATGAACAAAGAACAATGTTGTAACAAAGAACTAACGAAGGACTTGGAGTTAATCTAGTAAGATTAACTTAAGTTCTAATATGTTAACTTATACATTTCATAAAAATAACTTATGTTTTACTAAAATATAATGACTTATAAATTACCTTATTAAAATGTTTTCAAAGTAATTTAAGTGATTTCTAAATTTAATATTTTGCAATTTAAAGAGGATTTTATAAATGATGGTTTATTTAAAATGTCATGCATGTTATTAGTATAAACCTTACATAAATAAGGTTTAGTTGTGATTAATTAGGGATATGGGTTCATAGAGGGTATGTAACATAAAATAATTAAAAAAAATCTTATTAACACACTAGTAAGTATATAGGACACTTAGTGGCACACTGAAACCCTATATACGTCAAATAATAAATACTTATAGTATTTGAATTCATAATAAATCAACTCAGGTGCTGAAGATATTTCTATTACAACAAATGAGCGAGCGCGTTTCTAAGTTATTCAAGTGGTCTACAACACATGTGAGTTTATTGCCCCTTTTCTAAACATTTTGCTTTTATAAACGCGGGACTGAGAAGCATGCGTAAATTATTTTTCTTGGACTATATTTTACTTAAATGCTTTTACTTCATATATGTTTTATATGTATAATTGTTATCCTAGATTATGTTTAGGTAAACTTATCATAGGTTTCAAAAAGGATTATTTACCCATTATAAGTAGATAATCGTTTCATTTCAAAGAACTATTCTCAAAGAACTATTCTCAAAGAATTATTTCCAAAAAACTATTCTCAAAGAACTATTCTCAAAGATCTATTTTCAAAAAACTATTTTCAACGGTCTATTTTCAAAGAACTATTCTCAAAGATCTAGTTTCGAAGAACTGTTTCCAACGATCTATTTTCAGAGGAATATATTGGAAATATTCAAAGATAACATGTGCCAAAGAACTAAACGGTCTATATGAACAAGAACGGACAAGGAAGATCTAGAATGAACTATAAAATCCTATACTTCATGAAATCCTAGCTAGACTGATTGATTATAGGTCGCATGTTTGAAGATATATACAGAATCCTCTAACTTCTAAGAACCTTTGATTGATATACTAGTCTACTCGAGTTGACCAAGGCCCAATCATTAGGACTTAGATTTTAATTTAAATGTTTATTTATTCATTTATTTAAGCATTTTAATTAATAACTTTCATATTTTCCACATATGCTATAGTGTTGTTTTGTGTTTTGATGGAACTAACGAAACAAGTATTTTGATGAAACTAACTGAACTAGTGTGATGATGGTTGAGGGTGAGATGCTTAATTATCATTAACAACAATATGTTATGCGGTTCGGTATGCAGTGGGCTGGCGGTAAGCTTGACCCTACACATGCCCTATATATAAGCATACTTGGCTGGATATCATAGGTGGTTGTTGGTGAGGTTAAGGTTGTCATCTGGTCAGGTTTGTTCAAATTCATTTTCAGTAACAAAACTAAATGAACTCACCAACCATGTGTTGACTTTATTTTTGCATGACTTCTCAGGTGACGAACATGTTTAATTAAGAAGTCCGTGCTTGTGACTAGGATGCCCAGATAGAGGACCTAGTATTTTGGACGTGCATATTTTGAACATCATTATACATATTATTTTGTACATCTTGTGCAAATACAAGATGGAAGATTTATGATGTTATTAGTAGATTTACATTGTTATATTATGAACGATACTGATCTCATTTAACTTTGTAATTCTATTTCATTTAGTGCTTTCTCATTTTATATCATGTTCAATGTAAACAATCTGATCACTCTGATTATCACCCGATATCGCGCCCCGAGAACCTTCCGCCTGACGAGACAGTCGATCAGGCCCGCCGGCTCGGGATGTGACACATTGGAATAACAATTTGATGTTCATGTAGCAGTCAAATTAGTATATTTATTATTGTTATCAAACCGATTTCAATATAATATTACTATATTTCATAATACCTAAGTGATCTATAACAAGTATTAACTATTACTAGACCAGAAGTCAATCAAAAAACTCTTCCGATGATATAATCAACAACAATACCTATTTGGTTAATCTGAAAATCTTTTGATTAATCCAATGAGTCATAAAATCCTTACTAGGAACCTAAATCAATATATAGGTTCCCATTTTATCACACTTTGAATGATACTTTGTTAAGAGGACTGATTAAAGATTTAAGATCAATTTGAGAATCTGAGTTACAATGTCTTTGACATTGAACATTAAGGAAGGTCCTAATAAGCAAATTAAACATAAATAACTTATAAAACCTTAACTTAATGCAGAACTGAATTACAAGAACAATAACACAAGTCTGTGCACTAACCATTGATTTCAACACTTCAAGGGAGTCTCATACAACCCTTTTTCTTTTAATGTTTCACAAACATCTGGGTATTATCATGAAATCTTTCTTAAACATATGATATGCTTATATAAATGTGTGCCGGCTTGGGATATCATGGGATATCCGTGGGTATCGAAGTGACATATCAAATAGTCCTCGTTCATTGAACTGTATCTCGTGAACCCATGTGGGGCCGAACGAGTGAACAATGGTAGTACTATCGAGCTGACAACCCCATTTGCTGGGAGGACTGCGTCTCCCCTAGTGTGAATGTTCGTTACCGTTTCCAATATGAAATCCAAAATTGTAATACGTTAAAATGAGGCATATATGATTACCGTCGGGTAATATCATATCCTTCAGTAGGAAAGAAACTAGATATGGGTCACATGATTATTCCAATTGTGTCAATGTGTATCATTGACTTTACTTAACATATCATATTGTATCAAGTCTTGTGTATGAACTCACCAGTTTTATACTAACCTTTCAAACTTAAATTCTTTTACAGGTAGACGGTGACGACATGTGAGAAACTGGACGACCAAGAACTTGTATATAAGCAAATCAGAATGTTTAGTATGTTTTATGTTGTGGACAAATAGTTGTGGTTTGTAATAGCAACATTATCATTGTAATATATTTTCTTTAAGTTAATCTTGTGTGTTGTGATACTAGTTCAAATAAGTTGCACCCCATCTCTGAGAAATTAGCAATATGTTTCCGCAACCTTCCCGTATTGAATAGTGACATCATCATCAGTTTACGAGAGCTTGGGGTGTGATAAAGTGGTATCAGAGCCACATGTTATAGAGAATTAGGTTGACCCAGTGACCTATTCTATAGCCATAGGCATGCATAGTGACATTGAGTGCACCGAACATAACTAAAGAACTAAACTTATCTTGAATTGAACTTGGATAATTAAGTGGTAAAGATTACAGCTATGAGTGGCCAGCATAACTGGAACCTCCAACATGTGTGTGTTCTAGTAAATTTCAAGATAAGTATAATAATAACATTAATTATGATTAGTTGCTTTAGAATAGGAATAGATATCGTTGTTATTCTGAATATCATTATTGATTATCCATTACATGATACTGATCTGGGAATTGTATTTGATACAACAACGGTAGACTAAGGAGAACATTATATTTATCATAGGATTCCATACGTGATTTTAGACAATACTCCTATCTCTAGTACGAGCTCGGATTTAGAGTCATCCTTAGCAGCTTCTCGAGTGGTACTACAGATACCCCAGACAGCACCATTAGTGCCTCACACACCACCTAGACATCCTCAGGTGTGAAATGAGGATTCAACAGCTATTAGACGGGCGAGGATCCCAACACCCCAAAGAGTCCCGATGTTCACTAGGATTAAACGTATGGGGGGACAGACCAGCAAGACCACAAGACTTGCACCCCGACATCAGCTAGCACCTAGGGACTTCCCAAGATCTACCCACGAGGTAGGAAAGTCATCCTGGCATGCTGAGCTTAAAGCCCAGCTTCAACAGGTTACACTGGATCTGTAGGGAACCAGATAGGAGCTAATATAGTCTCGTGGATCTCTTCAGGAGACCCGTGATACACTGATGGAGACTCATACAATGCATCGGATTCTTTTGGAGCAGTTAGTTGCGCTGGAGGCGGGGACTAGGGCATGGAGGCTGATGATGGAGACGAGGATGCAGTAGATGGTGATTGTCATCTTTAGGCAGTATGTGCAGAGATATATGGTGAGATGAGAGATAGCCTTGAGAGGGTCAGGAGGATGAGTGTAGAGCTACGACTGTTAGTTTTAGCGATGATGATGGCATTTCTTGCCATCATTATAGCCTGTTTACCATATTTCTTACTTGCATTATCGGAAGGTACAAAAAACTTCACGGTATATTGTGATGCTTCTCATCAGGGTCTCGGGTGTGTTTTAATGAAGAAAGACAAGGTAATTGCTTATGCTTCTTGACATTAAAAATACACGAGAAGAACTATATTGTCATGATCTAGAACTTGGTGCAGTGGTGTTTGCACTTAAGATTTGGAGACATTATCTATACGGAACAAAGTGTATTGTATATAATGACAACCAAAGTCTTCAACACATTCTAGATCAAAAGATGTTAAACATGCGACAAAGGTGATGGGTAGAACTTATAAATGACTATGATTGTGGAATTTGTTATTACCGAGGTAAAGCGAATGTCGCAGCCGATTCCCTGAATCTCAAGGAGCGAGTCAAACCTTTACGTGTGTGAGCGTTAGGAATGAAAATTCAAAAAAGTCCGATTCCTCAAATTAAAGAAGCTCAGCAACAAGTTTTACAAGCAACAAACTATCCAGGTGAGGAATTACGAGGATTAGACAAGCAACTAGAAACCAAAACTGATGGAGTGTTGTATTTCAAAAGCCGAATATGGATTCCTCTATTCGGTAACATCAGATCAATCATCTTGGATGAAGCGCACAAATACAGGTATTCTATTCTAATAGGTGTCGACAAAATGTATAAAGACCTTAGAGAATTTTATTGGTGACTTGGAATGAAGAAACATGTAGCAGAATACGTGGATAGATGTTTAACATGACTTAAAGTTAAGGAAGAACATAATCGACCTTTTGGATTATTGAAACAACCATAGATTCCCATGTGGAAATGGGATGAGATCTCTATGGATCTCATTACCAAACTACCGAGAACATCACACAATCATGACTCTATATGGGTTATCGTTGACTGCCTTACGAAATCCGCGAACTTCTTACTAATCTGGCAAGACTATTCCATGGATCGACTAGCCAAAGTATGTCAATGAGATTGTATCTCGACATAAAGTACCAATATTAATCATTTCTGACAAAGATAGTTGATTTATTTCACGATTTTGGCAAAGTCTTCAAAATGCTCTAGGCACGCAAATCAATATGAGCACAACTTATCATCCACAAACGGATGGACAAACAGAGCGTACAAATCAAACCCTTAATAAGCTTAGAAGCCGTGTGATTGATTTTGGAGGTAGTTGGGATATTCATCTTCCACTTGTTATATTCTCATGAAATAACAGCTACCAAACTGGTATTCAGTGCGATCCATTTGAAGCACTTTATGGATGCAAATGTCGATCTCCCATCTATTGGTTGGAGGTAGGTGAAATGTTGGACCAGGAAGTTCTTTACAATGTATATTAGACTTTAGATTCTTAGGTAAAAGACTAGGTATAAACTCCCTCTCCATACACACAGTTATTTCAATGGTTTGTTAAGTTAGCTAAAAGGAGAATAACAGAGAAATAACACAAGCAATTTTTGGGAAATTCAATTCATAAAATTTAGGGAATATGGAGATATAAATACCCAAACATTCAATGCAGCAAGACAAAATTAATAAGACAAAGTGCTGACAATTTGTACGAACACTGATACAGACAAAAGAGTACAACAACTGAAAAGAAAGTCAAAACTACGAAAGCTAAAGTCTTCAGTTGTTCTTCAGTCTATAGTTCTTCCATGGTTGTAATAAGTCGTTGTTAGATCCAGTGTTCAAACCGCGGTTGCTGATCCGTGGTTGTTATTCTTGATATCATCTGTTATCCTCCAAGGCAAGGTGATCCATGGTTGTGCTCCAAGGTTGAAATACAATGGTTGAATGCACTGTCCGGGGTTGTTCTTTGTGAATCATCCGCAGTTTTCTTTCAGAGGTTGAGTCATACAGTGGTTCTGCACAAAGGTTAATGAATGTGGTTGAGGCTCATTAGTCCTTATTTTCCAACAATCTCCCTCTAGATTGATGAAGCCAAAATCAATTATTTTTTACTCAGAATCAAGTTGATTTGATCCCTGAGATTGCGCACAAACTGTTGAACTTCATATCTTGTTTCAGCATTCTCTAAGGTCATGTGCAGCAACATAGACATATCGTTTTTGGAGAGGTTTAAAATGGAGTGCCAATTTGTGAAGGCGGTTCTTGAGCCATTGTACCTTTCAATGGTTATGGTACTGGTGTATTCATCAAAGAACCACCTTTTGATCCCTGATCTGGAATGGGCAAGTTGAAGAGGCTGTTTGGCCGAAAGTTTTTATTGTTGAGGGGGAGGAATGGGAAGAAGAGAGGGAGCGGATTTTGATTGAGGCCAATGCAGGATTTCCCTCCTTTTCACTTGAGATCTAATGTTGATCACTTTTCTGACCAGGGCGTGCTGATCTGGTCCATAGTTACTTAACAGAGTTTGTTTGAACTCTACATCAATCTCCATCCAAGGATTAAACTTGTCATCCAAGGATGGCCATACAGAACCATCACTAGAACCTCCTAAAGGTTCAGTCAACAGTTGATGAATTATTGTATTTGTGGTGGCTTCTTTGGTCTTTGTTACTTTGGAAAGACCAAGGCTGTGGAAGGAGATGTAGACTCTTGCCAAATCTTAGGGTGGTCACTGTGAACTTTCTTGAATCCAGACCATTCTTTATAAAGAGTTATATCCTTCCATCTTGTATTGATGGCTCTTGCTTCCTAGCCAATTTTTATGAGAATGTGTTTTATTCTTTTTCTTTGTTTAGCATCCCTCTTCTTTTTCTTCTCAACTTTTAGCCTCTTAGTCAAAACCTCAGCTTCCTTCTTGAGACCGGTGATGTCCCAGTTTAAGAATATCTCCACCCAGTTTAAGAATATCTCAACTTTTTCTTCGTCTCATCCTGATATGCCTCATCTTGTTGCATATCAATTAAGTTTATCTGATCTTGATATGCCTTGATCAGCTCCTCTCCTGAAAGGCATGAGGCTTCGATGTGACAATCCGTTATTTTTGAATTAACCCCGTTAACCGAAAGTAACGAAATCACAAAAGGTTAGCTGGACACTAGATCGGAAACAAAAGGTTTATTGGGCTGTATAGATGGTAGGCCCAATTTTACTTTATGAGGCCCAAATGGACTAACCTAGCCTAATCATATTCTCTTTGGACCAATTTATGACAATTCGACATCTTGGTCTAGTTTCGTTAATCAAAAGTTAACGAAATCAGTGGAAATCATCAATATTAGGTTAAAAGTATTAAGAATTGAACAAAATCAGGTCCAAAGTATTTAAATTTCAAGGATTAAACTTGTAAATAATCATAATAATCGATTTTGACTCCTAAAAGTCAAAATTCGGCCAAAATGATTGGGGAAATTCGAATTTCACCTTAAACTAGTACAATTAACTGAATTAATCATTTAATCAATATGAAATGATGATGATTAAACGTTATTATCAGTTATTGAAATCATTAAATCTTGAATTTAACTCGATGGTTAACTAAGAGTCGAAACCGTTAATAGTTTGCATCAAATTCGTATAACCTGAACACAATTCACACAATTGCACGTTCCTGAACATTAGTCGGCATACTTAGAAGACATTACAAGCAGCATATGTCAATTGCTTCTATTAACAATGAATAGATGATATTCGAATTCTAGGGTTCTTAAGATGCAACGGTTTAGGGGTTTTGAATCAATTGGACTTATTATTCAAATTAAATGCTACTGATAGGATCGACATTCTCTTTTGGATGAGAACCCCATCGATTTACAGCTTTAAGACATTAAATTTGATCGATTAGAATTGATAAGGAACGTGGGTGGGGGTTCGAAACCGAATAGGATATAAAAATCATATGTTTTTGATGAGCATGATCAATTAAACGCACCTATGTACTCGATTAGAACCCTATAACCAAAGCCCTAAGGATTGGAATTTGATTGAGCTCGAATTGGGGGTTAATTTGGAGTTACATGGTTCGGTTAGGATTAGCAAATGGGATTGTGGGCCGTTTGGGCTTAAAACTATTAAGCACCATGATCTATCAGTAAAAATTGAACAGATTAGATGGTAGGAAGAGTGTGTTTAGAGTTGGAGGTCACGGGTTCGAACCCGGCCCCAACAGTTTTTGGATTTTAAGGTTGTTTTTGGTATTTTGATCATAACTTCTTCATTTTAATTCCGATTGGACCCATTCGAATTGCGTTGGAACCGTAACGGAATTCCGAACGTACTAGAGTAATAAAAATTATATTTTATTCCGAAACCGTAATCGCGTATAATTACGGTTATTTAAATAAAATCATACATGGTTTTATTTAAATGATTTCAAGGGCACGCGTATATACGTATGCATATTCCTAACACCTTAACATACGTGTGTTGACACGTATGTGATTTCAAGCACAAAACGACATTCCGAATAACATTAGGTTATTGTTTAAACACAGGTTCTTCGTAGGAGAACTTTCTACGCGAGTTCACGTGTGATTGATCATTCTGCTACATCCAAAGGTGCGTACACGGCCCCTTTCTTATCTTAACTGTTTTGGGGGAGAAAACATGTGCAATAAACACTTTTAGATACATATCACTTGCATGAGTTAGCTGTTTACATTAAGTGCAAACATAGCATTACAAGTCCTTACACTCCGAACCGTTTAGTTTGCCGTAGCGCAAAGCGTGGTAGTTGGAAATAGATCTATTAGGTTTGACAAACCTCACTTGGTAGATGGGATCTACGCAAGTGTTTGACTGACCAAACACACATTGCTATTGTTTGTGCTAGACAATAGTGGCAACGCAAAACATGCGATAGCATGCAACAGTCAGCTTCGGTGTCGACCACTTATGTAAATAGTATATATGACTAGCTATCATGACTATGCATGTGTGATTATGTTATCTGCAAATATTTTGTTCAAACTGTGGTTTCAAACATTTGTGAATACTTAAACCTGTGTAATGCACCAACCTTTGTGTTGACTTGATTTACATGTTTTCTCAGGACGCTAAGATCCACAAGCAAGCAGGCATGGACTAGGAGATCGAGTCGCATGCATATCTTACATCATAGTTGTTTCTGATTTGAATATTTGAGACATTAGTATTGTAATTTACATTTTTCAAACATGGGATTGTCTTTTTACAAACGCTTTCGCAATGTTTTAAACTCTGAAATTTTCAATTAAGACCAAAGTTATGTTTGAAAATCATATAGAGGTCTTCGTTATGTCTAATGATCTGAGATCCTGGTTTGTCACGTCCCAAACGGTATGATTCCGTTAGTTGAAAATTGGGGGTGTGACAGATTGGTATCAGAGCCATTGGTTATAGCGAACTAGGTTTGCGTTTGTAGACTTAGACTATTACTGTTAGACATTAGACACGCATACTTACACATATCACTTAGAAATTACATATGGCATTATGTGATAGACTTGCTTACACATTCCATGGCACTGCACTTACATATGGTATTATGTAACAGGCATGGCATCTTCATCATCAGCACCATGCATACACATTGTTGACTCGGAGGATGAGGAGTCGGTAGTTCCAGTACCACCATCATCACCAGCACCACCTATCCCATCTCCACCACCATCTGAGAGGGATGACTCAGACCCTGAGGAAGATCCGGAGGAGGATCCGGATGAGGATCCGGAGGAGGAACCGGCTGAGGATACTCAGGAGATTCCTGCTGAGGGACCTTCTACTCATCCACCACCTGCATTGGATGTTCCTGAGCCTAAGAGGCAACGGACTGATTCTGAGGAGATTGCCCAACTACGTGAGGACTTGTACTGGGCAAATGATAGGATCGAGTACAATGTTCGGGAACTCTGGGATGCAAATGAAAGACACGATAACCTTCACAACATGGTTAATGGGATGCGAGATGAGATCATCCAGTTGACTGGTCTTCTCCAAGCTTCTGAGAACCGAGCTGAGATTCTGGAAGGCAGACTTGTAGCCTTGGAAGATTTGGTGGTCTCGGAGAATGAGGAAGAAGATGAAGAGGAGGAAGGGGAGGAACTAGCACCAGCTGTTGATTCTGATCCTGAATCCACTATTGAGGATGCTTGACTTTCTTTATTTTGTTTAAACTTATTAGAGGCGGGTTGTGTCCCTACATTAGAAGTTTGAAAACTTATGTTTTGATTTTGAAAGTATTGTACTCAAACCAGATTATTATCTATTGAAAACTATTACTTATTGCCAAAAGTTGTGTTGATTTCTACATTACATGTTTGATGTTTGTTGTATTGTTTACACGTTTCACATTGGACTTTGATAACACTTTAACATTTCTTTTAACTTGGAAGATAATGGCCGGTGAGAACGTACAGATGACAGTTGCTGAGCTCAATGAGCTGATCAATAACAGGGTCGCGGAGGCAATCGCGAACTACGTTCAGACACACGCTACAGGGCCACATGGACCAGCAGGGGGATTAGTGAACCCACAGGCGTGCACGTTCAAGATGTTCTTGGACTGTAAGCCACATAACTTCAAAGGATCGGAGGGAGCCATTGGACTCCTACGATGGATTGAAAAAGCCGAGTCAGTTTTTGAAATGTGCAACTGTCCTGAGGAGAATAAGGTTAAGTATGCCACTGGAACCTTGGAAGGTCCGGCATTGACTTGGTGGAACTCGAATGTTCAGACTTTGGGATTGGGTGAGGCTAATGCCTTGACTTGGAATGGTTTCAAGACCTTATTGCAGGAGGAGTACTGTCCCCGTAGTGAAATGCAGAAGCTGGAGGTGGAATATTGGCACCTTAAGATGGAGGGGTCAAACATCGAGGAGTACACGACTCGATCACATGAACTGGCCAGAATCCTACCTCACATGGCTACTCCAGCAAGCAAGTGGATAGAGAGGTACATCGGGGGATTGGTGCCTCAGATCCAGGGATTGGTTACATCTGCAAATCCTACAACGATTCAACAAGCTGTTCGTTTAGCGCACCAACTGACTGATCAGGCAGTGTTACAGGGAACTCTGCCTAAACGAACATCAGCTACTAAAGTAGGAGACCACAAGAGGAAGTGGGAAAGCAATAACTCCAAGAACTTCAACCAACAGCCTTTTCAGCAGAATCGGAAGCAGGATTCAAACTAGTCTTATCACAACTCAAACAGTGGTCAGCAGTCATCATCATCAGGGGGTTATATTGGTAAACACCCGAAGTGCAATCAGTGTGGATTTCATCATGCTGGGAATCAGTGTGATAAGTTCAAGTGTCAACGGTGTGGTAAAGTTGGGCATGCAGCTAAGGATTGCCGCGGAGAGCTGCGAAACAATTCCAACAACCAGAATAACAACCAGAAGAATGCACAGAAGGGTTGTTTCGAGTGTGGTAAGCTGGGGCACTTCAAGAAGGATTGCCCACAACTAAAGAAAGGCGGGACTAATGATGCAACTGGCAACGGCAACGGAAATGGCAATGGCACCAATAACAACAACAACAACAACAATGGTGCTAGGGGCAGGGCGTTTGTGATTGGAGGGCGTCAGGCACGGGAGGATCCCAACATTGTCACGGGTACGTTCCTCTTAAATAATCACTATGCCTCTATGCTATTTGACACTGGTGCAGACCGGAGTTTTGTATCTAGTTCATTTTCTAAGTTGCTAAATGTTAGTCCCACTGCCTTAGAAAATCCATACACTGTAGAACTAGCTGATGGTAAGTTAATTGTAGTTGAACAAATCCTTAAAGGATGTATCCTTGATTTGATGGGTCAGACATTGGAAATTGACCTTATGCCTATCACTTTAGGCAGTTTTGATGTAGTCATTGGCATGGACTGGTTGTCCAAACACCAGGCTGAAATAGTATGCCATGAAAAGATCGTTCGTATACCTCTTTCGCATGGAGAGACATTGTATGTACAAGGCGAAAAGACCAGTACGCCACTGCGTCTCATATCTTGTATGAAAGCGCACAAATGTCTGCGTAAAGGTCATACAGCAGTTATAGCACTCATAACTGAGAAGCCGGTAGCTGAGAAGAAGATTGAAGACATCCCAGTAGTTTGCGAATTTCCTGAAGTGTTTCCAGAAGACTTGCCGGGATTACCGCCTATCAGACAGGTGGAATTTCGAATCGACCTTACACCAGATGCGGCACCGATAGCTAGGGCGCCTTATCGACTTGCACCATCTGAGATGCAAGAGTTATCTACACAACTGCAGGAGTTGTTGGATAAGGGCTTTATACGACCTAGTTTTTCGCCGTGGGGAGCTCCAGTCTTATTTGTCAAGAAAAAGGACGGGACTTTCCGTATGTGTATCGATTACCGGGAACTTAATAAGGTTACCATCAAAAACCGGTATCCGTTACCTAGAATTGACGATCTGTTCGATCAGTTGCAAGGTTCGAGTTACTACTCGAAGATTGATCTCAGATCGGGTTATCATCAACTCAGAGTTCAAGAAGAAGATATTCCGAAGACAGCATTCCGAACGCGCTATGGCCATTATGAGTTCTTAGTCATGCCATTTGGGTTGACAAACGCTCCAGCTGTATTCATGGATCTCATGAATCGTGTTTGTAAACCTTATCTTGATAAGTTTGTCATTGTTTTCATTGATGACATTCTCATCTATTCCCAAACTGAGGAGGAACATGCTGAACATCTCCGATTGCTACTAGAGTTGTTGAAACAAGAACAACTGTACGCTAAGTTCTCGAAATGTGACTTCTGGATGCGAGAAGTACAATTCTTGGGTCATATAGTTAATGAAAAGGGTATACATGTTGATCCAGCGAAGATTGAAGTGATTAAGAATTGGGAAGCACCAAAGACTCCTACCGAGGTACGACAATTCCTTGGTTTGGCGGGTTACTACCGACGATTCATGGAGGGTTTCTCAAAGATCGCTCAATCACTTACAGCTCTTACGCATAAGGGAACGAAGTATAATTGGACGGATAAACAGGAAGCTGCATTCCAGTTATTGAAACAGAAACTCTGTAGTGCACCGATTCTGTCTTTACCAGAAGGAACAAAAGACTTTGTGGTGTATTGTGATGCATCTGCACAGGGTTTGGGATGTGTGTTGATGCAGCGTGATAAAGTGATTGCTTATGCTTCAAGGCAACTACGACCACACGAAAAGAATTACATTACTCATGACTTGGAGTTAGGAGCAGTGGTTTTTGCTTTGAAGATTTGGAGGCATTACCTATATGGAACTAAGTTTACCATTTATACTGATCATAAGAGTTTGCAACATATCTTTGATCAGAAGGAGCTTAATATGAGACAACGACGGTGGGTCGAGTTGTTGAATGATTATGAATGCGCAATCAAGTATCATCCGGGAAAAGCTAATGTGGTAGCTGACGCTTTAAGCAGAAAAGACACAACATCAACAAGACGGGTTCGCGCACTTATGATGACGATACATACTGACTTACCTGACAAGGTACGCAGTGCTCAACTCGAGGCCTTGAAAAAGGAAAACTTGGTACAGGAATCCTTACGAGGAATGGAAGAACAATTGGATGTTAAGCCTGATGGAATTCGTTATTTCATTAATCGACTGTGGATACCTTTGTATGGGGGTTTGAGGGAACTCGTGATGGATGAAGCGCACAAGTCCAGATATTCAGTCCATCCGGGATCAGATAAGATGTATCATGACTTGAAGGCACTGTATTGGTGGCCTCACATGAAAGCAGACATTGCTAGATACGTTAGCAAATGTTTGACTTGTTCGAAAGTCAAAGTGGAATATCAGAAACCATCTGGTTTGCTACAACAACCAGAAATACCAATGTGGAAATGGGAACAGATTTCGATGGACTTCATTACTAAGTTACCCCGTACTCCGAGTGGTTGTGATACGATATGGGTAATTGTCGATCGATTAACGAAATCTGCACATTTCTTAGCAATTAAAGAAACCGACAAGATGGAGAAACTGACTCGTATTTATATCAAGGAAGTAGTAGCATGGCATGGCGTGCCAATATCAATTATATCAGATCGGGATGCTCGATTTACTTCCAACTTTTGGAAATCACTTCATAAGCCATTGGGGACTCGTTTGGATATGAGTACTGCATATCATCCACAGACCGACGGTCAAAGTGAACGTACGATTCAAACGCTCGAGGATATGTTACGAGCTTGTGTAATTGACTTTGGTGATAGCTGGGAAAATCATTTACCGTTAGTGGAATTCTCTTACAACAACAGTTATCATACAAGTATTCAGGCAGCACTGTTTGAAGCATTGTATGGTCGTAAATGTCGTTCACCAGTTTGTTGGGCTGAAATTGGTGACAGTCAGATTACAGGTCCTGAACTAGCGCATGAGACGACAGAGAAGATAGTTCAAATCCGGAACCGTATGGCAGCGGCTCGGGATCGACAGAAAAGTTATGCTGACAAACGTCGTAAGCCATTGGAATTTCAAGTAGGAGACCGAGTTCTTCTAAAGGTATCACCTTGGAAAGGTGTGATATGATACGGCAAGCGCGGGAAGCTTAGTCCACGGTACGTAGGACCTTTTGAGATCCTGAAAAGGATTGGTCCGGTTGCATATCAACTCAAATTACCTGATGAACTCAGTGGAGTTCATGATGTCTTTCATGTTTCAAACTTGAAGAAATGTCTTTCTGATGAGACATTGATTGCACCACTAGAGGAAATACAAGTGGACGAACAGTTACGATTCATTGAAGAACCAGCCGAAATCATGGACCGAGAGGTCAAACAACTTAAACAAAGCAAGATTCCGATAGTCAAAGTCTGGTGGAATTCAAGACGTGGTCCTGAATTCACATGGGAACGGGAAGACCAAATGATGAAGAAGTATCCTCATCTATTCAAAACAACAGCAACAAACACTGAGAACGCACGTTAAATTTCGGGACGAAATTTCCTTCAACAAGGGGATGACGTGATGCTTCACACATCAACACTTCAGATTTCAAACTGTAAGCACAAACACTTTATTCAATTGATTTTGTTACAAACATTTGTTTTACATTACACTTTTATGTGCTACATTTCATATGTTACATGTTATGGTAGTACATGCATGATTAGTTACACACACTTTGCTATGTGCGAGGTTACATAGTACAAACAGTTGCAAACACTTACTATGTGCAAAGTTACACATCACAATATGAACAAACACAAACAGTCTCAGTTAGGTGAACTAGCTAGTGTACACGCAAACAGTTACATTGAACGATCACACTTAGGTGTGATGATTGCAAACATTGGGTTTTGTGTGTGAGTACACACAAGCGCACAGAATGATCAGACATCACACTAGCACGCACAATTTGAACTCACAAGTAGTGTCCTAACTACTTCTAACATCTAGCAATTTTCGGGACGAAAATTCTTTCAACAAGGGGATGATGTGACAATCCGTTATTTTCGAATTAACCCCGTTAACCGAAAGTAACGAAATCACAAAAGGTTAGCTGGACACTAGATCGGAAACAGAAGGTTTATTGGGCTGTATAGATGGTAGGCCCAATTTTACTTTATGAGGCCCAAATGGACTAACCTAGCCCAATCATATTCTCTTTGGACCAATTTATGACAATTCGACATCTTGGTCTAGTTTCGTTAATCAAAAGTTAACGAAATCAGTGGAAATCATCAATATTAGGTTAAAAGTATTAAGAATTGAACAAAATCAGGTCCAAAGTATTTAAATTTCAAGGATTAAACTTGTAAATAATCATAATAATCGATTTTGACTCCTAAAAGTCAAAATTCGGCCAAAATGATTGGGGAAATTCGAATTTCACCTTAAACTAGTACAATTAACTGAATTAATCATTTAATCAATATGCAATGATGATGATTAAACGTTATTATCAGTTATTGAAATCATTAAATCTTGAATTTAACTCGATGGTTAACTAAGAGTCGAAACCGTTAATAGTTTGCATCAAATTCGTATAACCCGAACACAATTCACACAATTGCACGTTCCTGAACATTAGTCGGCATACTTAGAAGACATTACAAGCAGCAATTCAATTCAAGGAGACGTGGACAGAAGAATTTGAGTGGGGGGGTAGCCGAAACTCAACACACAAGTCGAATTACATCAATTGGGGATTAAACCAGGTAATTCTCGACACCTACACAACCTAAAAGAGCTGACTAAGAATAACCACATGTTAATTTCGGGTTTTAACATTGAATTGTAGGAGTTTTAATTTCTAGGGTTCTTTGTTTAAACGAATTGGGGATTTTTGTTTAAATGGTTTTAATAATCAAATCGAATGATATGGGTAGTTTCGGAATAACGTATGGAACGAAATCTCTATGATAATTTCATCATACCATATCGAATTGGGTGAATTCGATTCGAGGGTTTCTAATGGAAAACTGTTTTGGGGATTTTGAGTTAAACGTGATTGTTATTCAAATTAAATAGTACAGAAAGTTTCGAAATTATTGGTTTAATGAATTACACATGTTAATTTCATCAAACAATATGGGATTTGGTGATCTCGAATTCTAGGGTTATGTTATCAATCGGGTTAGGGGTTTTTATATCAAACGAGATCTAAGATCGAATTAAACCTTGCATGAGGGTTCGAAACTATCTAGTAACTGAAAAGCATATGTCAATTGCTTCTATTAACAATGAATAGATGATATTCGAATTCTAGGGTTCTTAAGATGCAACGGTTTAGGGGTTTTGAATCAATTGGACTTATTATTCAAATTAAATGCTACTGATAGGATCGACATTCTCTTTTGGATGAGAACCCCATCGATTTACAGCTTTAAGACATTAAATTTGATCGATTTGAATTGATAAGGAAAGTGGGTGGGGGTTCGAAACCGAATAGGATATAAAAATCATATGTTTTTGATGAGCATGATCAATTAAACGCACCTATGTACTCGATTAGAACCCTATAACCAAAGCCCTAAGGATTGGAATTTGATTGAGCTCGAATTGGGGGTTAATTTGGAGTTACATGGTTCGGTTAGGATTAGCAAATGGGATTGTGGGCCGTTTGGGCTTAAAACTATTAAGCACCATGATCTATCAGTAAAAATTGAACAGATTAGATGGTAGGAAGAGTGTGTTTAGAGTTGGAGGTCACGGGTTCGAACCCGGCCCCAACAGTTTTTGGATTTTAAGGTTGTTTTTGGTATTTTGATCATAACTTCTTCATTTTAATTCCGATTGGACCCATTCGAATTGCGTTGGAACCGTAACGGAATTCCGAACGTACTAGAGTAATAAAAATTATATTTTATTCCGAAACCGTAATCGCGTATAATTACGGTTATTTAAATAAAATCATACATGGTTTTATTTAAATGATTTCAAGGGCACGCGTATATACGTATGCATATTCCTAACACCTTAACATACGTGTGTTGACACGTACGTGATTTCAAGCACAAAACGACATTCCGAATAACATTAGGTTATTGTTTAAACACAGGTTCTTCGTAGGAGAACTTTCTACGCGAGTTCACGTGTGATTGATCATTCTGCTACATCCAAAGGTGCGTACACGGCCCCTTTCTTATCTTAACTGTTTTGGGGGTGAAAACATGTGCAACAAAAACTTTTAGATACATATCACTTGCATGAGTTAGCTGTTTACATTAAGTGCAAACATAGCATTACAAGTCCTTACACTTCGAACCGTTTAGTTTGCCGTAGCGCAAAGCGTGGTAGTTGGAAATAGATCTATTAGGTTTGACAAACCTCACTTGGTAGATGGGATCTTCGCAAGTGTTTGACTGACCAAACACACATTACTATTGTTTGTGCTAGACAATAGTGGCAACGCAAAACATGCGATAGCATGCAACAGTCAGCTTCGGTGTCGACCACTTATGTAAATAGTATATATGACTAGCTATCATGACTATGCATGTGTGATTATGTTATCTGCAAATATTTTGTTCAAACTGTGGTTTCAAACATTTGTGAATACTTAAACCTGTGTAATGCACCAACCTTTGTGTTGACTTGATTTACATGTTTTCTCAGGACGCTAAGATCCACAAGCAAGCAGGCATGGACTAGGAGATCGAGTCGCATGCATATCTTACATCATAGTTGTTTTTGATTTGAATATTTGAGACATTAGTATTGTAATTTACATTTTTCAAACATGGGATTGTTTCCCTTTTTACAAACGCTTTCGCAATGTTTTAAACTCTGAAATTTTCAATTAAGACCAAAGTTATGTTTGAAAATCATATAGAGGTCTTCGTTATGTCTAATGATCTGAGATCCTGGTTTGTCACGTCCCAAACGGTATGATTCCGTTAGTTGAAAATTGGGGGTGTGACATTCAAGATCCTCTAGGATCCTCTTCTCCCTTTCATCCTCTTCATTTATTTGGCTTGAATTTCTTCACTTGAAGGGATGTGCCTCTTTGGGGAGTAAGATTCCTTTGGGGGAGAGGTTTGAGGTTCTTTAGTTGCAATCTTAGCTGGTTTTATTGAAGAGGGAACTCTGGCAATTTTGGGTAGATTGTACTCAGCCTCATCATCATCATTAGCGAATCTAAGCCTTTTTTTGGCTTCAGATGAGAAGGGTTTATGATGACTTGAGTATGAGTTTGACTCATGTACAGGGGTTAAAGGCTTATGAGGTTTGGCTGTGGGGGTTTTGGACTTTCTTGCCACACTCTTTTTTCTTCTTGAGAAGGCACGAGTGATAACAGGTTTGGGTTTTTGGCCAATTTTGTATAATTCCATAAGGGTTTTAGTGCGTGAGGCTTCTCTGGATAAGTCAAGAAGGGTTTGAGAAGCAGATTTGGGAAATAGAGAGGGTAAGGCTTCTTTGGTGGTGTTTGTGGGTGAGGAAGGTGTTGTTTTGGTAGGGGAAGTTGGTTTAGATGTATGTACAGTATTAGAAGAAATTTGAATGGGCTTTGATTTGGCAGGCTCAGTTTGAGCCGGTTCGTCTTGGGCAGATGGGGTTGAAGAGGAAGAAGCCACAGTTATGGCTTTTATTGGTACAGTGGGGGTAGTCTAGTGAGCTTGGGTTTGGGTTTACTAATCACACCAAAGGATCCCGTTTCCACTTGGGAAGCTAACTCCTTTAGCTTTTGTTCAAGGCTAGCCTTTGTAGCAGCAGTTTCAAACTACTAATCCAGGGCAGCCTTGAGAAAGGCTCCTCATTTTTGATTTTCAAGGCCTTCAGCATTCTCCGCTCAGTTTCATCTTGAGCCTTCTTGGCCACTTGAGCATTAGTGAGAAGCTTCTTATTCTCCCTCTTTTTGGCTTCATCAGGCCGTTCCTTGAACCAAGGGGGAGGAGGAGCTATACATGTGGGGGGATTTTAGGTATAAGGAGTGGTTTGAGACTTCATGTTTGAGGGTTTTGAGTTTGGAATCTACTGAGATTTTCAGTAGATCCATTTGATAGGTTTGAAAGAAATATTTGGCGTAGTTTTGAAAGAAATGTGTGAGGTGAGTGGTAAGAAGTGGGTTTAACACTTGTTGAAGAACTTGAGGAGTAAAGGCAGAAGTAGTGGAGGTGGTTGTAGTGTTTGGAGGACCTTCAAGTAAAGGTGCCTACACTGGGTTGGATTTGGATTGCATGTTTTTGTCATTCAAGACCTTTGTAACCAACTTAGTGATTTTGGCTACATCAGCCAGAATGGTGGTGACAGTTGCTGTCAATTCTTGAATTTTGAGGTTTGATTTGTCAATCCGTTTAAGGGTATCACCCAAATCCCTAACAGGTGTGTTAGTTTGCACATAACCCTACTATCATTACCGCCTGGACAATTAGACATCCAACCCGTAATCGCAACGACCCAATTGAAAGAGCAGAGCTCTACCAACTGAGCTATATCCCCCAAGCCAATTGGAGCATGCATGAAGGAGTCAGACGCTTCTATTCTTTTCCCTGGCACAGCTGGGCCATCCTGGACTTGAACCAGACACCTTGCCCGTGAAGGAAATCATCACACCTAAGGTCCAACCAATTGGGAGAGAAAACCCAAGCCTGCTGTATTATAATAAGGGCCTCGGCCCCATTTATCTTGAGATATAAATACCCAATCATTCAATGCAGCAAGACAAAATTAATAAGACAAAGTGCTGACAACTTGTACGAACACGGATACAGACAAAAGAGTACAACAACTGAAAAGAAAGTCAAAACTACGAAAGCTAAAGTCTTCAGTTGTTCTTCAGTCTATAGTTCTTCCATGGTTGTAATAAGTCGCTGTTAGATCCAGTGTTCAAACCGCGGTTGCTGATTCGCGGTTGTTATTCTTGATATCAGCTGTTATCCTCCAAGGCAAGGTGATCCATGGTTGTGCTCCAAGGTTGAAATACAGTGGTTGAATGCACTGTCCGGGGTTGTTCTTTGTGAATCATCCGCAGTTTTCTTTCAGAGGTTGAGTCATACAGTGGTTCTGCACAAAGGTTAATGAATGTGGTTGAGGCTCATTAGTCCTTATTTTCCAACAATCTCCCTCTAGACTGATGAAGCCAAAATCAATTATTTTTTACTCAGAATCAAGTTGATTTGATCCCTGAGATTGCGCACAAACTGTTGAACTTCATATCTTGTTTCAGCATTCTCTAAGGTCATGTGCAGCAACATTGACATATCGTTTTTTGAGAGGTTTAAAATGGAGTGCCAATCTGTGAAGGCGGTTCTTGAGCCATTGTACCTTTCAATGGTTATGGTACTGGTGTATTCATCAAAGAACCACCTTTTGATCCCTGATCTGTAATGGGCAAGTTGAAGAGGCTGTTTGGCCGAAAGTTTTTATTGTTGAGGGGGAGGAATGGGAAGAAGAGGGGGAGCGGATTCTGATTGAGGCCAATGCAGGATTTCCCTCCTTTTCACTTGAGATCTAATGTTGATCACTTTTCTGACCAGGGCGTGCTGATCTGGTCCATAGTTACTTAACAGAGTTTTTTTGAACTCTACATCAATCTCCATCCAAGGATTAAACTTGTCATCCAAGGATGGCCATACAGAACCATCACTAGAACCTCCTAAAGGTTCAGTCAACCGTTGATGAATTATTGTATTTGTGGTGGCTTCTTTGGTCTTTGTTACTTTGGAAAGACCAAGGCTGTGGAAGGAGATGTAGACTCTTGCCAAATCTTAGGGTGGTCACTGTGAACTTTCTTGAATCCAGACCATTCTTTATAAAGAGTTATATCCTTCAATCTTGTATTGATGGCTCTTGCTTCCTAGCCAATTTTTATGAGAATGTGTTTTATTCTTTTTCTTTGTTTAGCATCCCTCTTCTTTTTCTTCTCAACTTTTAGCCTATTAGTCAAAACCTCAGCTTCCTTCTTGAGACCGGTGATGTCCCAGTTTAAGAATATCTCCACCCAGTTTAAGAATATCTCAACTTTTTCTCCGTCTCATCCTGATATGCCTCATCTTGTTGCGGATCAATTAAGTTTATCTGATCTTGATATGCCTTGATCAGCTCCTCTTTTGAAGGCATGAGGCTTCAAGATCCTCTAGGATCCTCTTCTCCCTTTCATCCTCTTCATTTATTTGGCTTGAATTTCTTCACTTGAAGGGATGTGCCTCTTTGGGGAGTAAGATTCCTTTAGGGGAGAGGTTTGAGGTTCTTTAGTTGCAATCTTAGCTGGTTTTATTGAAGAGGGAACTCTGGCAATTTTGGGTAGATTGTGCTCAACCTCATCATCATCATTAGCCAATCTAAGCCTTTTTTTGGCTTTAGATGAGAAGGGTTTATGATGACTTGAGTCTGAGTTTGACTCATGTATAGGGGTTAAAGGCTTATGAGGTTTGGCTGTGGGGGTTTTGGACTTTCTTGCCACACTCTTTTTTCTTCTTGAGAAGGCACGAGTGATAACAAGTTTGGGTTTTTGGCCAATTTTGGATAATTCCATAAGGGTTTTAGTGGGTGAGGCTTCTCTGGATAAGTCAAGAAGGGTTTGAGAAGCAGATTTGGGAAATAGAGAGGGTAAGGCTTCTTTGGTGGTGTTTGTGGGTGAGGAAGGTGTTGTTTTGGAAAGGGAAGTTGGTTTAGATGTATGTACAGTATTAGAAGAAATTTGAATGGGCTTTGATTTGGCAGGCTCAGTTTGAGCCGGTTTGTCTTGGGCAGATGGGGTTGGAGAGGAAGAAGCCACATTTATGGCTTTTATTGGTACAGTGGGGGTAGTCTAGTGAGCTTGGGTTTGGGTTTACTAATCACACCAGAGGATCCCGTTTCCACTTGGGAAGCTAACTCCTTTAGCTTTTGTTCAAGGCTAGCCTTTGTAGCAGCAGTTTCAAACTACTAATCAAGGGCAGCCTTGAGAAAGGCTCCTCATTTTTGATTTTCAAGGCCTTCAGCATTCTCCGCTCAGTTTCATCTTGAGCCTTCTTGGCCACTTGAGCATTAGTGAGAAGCTTCTTATTCTCCCTCTTTTTGGCTTCATCAGCCCGTTCCTTGAACAAGGGGGAGGAGGAGCTATACATGTGGGGGGATTTTAGGTATAAGGAGTGGTTTGAGACTTCATGTTTGAGGGTTTTGAGTTTGGAATCTACTGAGATTTTCAGTAGATCCATTTGATAGGTTTGAAAGAAATATTTGGCGTAGTTTTGAAAGAAATGTGTGAGGTGAGTGGTAAGAAGTGGGTTTAACACTTGTTGAAGAACTTGAGGAGTAAAGGCAGAAGTAGTGGAGGTGGTTGTAGTGTTTGGAGGACCTTCAAGTAAAGGTGCCTACACTGGGTTGGATTTGGATTGCATGTTTTTGTCATTCAAGACCTTTGTAACCAACTTAGTGAGTTTGGCTACATCAGCCAGAATGGTGGTGACAGTTGCTGTCAATTCTTGAATTTTGAGGTTTGATTTGTCAATCCGTTTAAGGGTATCACCCAAATCCCTATCAGGTGTGTTAGTTTGAACATAACCCTACTATCATTACCGCCTGGACAATTAGACATCCAACCCGTAATCGCAACGACCCAATTGGAAAAGCAGAGCTCTACCAACTGAGCTATATCCCCCAAGCCAATTGGAGCATGCATGAAGGAGTCAGACGCTTCTATTCTTTTCCCTGGCACAGCTGGGCCATCCTGGACTTGAACCAGACACCTTGCCCGTGAAGGAAATCATCACACCTAAGGTCCAACCAATTGGGAGAGAAAACCCAAGCCTGCTGTATTATAATACGGGCCTCGGCCCCATTTATCTTCTTGCATCGTACTAGAATAGCCCAATATAGTATTCTATTCTCGTCACCCCCTCAAGTAAGATAAGCACAAAAATTAAAGTTTCTACAAATACAGATACACCTAATACATCGAAACTTGGTGTATTACCACATCATGCTCCAATTGCCACAGTAGTAGATATAGGTATTTTGAGAATACGCCTTACTGACCAATGGATAATGATGGCTCTAGTTCTCCTGTAGTTGGATCCATCGGAACCACAAGAATCCTTAGTTAGAATTAGAATGAGATTCCAACTCAGCACCTTTTGAGTGAGATTTTGAGAAAATTTGCTCTTTGGAGAGCACAATATGATGAAAGTTGTAAGATGTGTTCTGGGGGGGGGGGGTAGTTATTGTCTATCGTTGGCCTCTATGGTAGAATTAGTTGGGGGACCTGAGAGGCGGTGGTTTACCCTGTGGCGGATATCAGCGGTTCAAGTCTGCTAATCTCCAACTCGTGAACTTAGCCAATACAAAGCTATATGATAGCGCCCAATTTTTCCGATTCGGCGATTCGATCTATGATTTATCATTCATAGATGTTGATAACATCCATCCATATAGCAGCACTTTGGTATCTTATTGTACAAAAATGGTGATATTGTTCCTCCATTGATCAAGAATTTCGATTTTTGGCAAGTCTCATGATCATCCAATATGAAGGGTTTCAATTTTTTCAAATGAACGATTTGAAGACCTATTGATTCTAAAAACTGTGGATCGTTCGAACCTTTCAATTCATAGATGTAGATCTCGGACCTATGAATGGGTGTATTGCCGAAACTGACAAACAAAACATCTCAAGATTGTCATGTACCCCTTTTTCTTAGTATTGGGGATTTCAGGCCTCAATTTCAAGAACTTCATCAACCGTTGCCGTAAATAGATTCTTATTGCCTGATCCATCCAGATGAACACCTCTTGGGCTATAATGTGGAGTGGATGCTCCATTTACATGATCTGGATGTCTAGATGGACTTGACACCCTGATCTCATCCTCATATCCATGGGTTGGAGATTGACCATCTTGGACCCTGGTTTGAAGGGGTTGCTTCTCAAGTGTTGTGGTGAAAAGAGAACCAGGAGGTCCAAGAGCAGTGTAAATATCTTGGAGAATATGGGTTATGGAGTCATTGGTTTGATGGGTTGAAGAAATAGGAGTGTCCTTGGGAGATAAGAATGCCGCCTGAATATCAAGTGATACTTCAGTGGTTTATGTAGGTTTCATTTGGATTAAAACATCATTCTGTTGAGAGGATTGATAAGGAGCTTGTTGGTTTTCAGATTCAGGATCCACCTATGAGGATGGGGAGGATGGGTCAGATGGGTTTTCTTGTCCAGTGGGACAATGACTTATTTAGGACTCTCATCTTCGTGAACAATCTTTTTGGGTTTCTTGGAGTAGGGGCTTTGATTGTTTGTTTTCTTTTGGGATGTACCTTTACAGGTTTGGCAGAGGAGGTGGATATGGGTTCACTTTGGAACGACTGTGTCCTTATTTGTAAGTCCAGATCTTATCAAGACACGAGCTTTATGGCTCCGATCAACATCAAATGACTCTAAAATGTGCGGAATCCATAGTAGAATCACAAGAAGGGATAGAAAAAATGCTTTCTTTGTATATTTCGTGAAGTTCGCGAAAAACAGTGCCTCAGTACGTCTAGAGAGCACTTGTCTCGGGAATCCAACCCTAGAACAATACAAAATACATCTATATATATATATATATATACTATTCTAGGAGTACTCGAACCCTATACACAAAAATTGGTTCGAGTACTCGAAAATCTAAGTACACGAAAATGGTCAAAATCAGGTCTTCAGCTCATCACAGGTTGACTTTGTCAGTCTTCGTCTTTGATTGGGCTCTACAAACTCCCCTTAGTCTGATGAAGTCAACTGACGGGAAGTGTGACTAAGTGAGGACTAGCACCTGCATAAAGCTTCATCTCCATTGCGAATGCAACAAACCTGGTGAAGGGTTTTGCTTCTTCATCCCAGTCGCCATAAACTCTGATAGGTGACTCGTGAAGCTTTTTCATACCTTCTTCACCAAACTTCAAGAGGTCCATGGGATCCAGAAACATGTCAATGTCGTTGATGTCGTTCTTGTTTTTGAGGATAACTGCTGCGAGAGTCTTTTCATCAAAATACCAAGACAAGAAGTTCACCAGTGAATTGTCAGGAACTCTCGAGGAAATCGGGACTGCCTTCTCTTTAGCAGGTGGCGGGTATTTGTAGTAGACCTAAGGCTCTTTCTTTATCGGATCCATTATGCACGAGGAGACAAATCCTCTTCCTTTGGCAGCGTTCATAGCAGGGAAGTCCTTGTCACATTGATCCTTAAGAAATTTGGAAAAGAGCTCAGCTTGGGTATCCTTGGAAGGATTGAAGAACATGGCATTGTTGATACTCCTGAGATCAAACTTTCTCATTGAAGAAAAGTCTTGAGGCATTCTGTAGTATTCTAGCTTTCCGTTCATCCTCTTCACCAGATACAACTGTTTGTCCTTGTCATACATCCAACAGGAGACAATGGATTTATCGTTTCGCATGGAAAATAGGTTACGAGGATCTGAAGTCCAAGTAAGATCATTTTGTTCAACAGGAGCATCTCCCAACCAAGTCTGTTGCACCCTAGGAGGAGTCGGAGTCCAGTCGCTTTGTCGATCAAATTAGCTATCGATCACCTTCCCTAGTGATGAAACTTCCTGTCCTTCAGGATCGACATACTTGTGAGCATACAAGTAGTCAACATACGGATCCTTGGATACATTGCCATTATGATGTTCTCTGGTTCTTCTTCTGCAGATGCTCCTGTAGAAGATTCGGCAACCTCCTTCCTTTCCTAGTCACAAACTGCATCGAAAACAGAATCCATGGTGACATCAGCATACAAATTGCCAAGATCTGCTGCACTAAGCTCATCTCCAAATCCCTCAAACATAAAATTCTCAGGAAGGTCCTCAAATAAATCATCAAAGTAGCCTGGAGGCTTCTCTGAGGAGGGTGGATTCTCTGGATCATCACCTCTTGTAGCATCCTTAACAGGCTCATCCTCCTGTTGTCCTGAGGAGCTCGCTCCTTGACCCACATCGCAACCAGCATTATCATCATCATTCTTCTTGTCATCTTTCTTGTCAGATTTATCATCATCATTGTCTTCTTTTTCTTTTTCTTCCTTATCATCTTCATCTTTGTCTTGGTCATCTTTATCTTCTTCTTGAACATCAGACTTTGAACCTGTGAGCTCTTCAATTACTTTGCACAAATGAATATTTTAGTTCTTCAGCATCTGTGAGGCCCCGATTCCTGGGCACCCCACAGAGGTTGGTTTTCATCATAACACATATCTCTTAAACTAAAAACTTTCATAAATATGCAGCGGAAATTAAAAATTTTTCAGATACAAGATATGAGGAAAATAAATTGTATCAGAACATTATGATTGCCAACACCATCGAATTCTCTATCTAGATGCCCGAACTCCATGCCTTCTCTTACCGTAGCTTTAACCTGACATATATGCTAAAATGTCATCTTACGCTGGTGAGTTCTAGTTTTATAAATCATTATAAAACATTTTAGTGAGTTTAAACATTTTTATCATGAAAGCATCATTACATACACATAAACCATAGCACATAACCATTTTCATCATCATATCCATATAACCATCGTCATCATCATAATCACTGTCGTTAATCATGAGCAGTGGGCTTATGCCGGCACATGGCTCCATGTTTATAGTCAGATTGTCTCTTATCATGTTTATAGCCCGATTGGCTTCGTGTTTATAGCCTGATCGGCTCTCGTGTTTATAGTCCGATCGACTCTCATGTTTATAGTCCGATCGACTCTCATGTTTATAGTCCGGTCAACTCTGTGTTTATAGCCCGATCGGCTCCATGTTTATAGCCCGATCGATATACATACCCTATTATAGCCAGGTTGACTTTCATACTTACACAGTGCAAGTACTGGGGCAACATTCATATAGATCCCATAACAAGTATGGGATCATCGTCCATTCATCATACATGATACCTTAGCACCATATCATCATTCACTATAATCATCATATAATTCATACTAGCATCATAACCTCATTCATCATAGTCATCATGGCATCATAATCATGTCGTTCTAGCATCATTTTGTTATATCATCATACATCCTAGCATCATACGCATGTCATACTAGCAGGATCATCTTATCATAATGTCATAGTATCATGTATATATATCATGCTAGCATCATAGTCATACATCATATTTCCATCCTAGCAACCTAGGATTCCTGTCATAACATTCTACAGCTATCATCATAGTTATCATCATAATGAATGTCATCATACAGCCATCATCATATCATATCATTACACTATTAGTCATCATAACTCATTTATCATGCATTCGTCATGCATAGCATATTCTCATGCATTAATTCATCGTACATCAAACATTTAATATCATAACATAGGCACATAGCATCATAACGCATCATAAACATATTAACAGCATGTATGTCAGCCCAAAACATGAGTACACGTAAAGTGTTGAAATAGGGCATCTAGAACTCACCTGATAGTAGCTCCTTGTCTTCTTAGCTGAACTCCTTAGCTAAGACTTAAGAACCTACATCAGTACATAGCCTCATTGCATTCTATTCTTAGACTTAGAATTTATTCTAAGTCCTCATAGCCTACTAGTTTCCCCCCTCGTAATACAAATTCTCGAATCTGTATTGGTATTCGAAACTGCGGAGTACCCCGTACTCGAAATTTATGGAATTCTCGAAGTACCCATGGTACTCGAAAACCTATGAGTACACGAAATGTTGTACCGAAATCCCTTGAGGACACGAACTATTGTACTCGAACCCTTAGTTCTCGAAACCACATATACTCTAAGGGATTCGAGTATCCAGTTCGAGCACAATTCCGGGTACTCATATTTTCATCTCAAAACATCTCAGAAATCTATCTAAGACACCGGGGGAAGCTAGTTCTAGGTTTCTGATGTTGTTACCAACACGTTGAAATCGCAAAGTCCCGAACTTTATGCATAAAGGTGTGAGCTTTATGCATAAGTTCACTTTCGTATAAAAATCCTAACTTTTTAGTTTAGAACACTTACTTGTAGTTAGATGATCCTGCTAGTAGCTTCTCGCGTTTTCCTTATCCTTCTTGAGCGTTTTACAGCCGGTCTTTGAAGTTTTCGAACTTAATGTCGAGTGCTTGAGAGAACCTGTGCTTCCAACCAAAGTTGTTCACGTTTCCCAAGGCACTCATATATATAGGCAAGGTTAACGAACTGGTACTCGAAAATGGGCGTTCTCGAAATAAATTTCGAATATGCATTTCATGAACTTAAGTTCTCGAATTCCATTTCTAGTATTTTATTTCGTGAACTTACCTTAGTTTATTTTTCGACTGTTTTCCCACAAGCTTATTATCCGTTACGCATTCGCAAATTCAAAGAACTTGTATTTAGGAAAATTTGGGACTTTACAAGTCTCCCCTCCTTATAATAGGTTTCGTCCCAAAACCTGACTCATTACGTATCGAACAAATGAGGATACAATCTCCTCATTTCTTCTTCCATTTCCCACGTAGCGTCTGAACCCCTCCAATGCTTCCACCAAACCTTGACTTGCCAAACTGTTTTGTTCCGCAGTTGCTTATCTTTCATATCCACGGTCGCGATTGGTTCTTCGATGTAGTTCAGTCGATTATCCACCTCGATGTCATCCAAAGGAACATGTGCTTGCTCGTCTGACAAGCATTTCATAATATGTGATACGTGGAAGGTAGGATGAATCCCATTCAGCTCATCCGGCAGGTCTAGTCGGTACGTGACCTTCCCTACGCTTGCCTCCATCCGAAACGGCCCGATGTACCTCGGACTCAACTTTCCTCGCTTTCTGAATTGAATGATTCCCTTCCATGGTGATACTTTCAGCAACACTCGATCGCCAATATCGAAATCTATCAGTCTTCTGCATTTGTCTGCGTATGACTTTTGGCGATCTTGTGCGGCTTTCATTCGTGCTTTTATCACTCGTAACTTTTCTGCCATATCAATCACGACAGCCTTGTTTCCCATCTCTTTCTGTCCAGCTTCACCCCAACATACTGGGGTCCTACATTATCTTATGTACAACACCTCATATGGGGGCATTCCGATACTAGAGTGGTAGTTGTTATTATACGAAAATTCCACCAATGGCAAGTGGTCACCCCAGCTTCCTCCAAAATCGATAATGCACGCCCTAAGCATATCCTCCAACGTTTAAATAGTCCTTTCAGAATGTCCATCCGTTTGGAGGTGATAGACGGTACTGATGTTCAGTCTCGTTCCCATAGCATCATGAAACTGCTTCCATAATTTGGAAGTAAACCTCGTATCCCAATCTAACACAATGGAGACAGGAACTCCATGTCGGGTCACAATCTCTTTTACGAACAAATCAGACAACCTTTCGGATGTATACGTTTCCCTGATAGGAAGAAAGTGTGCACTCTTCGTCAGTCGGTCCACAATCACCCATATGGTATCATGTCGTTTAGCTGTTCTCGGTAGCTTGGTGATGAAATCCATGGTGATGTGTTCCCATTTCCATTTCGGTACCTCAAGTGGTTGCACATATCCATAGGGTTTCTGATGTTCAGCCTTCACTTGCGCTCAAGTAAGGCACTTGTTCACATAATGCATCACATTAAACTTCATGCCCGGCCACCAATAATCCTTCCAAAGATCTTGATACATCTTCTTTGCACCAGGATGCACAGAATAGCGTGATTTGTGGGCTTCATCTAAAATTCTCGATCGAATGTCCCCATTTCTGGGCACCCACATACGACCGAATCGTACTTTCACACCGTGATCATTGTCTTCCAAGTTCTTGACATGCCTGAAGACTCGTTCAGAACCCACATTCTCTTCTTTCAATCCTTCCTGTTGCACCTGCTTGAGCTCGTTCAGAAAGTCTGGCGTTATCACCAAACTATACGATTTTACACGTATGACAGGATGATCAGTCTTGCGACTCAAAGCATCTGCCACCACATTGGCCTTTCCCGGGTGATATAAAATATCACAGTCATAATCCTTTAGTAGCTCAAGCCATCGTCTCTGCCTCATGTTCAAATCCTTTTGCTCGAAGAAATACTTCAAGCTCTTAAAGTTGGTGTAGATGGTACTCTTTACTCCATACAGATAGTGCTTCCATATTTTCAATGCAAACACCACTGCAACGATTTCAAGATCGTGGGTTAGGTAGTTAGCCTCATGAATCTTTAGCTAGCGCGAAGCATAAGCTATCAACCTTCCCCTTTGCATCAGTACACATCCCAACCCTTGTCGTGACGCATCGGCATACACAACAAGATCATCATTTCCATCCGGCCGTGCTAGAACAGAAGCTTGCGTAAGTTTCTCCTTTAGCACTGAAAACGCTTGTTCTTGGTTCGGACCCCATTCGTACTTTACACCTTTCTTCGTGAGCTTCGTCAGTGGCGTCGCTATCTTGGAGAAGTCCTGAATAAATCTCCGATAGCAACTGGCCAAACCAAGAAAACTGCATACTTCCGTCGATGACTTCGGAGGACTCCATACTTTAGCTGGATCTACCATAATGCCGTCTGGGTTCACCACGTGACCCAGAAACTGTACCTCTCGTAACCAGAAAGCGCATTTGGAGAACTTAGCATAAAGTTTCTCTTTCCTCAGGATCTCCAATACCTCACGTACATGGCAAGCATGGTCTCCCTCGTTCCTTGAATAAATCAAAATATCATCTATAAACACTATCACCGATCGGTCCAGCATCGGTCGACATACCCTGTTCATCAAATCCATAAATGTTGTAGGAGCATTCGTCAATCCAAACGACATAACGAGAAACTCGTAGTGTCCATAACGTGTACGGAAAGCAGTCTTTGGAATATCCTGTTCTCGAATCAACTGATGGTAACTGGATCAGAGATCTATCTTTGAGAACCAGCTTGCACCTTGAAATTGATCGAACAAATCGTCAATCCTAGGTAGAGGATACCTGTTCTTTACCGTCAACTTGTTCAGTTCCCTGTAGTCGATACACATATGCATACTGTGACAACACGCGAATCAGGTTTATATTAAAACTTTAATTTCGATGCATTTTGTTAATATGTTTAGATAAACACACTTCTTAGAAACATTAAGTAGAGAAATTATGTCATTAGTTGAGAACAATAGAACACCCATGCCATAAAATTTAGAAACAAGAATCCTTCTATGAAACATAATATATCCTTGTGACACAACGAGTGAAAATAAAGCGAGACAATGACTTCACATATTCATATATGTATATATATTTATAAGCATGTATGAATATATGATAATTATCTTATCTAATGCTAAATTACTTCTAATAAATAATTATCATATTAAAAAGTTATATGTATGTCACGACATACACACACATAGTAATATATAAATATATGTTCACATTTCGTTTATACATACATACATGCATAGGTTATTTAAATAAATAAGACACAACTCTTTATATTATCTACACATAACATCATTATATATATATATATTATTGTCCTTACATGCATGAGTATATCATGACTCACACACCTACATATATTCGGTATATATATATATACACGGTTACATATACATATATACATACGTTAGACACACACACATAACAACAAAAACCTTACACCACCTTTAAATTACCCAATCCCTCCCCCATGCATTACCATCAAATCAAAACAATCTCTCTCTCCCTCTTATATTACTATCCACACACATCTACAAACACTTATATATTCTATCTTTATTATTATACATCTTGACACACATACACATATATACACATGCATATACACGATGCATATATATAAATATGCATGCATATATACGCATGATACACATACACATTATATCTCCCTCTCTCTATTCTCACACACTCAAACAAGAATATAAGACAAAAAGTCTTACACCACCTCTCACCCTCACCTCACTTTTAACCAATCCCCTCCTCCTCTCTACCCCATAACCGACTCCCCAATCCCCCTCTTCTATTTTCTTTTCCCTTTGACCGAAAATCTCTATCTCTCTCCTCTCTATAATCGGCCAAACACACACACATCTCCACTCCCTCCTCATTTGTATTCCTAACACAAGAAAGCTCTCTCTTTCCTTCTCTCAATATTGCCAAGTTCCAGCCCCACTTTGGAAGCAAAGGAGCGACGGTTGGAAGATCACAAGGACACCACACGAGTACAAGGAGTTGGTCGACACAAAGGTTAGCTAGTTGGTTACTAAAGACTCCAAAATCATATTCTATCTACTCCCCTTTCCTATCACCATCCTTAACCGTCCCTAAACACCCATTCTCATCGTTTTTGAACTATAAAATGGGAGTGTTATACGGCTAAATCGCAAGAACACACATGCATGTATATGCATGTGTAAAAAACTTGACATTTCTTAAACTAAAGCTATGATTTTGATACTATAACCCATACCCATTCAAAAGAAACGATTTTTATTCTAATATGAACCTTAAAACCCATGGGGGACGAGTACTTAAAATCATGGATACACATGCAAGTCTTGCATGTGTAATATCATGATCTTGGAAACCCATAACTTCCATTCTCGTATGTAGCATGAACTCTAAATCCATTCTATGATTTCTACATTTCTTAACAGCCCACAATCACCTTGGAAACGTTGCACACAAGTGATAAGCTCAAGTGTAAGAACCACACCCCTTAACAAATAGTTATATGTGCATGCATGTATGTAAAAATGAAAACTACAACTTTAAAATGCTAATGTGTATGTCACGAAATTTTGATCAGGTTTAAATATGATTTTATTGTTGAAAATATTGTATAAAAGATTGGGTTTTGATGATAGGAATGTTATATTGTTAATTTTGTCCCAAAAACCAATTTCTAAGGTTTATAAGTATGTAAAATATAAAAAATTATGTTAACAGTTTTCTGGACAGAATGTATAACTAAAATAGGCACATAATAATGTTAGGATAACACTCAAAAAGTTTGAGTATTTATTGTTATGTCTAGAATAAGTTATAGATTTATTAAAATTCCTATAAATCTTGATAAAATCATCAAAAATAGCTACTGAGTGATAAAAATCCGAAGTATAATTTATCTCGGTATAGATATAGTTAAAAGGCCTGGGAAAAATATTGAAACTAAAAATGTATAGGTTAAACTAATTATTTGCCATTTAAAATATTTGTAAAGGCTAAAAATACGAATTAAATTGGTTACTGTTCAAAATATGAAGTAAATATTTTTCCCAGTATTCTAATAATACTGGGAGGTCTCAGTAAAAATATGGTAAATTTTAGTGACTGTTAAGTATTTATTAGTTATTTAATATAATAAATAGTGCAAAAATCATTTTATATAGTAAATGACCTCTTAAATTTATGAAATTTCTACAGTAGCCTAAGAACATGATTTTTTTACTTTATAAAAAGTTTGGTAATTTTTACATATCGGGAAGTATTTATTATGATATTAATGGGATTTAAAATGTTTAAAACTGTTTAAAATAGTAAACGAGCTTTAAAAATTCTGAAAATTTTACAGGAGTTATATAACATCAGTATGAGACTATATAAATACTTTCGGAATTTTTAGTGATCAGAATCATTATCTGGAAATTTTTGAGGATTTTAAACATATAAAAACAATTTTTGATACAAGTGGTTAATATAAAAATAATAGGGAATGAGTAAATAAAAATTTACCCAGACCCTTTACTGATAATAAGTAATGAGGAAAAACATATAAATATGTAAACCTATATCCATGTGTAATGGTTAAACTCGAAAGATTTTGAATACTTGAAAATAAGGTTAAATGAGAAACAATATCACATCAATGTTTATGGCATGGATATTTACTGAAATCTAAACATACACTAGGCAAGTGAACCAATCAAGATTTACCATCAACCCCTTCAATCGACAGATAACCAAACATCAGTAGTAGGTGAGTTCATGTGATCCCTTTTCTTTTTACTGTTTTGGGATACTAAAAGCATGCTCCATAAACTGTTTATAAAATTATATTTATGTGATAATGAACGTCCGTTTCATATAAAATTGCTTCCCCTAGACATTAAACATAATTTACAACCATTAACTCATAAGGAGAGCCGGTGAGTATATGGGTAGTACTACTTGGGGAATCCCCCACGCACAGTGGCCCGAAAGGGTGGCCTTGTAAAAGAAAGGTTGAAACCCCACTGAGGTTATTGTCAACCGTTGTGGCATATATTCTTATGATACATAAATGACCGAGAGCAGGAACGGGTCTCGGAATTGGGAAGTATATTTGGTTTGACCATGTTGTGGGCTAACAGTGTATGAGGCAAACGCCCGAGCATGGGACAGGGTTGGTTGTATTGTTATTGAATTATCACATGTTATACTTATTGTTACTATTGTGTCATATTATTAAACTCATGTTCTCACCAACTATTTAGTTGACGTATTTTAGCATGTCTTTCAGGTTGAATTGGTATGAGTAAGAGAACTGGAAGAGCTTCTAGAGGAATAGTGTGGCTTTAGAATGGATTTGATTTAAAAACAATTTATGTTATTGAATTATGTTTTATTGGGCCCTGCGTGGCAGTTTAGACAATTGTTGAGTGTTTGAGACTTTATTTGCTTTAGTTTGCTTTGGGCTATGAATTATTTAAACTATGCTTCCGCAAAGTTAGTTAAATGATTTGAAATCAATCGTCACGCCTTAATCCCCTCGGGTCGGGGTGTGACAGGTTGGTATCAGAGCCCAAGGTTATAGAGAATGAGGTGCCTTAGCATACCTAAGACTATAACTGAGAGATTGGGACAAATAGGTAAGAAAAATAGGATACTTAGGAAATAGGAAATATTGCTTTAGGGAATCTAGGACAAATTACATTATCAAATATTCTAATTAATTTATTGCAGGAAAATGGATGCGAAAGGTAAGGGAACCAGTAAGAGCGGACCATCGAGCCGACCAAGAGCCTTTGCGAGGAGAGACTTCCCTCCAGCTGTTCGTGAGGAATTGCATCGACAGTTCCCTCAACACTATAGTCCGCTGCCAGAGGATGCATACTTCTCTTCATCAGAGTCGGAGCCAATGGAGTATAATGATGCTGCATCTACTACGCCCAGTAGATCTCGCACTAGATCTATGTCTCCTCCCTTACCCCGTATTGAACCTAGTGACGGACCTGTTAGGAGACCCACACCTGCTATGGGAGCGAGGCCGGGAGCCTCCATGTCTTTTCGTATGCCCAGGAGTGGACCCCTTTATCCTACCATGGGAGAACCTGATCTGGTTCAGCCCGCGCGTCATAGCGTGCACTTAGGGCATTCTGCTCGCCATGGGATGGATATGGCGGGTCCGAGTAGGAGCAGAGCTGTAGATGTCAACCCGCAGAGAGAAGAGAACTACATGCTGTGGTCTGCTATGTTCGAGCAGGAAAAGAAGGCAACCCAACTAGCGGAACAATTCCAAAGGCATATAGGAGCAGTCACCCTGCAACTGGAAATGACACGCAAAGAATTGAAGGAGACCCGTGAGGCTCGACAGGCAACAAAGAAGAAGGGATTCTTTGCAACTGTGTGGGATTCACTACGTGGGAAGAAGACTTAGGGGACTGATTTTTATTTTTCATTATGAATTATGTCATTTGATGTATTATGAGACAATATGGGATTGCATGCCCAAATCTTGATGTATTATGAAACAATTGGGATTGATAGGGATATTTTCCCTGATGGTGCATTGGAAACATGATGGTGAAACATTTTGAATTATGTAATGAATGGGTTGAAACATTGAGAAATTTGGTTTCTATGAATTATTGCTTGGTTGTCATGATGAATGAATGTGATAATATGATACATCATGAGATATTTTGGATGCATGATTTTAAATGTATGGATTTGAGTTGGTTGCCTAAATATATTTTGTTTTCTCTTTAATAATTGTTAACTACGAATATGACACAATACTGAAACTAAATTAATTGCTCAATAATGGCTAATAACAATAATTTTCTCTACGTGTGAAACTCATGATATAGAATGCCTCCCCGACGTAGCCAACGACTGAACCGTGGTCAACTCAATGCGGGAGCAAATCCAAATCCGCGAGCTGGACGAAGAAGGAATCCACCACCACCTCCCCCGGAAAACTCAGTAAATCACGTTGAAAATGGAGAAAACCCCTTGGAGGGCAACCCAAATGCAGGAGGAAATGAGGGAGACCGGAACAGGGAAGACAGAATGACTGATCTTATCACTAGACATATCCAAAACGCAATACCGACCATCGCAGCGCAAATCAGGGCAGATATGAATATAGAAAATCAAAACGAAAATGCCCACGGAGCTGGAGGGCCAGAAATCGAACAAGTAGAAACAGAAGAACGAAAGGGGTGCTCATACAAGACCTTCATGGCCTGCAAGCCCAAAGATTTTGAAGGAAGGGATGGTGCTGTAGGAGCAATAAGATGGTTGGAAGATATGGAGGCAGTGTTAGATATCAGCGATTGCAAGGAGGATAACAAGGTGAAATATGCAACTCACTCTCTTAAGGGATCTGCGTTAACTTGGTGGAACACCATTGTCAAGACTAGGGGACGAAACGCCATTAAAACCATGAAGTGGAAAGATTTTAAGGATATTGTTACTGAAAAATTCTGCCCGATTAATGAACTGGAAAGAATCGAAGCGGAATTTCTAGCACATGAAATGGTTGGTTTGGATCACACCAAATATATCAATCGATTCAATGAGATGGCGTTACTTGTACCACACTTGGTTACCCCTGAGACTAAAAGGATTGGAAGGTACATCTGGGGTTTAGCACCACAAGTTAGGGGATATGTCAGGACAGCAAGACCAGCTACTTTTCAGTCTGCAGTAGAGCTAGGAGGAACGCTTACTGATGAAATAGTGCGATGTGGGAAGATAAACCAAGAAAAGGTGGGAGATAAGAGGAAGGGGCAGGATAACAGGAATGATAGGAAAGGAGATCACAAGTTTAGGAGATTTGAAGGAAAGAGAAATGACTTTGGCAAGGCAAAGGAATCAACTGTACCCAGACCAGGGAGAAAGCTATACCTAGGAACTAGTCCTTGGTGTGACAAATGCAAGATACATCACCAAGGAGAATGCAACCCAAAGTATTGCTACAAGTGCAAGAAAGCAGGACACCTCCTCAAGGATTGTAGAGCCAAGGATGTAGCTAGGTGTTATGAATGCGGAGACCCTGGGCATTTGAGGAATGTGTGCCCGAAACTGAAGAGAGATAAGCCGCAGAAAGCAACCGGAAGAGCATTCGTACTTACCGCAACCGAAGCACAGAAGGATCCGGAAATGATAACGGGTACGTTTCTTTTAAACAATCATGTTGCTAGTGTATTGATTGATACGGGTGCCACATTTAGTTTTATATCAACAAAATTTCGATCCTTACTCGATAAGCAACCTATTTGTTTGAAAGATATATGTGAAGTAGAGATAGCCACTGGAAAAGTGATAAGTATAAAAGAAATGTTGAAAGATTGTGAATTAGTTATGGAAGGACAAAAGTTTAAGATTGATTTACTGCCTATTGAATTAGGAGGCTTTGATGTAGTTATTGGAATGGATTGGCTAACCATGAATAAGGTAGAACTTAACTGTGAACATAAGACTATGACAATTCCCTTAGTTAACAATAAGAAGGTAATCGTGATTGGACATAAGGTGAGAGAATTACCGCAAATCATTTCGTATGCAAAGACGGAGAGGTATTCAAGGAAGGGAAACATGATTTACTTGGCCTATGTAGTCATCAAGAAAGAAGAAACAGTACCCAAGGAAATACCAATTGTATCTGAATATATGGATGTATTCCCTGAAGAGTTGCCAGGAATGCCGGCACCAAGACAGGTGGAATTCCGAATTGATTTGATACCAGGAGCAGCACCAGTAGCTAAAGCACCTTATCGCTTAGCGCCTCCGAAATGCAAGAAATGGTGATTCAAATACAAGAGCTGATGGATAAAGGTTTCATAAGACCGAGCTTTTCCCCATGGGGAGCCCCAGTACTATTTGTGAAAAAAAGGACGGGACGTTGAGAATGTGCATCGACTACCGAGAGCTAAACAAAGTCACTATAAAGAATCGTTATCCACTCCCCAGAATTGATGATTTGTTTGATCAACTTCAAGGGGCAAGCTATTTTTCAAAGATAGACTTAAGATCGGGATATCATCAATTGAGAGTTAGGGATGAGGATGTTCCTAAAACCGCGTTCAGAACTCGTTACGGACATTATGAGTTTATGGTAATGCCCTTCGGGCTTACAAACGCACCTGCTGTGTTTATGGATCTCATGAACCGGGTGTGTAAACCCTACCTGGATAAATTCGTGATAGTATTCATTGATGATATACTAATATACTCGAAGAATGCGAAGGATCATGAAGAGCACCTACGAAAAATGCTAGAACTCTTAAGGAAGGAAAAGTTGTTTGCTAAGCTGAGCAAATGTGAATTTTGGATGAGAGAGGTACAGTTCTTGGGGCACATTATAAACGAAGAAGGAATACAAGTAGACCCTTCAAAGATAGAGGCAATTAAGGAATGGGAGACACCGAGAACTCCTACCGAAATAAGACAATTCCTGGGATTGGCTGGTTATTACAGAAGATTTATTGAGAATTTCTCGAAAATAGCACTACCGTTAACTACGTTAACTCAGAAGAAAGTGACTTTTGAATGGGGAGAAAAACAACAAGAAGCATTCAACACACTTAAGCAAAAGTTATGTAGTGCACCCATATTATCCTTACCAGAAGGGAACGAAGATTTCGTGGTGTACTGTGATGCTTCTAGAATGGGACTAGGTTGTGTGTTAATGCAAAGGAAGAAAGTAATTGCCTATGCATCACGACAATTGAAAACACACGAGAAAAACTACACCACCCATGACCTAGAATTAGGAGCTGTAGTGTTTGCTCTAAAGATATGGAGACACTACTTATATGGAACGAATTGTGTAATCTATACTGATCACAAGAGCTTACAACATATACTTGATCAGAAAATACTGAATATGAGGCAAAGGAGATGGGTAGAGTTGTTAAGTGATTATGACTGTGAAATCAGGTATCATCCGGGAAAGGCAAATGTGGTAGCAGATGCCTTGAGTCGAAAAGAAAGAGTGATTCCACTAAGAGTAAAAGCCCTGAAGATGACAGTAGGGATTGATTTAAAGGAAAAGATACATAAAGTGCAACAGGAAGCCTTGTCCAAGGAAAACTTAAGGGAAGAATCATTGACAAAAAGTGAGAAACAATTTGATGAAGATGATCAAGGTAGATTAAAGGCATATAAAGGGAAAATATGGATACCCTTGCATGGGGGTATGAGGGAAATAATTTTAGAAGAAACCCATAGGTCCAGATACTCAGTGCACCCCGGTAGTGACAAGATGTATCACGAGTTAAAAGAAAAATTCTGGTGGCCTGGATTAAAAAGATCAATAGCAGAATATGTCAGCAAATGCTTGACTTGTGCAAGAGTAAAAGCAGAGCATCAAAAGCCATCTGGATTGTTACAACAACCAGAGATACCTGCATGGAAATGGGAACAAGTTACTATGGATTTTGTAACCAAGTTACCTCGGACCACCAGTGGTCATGACTCAATATGGGTAGTCGTTGATAGGCTAACAAAAACAGCACACTTTTTACCCATAAGGGAAGATTTCAAGATGGATAAGTTAGCAAAGATTTATATGAATGAAATTGTGTCGAGACACGGAGTGCCAACATCAATAATCTCGGATAGAGATAGTCGCTTCACCTCAAGATTTTGGCAAACTCTTCAAGAAGCTCTGGGAACCAAATTAAAACTAAGTACGGCTTACCATCCTCAAACGGATGGGCAAAGTGAAAGGACTATCCAGACATTGGAAGACATGTTGAGAGCGTGTGTAATAGATTTTGGAGGAAGTTGGGACACCCACTTGCCATTAGTTGAATTCTCCTATAATAACAGCTACCATACTAGTATTGAAGCCGCACCGTTTGAAGCATTATATGGGAGAAAGTGTAGATCACCGCTGTGTTGGAATGAAATAGGTGAGAACAAATTAACAGGGCCTGAGATTGTGCAAGAAACTACTGATAAGATTCATAAAATCAAGGCAAGGATGAAGGCTGCTCAAGACCGACAGAAGAGTTATGCAGATAAGAGACGAAGGCCGTTGGAGTTCAATGTAGGAGATAAAGTCATGCTAAAGGTATCACCATGGAAGGGTACGGTACGCTTTGGCAAACATGGGAAGTTGAACCCCCGGTATATTGGACCCTTTAAAATTGTAGCAAGAGTGGGACTTGTAGCTTATCAGCTAGAACTTCCATTGGAATTAGAAGGAATACATGATGTGTTTCATGTGTCAAACCTCAAGAAATGCTTAGTGGACGAAAGTTTGATCATACCTTACAAAGAAGCAAAGGTCAATAAACATTTGCAATTCATGGAGGAACCTGTAGAAATCATGGACAGACAGATCAAGAAGTTGAGGCGTAGTAAGATACCAATTGTAAAAGTACGTTGGGATTCCAAACGAGGGCCTGAGTTTACTTGGGAAAAAGAATCGGAGATACGTAAGAAGTACCCTCAACTATTTCAAACTACAAGTTGACTATGACAAAGCAAATTTCGAGGACGAAATTTCTACAAGTAGGGGAGACTGTGACAACACGCGAATCAGGTTTATATTAAAACTTTAATTTCGATGCATTTTGTTAATATGTTTAGATAAACATACTTCTTAGAAACATTAAGTAGAGAAATTATGTCATTAGTTGAGAACAATAGAACACCCATGCCATAAAATTTAGAAACAAGAATCCTTCTATGAAACATAATATATCCTTGTGACACAACGAGTGAAAATAAAGCGAGACAATGACTTCACATATTCATATATGTATATATATTTATAAGCATGTATGAATATATGATAATTATCTTATCTAATGCTAAATTACTTCTAATAAATAATTATCATATTAAAAAGTTATATGTATGTCACGACATACACACACATAGTAATATATAAATATATGTTCACATTTCGTTTATACATACATACATGCATAGGTTATTTAAATAAATAAGACACAACTCTTTATATTATCTACACATAACATCATTATATATATATATATATATATATATATATATATATATATATATATATTATTGTCCTTACATGCATGAGTATATCATGACTCACACACCTACATATATTCGGTATATATATATATATATATACACGGTTACATATACATATATACATACGTTAGACACACACACATAACAACAAAAACCTTACACCACCTTTAAATTACCCAATCCCTCCCCCATGCATTACCATCAAATCAAAACAATCTCTCTCTCCCTCTTATATTACTATCCACACACATCTACAAACACTTATATATTCTATCTTTATTATTATACATCTCGACACACATACACATATATACACATGCATATACACGATGCATATATATAAATATGCATGCATATATACGCATGATACACATACACATTATATCTCCCTCTCTCTATTCTCACACACTCAAACAAGAATATAAGACAAAAAGTCTTACACCACCTCTCACCCTCACCTCACTTTTAACCAATCCCCTCCTCCTCTCTACCCCATAACCGACTCCCCAATCCCCCTCTTCTCTTTTCTTTTCCCTTTGACCGAAAATCTCTATCTCTCTCCTCTCTATAATCGGCCAAAACACACACATCTCCACTCCCTCCTCATTTGTATTCCTAACACAAGAAAGCTCTCTCTTTCCTTCTCTCAATATTGCCAAGTTCCAGCCCCACTTTGGAAGCAAAGGAGCGACGGTTGGAAGATCACAAGGACACCACACGAGTACAAGGAGTTGGTCGACACAAAGGTTAGCTAGTTGGTTACTAAAGACTCCAAAATCATATTCTATCTACTCCCCTTTCCTATCACCATCCTTAACCGTCCCTAAACACCCATTCTCATCGTTTTTGAACTATAAAATGGGAGTTTTATACGGCTAAATCGCAAGAACACACATGCATGTATATGCATGTGTAAAAACTTGACATTTCTTAAACTAAAGCTATGATTTTGATACTATAACCCATACCCATTCAAAAGAAACGATTTTTATTCTAATATGAACCTTAAAACCCATGGGGGACGAGTACTTAAAATCATGGATACACATGCAAGTCTTGCATGTGTAATATCATGATCTTGGAAACCCATAACTTCCATTCTCGTATGTAGCATGAACTCTAAATCCATTCTATGCTTTCTACATTTCTTAACAGCCCACAATCACCTTGGAAACGTTGCACACAAGTGATAAGCTCAAGTGTAAGAACCACACCCCTTAACAAATAGTTATATGTGCATGCATGTATGTAAAAATGAAAACTACAACTTTAAAATGCTAATGTGTATGTCACGAAATTTTGATCAAGTTTAAATATGATTTTATTGTTGAAAATATTGTATAAAAGATTGGGTTTTGATGATAGGAATGTTATATTGTTAATTTTGTCCCAAAAACCAATTTCTAAGGTTTATAAGTATGTAAAATATAAAAAATTATGTTAACAGTTTTCTGCACAGAATGTATAACTAAAATAGGCACATAATAATGTTAGGATAACACTCAAAAAGTTTGAGTATTTATTGTTATGTCTAGAATAAGTTATAGATTTATTAAAATTCCTATAAATCTTGATAAAATCATCAAAAATAGCTACTGAGTGATAAAAATCCGAAGTATAATTTATCTCGGTATAAATATAGTTAAAAGACCTGGGAAAAATATTGAAACTAAAAATGTATAGGTTAAACTAATTATTTGCCATTTAAAATGTTTGTAAAGGCTAAAAATACGAATTAAATTGGTTACTGTTCAAAATATGAAGTAAATATTTTTCCCAATATTCTAATAATACTGGGAGGTCTCAGTAAAAATATGATAAATTTTAGTGACTGTTAAGTATTTATTTGTTATTTAATATAATAAATAGTGCAAAAATCATTTTATATAGTAAATGACCTCTTAAATTTAAGAAATTTCTACAGTAGCCTAAGAACATGATTTTTTTACTGTATAAAAAGTTTGGTAATTTTTACATATCGGAAAATATTTATTATAATATTAATGGGATTTAAAATGTTTAAAACTGTTTAAAATAGTAAACGAGCTTTAAAAATTCTGAAAATTTTACAGGAGTTATATAACATCAGTATGAGACTATATAAATACTTTCGGAATTTTTAGTGATCAGAATCATTATCTGGAAATTTTTGAGGATTTTAAACATATAAAAACAATTTTTGATACAAGTGGTTAATATAAAAATAATAGGGAATGAGTAAATAAAAATTTACCCAGACCCTTTACTGATAATTAGTAATGAGGAAAAACATATAAATATGTAAACCTATATCCATGTGTAATGGTTAAACTCGAAAGATTTTGAATACTTGAAAATAAGGTTAAATGAGAAACAATATCACATCAATGTTTATGGCATGGATATTTACTGAAATCTAAACATACACTAGGCAAGTGAACCAATCAAGATTTACCATCAACCCCTTCAATCGACAGATAACCAAACATCAGTAGCAGGTGAGTTCATGTGATCCCTTTTCTTTTTACTGTTTTGGGATACTGAAAGCATGCTCCATAAACTGTTTATAAAATTATATTTATGTGATAATGAACGTCCGTTTCATATAAAATTGCTTCCCCTAGACATTAAACATAATTTACAACCATTAACTCATAAGGAGAGCCGGTGAGTATATGGGTAGTACTACTTGGGGAATTCCCCACGCACAGTGGCCCGAAAGGGTGGCCTTGTAAAAGAAAGGTTGAAACCCCACTGAGGTTATTGTCAACCGTTGTGGCATATATTCTTATGATACATAAATGACCGAGAGCAGGAACGGGTCTCGGAATTGGGAAGTATATTTGGTTTGACCATGTTGTGGGCTAACAGTGTATGAGGCAAACCCCCGAGCATGGGACAGGGTTGGTTGTATTGTTATTGAATTATCACATGTTATACTTATTGTTACTATTGTGTCATATTATTAAACTCATGTTCTCACCAACTATTTAGTTGACGTATTTTAGCATGTCTTTCAGGTTGAATTGGTATGAGTAAGAGAACTGGAAGAGCTTCTAGAGGAATAGTGTGGCTTTAGAATGGATTTGATTTAAAAACAATTTATGTTATTGAATTATGTTTTATTGGGCCCTGCGTGGCAGTTTAGACAATTGTTGAGTGTTTGAGACTTTATTTGCTTTAGTTTGCTTTGGGCTATGAATTATTTAAACTATGCTTCCGCAAAGTTAGTTAAATGATTTGAAATCAATCGTCATGCCTTAATCCCCTCGGGTCGGGGTGTGACACATACTTCCATCTTTCTTCTTAACAAACAACACCGGTGCTCTCAAGGAGTTCTTGTAGCTGGGCTATCATTTCCTTTATTTCAGTGGGAGCCAAACGGTATGGCGTTTTGGCGACTGGTTGTGCCCCTGGCACTAAGTCGATTTGGAACTCAATTTCCTATTCTGGTGGTAATCCAGGCAATTCCTCAGGGAATACATCGAGGAAGTTACGCACCACGGGTACATCATCAATCGACCTCATATCCATAAGTTCCTCAATCATGTAGTCCAAGTAGGCTACACACCCTTGCCTCATCATAACATCAGCCTTGATCATCGAAATGATCTTCGGCGCATACATCGATTTATCACCATAAACGGTTACGGAGCTCCCATCCATCGCACGTAAACATATCATCTTTCGTCGACATATAATGTTAGCCTCGTATTTGGCTAACCAGTCCATACCCAATACTACATTGAAACCTCCCAAGGTAATAAGAAACAATTGTACAGGGAACTTATGACCTTTATCTCAATATAGCAATCATCTATAGCCTCAGTCACCCTGGTCATCTTACCAATAGCCATCTCTACATCAAATACCCGATCTATCTTCATAACCTTCCCAGAAAACCCATCACAGAAAGTAGAAGATACAAAACACATATTGGCACCAGAATCAAACAATACAGAAGCAGGAATATTGTTGATAGAAAAGGTAACTGTGACCACGTCCGGGTCCTCAACAGCATCATCCTTTGTCATCGTGAAGGCTTGTGCTTTCGCCTTATGCTTCTCCTTTCCTTTCTCCTCTTTCTTACCAGAGCCCGAAGCATCGGCCCTTGGTTGTCTGCAATACTTGGACAGATGTCCAATCCCATTGCAGTTGTAACATATGATAGTACCGAGATAATTGGCTGAAAAGTGCCCCACTTATCCAGAATGGCTTTTTCCACACTTACTGCAGAGGCTCGTTTCTTCTCGCTTTATCTTCTTGACAGAAGACTTTCGCTGCTCTGCTTGGCCTCTCCTGGTCTCGGAGGACCATTTCATCTTCGGTTCCTCTTTTACTGGCTCATCTGCTATCACATCATCCCATACAATACCATTGAGTTCGATAGTGGAGTCAAATGTCTTGGGAGCATTTTCTTTCACATGGATCCGCACCTTTGGAGGCAAACCCTCCATGTATAGTTTCACCCTGCGTTCCTCGGAACCGATCAAGTGAGGAACCAGTCTTGCCATTTCATTGAACATTGACATATACTGTAGATGATTCATACTCCCCGCTTTCAGGACTAGAAACTCCCGTTCCACCTTGTTCTACTCATTCTTTGGACAAAACTGCTTCATGACCAACTCCCTAAGTTCATCCCAATTCATCTTTTCCATATCAGCTGCAGTCTTTGATTGCTTGATGGTGTTCCACCAGTGAAGTACCTCCTCAACATAGAAGTGAGCTGCAAACTTGACAGCTTGATCAATTTGGCACTCACTGATGGAGATAACAACCTCCATCGTAGAAATCCAGTGGCATGTGGCCACTGCATCCTTCTTCCCATCAAAGGTTGGTGGGTTGCATCCTTTGAAGGATTTGTAATCACAACCCTTCAGTTTCCCAGACATAGAATCACCGCTCTTTGTCTCGATGATCACAGCATCCTTATCTCCCTTGGAGCTTTCCTTGGTTCCTTCAGAATTTTCCCACAATGCATCCTTTAATGCCTTAGCAATCATTGCCGGAATCCTCTCATCCATGATCTTGCAGGCTTCATCAGAAATGGCTTTTACCACAATAGGTTCTAGCATGAACTCTTCTTCGTTTTTCGGTTTCTCGTTGTGCTCGCTTTCTTCTTTATTGACAGGTTTCTCGGTCTCGACATGTGGCTCCTCTGTAGTCTGCACCGGTTTCCGTGGCCTGCCTTTTTGTCCAGCCATCTTAACTATCTACAGGATGCAACAATTGATGAGTCAGTACAGGAAATCAGTTTAGCACGAAATAAGTGTTGTAAATCGTTAATGACGTTGATCAGGAGTTATTAACCATTTACCTAACTCATAGGCTCTAAACATTTCCCATCCTATCTCCTCAAGGTGCATGACACTAACTACCTTTCTAACCTTACATCTACTTCTTAACTCATACATAGACATTTAGCTCATGGCATCCGTTCATCCATGGTTGGCAATCCGCATCATTTAATCCCATTCTCAGTTTAAGTCTTAGCATTTGGGATGCTAAGATCTCTCAAACTATGGCTCTGATACCAACTTGTGAGGCCCCGATTCCCGAGCAGCCCACAGAGGTTGGTTTTCCTCATAACACCTAGCTCTTAAACTTAAAACTTTCATAAATATGCAGCGGAAATTAAAACTTTTTCAGATACAAGATATAAGGAAAATAAATTGTATCAAAACATTATGATTGCCAACACCATCGGATTCTCTATCTTGATGCCCGAACTCCATGCCTTCTCTTACCGTAGCTTTAACCCGACATATATGCTAAAATGTCAGCTTACGCTGGTGAGTTCTAGTTTTATAAATCATTATAAAACATTTTAGTGAGTTTAAACATTTTTATCATGAAAGCATCATTACATACACATAAACCATAGCACATAACCATTTTCATCATCATATCCATATAACCATCGTCGTCATCATAACCATTGTCATTAATCATGAGCAGTGGGCTTATGCCGGCACAAGGCTCCATGTTTATAGTCCGATCGACTTTTATCATGTTTATAGCCCGATCAGCTCCGTGTTTATAGCCCGATCAGCTCTCATGTTTATAGTCCGATCGACTCTCATGTTTATAGTCCGGTCAACTCTGTGTTTATAGCCCAATCGGCTCCATGTTTATAGCCCGATCGACTATACATACCCTGTTATAGTCAGGTTGACTTTCATACTTACCCAGTGCAAGTACTGGGGCAACATTCATATATATCCCATAACAAGTATGGGATCATCGTCCATTCATCATACATGATACCTTAGCACCATATCATTATTCACTATAATCATCATATAATTCATATTAGCATTATAACCTCATTCATCATAGTCATTATGGCATCATAATCATGTCATGCTAGCATCATTTTGTTATATCATCATAAATCCTAGCATCATACGCAGTCATACTAGCATCACCATCATATCATGACGTCATAGTATCATGTATATACATCATGCTAGCATCATAGTCATACATCATATTTCCATCCTAGCAACCTAGGATTCATGTCATAACATTCTACAACGATCATCATAGTTGTCATCATAATGCACGTCATCATACTACCATCATCATATCATATCATTACACTATTAGTCATCATAACTCATCTGTCATGCATTCATCATACTTAGCATATTCTCATGCATTAATTCATCGTACGCCAAACATTTATCATCATAACATATGTCAGCCCAAAACATGAGTACACGTAAAGTGTTGAAATAGGGCATCTAGAACTCACCTGATAGTAGCTCCTTGTCTTCTTGTACATAGCCTCATCACATTCCATTCTAAGACTTAGAATTTATTCTAAGTCCTCATAGCCTACTAGTTACCCCCTCGTAATACAAATTCTCGAATCTGCATAGGTATTCGAAACTGCGGGTTCATGAAGTACCCCATACTCGAACTTTATGGAGTTCTCGAAGTACCCATGGTACTCAAAAACCTATGAGTACACGAAATGTTGTACCGAAAGCCCATGAGGAAACGAACTATTGTACTCGAACATTTAGTTCTCGAAACCACATATACTCGAAGGGATTCGAGTATCCAGTTCGAGCACAATTCCGGGTACTCATATTTTCATCTCAAAACATCTCAGAAATCTATCTAAGACACTGGGGGAAGCTAGTTCTAGGTTCCTGATGTTGTTACCAACACGTTGAAACCGCAAAGTCCCGAACTTTATGCATAAAGGTGTGAGCTTTATGCATAAGTTCACTTTCGTATAAAAATCCTGACTTTTTAGTTTAGAACGCTTACTTGTAGTTAGATGATCCTGCTAGTAGCTACTCGCGTTTTCCTTCTCCTTCTTGAGCGTTTTACAGCCGGTCTTTGAAGTTTTCGAACTTAATGTCGAGTGCTTGAGAGAAACTGTGCTTACAACCAAAGGTGTGCACGTTTCCCAAGGCACTCATATATATAGGCAAGGTTGACGAACTGGTACTCAAAAATGGACGTTCTCAAAATAAATTTGGAATGCTGCATTTCGTGAACTTAAGTTCACGAATTCCATTTCTAGTTTTTTATTTCGTGAACTTGCCTTAGTTTATTTTCCATCTGTTTTCCCACAAGCTTATTATTCGTTGCGCATTCACAAATTCAAATAATTTGTATTTAGGAAAATTTGGGATGTGACATCATTCCAATGTCTTTGTTTTGCTTTCTCAGCTTCTCACAGATCTTGATAAATCCTCCTTGTAGATTGAGGGTGAGACGATCCTTAATAGCAGAGTCTTGTTCCAATTGGAACACTCGTTCTTGCAGCCATTCAAGATCCACAGACACCTTCTCGGGCATATAAGGCAATTCTGATCGTAGTGGCGCCTTTCCTTTATCTTTTCTTGTCTTGGGAGGTGATGGTGGTGGTTCTAAGAAATGGATGGGAATTGGGGAATTTGGAGGAGATATGTGAGTATGTGGAGGAGATGGTGGTTTGGTTTGGTTTGGGTGGATTTGGTGGTGGTGGAGGTATGTGGTGGAATATGAGTTTGGGTGGATGTTGTGGGTTGTGTGGGTGGTTTAGGTTTTGGTGGTAGTGGTGGTTTTGGCTGAGTGGGTTTAGGTGGAGGTGGTGGAGGCGGTGCCGAAGAAGACAAAGATGTGCCTGTGGTCTTCTTCTTCAATCGTGGATCTCTTGTCCTTTTGGACATCATTTTCAGTCTCTTCTTCTTTAGAGCCGTCTCAGGAGTTGGAACGTAATCAGTTCTTGGAACTCTTCGCGTTCAACTCTTGATAATGGTGGAATAACATGCTCAGGTTCGCGGATGAATAATCCTTCTCCTGATAAAGATGATTCTGATGATGATTCTTCAGCGGCTTGACTAGCTTCAACAGTTGTGCCTGCAGGAAGATGATCATGCTCATCAGCAATGAAGGCAGTGGTTCCCGCAGGATGAAGATCATGCTCTTAAGCAACAAAGGCTGCAGGAGTGCCTTGATCTTCAACTTCCTCTTCTAATCTAGCAAATAACCTTCCAAACTTCTCAAGAGGGCGCTCGCTGATGTATTGCTTCTTTCCTCTCTTGTTCATCATCATGTAAGAGAAGATGTCTTCCCTTATCCTCTTAATTCCCAATGTCCCGATAGTTGGAACAACATTTTGATGACGCTTGTCGATCACGATCTGAATAAATCTGGGAAAGGCCAAGAATCTTTCTTTCCGTTTCCCTTTGATATTAGCGTGCATGTCCCTGAATATCATCCTAGAGTAGCTGAACTCAAGACCCAAAGCAATGGCCACCATGCAATAACTGAAGATCGTAACCTCCCTTTCTTCCCGATAAGCACTGAGTAACCACGTGCGCCAAATATTTCCAATAGGGGTGGAGAAGCTTCTTCTCTGTTGGAAGTCCCATCCTATGAATAGTAATCTGCACGAGCTCATGATCAAGCTCAACTGGGTCAGTAGCTTTGTCACCGAACTGTAAACATTCCCGGAGGATCTGCTCTGTAATAATGATCGGTTGCCCCTGAACCTTTCCTATCAGGCTCATGTTTCCATTGGCGTTAGTGCGCTCGGTAATGGAGTTCCAGAAGTCGTGAATGACTCAGAGATAATCTCAGGATGCTCCATAATCGCATAGCTAACCGGAGAAAATATCAGTCCTTCCACCATGCTTTTGAACATGGCATGCTTCTCTGGAGGAACTCCGACATAGGCTGACATGTTGTGATCTGGCACAAAGCGTAAATCACCAATCTGAAAAAAAAACAAGTTAATTTAGTTAAAGATAAAATAAAATTAAAGTTAAAGTTAAATGTCAAAACTAAAAATTAAATCCTAAGTCCAAGTTCAAGTCAATCGAGTTTAGTCAAAATCACCAAGTCAAAATGGAGTTCACGATTTTCAGGAGTTCACGAAATGTTAGAAGTTCACGAAGACTTTAGAGTAATCGAAATTTGGTTGTTCTCGAAATTTCGTATTTGAAATTGAAGTTCATGAAATTTGTTCACGAAATCCAAGATTCCCTCAGTTAACGTTTGAAAGTACTCGAAAACCATTTTTGTCCCATAAATTTTTATTTTGTGGTTAAAATTTTACCAAAATCTCTACCTAGGTTCACCTAAGTCAGATCTACAAGGTGTTAGGAGTGGATTTTTGATTTCAAGTACAGAAAACAAGATCGCCAGGAGATAGAAAGATCGTGCTCGAAAAATTGTGGTACTCGAAGTTCAGCCTTCTCGAAGTATTTATAGGACAATTTTGAGTAGAATAATTCAAATACGCATTTTGAGTACTATTATTTCTAAAAATTTCTAACTTAAATAAAATTAAACTAAATTAAATAAAACAAAAAAAAATAAAATAAAATAATTCAAAAACTTTCGACGAGTTCAAAGTTGAGTCTGGTCAATTTCGTGGGATCAAATCTATATCAGAAATTTGACCACCTTAAAATAATTTCTTTACAGAAACCCAACCTTAAAATAATTATTCCCCACCAATGATTTCCACTCGTTTATCCATAATTTCAAAAATAAGACTCATGATCAAAAATTTTCTAACGGTTTTGAAAATCCTTTTAGGAAGTTTATGAACAATTAGAGAGTAAAACCAAATTAGCATGCAACCTAACAATTTTGTGAAATCTTTTGTTTCAAACTTTGATTGTGTTTCAACAAACTTAAAACGTTTCTACAGAGTTTAAGGTGAGAAGAGAAAAGAACAGATCTATTAGATTAGAATCAAGAACAAGAAGGGGTTCTATCATCTTTGTGCTAATTGGCATCTTTTACTTTACTGATCTTCAGACACATTGGCCTTAACGTCACACATCCAGGTCTTTGCTTACGCGAAGCAGAATATGCTTCAGTAAGTATTTCCCGCTCTTTGTTTGCACAAAACATGGAAAATACCCGAGTTTTTCAAAACAATTTCAAGTTTATCGAAACACAATCTTGTTTTGACTCAAAGACTTACGCAAAAAGTCAAATAGTTGTTGCATTCTTCCGGTTATTTGATTTTCCTTACTTCTCTCTTATTTATATATTTAATATTTTCAATGATCATGTCCAATCCTTTCATTAGGAAAACTTGTTTTAACTTCTTAGAGATTTATAGTTATCTAAAGTTTTTATTCTTTAGAAATTGTGTTTAGGCAGCGAATTTCTAAGTGTCAGAAATCATTTCACTTCCCAATTGAACCACTTCACTTGACCATCCAAATAAAATCTTTTTGTATTTTTCTTAAAATTTGAAAATGTAAAATCTTTTTGTTGGTTTCTTAAAATTCACTCTCCCTAAACTTGTAGATCATCTTAGACTGACTCAAAAACCGAAATCTCTATTCGAAGACTGAAAATATTTTTGTTGTTTTTGTAAATAGACTCAAACACCGAAAATATTTTTGTTGTTTTTGTAAATATTCTCCCCCTAAATTTGTGATCTAAAAATTAAAACAAAACAAAACACAAATTTTACAGTATTTACCAAAATGTTTTAATCAAAACTTATTAGTTTGAGAGAGGCAAGTAAATGGTGGAATCGAGCTATGTCGAACGGTTTTGTGAAAAGATCCGCCAGATTATCATCTGTGTGGACCTTTTCAAGATGGATCAATTTCCGTTCGAAACAGTCGCGGATAAAGTGAATCCGGATGTCAAATGTGTTTAGTTTTAGAGTGTTGTACCGGATTCTTGACGATCTGTAGAGCGGCTTCATTATCACAATAAATAGGAGAGTCAAGAAAGCTCAAAGCGTAATTGAGGAGTTGTTATTGCATCCAGATAACCTGAGAACAGCAACTGGAAGCAGCGACATACTCAGCTTCCTTAGTGGAGGTAGACACGATTGTCAGTTTCTTGCATTACCACGAAACAAGGCGATCTCCTAAGTATTGACATCCTCCTGAGGTTAATTTCTTGTCTAAGTTGCAACCACCAAAATCACTGTCAGAGTAAGAAAATAAACGAAACTCAGAGTTCTTAGGATACCACAAACCGAGACGAGGTTTCCCGACGAGGTAGCAAAAGATTCTCTTGACAGCAATCAGATGAGAAGCCTTCGGATTTGCTTGATATCTAGTACACTGGCATACAGAAAACATGATGTCTGGTCGGCTAGCAGTGAGGTACATCAGTGAGCCAATCATTGAACGATAAAGGTGCTGTTCAACATCTTCACCATCAGAATCCGAAGTCAAGACCGGACGAGCAGCCATTGGTGTGGATGCGGGCTTTGATTCCAACAAGTTGAACTTGGTGAGAATGTTGGTAACGTACTTGCCCTGATGAATCAGCACACCCTTAGGATCCTGCTTTACCTAGAGACCCAAGAAAAAGGTCATCTCCCCCATTGCACTCATCTCAAACTTTTTCTTCATCACAGCTTCAAATTCATTGCATAGCACCGAGCTCGTAGAACCAAAAATGATGTCATCCACATAGATTTGGACGAGAATCAAGTCATCCCTATCTTTGCAAATGAACAATGTCTGATCGATGGCTCCATGGGTGTATCCATAAAAGGCTTTGTCTAGCTTGTAGACATGGTCGGGAAACTGCGAATCCTCGAACCGTGGGGGCTGACACACATAGATCTCTTCCTTGACCTTTCCATACAAGAAGGCAGTCTTCACATCCATATGATAAACAATGAAGTTCATGAAGGAAGCATAGGCCAAAAAGATGTGAATAGCTTCATGTCTTGCGACTGGTGCAAAGACTTCTTCATAGTCAATCCCCTCCTGTTGGTAAAAGCCCTGAACTACCAACCTAGTTTTATTTCTGATGATCACACCCGAATCATCTCTTTTGTTTCTGAAGACCTATATGGTTCCAATTGGCAGTTTCCCCTTGGGAAACAGACCCAGATTCCACACCTTGAGCTTTTGAAACTGCATCAGTTCTTCATGCATCGCCCCAACCCAACTTGACTCCTTAAGAGCCTTCTTGACATTCTTGGGTTCGACCTGCGAAATAAAACAGGAATAAAAACAAGAATTAATTGGACCTGATTAACTTCTTGTGATAGTTCCTTTAGGCAAGGTGTCCTGAGCTAGAATGGATCTGCTCCGATGAGAACTCCTTCTGAAAGAGGTCCATTGATGTTTTCGACTGGATGATTGTTGTTGATGCTTAGAGTAGGAACTTCCTCCACAGCTAAATTGTCTAGCAAGTTGCTGATGTGATTCAGTTGATCTTCACTAGAGGAAGAGATGTTGTCAACAGGAGCGGTTTCACTTGCTGCAGCTCAATTATCCACACATTGTTCCTCAGGGATGTGGTCCGAGAACGGTGGATTATCAATGGTCTGGTGTTCCTTCGGAGTTGGTTAAACTGACTGAGAGGTCTCCGAATCTGATGGGATGACTTCATTGATCGGATTTGGCTTAAATGGCCCGATCATACATGCCTGGTGGGTCAACAGTCAGAAGCTTAGGATCACACGGAACGTAGTCAACCCTATAGTCCACGTCATCATCCTTGTAGAAGCTGTCGTTAGGTTCAGATGGTCCTTCACTCTCAGATGAAGTGTTGAATGGCTCAAATGTAGAATCATACTGAAATAACCAATTTGGACCAAAATCGGCATCGGTGTTGTTCATCTCTTGCCAATCAATATAGTTGACTCCACAATCATCTGAGTCTTCTTGTTGTATACCCGGTAGGCAGCTTTCTCAGACGAATATCCCACAAAGTAACACTCATCAGTCTTGTCATCAAACTTGTTGTTTGGCTCGGTGTGGAGGAGAGTGCAAGGATAACCAAATGACTTGAAATGATCAACCTTTGGCTTCTGGTTGAAGAAAATCTCATAGGGAGTCTTCTGATGGTGTTTGTTCAATAGTGATCGGTTTTGAACGTAGCAGGCTGTGTTAACATCTTTAGCCCAAAAAAAATATTGGCAGTTTAGACTCTGACAGCATGGTCCGTGCAGCCTCGATAAGCGTTATGTTCTTTCTTTCAGCAACACCATTTTGCTGAGGTGTACGAGCTGCACTGTGTTATTGATCAATTCCCTTCTCATCGTAGAAATCAATAAGTGTCTAATTTCTAAACTCAGTGCCGTTGCCAGTTCTGATCACCTTAACCTTTAAATTCTTCTGATTCTCGATCAGGGTGATAAACTTCTTTAGAATCTCTGGTGTCTCATCTTTCTTGGCCAGAAAGAACACCCAAGTAAATCTAAAATAATCATCTGTTACAACAAGACATTATGACTTCTTCCCGAAACTCAGGACGTTAACCGGTCCAAAGAGATCCTTATGAAGAAGCTGCAGAAGTGATGTAATTGAGTTGAACAGTTTGGGCTTGTGGGGTATCTTGTGTTACTTCCCTTTGGCACAAGCGATGCGCTTCTCAATTGTAGAGAAGTCTTTAGAAGGTAAGCCAATAACATGATCTCCCTTAGCTAGTCGGTTAACATTCTTCAAATTGACATGACCCAGTTGGCGACGCCAAAGCAAACAGTCATTCTTCGATGCCTTAGAAAACAAACAGGTGTTTTCAGTGAATGAATCAGAATTCATAGTTATGATATAGGCATTGTTGATTCTCGGAGTCCTCATCAAGATCCATTTCTCCAGGACGAAAAATCCGGGCTTTAAGATAAGACACTCTTTATTTGTGAAGTGTGTTAAAAACTCTTGTCACAGATCTGAGAAACACTCAACAAGTTGTGGTTGAGTTCTTCAACATAATACGCATCTTCAAAACTTAAAGTACCATTTGTAAATGTGCCCTTCATGTTGATTTTCCCACCTTTATCTCCAGCAAACGAGACATATCCTCCATTAAATGGTGTGACTTCATGCAATTGAGAAAAATCCCCAGTCATATGCCAGGAACAGCCGCTATCCACGCACCAAACATTTTTCAGCTTATTAGGCCGTCCCTGCATAACACACACATTTAATGAGAAATGGGTACCCAAATCATAACAGACTTAGGTACAAGTGGAACATGAGGCCCTTTCTTGATAATCCCTTAGGGCTTGTCTGATTTAGCCCCGACATTTTTGGGCCTTACACCACTGCCATGATCAATTGGCTTTAAATGAGGTCTCACATGTGGCTTATTCTTCCACTGTGGTTTTCTTTTAGTTTTGGAAACCTTTGATTTTTGTTTATGAAAACCAGATTGATTTTGTTTAGCTGGTTTGGCCTTCTTGGTAGTGGGATGATTCTGAGTTACCTTCTGAAGTTTCACCCTAGGCTTGGAGGATTGGTCAGTCCTCATTGATCTATTGGTAGGTTTAGCCTTGGGTGTGACCTTCTGATTCTTCCCATAGAAGAATTCAGTGGGTCGGTCCAGACAGTGTCTTGCAATGTGGCCTGGTCTCCCACATGCATAGCAACATACCTTGTCATGAAAATCTCTCGGGTCAAATGGCTTTACATCACAATCACCTTGACCAGGAGAAGTACTTGTGGAGGCTTGTTCCAATGACCCAGTTGGAACATAAGGTTCACAGTTAGGGTTCAACTTTGAACCTGCCTCTTTGGTGATCGTGGAATGAGCCATGTTTACCTGCTTTAAAGGTGAAGAATCTAATTCTAAGACATAATTGTTTTTAACATCATCACCAATTTTAACAAAAGTAGTATTAAAATTCTTAAACATTTCATTTTGTTTGATTTTAATTGTTTCAAATCTTCCAACAAAATCAGTTTTTGGAACAAAATGTGATTTGCTAGATGACGTTGAACAATCTGTGCTCCTCCCAGCTCTTCTTTCTTCCTCCTTCTCCCTTAGACCTGTAACACTTAACCTATCTCATTTGACTTTTCATCCACCTCTGCCATGAATATGTGGCTCAAGGTCATCTCAAGCTCCTACACTTGATCACTCCAATCATAAGAGTCGGTTTCCTGAGTCACCAGTGCCTTGGATGTGCTTGCTCCTCCCCTAGCTGCAGCCTTCTCATCTGGCTTCTTCTCTGCCTCCTTCACCACCTTGGGCAGCTTACATTCCTGAGCAAAGTGACCCGGCTGGTCACAATTGTAGCACCTCAGCTTTGATTTGTCTTCCCTAGGTTGTTTCCAAAACTGTTCCTTCCATACTTTTTGATGAACTTCTTAGCACGAAAGACTGCCATCACCGTCTGCCATGAGATATTCATTTCATCTACATCAGCTGGGTTAATTTGCTCTAAGTTTTCTTCAGTTAGATTGGCCAGTGCCAATTCTCCAGCAATGAATGCATTATAACTATTCATGAATCCTTTGAACAGCAGCAGATTCTCCTCACTTTCTGGGATGATTTTGGGCACTGAACTGACTTGCCCTGAAGAAAAGAATGCAGTCTCAAAAGGAACAGACTGAGATGAAGGGGTCGGGTAATGCTGAGATCCAGAGGCTTGAAAATTGATGGCAGACAAGAGAGCAGCATTCTTAGAGGCAGGAGTAATGCCCATAGAACTGGCATGATTAAGTGCTCTTTGTTTGTCATCCATGTCATATGAGTTGATGATGGAGATCAACTCACTGAGAGAAGTCTTATACATATCCTTTGTCCTCCTGATAGTAGTGCAGTTGGAGTTCCAGTTGTATGACAATGAATTCAAGAGTTTCTTGTTAACTTCTCCCTTTGACATTTCAATCCCAGCACTAGTCATCTCTATCATCAGATGAGTAAATCGGTTGAGTTGGGCTTCTAGGAACTCTCCTTTGACATGATTAAACATGTTGAACCGTTTCCTCAACATGTCTTTGCAACTTTCTCGCATATCCTCATTCCCTTCAAATCGTTCCACTAACGCATCCCAGAGTTGTTTGGCGGTTTGGTGCTCCTTTAATCCAAGAGCCACATCAGTTGACAGTGTCTTAGTTATTGATGTGCATGCCTTGTCATCCTTCTCTTTCAATAGGATGTCGTTTTCTGTGTACAACTTCGGATCTTTGGGAATTAGCCTATTTAACTCACTCTGGTAAATAGGCACATAAGGCCCCTCCTCAATCGATCTCCATAACTTCGGGTCCGCATACTTGATGAAAGACTGGAATCTGAATTTCGAGTCTTAGAAGTTATCCCCTAACACAAGCCTTGGTGGCTTAGTTCCGGTGCCAATCTCATTATCCAAGTTCAGAAGGTTGGATAAGTTGGTGAGATTTTTGGATGCCATGACGAACAGGAAATTTTCTAAGTCTAAGTTCTCAAAATCCTCACGTGTTTGAAATCCCAAGCAGTTCATGAAGTCCAAGCTGTACTCGAAGCTCCAAGTGTTCAAAATCCCAAGTATTCGAAAAACTGTTCTCGAAGGACAAGTTCTTGAAATCCCAAGTGTACTCGCAATTCTGTTCTCGAAGTGTGTACTCGAAATCCCAAAAACCAGAAACAATTCTTCTAAGGCTGTTGAACTTAAACAGGAGTACTCGAAAACCAAATCTCAACAAACTGTACTCAAAATTCTGTTCTTGAAAAAAACTGTACTCGAAAAACAGATCTCGAAAATTTGAACTCGAAAACACTTGAAAATTTTCCACAGAAAAATTCTTCAACATTCAGAGTCCCAAATTTTAACAGCAGCTGGATGATGAAGAGAAGATCAATAAAGTGTCAAACTTGCATGAAAAAGCTTTAACCTTGATGTAGAACATAGCTCAAAGGCTCTGATACCACTTATAGGTCCAAATCTTATCAAGACACGAGCTTTATGGCTCCGATCAACATCAAATGACTCTAAAATGTGCGGAATCCATAGTAGAATCACAAGAAGAGATAGAAAAATGCTTTCTTTGTATATTTCGTGAAGTTCGCGAAAAACAGTGCCTTACTACGTCTTGAGAGCACTTGTCTCGAGAATCCAACCCTAGAACAGTACAAAATTCGTCTATATCTACTATTCTAGGAATACTCGAACCCTATACACGAAAATTGGTTCGAATACTCGAAAATCTAAGTACACGAAAATGTCAATACACGAAAATGCTCAAAATCAGGTCTTCAGCTCATCACAGATTGACTTTGTCAGTCTTCGTCTTTGATTGGGCTCTACATTAGTGTCATCAAAGACCTTTGCATCAATGTTTAGCATAGCAAAGGTTTGTTTGTCAATTGCTTTGACATAAGAAAGAGGGGCAATATGACAAATAGTGTTTAAGTCATTAAAAAAGCAGGCTATAACAAACCTGGGATACATTAGAAACTTGGGGGCCTTTTGGTGATGAACCAAATTGTCAAAGATGATTTGAGACAAGCTTACCTTCTTGTTGGTGATAACTCCATACATGACATATTGCATGTCATATGGCATTTCTCCCCAACTTGCTTTTTGAGAAAGATGCTGAAGAATGCTGTGATACAGAAACTTGTACTTGGGATAGAGATAAGCGTTGTACAAGGTTCTGGTCTTAAGATCTCCTTGGTAATTACACTGAACAGATTTAGTATGAAAGAGCCTAAGAGGGACAGTTGTAGGAGCATCAGTGTTAACAAGATTAAGGGCAAGACCTGTCAAGGAAGGGGTGATCGTAACTTGTTGACCAGCAACCTCAGAGGCTATGCTTTCAACAATGTTGTCTTTAGTTACCAAAGCAATGTTTGCCCAGAATTGGTTAAGGGCAGAGACAGAAATAGGAGGGTTCATAGTAAGAGCAGTTTGAACAAAAGAATTTGAGAGAGTATCGATCACCTCATCATAGTGGGGGTATTCAAAAGACTTTGTGAGGTATGTAACAAGGTTGTGTACTGGCTTGAGTTTCAATGATTCAATCACCATGGATGTTTGTAGAAGATGAATAGACTTGCGAAAAATTTCAAGATTTTTGAAAAAGATCGAAGTAAAAGTAACCGTTTCAAATGAAGAACACAATTATAGAACTTGCATTATTTTTGGGAGAGAAAGATGGAGTGAAAGAAACCGTTGCAAAGTATATGCGAGATCTTAGGAAACCGCTGATACTTATAGCAAAAAGGAAAAAGTCATTTTTAGGGTTTTAACCAAAAGACAAACCTATAAAAAGAGGAGAGAGACAAACAAAAAAGACAAACAAGTACTACCATGCAAAATCTTGAAGTACAGATAGTCTTTTGTCTGGAATGAAGCTAGGTCTGATGCTATTACACTAAATCATCATGAGCATTAAGTTCAGACGACATCAGTTTAAATGCACCGAGCCAGACGACATTACTGACAAACAACTACTCTTAATCAGTAGAAGCATTTTTAGTTTGAATGTGATTAACTTCATAAATCAAGATGGTCATGAAGTTTCTGAAAATTAGGGTAAGAACGGAAGATGAAAACGAAGGATTTGGGAACGACGGATATAAATAGGGGAATAGAACTGGTGGTCAACAAAGTCAAAGGGTAAAAAGGTAAAAACAACGGAGAGAATGATAACCACGGAGCAAATACTGATGGTCATAACCACAGAGTAATTACTGAGGGTCACAACCACGGAGAGAATGTAACAACGGATATGGTGTAACATGGAGAGATATAAACAGTGGATTATAACACATGTATATCCACTATGGTCTATTCGTGGTTAGGTATAACCATTGCAGAATGAACCAAGGTTATTCTTTTAGTGCTTATCCCTTTGTCCGTTGTTAGGATGATTAATGAATTATCCTTTAATTTATAATTAGAGATTTAAGGACAATACTTAAACCTTATTTTATCAAACAATTAGCTCATATTTATCATGCCAATTTTGAGACAAATTTAGAGAAAGTTGAAGAGTCTAATGGTTTGGTAAATATGTCTGCAACTTGGTCAGTTGTTGATACATGTTCTGGGACAATTAGTCCTTTTTTTCAAAACACTCTTTTATGAAGTGGTGTCTTATTTCAATGCGTTTTGTTTTGAAATGATAGACAGTTCTTTATTATATTTTTAGAAGCCTCACTATCTATCAAAAGTGGAGTCTTTAACTCAGTTATTCCAATGTCCAGTAGTTGGTATTGAAGCCATAAGATTTGTGCAGTGCAATGTGCTGCTACAATGTATTCAGCTTCAGCAGTTGAGTTAGACATAGAGGTTTGTTTCTTGCTTTGCCATGAAACCAAGCAGTTTGCAAAGAACTGGAATCCTCCTAATGTTGATTTTCTTGTAAGATAGCCTCCTGCATAATCACTATCTGAAAAGGCAACAAGCTTGCAAGATTGATTAGCAGGATACCAAATACCGAGTACAAGAGTACCTTTTAGGTATCTGAATATCCTTTTCACAGCGGATAAGTGAGATTGTTTAGGAAAGGATTAGTATCTTGCACAAACACATGTAGCATACATGATGTCTGGCCTTGATGCAGTTAGGTACATCAAATATCCAATAATGCATCTATAGAGAGTTTTATCTACAAGTTCACCATCATCATCTGGTGATATTCCAGAGGCAGTTGCCATAGGGGTAGAAATTTTTTTACAATCAGTCATTTGAAATTTGCTCAAAAGATCTTTTATGTATTTAGATTGATGAATGAAAATTCCATTGGGAGTTTGATTGATTTGAACCAATAAAAGTTCCTTATCTACCCGTTTGATAAACAATGTTTTATCAATGGTTCACCTTGTGAATTTATTTGAAAGGAGGAATTGAGAAAAAGTATCATACCAGGCTCTTGGGGCTTGTTTCAAACCATATAAGGTTTTGTCCAGTCTGTATACCCAGTCAGGATGATGAACATTATCAAAACCTGGTGGTTGACAGACATAGACTTCTTCTTTAATGGTTCCACACAAAAAGGCACTTTTTATATCCATCTGAAACAATTTTATTTTATGGGATATAGCAAATGCAAGGACGAGTCTGATTGCTTCTAATATGGCCACAGGAGCAAAGGTTTCATCATAGTCAATGCCTTCTTCTTGACAGGACCTTGAAATATAAATCTAAGTTTGTTTTTGACTACAATGCCCCTGTCATCAGTTTTATTTCTGAATATCCATCCAGTTCCAATATGGTATTTTACTTTGTGTGATGGGCAGAGGGTCCAAACATTTTTTCTTTTGATATGAATCAGTTCATCCTGCATAGCTTCCACCCAATTATTGTCCTTTAGAGCCTCTTGGTACTTGGAAGGCTCTATTTGAGACAGGAAGGCAACATGAAGACAAAAGTTTGAGATTTGACTTCTTGTTTGAATACCTTTATTTAGATCACCTAGGATTTGTTCAAGAGGGCGATTCTTGTTATAGGGAATGATGTCCAAACAGTTTTTGTAGAAGCAGCTTCAGAGGAGGAAGAGTTTTCCAGCACGAGAAGGAGATGTATCAAGATTGGGAGCATGTTCCTGTTCAGAATGATTTATAGATTGGGAGCATGTTTTGGTTCAGAATGATTTATTGGTGTGATGTCAACAATTGGAGATGTAGATGTTGACACATTCTCCTCATGATTTTGAGGATTTATTGGATGAGAAGGATTAGGAGAGAAAAACTGTGATCCAGAGAAATCTTCGATTGATTACAAATCTTCAGAAGTTTGACAGGATTATGAAGAAGGAGACATTGATGGAACAAGAGGAAGATATGTGAAATTCTAAAAATCAAACAAGTCTTCAGGAGTTGAAGGAAAAGAAGAGGAAGATGAGAATTCACTGAATTTAACATCTATGGTTTCTTCCACAATCTTTGTTCTAAGATTGTAGGCTCTATAAGCTTTTGAGGTTTAAGAATATCACACAAAGTATCCTGAATCCACTTTTACAACAAATTTGGACAAAGAATCCTTTGTGTTTAAGATAAAACATGGACATCCAAAAATTCTAAAGAAGGAAATGGGAGGCTTTATGTTGTGAATGACTTCATAAGCAGTCTTATTATGTCCTTTCACAATATGAACTCTGTTTAAGACATAACAAGCAGTGTTTACTTCTTCAGCCCAGAAAGACAGAGGCAATCCTAAGTCTGCAAGCATTGTTCTTGTAGCCTCAATAAGTGTCCTATTCTTCCTTTCAACAACTTCATTTTGAGCAGGAATTCTAGGAACATTATATTGTCTCATGATTCCTTTAAAGGTATAGAATTCCTCAAGAGTATGATTCTTGAATTCAGTCCTATTGTCACTCCTTATTATTTTAACTAGAAGATCAAATTGTCTTTCAATCTAAGTGATAAGGGCCTTAATTTTATCAGAAGTCTCATCTTTGTTGTATAAGAAAAAGGTCCAGCAAAATCTAGTAATCATCTACAACAACTAGGCAGTAGTTCCTTTTAGCTAAACTAGCTACCTTCACTGGACCAAAGAGATACATGTGAAGCATATGAAGACAGGCAGTTGTTTTGGATTTTCTCAATTGACTTATGTGATGATTTATGTTTCTTTCCTTTCAAGAAAGATTCACATTAACCTTCAAAGCGAAATTTTATAAGTTAATCCTCTTACAAGTGAAAGATTTGAAAGCTTATGGAGAGATTGATGATTACGATGACTGAATCTTCTGTGCCAAAGGGCAGTTTCAAAAGATGAAGCTTTAGCTACGAAACATGTGGGAGTTGTGGACTGAGAATCCATTGTCATGTCAACAACACAGATATTAACACTTCTCTTAGATGTTAAGAGAGTGTGTGGTCTATCAAGACCTTTATTTTAAAATTTATTTCAGGGGAAAGAATTTTGCAGCTGTCTTTGGTGAAAAATAAACTATAGTTTTTGTCTGCCAGTTGAAATACACTCAAGAGATTGAACTTGAGGTTTTCAACTAGACTAACATCCTTAAAGTGAAATTTTCCACTAGAGACAGAGCAAGACCCAATTATCCAACCCTTTGCATCATTTCCAAAGGATATTGATCCTCCATTCTTTGGAATTAAATTATTGAGAAAATATCTGCATCTAGTCATATGCCTAGAGCCTCCACAGTCCACATACCATAAATTATTCTGGTTTGAAAAAGCTCTCTGCATATAGGATTAAATGCAATAGGTTAGATATGCGTCTTGATTTATTTAGACAAGGAAAGAAACTTTTTGGGTGTATATTTTATTTTTGCACATTGTACATCAGTTTTTGCATCATCCGAATTAGTTGTTACTGGTTTTGGTTCAGTATGTCAATTTATGAGTTCACAGAAGGTGGATTCACAACAGCTGATGAATAATGAGTAGGGTTAACTGTTGGTGAGTAGAAAGGATATGTTCCAACAGTTGAGGGTCTAGGAATGGGAGCTAAAGGTGGTGGTGTATGAACAAATGGATGTTGAGCTAGTCTTATTGAACTTACTAGTTCATTATTTAGGGAATCATATTAGGAAGAAATATGGGAGATAGGGGTTCAGACGCTATTTCTTCCACCTTATTGTCAATTGGAGTATAATCAATAAGTGAGAGAGTTTGATTATTCACGATTCCGAACTTTGCCTTGCCGTGAACTTGCTTCTTAAGAAGTAATCTAAATCCTTTGCAAGATTCTACTCATTTTTCACAACTAACTTTTGTTGTGGGTCAATTTTATGGCCTGAGATTCCGGATATTCGAGGATAATCCAGAATATGGGATTCTTAACTATCCTCAATATCCTGAATACTGTCACTAATCGATCTCTTTCTTTGTATAGCATGACTTATTCTTGCAGGTTACTTATTATGGACTTGATTTTACCTTAAAACTCGTGATAAAGTCAAAGGAAACGTGGTGAACATGGTAAATAACTGTTACAAGTGGAGAACAAGTCTCAAACGGTCATGTTGACTAGATTGGACCTAAAGACTTCGGGATTTACTTGAAAGGGACGGTTACACGTGCTTAAATGGCATTTAAGTGGAGTTATAACAGAATAATAACAGCTGGAGACGTGGTAGCTGTCATAATTAAAGACATGGTCACAATTCCGAGATTCTTGTCGGGATACTCAGAAATATAGTTAATTTAGCTGTTACAAAATGTTGTATATAAAGAAATGACTGATGATCGATTAGGGACGATTTTTTATCTTCATTTTTACTGCATTTTCTCTCAAACACACACATATTCAAGCAATTGTAGCACTGAGTCTCGATCATCCAAGCTCCAACACTTGTATTTTTATCGGTTAGTTGATAATAAACTAGGCAGAGTGACATTTGTCACATCCAGAGGTTTTTATGCCGGCAATCCTAAGGGATTAACGGCTTTTCCACGTATAAATATCGTGTGTAAGCTGTTTATTTCATTTTCGTATTCTGAAATATTCCCGGGGATCCCTGGGGATAATTTTATCGAATTTTGCTTATAAACTGATTTTTTGATTGTAAAACACAAAACCCCACTTTTCTAATTCGGTTTTGCAAAAAATTATACTTGTTAATTTTTACCTGAAACAATTTGGCGCCCACCGTGGGGCAAACTTGTGTTTTATAATAAAAAATTATTTTAATGGTGTTTTCTCAACAACTATAGTGAAAAATGGCTTTACAACCGAGATCAACATCTGCATTAACTATGTTTCTGCTGCTACTACTAATGTATCCTCGCAGATTCCTGTTTTCTCCAAGAAGCCCGAAAATTCTGGAAAGAAGACCACATTTGTAGCCAAAAATGTTCCATCGACAAGGATGACTACTAATGCTCTTGTACTTATTTCTAATAATGAAGTTCTGAATATGTTTCAATAGGTGCAACAACAAATTATAGATCAACAACGGATGAATCAAAGGCTTCTTAGAGAAATGGAAAGTTTGAGGGCTGAGAAGAACAAACAAACCGAAGCTTCTACACCACTAGCTCCAAGGATCCTTGATTTTGGGACATCAGGGATGTTCGGAAATCATTCTGTAGATTTTATTCCTATGCAAACCAGTATTGGGATTTCATCAGGATCCCAAGATCTAGGGATATCTCGGGATAATATTCTTATTTCGAGGACATCACTTCCGCCACCCAATACTAGTAACACTTTTAATTATTCTCCTATTGATACTGCTAACTTTGGTTGTTCTCAAGAAACAGGATTAACCCCCAAGTGGCTAAGGAGATACAAAACCTTCAGGATATGATATCAAGAGTTCCAGGTGTGGTTAAACCTATTCCGAAAGTTCCTGTGATCACACATAGGATATCCAGATTTGTTCCACCTATATGCGATGCGGAGATCCCGAAAAGATTCCAAACTCCTACCATGAAGTTGTACGATGGGACCACGGATCCTGAAGAACATGTGGCACGATAAAGGGAAAGAATGGAAACCAACCCCATACCTCAACATCTGTAGGAAGCTTGCTTATGCAAAGGATTTGGCTCAACATTGATAGGAACAGCCTTAAAATGCCTACTCAATGTTCCTCCTTATTCGCTTACATCATTTGCTCATTTGATTAACATATTTAATAATCAATTTTCTTGCATTAAGACATTTGAAAGGCTGACTAGTGACTTATACAAGATAACTCAAGGACCTGATGAATCTCTAAGGAATTATGTCAACAAGTTTGCCAGAGAATCCTTAGATATCCCTAACGTGTATATCACTATAGCTGTTCAAGCATTTAAAATGGGATTACAAAGAAACTCACCATTTTATGATGAGTTGGTTGTGAATCCTTGCAGGAATATGGACGACGTCCGAAACCGTGTGTTAAGATTCATTAGATTGGAAGACGATAAAGAAATCCAAAAGAGGATGACTACGACACCTCCTAATGATAAGGCAAAAGGAAGCTGGACTCTCCCACGAGCAAATCCTTCAAATCCAAACCTTACTACAAGTCCGATAATCACAAGATCAATGCTATAGACAATGACGAGGATGAAGAAGAATATCCCAAGATATGTAATTATTTTTTTTCTGTGGATGTTCCTGAACAGATTTGTGCTATACAGGATTTAGGTGAAAAAGCTAGATGGCCTCCTAAGGAAAAGAAGTTTGCTACAAAAGACAAGTCCAAGTGGTGCGCATTCCATTAAGACTTTGGTCATATAACAGAAGACTGTATTGCCTTAAGAAAAGAAATAAGTTACCCGCTTAATAAGGGCAATCTCAAAGAACTACTTGGCAAAAGGAAATAAAGGAGGCAGGCTCCCGACGGATTCCCAAAGAGAGCTGCATCCCCACCAAAGGATGCCAAGGTAATAAATTTTATTTCTGAAGGGTCTGACATATGTGGTACCTCTTATTCTGCAGCTAGGAGACATGCTAAAGAAGCTAAAATGGAGAATGGAGAGAGACCAACAAGGACATCGACCCTAACCGCAGAAACCGTGGTATCCTGCGAAGAACAAGACCAGGAAAATATTATGGATCCTCATCATGATGGGTTAGTAATTACTTTATATGTGGCTAACCATTATGTCCGCAGGATACTCATAGATGGAGGAAGTTCAGTGAATATCATCCAATTAGAGACTCAAAAGGACGAATATTCCTGAATCCGAGATAACAGCAAAATCATTGGTAGGCTGGATTTAGCGGGGAAGCTAAAGCTACTGTCGGAGAAATTAAGCTACCAGTATATATCGAGGGGGTAAATTTTATGCAGCGTTTTTGTATCATAGACTCTCTGTCTTGTTATAATATAATATTAGGTAAACCATGGATACACGACATGAAATCAGTCCCCTCAACCTACCACCAATGCGTCAAACTACCTACACCATGGGGAGTAGTGAAGATAAACAGCGACCAACAAGAAGCCAAGGAGTGTTACTCATCTTCGATGAAGGCAACAACATAACCATCATCAGTATAGCCATCAAAGCATGACCTTGGGGATACTCAGAAATCTAGGGAAAATGAAGTAAAGGAAGTACTATTGAACCCCGAGTATCCTGAAACTAAAGTTCTCATCGGAACTTATATCCCTGGGAATATCGAAGAAAAATTGATTTCTTTCCTAAAATCAAGAATTTCTACATTCGCATGGATTCATGAGGATATGACAGGGATATCCTCAGACATAATTACACATAAGTTTGGAATAGATAGAAGCTTTAGACCTATCCACCAAAAAAGAAGAATATTTGCCCTTAAAAGGAATATAATCATCCAAGAAGATGTAGAAAAACTTCTCAAAGCAAAGATGATTAGGGAAGTAGAATTTCCATGGTGGCTAGCTAATGTAGTTGTTGTTCAAAATAAGAATGGAAAGTGGAAAGTCTGTGTAGATTACACAGATCTTAACAAAGCTTGTCCAAAGGACCCCTTTCCATTACCAAACGTATATTCTATGGTAGACGCAGCAACAGGACGGATGCATCAACAGGATTTCAGCAAATTCAAATGGACCCTACGGATCAAGAAGATACTGCCTTTGTTTCGGGTAAAAATTAACAAGTAGAATTTTTAGCAAAACCGACTTAGTTTAGTGGGGTATTGTGCTTTACAATCAAGAAAACAGTTTATAAATAAAATGCAATAAAAATATCCCTGAGGATCCCTAGGGATATTTCAAAATATATAACGAAATAAACAGCTTACACACGAGATTTATACGAGGAAAAGCCCTTAATCCCTTAGGATTGCCGGCATAAAAACCTCGGGAGGTGACAATCATCACTCTGCCTTGTTCTTATTAATACAAAAAATAAGATTACAATACAAGAGCACAATTAATCGATCACTAAGTGTTGAAAGCTCTGAATCTTGTGAGTATGAGTAAGAAATAAGCAAAAGTCAGCTAAGTGAGTTGTGTGTTCCTAGATCGATGTTGCCTCAATTTATAGTAAAACGATACAACGATGGTCAAAAGTTGTTCCTCATAACTCGGTCCAGTCTCCAATCATGTGTCGAGCAACTTCCAGTAAACGTTATCATGCAGTCCACGTTCTTCTTCAAATTCCGGATAAATAGGCATAGTTGTTACATATAATCTGTTGACTCAATATAAACATTAATAGTGTTTCGAGTAAAAATTAACAAGTGTAACTTTTAGCAAAACCGAATTAGTTTAGTGGGGTAATGTGCTTTACAATCAAGAAAATAGTTTATAATAAAAATACAATAAAAATATTCCTGAGGATCCCTAGGGATATTTCTGAATATAAAATAGAAAAATATCCAAACACACGAGATTTATATGAGGAAAAGCCCTTAATCCCTTAGGATTGCCGGCATAAAAACCTCGGGAGGTGACAATCGTCACTCTACCTTGTTCTTATTAATACAAAAATATGAAATTACAATACAAGAGCGCAATTGATCGATCACTAAGTGTGCTTGAACTATGAATGCTGCGAATAAGAGATAATCAGAAGTAGACTAAGTGAATTGTGTGTGTGTTTCCTAGATCGAAATTGCCTCATTTTATAGTCAAAATGATACAATGACAGTCAAAACTCGTTCCTCATAACTCGGACCAGTCTCCAATCATGTGTCAAGCTACTTCCAATGAACGTTATCAGCTTGACCATGTAGTCCATGTTCTTCTCCACGTTCCGGATAAATAGGCATAGTTGTTGCATACAATCTGTTGACTCAATTCAAATATTAGTAGCACGTGTTGAATAACAAAGTAACAATAATAAATTATATACTATCATTATTTATTATTCAAGTCATCAGATCACATAAATTTATATACGCAAATATTCCTAATTATCCTGAAATATTCCATATCCTGAAATATCCCATATCCCGAATTATACTGAATTATAAGGATAATTTTTACAGGTATAACAATTGCCCCCAAATTTTTATTACCGCTTCAATAGGTGGTAAAAATTTGAAAATAACCGTTTGTTTTGGCTCATTAATTCAAAATTTTACTTTTAAACGTGATGTGATTGCTGTCAGGCAGTTATGAATATGGCAGTTTCCCACATATTCCAGCCGTTTGCGTAGGATATAATGATCACATTTCTTCCATTTGATGCCATCATCATCGACTGGATCTTGCTGTAAGTTTCTTTCATTTTCTTCTTCAAATTTTAATTTCTTCTTTCTGAAAATGTCTGGATCGTCTTCTTCTTCTGATTTCCACTCCGACGACTTCACCGATCAGAATATTTTAACTTTAAATCGTCAAAACAGAAATGTTTTTAACGATGATCGGATCGAACTAATGCGTCTTTCAAAAACCTTCCCTGATGAAACCGTGTTTCATCATTTTTCTGAAGATCTTAAAGCTGATCATGTTTCACCCACTTGGGTATGTTTTCCAGAGTATCCCTTTACTTTGGGTTTAAAGTTTCCTTTCCCCGACCTCATCCTTAATTTTTTCTTGACCACTAAGCTTTGTTTTTCACAACTCATGCCTATGGGATGGTGCCTTCTTCACACTCTTGACCAACTAAACCATCACTTTGGTTTAGACATCGGTATCCCTGAAATTTCTCTGATGTATCAACTTAGGACCCACGGGTCATCCCGTTTTGTTTTCCAAAGAAGAAGTGGGGCTCCTATCTTAGTTCCAGGAATTACTTTTAACGAAGATGGGTGGAGAAATAGGTTCTTTTTCGTTAAAAGAAGTTCTATCCCTCATGGGGAAATTCTTCCTTTCAAATGGGTAGAAAAGGGTAGGATTTTTAGGATTTTCCTTGTTAATCAATACTTGTTATTGTTTAATTTCATTTATTATGTTTTTATTTTTGTAGCTCCCAAATTTGAATCACTTGTTGCGGAAGAAGAAGAAAGTAGGAACAAAATTCTTTCCTTGTTGAAGATTGACGAAAAGTACAGAAAGTTTGGTGCTAACTTCGAAACAGTCACTCCAATGGCCTCAGGTATAGTTAAAAATATTTTGATATTCATAAATATTCTTAATTATTTATAATTATTCCGATTTATTTTGCAGAATCAACTTTTAATCTTGAAGACCTTGACACCTTCTTTGCCGTGAAGAAGGAGAAAGCCAGTCCTGCTGCCCCCAAGCCGCGTGTTATGACTACTCGTTCCTCGAAGAGTACCAAAAACGCAAAGGGGTAGATACTGTGGACCTCGAGGAGTCATCTGACCTGTCCATCCCTGATCTTCTGAATAAGGTATGCTAATTATTCTATTTGTTAGCATAATATCCCTACATATTCTGAATGATCCCTATTATGTAGGTCTATGCTAAATATGCCTCTGAAAAAGAACAAATCGAGAAGCAGATTGAGGACCTAGAAGATTAGAAGAAAATCTTCACATCCAAAGCTGGTCACTACGAAAAGGAACTAGCCAAGGCCAAGAAACAGATGAAAGAGATGGAAGCCACTCACAAGCTCCAGTTCAAAGAGCACATTGATGGGGCCAAGAAGTCTGCCGCCATTGCTATGTTAAGGGCCAAAATCCAATTGGTGAATCAGGCCAAGGCTGAAGGTGTGGATTCCCTGGCCAAGAATATGAAGGAATGGGGCAGGATATTGGTGACCCTGGCTGGTGACAAGGCTGAAGCTTCTGTGGAGGTAAACAAGGCTGGTGAGGTGGGTGAAACCAGCAAGGCAGGTGATGTGGAGGTGACAGGTGCGGAGGCTGGTGTAGTGAAGCAGGAGGTGACGATGACAATGATGCGAGATGCGAAGGTCTAAGCCCATCTTTTTTAGTACCTTGTGGTTCTCTAATTCTGGTGTAATGTAGTTCAAACAATAGTTTTTAGGAAAGTCCCCTAGAATTGGGGCAGACAATATAAGAAATCAAAGTGGAGGGACCATGAGTTTCATGGCGAAGCTTTGATTTCTTTTTAACTTTTGTTTGACATATCAAGTGGAGGGACCATGAATTTCATGGCGAAGCTTGATATGTTTAACTTTTAACTGCTTTTGGGTTGCTGATATAACATTTGGTATGTTAGGTTATATTTCAGTGTTTCATATTCTTAGATATTCCGCATATTTTGAATGTTGTTTTTAAAAGGTATTTATGGTCATTCCCAGATATTTTTAATCAAGTTATACATCTTGTATTTAGTTAATAATAAAGTCTAATATAGTTTCACTTGATATATTTTATAGTACTTAAGCTTTTCCAAGTGACTTTGTACTTAAATTATTCATGTGTATGCTATCTCAGAAATAATCAAGAATAATTTAAGATGTTATTCTCAATTTGAATATCGTATTTAGTATTGAAAATATAAAGATTTTTGAGGATAATTATTTGTTTAACTATTAGAATATCCCTATCTATATTCCAAAGCGTTTTTGATATGTAGTATTCACGTAATGGATTGATCTATTCAATATCTTTCATGAATATTATGTTTGTTAAATCATTAATTAAAATCAATCTAAATCATTGAACACATTAATATCGTATAACTTATTATTGTTAATTATTGCCAGGATATCTTTAAATATTCCTGAATATCCTTAATGATATATTAAATATTTTGTAAGCTGTTTAAGGAGCTAAATTCTTTCATAATTCTTATAAGGATTTGGTTTTGGTTATAAATAAATCACTATCAAAGAATTTCAGAACATTTTTCCTTAAATCTAATACGTATGTAATATATCTAGGAACTATCAAGAATAATTCAATTTGGCGTACCCCTAAGTTTGAAACATTTTATAAAGCGTTAGAATATGATCCTAAACGACTAGAAATAAAGAATGCAATATATATTGAAAGGGTTGAGAAATAAATACTGATTCCCAGAGATTAATTCGAAATCTTCTTTGTTCCAGTCAAGACATCAAAAAGGTTTCATACCTGAATATCCCCAAGTATTTTGCGATATTCCTAAGTATCCTTGAAGGTTTGTCCTGCATAAACAGAAAAACAAGAAAATTTGGGACAAGCCCAAGATACTGGCGACAAGGCCGATCAAACTGGCGACTAAGGCCGGAATACTGGCGACAAGGCCACTGGCGATTAAGGCCGGAAAACGGAGGATCCCTGGTAATAGTATTTGAAAATGAAATTGTCAGCCACTTATGCGTGAACTGGTCCCAAAATCTCCAACTATACCAGGATATTTCGGAGGATCCTTAGTTATAGTCCTTGATAATGAAATTCTCAGCCACTCATGCGTGTACTGGTCCCATTATCTCAAACTATAATAGGATAAACGTGCGCAACTGGCGAGGGCATGAGCCTTAAGTCTTCATGAGAGACAAGAGTCTCTTGAGTTTTGATTTCAGGTCAAAACTTTGCAGCTGGACATAAAGTCAGTGCGGATCTTGATCAAGTTCTGATTTCAGGTCAGATCTTGGGTTAAGACATAAAGTCTCATCTCTTCTCAGCAAGGGTCTTCTACAATTTTGATTTCAGGTCAAAACTTTGCAGCTAGACATAAAGTCAGTGCGGGTCTTGATCAAGTTCTGATTTCAGGTCAGAACTTGGGTTAAGACATAAAGTCTCATCTCTTCTCCTGCTATACCTACAAAACAATAAGATTTTTGCATAGCTGGGAATCAGGATTCCTGATGCCCCTCATATACTTGATTAGTAGCATGATAATTAGGAATATACAATAATATATAGGCATATATAAGAATATATCATAATATGTAATGTTTAGATTATAGTGTGATAACATTTTATGGTTTGATACCACAAGTTTTAAATAAAATATAGCTTAAGATGAATGGCATTTCAAGATCTTGGAAGAGGTTCTCCTTCCATGTTGGTCAACTTATATGCCCCTTTTCCAGCTTCGGATTCTATCTTATAGGGTCCTTCCCATTTTGGAGCAAGTTTTCCATCAGCTGGATTGGTGGTATTCTGAAATGCCTTTCTTAAAACCAAATCACCAACTTGAAATCTTCGTATCCTAATATTCTTATTATAGGATTTAGCTATCTTTTGTTGATATGTTGCCATCTTTATTCTTGCAATATCCCTAAGTTCATCAATAGTATCTAGATCCTCATATAGTATTTCCTTGTTGGATTCTAGATTTTGCAAACTTGATCTTGCAGTAGGGACAACCATTTCAGTTGGGAGAACGGCTTCAGAACAATACACTAAAGAGAATGGTGTTTGACCAGTTGCATTCTTTGTGGTTGTTCTATCAGCCCATAGAACAAATGGAAGTTCTTCAGCCCACTTTCCTTTCTTGGATCCCAACTTTTTCTTAAGTCGTTAATTATAATCTTGTTGCTTGATTCTGCTTGACCATTAGCTTGAGGATGAACAGGTGTAGAGGTGATCATCTTTATGCCCCAGCTTTCACAAAAGTTTGTAGTCCTTTTGCCTATGAACTGAGACCCGTTGTCACAAGTGATTTCTGCGGGTATCCCAAATCTAGTCAGGATATTTCTCTTTATGAATGAGATTACTTCTTTTTCTCTAACTTGCACAAAGGCTTCAGCCTAAGTAATCTGTCATAGCAAGCATAAACACCTTTCCTCCGGGTGCTTTGGGTAATTTTCCTACTATATCCATTCCCCATTTCATGAATGGCCATGATGAGACTATTGGATGTAGAGGTTCGGCTGGTTGATGAAGTATATTGCTATGTCTTTGACAAGCATCACACTTCTGGGAATAAGACATTGCATCTTTCCTCATGGTCGGCCAAAAGTATCCTGTTCTGAGGATCTTTGAGAATAATGCTCTTCCCCCAGTATGATTTCCACAATCTCCTTCATGGATATCTTTCATTACTTCCAAACTTTCGGGTTTTTCCAAACACCTCAAGTATGGGCCTGATATCGATTTCCTGTATAAGATATCTCGTATGATTGTGTATTTAGATATTTTTGCTTTAAAAGCTCTAGGATTTGTTTCTTCATCAGGTATCTTTCCTGTTTGAAGGTAGTTCTTAATATGGATAGTCCAGGATATTTCATGTGCTTCTGAGTGATGAACTTCGGTATTCTCGGGTTCACTATCCTGACCTACTTCCTGCATATCTATCGCTGGTCTTAATATATGAAGGATAGGAATATTGATATTCTCAGGAATCCTTAGAGATGATGCTAAGTTTGCCAGTGCATCTGCTTCGGCATTCTCATCTCTTGGTACTTGAGTTATATCAAAATTGAAAAAATATCATTAACTATTTCTAAGTATTTTGCCAATTTATCTCCTTTAGTCATGTAAGAACCGTTAAATTGATCGGCTATCAATAGGGAATCGACAAAAACATGCAGGTTTCTGATGTTCATATCCCTAGCCAATTGAAGTCCTGCTATTAGGGCTTCATATTCTGCTTCATTGTTAGTTGCTTGGAATTCACAACTAATCGATTGGGGTATTATGTCCCCCTGTGGCGATTTTAGTATGATGCCTAGTCCTGTTCCTCTTACATTTGAAGATCCATCTGTGAACAAAGTCCACTCACCAGTATCTTCATTTAAGAGTTTGATTTCTAGATCCACTTCTGGTTGTATATCATTACTAAAATCAGCCACAAAGTCTGCTAAAGCTTGTGACTTAATTGCTGTTCTAAGTTCATAGATCAAATCATAGGTACTGAGTTTAACTGACCATTTTGCCATCCTTCCTGATAGCTCAGGTTTTCTCAACACAGATTTCATAGGATAATTTGTCTTAATATGTATTCTATGTGTTTCAAAGTAATGCCTAAGCTTAGTTGATGCCATAACTAAAGCCAGAATTAGCTTTTCTAAATGAGAATATCTAGTCTCAGCATCTACTAGGCTTTTACTTACATAGTACACAGGAAGTTGTGATCCCTGATGATCCTTAATTAACACGGCACTTACAGTAGTTCGGGATACTGCTAAGTACAATGATAGTGGTTCACCATTTTCTGGTCTCATGAGCAACGGCGGTGAGGACAGATATTCCTTTAGATCCTGAAGTGCCTTCTCATTCTCTTCATCCCATTGGAACTTCTTATTCTTTTTAAGGATATCGTAGAATCCTTTAAAGTTTTCGGAAGACCTTGAGATGAATCTGATAAGTGCGGCTATTCTTCCTGTTAGTCTTCGCACTTCTTTTATGTTCTTTGGGGATTTGAGGTTTAAGATTGCTTGAATTTGTTCCGGGCTAGCCTCTATTCCTCTTTTAGTGACCATATATCCCAAGAACTTTCCTGATCTTAGATGGGTTAAGTTTCATATTGTAGCGATCTAGGATATCGAAGGATTCCTGAAGATCCCTAAGGTGATTTTCAGTTATCTTCGATTTGACCACCATGTCATCAATATACACTTCCATAGTGTCCCCCAGTTTCTCCTTGAACATCATGTTGACAAGTCTTTGGTATGTGGCTCCAGCGTTCTACAAGCCAAATGGCATTGTTGTATAGCAATATATCCCTGTTGGCGTCATGAAGGCTGTATCTTCTTGGTCTGAAGGTTCCATTTGAATTTGTTGAAAACCTGCTGATGCATCCATGAAGGTTAACATTTCATGTCCTGCTGTTGCATCTATCATAGAGTCTATATGTGGTAATGGAAATGGATCTTTGGGACAAGCCTTGTTGAGGTCTGTGTAATCCACACAAACTCTCCATTTTCCATTCTTCTTTTGAACCACGACTACATTGGCTAGCCACTTTGGAAATTTCACCTCTCTAATCATTTTTGCTTTGAAGAGTTTCTCTACTTCCTCTTGAATGATTAGATTTCTTTCGGGTGCGAATTTCCTTCTCTTTTGGTGGACAGGCTTAATATTCTTATCTATCCCTAACTTATGAGTAATCACATCTGACGATATTCTTGTCATATCCTCGTGTTTCCATGCGACTGTGGAAATTCTTGATTTCAAAAAAGAAATCAATTTCTCTTCAATCTCCTCAGGGATATTCGTCCCTATAAGGACCTTGACCTCAGGATAGCCGGGATTTAAAGGTACTCTCTTTACTTCTTTTTCCCTATATTCCTGAGTATCCCCAAGGTCACACTTTGATTGCAATGCTGATGAAGGTTTGGTTGTTCCCTTCATCGAAGACGAATATCACTCCTTGGCTTCTTCCTGATCGTTGTTGATCTTCACAACTCCCCATGGTGTTAGCAGCTTGACACATTGATGATAGGTTGAAGGAACCGCTTTCATGTCATGTATCCAAGGTCTACCTAGTATAATATTATAACAAGATAGGGAATCTATTATACAAAAACGTTGCATAGAGTTTACCCCCTCGATGTATACCGGTAGCTTGATCTCTCCAACAGTGGCCTTAGCTTCACCACTGAATCCAACCAGGATCAGAGATTTAGTAGTTATCTCTGATTCTGGAATATTCATCCTTTTGAGTGTTTCCAATTGGATGATGTTGACTAAGCTTCCTCCATCTATAAGTATCATGCGTACATAGTGGTTAGCTACATATAATGTAATGACTAACCCATCATGATGAGGATCCAGGATATTTTCGCGATCTTGCTCTTCAAAGGATACCACGGTCTCTGTGGTAAGTGTAGATGTCTTCGTGGGTCTCTCTCCATTCTCCATCTTGGCTTCTTTAGCATGTTTCCTAGCTGCAGAATAAGAGGTGCCACAAATATCAGAACCACCAGAAATAAAGTTGATTACCTTTGCATCTTTAGGTGGTGATGCGGCTCTTTTTGGGAATCCGTCGGAATCCTGTCTTATTTCTTTCTTTTTCCCCAGTAGTTCTTTGAGATGTCCTTTGCTTAGTAGATAGCTTATTTCCTTCCTTAGTGTAATGCAATCATCGGTTATGTGGCCGAAGTCTTCATGAAAAGCACACCACTTGGATTTATCCCTGGTTGCGAACTTCTTTTCCTTCGGTGGCCACCTAGCTTTTTCACCTAAGTCCTGCATAGCGCACATTAATTCAGGAATATCTACAGAAAAACAATATTCTGATAACCTGGGATATTCTTCGTCATCCTCATCTTCATCCACCGAATTGATCTTGTGATTGTCAGCTTTGTAGTATGGTTTGGACTTGAATGACTTGCTGGTAGGTGAATCCAACTTTCACTTTCCTTGATCATTGGGAGGTGTAGTGGTGATTCTCTTTTGGATTTCATTATCATCCTCCAATCTTATAAACCTTAATGCGCGGTTTCAAACCTCGTCCATATTCCTGCAAGGATTCATAACCAAGTCATCATAAAACAGTGAGTCTTTTTGCAAACCCATCTTAAATGCTTGAACAGCCGTAGTAATATCCAGATTAGGGATATCCAGGGATTCTCGGCCAAACTTGTTGACATAGCTCCTGAGGGATTCGTCGGATCTCTGGGTTATCCTGTAAAGATCACTGGTTAGCCTCTTGAATGTCCTGCTACAAGAAAACTGATTGTTAAACAGATTAATTAAATGAGCAAATGAAGTAATAGAATAGGGAGGAACATTAAGCAGCCATTTCAGGGCTGCCCCTGTTAATGTTGAACCAAATCCTTTGCATAAGCATGCTTACTTCAAATGTGGAGGTATAGGGTTAGTTTCCATCCTTTCCCTATATTGCGCCACATGTTCTTCAGGATCTGTGGTTCCATCATACAGCTTCATGGTTGGAGTTTGGAATCTCTTTGGGATCTCATCATCGCATATTGGTGGAGCAAATCTAGAGATCATGTGGGTCGTGACAGGGACCTCAGGAATAGGCTTGACTACCCCGGGAATACTAGAGATCATGTCTCTGAGTTTCTGAATCTCCTTAGCTACTTGGGGGGTTAATCCGGATTCCTGCATAGAACCAAAGTTATTAGTATCAACGGGAGAATAGTTAAAAGTATTGCTGGTAATAGGAGTTAGACAAGAGGTTCCCATGATATTGGTATTATCCCGAGATATCCTTAACCCTTGGGATCCCGAATGATCCCTGAGACTAGCCTGCATGGGAATACAGTCTCCTGAGTGATTCCCAGACATCCCTGATGTCCCGAAATCTAGGATCCTTGGAGCCAATGGAGTGGAAGTCTCCTTCTGCTTATTCTTTTCAGCCCTCAAAGTTTCCATTTCTCTAAGAAGCCTCTGATTCATTTTTTGTTGATCCAACATTTACTGCTGAACCTGTTGAAACATACTCAAAATTTCATTGTTAGAAACAAGTATAGGAACAAAAGTGGTCATCTTTGTTGATGGAGCACTTTCAGCCACAAATGTGGTTTTCTTCCCCGGATTGCTAGGATTATCTGTCTTCTTGGAAAAAACAGGAATCTGCGTGGATATGTTAGTAGTAGTAGCAGAAACAATAGGTAATGAAGAAGTAGATCTCGGTTGTGAAGCCATTTCTCACTATATTTCTTCCGAAAACGCCTTTAAACAAGGTTTTTGTTATAAAAAACACAAGTTTGCCCCACGGTGGGCGCCAAATTGTTTCGGGTAAAAATTAACAAGTGTAACTTTTAGCAAAACCGAATTAGTTTAGTGGGGTATTGTGCTTTATAATCAAGAAAATAGTTTATAATAAAAATACGATAAAAATATTCCTGATGATCCCTAGGGATATTTCTGAATATAAAATAGAAAAATAGCCAAACACACGAGATTTATACGAGGAAAAGCCCTTAATCCCTTAGGATTGCCGGCATAAAAACCTCGGGAGGTGAGAATCGTCACTCTACCTTGTTCTTATTAATACAAAAATATGAAATTACAATACAAGAGCGCAATTGATCAATCACTAAGTGTGCTTGAACTATGAATGCTGCGAATAAGAGATAATCAGAAGTAGACTAAGTGAATTGTGTGTGTTTCCTAGATCGAAATTGCCTCATTTTATAGTCAAAATGATACAATGACAGTCAAAACTCGTTCCTCATAACTCGGACCAGTCTCCAATCATGTGTCAAGCTACTTCCAGTGAACGTTATCAGCTTGACCATGTAGTCCATGTTCTTCTCCACGTTCCGGATAAATAGGCATAGTTGATGCATACAATCTGTTGACTCAATTCAAATATTAGTAGCACGTGTTGAATAACAAAGTAACAATAATAAATTATATACTATCATTATTTATTATTCAAGTCATCAGATCACATAAATTTATATACGCAAATATTCCTAATTATCCTGAAATATCCCATATCCTGAAATATCCCATATCCCGAATTATACTGAATTATAAGGATAATTTTTACAGGTATAACAAATAGCACGTGTTGAATAGCAAAGTAACAATAATAAAATATATACTATCATTATTTATTATTCAAGTCATTAGATCACATAAATTTACATACGCAAATATTCCTAATTATCCTGGATTATTCCGTATCCCGAACTATTCTGAATTATGAGGTAACTTTTTTCAGGTATAACAATTGCCCCCAAATTCTTAATACCGCTTCAATTGGTGGTAAGAATTTGAAAATAACCGTTTGTTTTGGCTCTTTGATTCAAATTTTAAATTTTAAACATGATGCGACCGTTGTTAGCACGGTTATGATTGTGGCAGTTTTCCCACATATTCCAGCTGTTTGCACAGGATATAATGATCACTTCCCATTCATTTGATGCCATCGTCTTCGACAGGATCTTGCTGTAAGTTTCTTTCCTTCAATTTTTAATTTCTTTTTCTTTGAAAATGTCTGGATCATCTTCCTCTTCTGATTTCGACTCAAACAATTTTACTGATCAAAACATTCTAACTCTGAATCGTCAAAACAGAAATGTTTTGAACGATGATAGAATTGATCTGCTGCGTCTTTCTAAAACACTTCCTGATGAAACTGTATTTCATCATTTCTCTGAAAATCTTAAGGCCGATCATGTCTCACCTACTTGGATATGTTTTCCAAAGTATCCATTCACCTTGGGGTTAAAGTTTCCTTTTCCCGACCTCATTCTCAATTTCTTTTTAACTACCAAACTTTGTTTTCCGCAACTCATGCCTATGGGATGGCGCCTTCTTTACACCCTTGATCAATTAAACCATCACTTTGGTTTAGAGATTGGTATTCTCGAAATATCCCTGATGTACCAACTCAGAACCCACGGGTCATCCCGGTTCTTTCTTCAAAGAAGGAGTGGAGCTCCTATCTTAGTTCCAGGAATTACTTTTAATGAAGATGAGTGGAGAAATAGGTTCTTTTTCGTGAATAGAAGTTCTATCCCTCATGGGGAAATTCTTCCTTTCAAATGGGTAGAAAAGGGTAGGATTCTTAAGATTTTCCTTGTTAATGGAGATTTGTTATTGTTTAATTTTGCTTATTATGTTTTTATTTTTTGCAGCTCCCAAATTTGAATCACTTGTAACAGAAGAAGAAGAAGAAAAGTAGGAACATAATTCGTTTCTTGTTGAAAATTGACGAACAATTTAGAAAGTTCGGTGCCAATCTTGAAACAGTTTCTCCTATGGCCTCAGGTATGTTCTAAAATATTTTGATATTCCAAAATATTCTTAATTATTCCTGATTATTCTGATTTATCTTGCAGAATCAACATTCAACCTTGAAGATCTTGACACCTTTTTTGCTGTGAAAAAGGAGAAAGCCAGTCCTGTTGCCCCCAAGTCGCGTGCTATGAATACCCTTTCCTCAAAGATACCAAGAAACGCAAAGGGATAGATACTGTGGATCTTGAAGAGCCATCTGACCTGACCATTCCTGATCTTCTGAAAAAGGTATACTATTTATTTTGTCTATTAGCATAATATCCTTACATATTCTAAATGATTCCTATTGTTGTAGGTCTTTGCTAAGTACATCTCTGAGAAAGAACAGACTGACAAGCAGATGGAGGACCTGGAAGATCAAAAGAAAATCTTCACAGCCAAAGCCGGTCATTACGAGAAGGAGTTAGCCAAGGTCAAGAAACAGATGAAGGACATGGAAGCCACTCACAAGCTCTAGTTCAAAGAACATATTGATGGAGCTAAGAAATATGCCGCCATTGCTGTGTTAAGGGCCAAAATCCAATTGGTGAATCAGGCCAAGGCTGAAGGAGTGGAGTCCCTGGCCAAGAATATGAAGGAATGGGGGCAGGATATTGGCGACCCTGGCAGGTGACAAGGTGGAGGCTTCTGTGGAGGTTAACAAGGCTGGCGAGATGGGTGAGACCAGCAAGGCAGGTGATGTGGAGGTGAAAGGTGCGGAGGCTGGAGTGGTTGACCAGGAGGAAATGATGGGCGATGATGACAATGATGCGAAGGTCTGAGCCCATCTTTTTTAGTATTTTGTGGTTCTTTAATTCTGGTGTAATGCTGTTCAAACAATAGTTGTTAGGAAAGTCCCCTAGTATAGGGGCAGACAATATAAGAAATCAAAGTGGAGGGACCATGAGTTTCATGGCGAAATTTTGATTTCTTTTAACTTTTGTTTGACATATCAAGTGGAGGGACCATGAGTTTCATGGCAAAGCTAGATATGTCAACTTTTTAACTGTTTCTGGTTGTGAATATAACATCTGGTATGTTGGGTTTTCTTTCTGCGTTTTCATATAGTAGTATATTCTTAGATATCTTGAAGTATCCTGAATGTTGTTATTTTTTTATTGAAAGAGATTATTAAGTTTCACAACTTGTGAAAGTGTGATTATTAATGTCTAATATATTTTTATTGGATTTATAATACTTTATTTTTTACAAGTAACTTTTTACTTATACTATTCACATATACGCTTTCTTAGGAATATTTAGGAATAATTGAGAATAATTTGGGATATTAAATTCAACTCGAATACTTTATTCAGTATTGAAGACGTAAATTATTTCAATCGTTTAACGATAAATATTTTCGAGGACATTCATTTATTTAACTGTTGGGATTAATTTCTTTAACATCTTTCATGAATATTATGTTTGTTGCTCTACTTACTAAAAGCAACCTAATACATTAACATAGTATCCGGTTATAATTTATTATTATTGTTAGGATATCTTCGAATATTCCTAAATATTCTTAATGATATCTTGGATATTTCGTAAAATGTTTAAGGAAATAAATCCTTTTATAATTCTTACAAGGATGTGGTTTTGTCTATAAACAAACCTTTATTAAAGAATTTTAGAATATTTTTCCTCAAATCCAGTATATATATGTAGGAAATTCAGATTGGATTCATCCTTATTCGACTAAGGCTTTTATTATTTGAATGGTTATCTATAACTTAGATATATATTCTAAAGTTATAATAGCACATGAAATAACTCAGTAATTTAGCTTAACCTATCCTTTAGTAAAGGTTCTCATATAACATATTCCTAGGTTTTACACATTCTATCAAGCGTTAGAATATGAATCTAAACAACTAGAAATAAAGAATGCAAGATATTTAAAGAGCTGAGAAACAAATACCGATTTCTAGAGAGAGTAGATTTAGTTTGAAATCATCTTTGTTCCTGTCAAAACATCAAAAAGAATTTCATACCTGAATATCCCCAAGTATGTTGCGATATTCCTAGGTATCCTTGAAAGTCGGTCCTGCATAAATAGAAAAACAAGAAAACTTGGGACAAGCCTAAGATACTGGCAACAAGGCCGATTAAACTGGTGACTATAGCCGGAATACTGGCGACTAAGGCCGGAATACTGGCGACTAAGGCCGGAATACTGGTGACAAGGCCGAAATACTGGCGACAAGCCACTGGCGACTAAGGCCGGAATACAGGCGACTAAGGTCGGAATACTGGCGACTAGGCCGGAATTCGGAGGATCTCTGGTTATAGTCTTTGAAAATGAAATTGTCAGCCACTCATGCGTGTACTGGTCCCAAAATCTCCAACTATACCGGGATATTTCGTAGGATCCTTAGTTATAGCCCTCGATAATGAAATTGTCAGCCACTCATGCGTGTACTGGTCCCATTATCTCGGACTATAATAGGATAAACGTGCGCAACTGGCGAGGGCATGAGCCCTAAGTCTTCATGAGAGACAAAAGTCTCTTGAGTTTTGATTTCAGGTCAAAACTTTGCAGCTAGACATATAGTCAGTGCGGGGTCTTCTACAGTTTTGATTTCAGGTCAAAACTTTGCAGCTAGACATAAAGTCAGTGCGGGCCTTCGTTAAGTTCTGATTTCAGGTCAGAACTTGGGTTAAGACATAAAGTCTCATCTCTTCTCCTGCTATACCTACAAAACAGTAAGATTTTTGCATAGCTGGGAATCAGGATTCCTGATGCCCCTCATATGCTTGATTAGTAGCATGGCATTTAGGAATATATAAGAATACATAGGAATATATAAGAATATATCATAATATAAGCGTAGATCATAACTAAACAATCCTTTATAGCTCGATACAAAAGGTTTTAAATAAAGTATAACTTAAGATGAATGGCATTCCAAGATCTTGGAAGAGGTTCTCCTTCCATGTTGGTTAATTTGTATGCCCGTTTTCCAGCTTCTGCTTCGATCTTATAGGGTCCTTCCCATTTTGGAGCAAGTTTTCCATCAGCTGGACTGGTGGTATTTTGAAATGCCTTCCTTAAAACCATATCTCCAACTTGAAATCTTCTTATCCTAATATTCTTGTTATAGGATTTGGCTATCTTTTGTTGATATGTTGCCATCCTTATTCTTGCAATATCCCTAAATTCATCAAGAGTATCTAGATCCTCAGATAGTGCTTCTTTGTTGGATTCTCGATTTTGCAAACTTGATCTTGCAGTAGGGACAACCATTTCAGTTGGGAGAATAGCTTCAGAACCATACACTAAAGAGAATGGGATTTGACCAGATGCATTCTTTGTGGTCGTTCTATCAGCCCATAGAACAAATGGAAGTTCTTCAGCCCACTTTCCTTTCTTGGATCCCAACTTTTTCTTAAGGTTGTTGATTATAATCTTGTTGCTTGATTATGCCTGACCATTAGCTTGAGGATGAACAGGTGTTTAGGTGATCATCTTTATGCCCCAGCTTTCACAAAAGTTTGTAGTCCCTTTGCCTATGAACTGAGATCCGTTGTCACAAGTGATTTCTGCAGGTATCCCAAATCTAGTCAGGATATTTCTTTTTATGAATGAGATTACTTCTTTTTCTCTAACTTGCACAAAGGCTTCGGCCTCAATCCACTTAGAGAAGTAATCTGTCATGGCAAGCATAAACACCTTTCCTCCGGGTGATATGGGCAACTTTCCTACTATATCCTTTCCCCATTTCATGAATGGCCATGATGAGACTATTGGATGTAGAGGTTCAGCTGGTTGATGGAGTATATTGCTATGTCTTTGACAAGCATCACACTTCTGGGAATAAGACATTGCATCTCTTCTCATGGTCGGCCAAAAGTATCCTGTTCTCAGGATCTTTGAGAATAATGTTCTTCCCCCGGTGTGATTTCCACAATCTCCTTCATGGATATCTTTCATTACTTCCAGACTTTCGGGTTTATCCAAACACCTCAAGTATGGGCCTGATACTGATTTCCTATATAAGATATCTTGTATGATTGTGTATCTAGATAATTTCGCTTTAAAGGCTCTAGGATTTGTCTCTTCATCAGTTATTTTTCCTGTTTGAAGGTAGTTCTTAATAGGGATAGTCCAGGATATTTCATGTGCTTCTGAGTGATGAACCTCGGTATTCTCCGGTTCACTATCCTGATCTATATCCTGCATATCTATCGCTGGTCTTAAAATATGAAGGATAGGAATATTAATATCCTCAGGGATCCTTAGGGATGATGCTAAGTTTGCCAATGCATCTGCTTTGGCATTCTCATCCCTTGGCACTTGAGTGATATCAAACTTAAAAAATATCCTGAAATATCCTTAACTATTTCTAAGTATTTCGACAATTTGTCTCCTTTGGTCATGTAAGAGCCGTTAAATTGATTGGCTATTAATAGGGAATCAACAAAAACATGTAGGTTTCTGATGTTCATATCCCTAGCCAATTGAAGTCCTGCTATTAGAGCTTCGTATTCTGCTTCATTATTAGTTGCTTGAAATTCACAACTAATTGATTGGGGTATTATGTTTCCCTGTGGCGATTTTAGTATGATACCTAATCCTGTTCCTCTTACGTTTGAAGATCCATCTATGAACAAAGTCCACTCACCAATATCTTCATCTAAGAGTTTGATTTCTAGATCCACTTCTCGTTGTAGATCACTACTAAAATCAGCCACAAAGTCTGCTAATGCTTGTGACTTAATTGTTGTCCTTGGTTCATAGATCAAATCATAAGTACTGAGTCTGACTGACCATTTTGCCATCCTTCCTGATAGCTCAGGTTTTCTCAATATAGATTTAACAGGATAACTGGTCTTGATGTGTATTCTATGGGTCTAAAAGTAATGCCTAAGTTTGGTTGATGCCATGACCAAAGCCAAGATTAGCTTTTCTAAGTGAGAATATCTAGTCTCTGTATCTACTAGGCTTTTACTCACATAATACATGGGATGCTGTGATCCCTGATGATCCTTAACTAACACAGCACTTACAGTAGTTCGGGATACTGCTAAGTACAATGATAGTGGTTCACCATCTTCTGGTCTCATGAGCAATGGACGTGAAGACAAATATTCTTTCAGATCCTGAAGTGCCTTCTCATGCTCTTCATCCCATTGGAACTTCTTATTCTTTTTAAGGATATCGTATAATCCCTTAAATTTTTCAGAAGACCTTGAGATGAATCTATTGAGTTCAGTTATTCTTCCTGTTAATCTTTGTACCTCTTTTATGTTCTTTGGGGATTTGAGGTTTAAGATTGCTTGAATTTGTTCCGGGCTAGCCTCTATTCCTCTTTTAGTGACCATATATCCCAAGAACTTTCCTGATCTTACCCCAAAATGACATTTAGATGGGTTAAGTTTCATGTTGTAGCGGTCCAGGATATCGAAGGATTCCTGAAGATCCCTAAGATGATTCTCAGTTATCTTCGATTTGACCACCATATCATCAATATACACTTCCATAGTGTCCCCCAGCTTCTCTTTGAACATCATGTTCACAAGTCTCTGGTATGTGGCTCCAGCATTCTTCAAGCCAAATGGCATTGCTGTATAGCAATATATTCCTGTTGGCGTCATGAAGGTTGTATCTTCTTGGTCTAACGGTTCCATTTGAATTTGCTGAAAGCCTGCTGATGCATCCATGAAAGTTAACATTTCATGTCCTGCTGTTGCATCTACCATGGAGTCTATATGTGGTAATGGAAAGGGGTCTTTGGGACAAGCCTTGTTGAGGTCTGTATAATCCACACAAACTCTCCATTTTCCATTCTTCTTTTGAACCACGACTACATTGGCTAGCCACTTTGGAAATTTCACCTCTCTAATCATTTTTGCTTTGAGGAGTTTCTCTACTTCCTCTTGAATGATTAGATTTCTTTCGGGTGCGAATTTCCTTCTCTTTTGGTGGACAGGCTTAATATTCCTATCTATCCCTAACTTATGTGTAATCACATCTAAGGATATTCCTGTCATATCCTCATGTTTCCATGCAAATGTGGAAATTCTTGATTTCAGAAAAAAAAACAGTTTCTCTTCAATACCCTCAGGGATATTTGTCCCTATAAGGACCTTGACCTCAGGATCATCGGGATTTAAGGGTACTTCCTTTACTTCCTTTTCCCTATATTCCTGAGTATCCCCAAGGTCACACTTTGATTGCTACGCTGATGAAGGTCTAGTAGTTCCTTTCATCAAAGATGAATAGCACTCCTTGGCTTCTTGCTGATCACTGTTGATCTTCACTACTACCCATGGTGTTGGCAGCTTGACGCATTGATGATAGGTCGAAGGGACTGCTTTCATGTCATGTATCCAAGGTCTACCTAGTATAATATTATAACAAGATAGGGAATCTATTATACAAAAACGTTGCATAGAGTTTACCCCCTCGATGTATACCAGTAGCTTGATTTCTCCAACAGAGGCTTTAGCTTCACCACTGAATCCTACCAGAATCAGGGATTTGGTAGTTATCTCTAATTCAGGGATATTCATCCTCTTGAGTGTTTCCAGTTGGATGATGTTGACTGAGCTTCCTCCATCTATAAGTATCATGCGGACATGGTGGTTAGAAACATATAATGTAATTACTAACCCATCATGATGAGGATCCAGGATATTCTCGCGATCTTGTTCTTCAAAGGATACCACTGTTTCAGTGGTAAGTGTTGATGCCTTTGTGGGTCTCTCTCCATTTTCCATCTTGGCTTCTTTAGCATGTTTCTTAGCTGCAGAATAAGAGGTGCCACAAATGTCAGAACCACCAGAAATAAAGTTGATTACCTTTGCATCCTTAGGTGGGGATGCGGCTCTCTTTGGGAATCCGTTGGAATCCTGTCTCCTTTCTTTCTTTTTCCCCAGTAGTTCTTTAAGATGACCTTTGCTTAGTAGGTAGCTTATTTCCTTCCTTAGTGCAATGCAATCATCGGTCGTGTGGCCGAAATCTTCGTGAAAGGCACACCACTTGGATTTATCCCTGGTTGCGAACTTCTTTTCCTTTGGTGGCCATCTAGCTTTTTCACCTAAGTCCTGCATAGCACACATTAGTTCAGGAATATCAACAGAAAAACAATACTCGGATATCCTGGGATATTCTTCATTATCCTCATCTTCGTCCACCGCATTGATCTTGTGGTTATCAGCCTTGTAGTATGGTTTGGATTTGAAGGACTTGCTGGTAGGAGAGTCCAATTTTCTTTTTCCTTGATCATTGGGAGGTGTTGTGGTGATTCTTTTCTGGATTTCCTTATCATCCTCCAATCTAATAAACCTCAATGCACGGTTTCGATTTTCGTCCATGTTCCTGCAAGGATTCATGACTAAGTCATCATAAAAAGGCGAGTCTCTTTCTAAACCCATCTTGAATGCTTGAACTGCCGTAGTGATGTCAAGGTTAGGGATATTCAGGGATTCTCTGCCAAATTTGTTGACATAACTCCTGAGTGATTCATCGGATCCCTGGGTTACCCTGTAGAGATCACTAGTCAGTCTCTCAAAGGTCCTGCTACAAGAAAATTGACTGTTAAATAGATTAATTAAATTAGCAAATGAAGTTATTGAATAAGGAGGAACATTAAGCAGCCATTTCAAGGCTGCCCCAGTCAATGTAGAACCAAATCCTTTGCATAAGCATGCCTCCTTCAAATGTGGTGGTATAGGGTTAGTTTCCATCATTTCCCTATATTGTGCCACATGTTCTTCAGGATCTGTGATTCCATCATACAGCTTCATGGTTGGAGTTTGGAATCTCTTTGGGATCTCAGCATCACATATTGGTGGAGCAAATCTAGAGATCCTGTGGGTTGTGATAGGAACCTCAGGAATAGGCTTGACCACCCCGGGAACACTAGAGATCATGTCTCTGAGTTTCTGAATCTCCTTAGCCACTTAGGGGGTTAATCCGGATTGCTGCATAGAGCCAAAGTTAGTAGTATGAATGGGAGAATAGTTAAAAGTATTGCTGGTAATGGGAGTTAGACAAGAAGTTCCCAGGATATTGGTGTTATCCCGAGAGATCCTTATCCCTTGGGACCCCGAAGGATCCCCGAGACTAGTTTGCATGGGAATAAAGTCTCCGGAATGATTCCCAGACATCCCTGATGTCTCGAAATCCAGGATCCTTGGAGCCAATGGAGTTGAAGTTTCGATCTGCTTATTCTTTTCAGCCCTCAAAGTTTCCATCTCCCTAAGAAGCCTTTGATTCATTCTCTGTTGATCCAACATTTGCTGCTGAACCTGCTGAAACATACTCAAAATATCGTTGTTAGAGATAAGTATGGGAGCAGAAGTGGTCATCCTTGTTGATGGAACACTTTCGGCTACAAATGTGGCTTTCTTCCCAGGATTCCTAGGATTTTCAGACTTCTTGGTAAAAACAGGAATCTGTGAGGACACATTAATAGTAGTAGCAGAAACAATAGGTAATGAAGAAGTTGATCTCGGTTGTGAAGCCATTTTTCACTATATTTCTTCTGAAAACGCCTTTAAACAAGGTTTTTGTTATAAAAAACACAAGCTTGCCCCACGGTGGGCGCCAAATTGTTTCGGGTAAAAATTAACAAGTATAATTTTTAGCAAAACCGAATTAGTTTAGTGGGGTATTGTGCTTTACAATCAAGAAAACAATTTATAAATAAAATGCAATAAAAATATCCCTGAGGATCCCTAGGGATATTTCAAAATATATAACGAAATAAACAGCTTACACACGAGATTTATATGAGGAAAAGCCCTTAATCCCTTAGGATTGCCGGCATAAAAACCTCGGGAGGTGACAATCGTCACTCTGCCTTGTTCTTATTAATACAAAAAATAAGATTACAATACAAGAGCACAATCAATCGATCACTAAGTGTTGAAAGCTCTGAATCTTGTGAGTATGAGTAAGAAATAAGCAAAAGTCAGCTAAGTGAGTTGTGTGTTCCTAGATCGATGTTGCCTCAATTTATAGTAAAACGATACAACGATGGTCAAAAGTTGTTCCTCATAACTCGGTCCAGTCTCCAATCATGTGTCGAGAAACTTCCAGTAAACGTTATCATGCAGTCCACGTTCTTCTTCAAATTCCGGATAAATAGTCATAGTTGTTACATATAATATGTTGACTCAATTTAAACATTAATAGCACGTGTTGAATAACAAAGTAACAATAATAAAATATATACTATCATTATTTATTATTCAAGTCATCAGATCACATAAATTTACATACGCAAATATTCCTAATTATCATGGATTATTCCGTATCCCGAACTATTCTGAATTATGAGATAACTTTTTTCAGGTATAACAGCCTTCATGACGCCAACAGGGTATATTGCTATACACCAATGTCATTCAGCTTGAAGAACGCTGAAGCTACCTATCAAAGGCTTGCCAACATGATATTCAAGGATAAAATGGGGACACTATGGAGGTATATATTGATGAAATGGTAGTCAAATCAAAGATTACCGAAAACCATATTAAGCATCTTCAAGAGTCATTTGATATCCTGGATCGATACAATATGAAACTTAATCCCTTTAAGTGTCATTTTAGAGTAAGATTAGGAAAGTTCTTGGGATATATGGTCATGAAAAGAAGAATAGAGGCCAGCCCAGAATAGATTCAAGCTATCCTGAACTTAAAATCCCCAACGAACACAAAAGAAGTATAGAGACTAACTGGAAGGATAGTTGCACTCAACAGATTCATCTCGAGATCTTCTGAAAAATTCAAAGGATTCTACGATATCCTCTAAAAGAATAAGAAGTTTCAATGGGATGAAGAGCATGAGAAAGTGCCTTAGGATCTGAAAGAATACTTATCCTCACCGCCGTTGCTCATGAAGCCAAAAGATGGTGAACCACTATCACTCTACTTAGCGGTATCCCGAACTACTATAAGTGCCGTGTTAGTGAAGGATTAAAAAGGATCACAACATCCGGTATACTACGTAAGTAAGAGCCTATTAGATGCTGAGACTATGTATTCTCATCTCGAAATCTAATTTTAGCCTTAATCATGGCCTCAACAAAACTTGGGCGTTACTTTGAGACACATAGGACACATATTAAGACAAATTACCCAATTAAGTCTGTTCAAAGAAAACCTGAGCTATCAGGAAGGATGGAAAAATGGTCAGTAAAGCTTATCACTTATGATTTAATTTACGAACCAAGAACAACAATTAATTCTCAAGCATTAGCAGACTTTGTGGCAGATTTTAGTAGTGACCTACAACAAGAAGCAGATTTAGAAATCAAACTTTTGGATGAGGATACTGGAAAATGGACCCTATTCACCGATGGAGCCTCAAACATAAGGGGAATAGGATTAGGAATCATACTAAAATCACCACAGGGGGACATAATACCCCAATCGATTAGTTGTGAATTTCAGGCAACTAACAATGAAGGAGAATATGAAGCCTTGATAGCAGGACTTCAATTAGCTAGGGATATGAACATAAGAAATCTTAATGTATTTGTTGATTCCTTACGGATAACCAATCAATTTAATGGCTCCTATACAGTTAAAGGAGATAAATTGGAAAAATAATTAGAGATAGTCAAGGATATAGTAGGATATTTCTACACTTTTGATATCACGCAGGTTCCTAGACAAGAGAATGTTGAAGCAGATGCATTAGCAAACCTCGATTTTATCTCTGAAAATTCCTGATGATATCAATATCCCTATTCTACATATCTTGAGTCCAACGATAGATATAGAGGACACGAATCAGATTTTTGAAACTAAAAATGTTGGAGTTTGAAATACAGTAGCACAAGAAATATCCTGGACTATTCCTATCAAGAATTATCTTCAAACACGGAAGATACCTAATGATGAAATAAACCCTAGAGCTTTCAAAACAAGAGTATCTAGATACACAATCATCCGGAATATCTTATACAGAAAATCAATTGCAGGACCATACTTAAGGTGTTTCGAAAAACCAGAAAGTTTAGAAATAATGAAAGATATTCATGAAGGAGATTGTGGAAATCACACCGGGGGTAAAGCATTATTCTCAAAAATCTTGAGAACAGGATATTTTTGGCCAACCATGAGAAAGGATGTAATGTCTTATTCCCAGAAATGTTATGCTTGTCAATGACATAGTAGCATTCTTCATCAACCAGCTGAACCTTTATACCTAATAGTCTCATCAGGGCCATTTATGAAATGGGAAATGGATATAGTAGGTAAATTACCCAAATAACCAGGTGGAAAGGTGATTATGCTTGCCATGACCGATTATTTTACAAAATGGATTGAGGCTGAAGCTTTTGTACAAGTCAGAGAAAAAGAGGTAATTTCTTTCATAAAGAGAAATATCCTAACCAGATTCGGGATACCTCCGGAAATCACTTGCGATAATGGATCGCAATTTATCGGTAAGAGAACTACAAGCTTTTGCGAAGGCTGGGGCATCAAAATGATAACCTCTACACCTGTCCATCCTTAAGCCAATGGTCAAGCAGAATCAAGCAATTATATCATCATCAACAATCTCAAAAAGAAGTTGGGATCCAAGAAAGGAAAATGGGCTGAGAAACTTTCATTTGTCCTATGGACAGACAGAACAACCACAAAGAATACGACTGGTCAAACACTATTCTCGTTAGTATTCGGTTCTGAGGTTGTACTCCCACCTGAGATGGTTATCCCTACCGCAAGAACAAGTTTACAAACTATAGAATCCAACAATGAAATGCTATCTCAGGATATAGATACCATTGATGAAATTAGGGATATTGCAAGAATTAGGATGGCAACCTATCAGCAAAAGATGGCTAAATCCTATAACAAGAATATAAGGATCAGAAGATTCCAAGTTGGAGATTTGGTTTTAAGAAAAGCATTTCAGAATACCACCAATCTGACAAATGGGAAACTTGCCCCAAAGTGGGAAGGACCCTATAGGATTGAATCTGAAGCTGAAAAGGGGGCATATAAGTTAACAACTATAGAAGGAGAGACTCTTCCAACGGCATGGAATGCTATTCATCTTAAAATATATTTCATATAATTTTTTGCTCACGTATTTATCTCTTAAATATCCCTACACTTTTATTATGATATATTCTTAAATATTCTTAATTATCCTAATACTGACTTAAGCATCGGAGGGGCGTTAGGATCCCTGATACCAACTTTTGAAAAGGTGTTAATGTTTTGCAGGTATAGTTGGAGAAGAGACGAGACTATATGTCTCATACAAGTTTTGACCTGAAATCAAAACTTGATCGTCACTTGGAGCATAGACTACTCGTCTCATGCAAGTTTTGACCTGAAATCAAAACTTTATAGAAGACCAATGCACAGAATATTCATTTGGATGCAAGTTTTGACCTGAAATCAAAACTCTAGAGACTTTTGTCTCTCAATCGAACTAGGGTTCATACACCCTCGCCAGTAGTGCACGGATATCCTATTATAGTTCGAGATAATGGGACCAGTGCATGCTTGAGTGGCTAACAATTTCATTAACGAGGGTTATAATCATGGATCCTCCGAATTATCTTCGTATAGTTGGAGATTGTGGGACTAGTGCACGCTTTAGTGGCTGACAATTTCATTTTCGAAGACTATGACCAGGGATCCTCCGAAATATAGCATTCAGATGCTATACAATCGGGCCTTGTCGCCAGTATTTTTGGCCTTAGTCGCAAGTATCTTAAGCCTTAGTCTCCAGTTTAATCGGCCTTGTCGCCAGTATCTTCGGCCTTAGTCGCAAGTTTAATCGGTCTTGTCGCCAGTATTTTCGGCCTTAATCGCCAGTTTAGCCGGCCTTGTCTCCTGTATATTGGGCTTGTCCCAAAATTTCTTGTTTCTTGAATATTTGCAGGAAAACATTTTCAAGAAGTATGTCGGGATATAGCATCTGCCTACAACATACTTGAGGATATTATGGTATGTAGCTATTCTAGTTTACTAACAGGGATAAAGAAGACTTCGGAAATAAGTCTACTATTTCAAGGAATCGGTATTTATTTCTTAACTTCTTTTTAATAGTAATATTCTACAATACTCTTTATTTCCACTTATGAATATGTTTTTCTTAAACTGGATTATATGCCTTATACCTATTTATTGAACTATCGAATATTTCAGAAATATTTCAACCAAATAATGACACAACATTAACATACCTAAAATTATGTCTAAGTTATTTATAATGGCTACTATAATTAAGACCCTAGTTAAAATAAAACAACTATGGTTTAAGCTTTTTTAGATATTCCTAGATATGCCCGAAAAGAATTAGATTTATGAGGAAATATTTTAAAGCTCTTTAATACGAGCAATGAGAGTACTTGAAAAGTTGAAGGCATATGTATTCATCATATTATTAACTACAGTTAATATATATTTAGTCAAACTAAATGGAACACCAATCCTTATGAAAGTTATTAAAGATCTAACATCTTATATAAATTAAGAAGTATTCAAAATATTATTTAGAATATTTTAAAATTCTCAAACCAAACAACTATATTCTAGAATATAAGAATGCCAGGATAAAACATCAAAATACTAACTATTATATTAGAAATTAACAGCAGATAAACTTAATATACTAGGCTTTGCCATGAAACTAATAATCCCTTCAACCCACACATTAATATTGTTTAGCTAAAGGTAACTACCGTAAATATATAAGGATATTCTAGAATGTTTTTTCTAAGCATATTTGGTATGTTTTCTTAAAGTATAAACAATATCCTTATTTAGAAATATTCTAATGTGTAAAATCATTAAAAATATTGGGCATAAGTTGCTGGTTAATAAGCTTAAGTCGATAAGTAATTGGACTTACTCATAATGCTTGCAAATTTGACTTTTCAGTTTTTAAAAGATATATCTGACCATTTTTATCTTTTATTATTTTATCAACTTCCAAGTTTTTATTGGCCAGAAGTTGTTCAAGCTCTAGGTTTTGTTCTTGCAACAAAACATTTGCCATATTTATATTGGCAAACGCCTCAATGCAAGATTCTAAACAAAGTCTTTCAAGAAGAGCAAGGGATACATGTGCAGTAGATGAAGGAGAATCAGCAGCAGGTGGATCAGAAGAGTTTGAGGTTACACCAATGGACATAAGATCCAGGTTTGACGGCTCATTGGCTAAGAAAACATAACCTGCATCATCAGATAAGCTGCTCCAATCCACATATTCTTGTGAAAATACAACACGCTGACTAGATTGAGAGGTTTGGAGAACTAGTCCTGGAGTAGTCACTTGAGAAGGAGGTGTTGTGACAATCTGAAGAGGAGCTGGCATAAGTTGATACATACTGCCATTAGCAGATTGTACATATTGAACAGTTGATTGATGAGAGGACTGAACAATATGGGCAGTAGCCAGATTGGGGTTGTGTTAAGAGAAGTAAGAAGAAGTGGTAAAAGTGTTTGAGGCAGGAAAAGTTACATAGGGAGGAGATTGGTTGTTGGGAGAATTTCTACATTCCCTAGCAAAGTGTCCAGTGCCATGACATCGATAACATTGAACCTTGGCTTTATTTAGACCAATTTTGGTCCTACCATGGATACGTGGAAATTTTCTCCCTATCCTTTTATATAACTTATTAGTTCTAATTCTCAAAAGGGCAAGTTGATTGAGAATATCCATCTCTTCCAAGTCATCACTAGAATATGATGGAGATCATCCATGATAAAACACAAACTGTCTGGGTAAGTGCAGAATCATCACATGAAGACATAGAAGTTGTGATACCTGTAGTGATGTCAATATATTCATCATAACTCTAGTCAAGATCTTCAGAGTTATGAGTGTGACTGAGAAGAGCTATGTTTCCTTAAACATACTCCTCAGTTGCTTTTCCAGACTTTGTTAGTTTTCTCTTTTGGTCAATCTCACGTTCAAATGTGAGTAACTTACCATGAACTTGGGTAAGTGTGAGATTTCCAAAGTCTGGTAAGGACCTCATGACGATTGAGTAGTTTTCTCTTGGCCCGCCAATTTTAGTTCACTTAGAAGAGAGTTAAACCTTTCAAATTGTTGGGTAAGTGACTCATTATTGATTTGAGAGAAAGTTTCATATTGTTGAGCTAATATCTCTCGTTATTAGCTACAACATCAACAGTTCCACCAAACTGCTCTTTCAAGGCATCCTGTCACACCCCCAATTTTCAACTAACGGAATCATACCATTTGGGAACGTGACAAACCAGGATCTCAGATCATTAGACATAGCGAAGACCTCTATATGAATTTCAAAACATACTTTGGTCTTTAAAACATAACATCAGAGTTTTCAAAATTTGCGGAAGCGTTTAAAACCAATAACAGTTGTAAAGTAAACATTACAAAACAAAATACTCAAATGTTCAAATTCAAATATCCAAAATGTTTAAAATGCATGAGACTCTATCTCCTAGTCCATGCCAGCTTTAACGCGCGCCTTAGCGTCCTGAGAAAACATGTAAATCAAGTCAACACAAAGGTTGGTGCATAACACAGGTTTTCTGTATTCACAAGGTTCAAAACAACAGTTTGAATAACAAGATTGTAGATAACATAATCACACATGCACAGTCATGATAGCTAGTCATATAAACTATTTACATAAGTGTTCGACACCGAAGCTGACGGATTGCCATGCTATAGCATGTTTTCGCCTTGCCACTATTGTCTATCACAACAATAGTAAAATTGTGTTTGGTCAGTCAAACACCTGCGTAGATCCCATCTACCAGGTGAGGTTTGTCAAACCTAATAGATCTATTTCCAACTACCACGCTTTGCATTACAGCAAACTAAACGGTTCGAGGTGTGTAAGGACTTTCAAGTTGATATGTTTTCACATAATGTAAACAGCTAACTCATGCAAGTGATATGTATCTAAAAACAGTTTGTTGCACATGTTTTCTCCCCCAAAACAGTTTAAAATAAGAAAGGGGCCGTGTACGCACCTTTGATAATTGCAGAATGATCACACACTAAAAGCTCGTGTAAGAAATCCTCCTACAAAGAATCTGTGGTTTAAACAATAACCTAAAGTTATTCGGAATGTCTTTTTGTGCTTGAAATCACATACGTGTCAACACACGTATGTTAGAGTGTTAAGAAGGTGCATACGAAAGTACGCGTGCTTTCGAAATCGTTTAAATAAAATCACATACGATTTTATTTAATTAAACGTAATTTTACGCGATTTCGTTTTCGTGATAAAATATAAATTTTATCATTTCAAAGTGTCCGTATTCCTGTTACGGTTCCAACGCAACTTGAACGGATCGAAACGGATTTGAAACGAAAGAGTTATGAGTTAAAATCAAAAAATGGTTCAAAATGTAAAAACTGGCAGCCCTCGGGTTCGAACCCGCGACCTGCCACACCCATCACACACGCCTTACCAGTTCAGCCCGCTAGGGTTTCGCAATAGCCTTCTCAAATTAATTGTTTTAAACAACACCTGATCGGTTCCCCTATGCTTATCAACCGAACCCAAAACCAACCAATTGACCTTCAACCCGAATCCGATCAATCCTAATCTCTTAGAGGTTTGTTACTGTGATCTAGTCGAGTCTAGGGATGGATTTAATTTGATTATCAACCAACCACATGACCCAATTCATGATACCCGTAGGTTTCGAACATGTATATTCAAACTTCCTATTCAAATCAGTTGAATTCGCTTATGATAACTTCTAACATGATAGGGTTTAGCTTAGTCGGGATTTTATGATACTAAATACACAATTTAATTTGATTAACAAACTTATTTAAATCGAAACCCCCAAAATCTCTTGGCAATATGAACCCTATAATCGAACTCCATCAAATCGATGTAACTCAATGAAATTGATACATGGTTTAGCTTATGCGAAGCCTTCTGAAACTAGAGATGATAATTAATTCCATTGAAAATCCTAATTTAGCAGAAACCCCCAAAATCGTTTATGCTATGAACCTTATTAATAGAACTTGATCAATTCATGGACGTTTAATGAAATTGAAATGTGGTTTAGCTTTATCGGTGGCTTCTGAAACTTACCATGCTATTTAATTCGATTCTAAGATTCATCTTGCCCCGATCCCCCAATTCGGTTTCAAGGATGAACCCTAGAACTCGAACCCTTATAATTCGAAATACATAGATGAAATTAGGTTAGGGATATTCTTATTCGGTGGTTTCTGAAGATGTAGAAGTGAAGACTTACTTGTTTTGATGCCAAATTGAAGTATTTCTACTTTTGGGTGATTAGTCGGCCGACCCACACTCAATTCTTCGATCAATAGCTGCTACAACGAAATTGTGATATGCAAAACACTCAGAGAATATCGACTAAGGTTTCTGAAACTCCAATTTGTGGTGTTATACTCGAATTCTACGGTTTTATGTTCTAATGGTGTCGGTTACAACTTTTGAACTTACTAATGATTAACTTCGGCCATTAATGGACCTAATAACCGATGATCTTTAATATTCATCATAATCACAACGGTTAGGAATACTAATCTTGATTAATTATAGGGATTTGATATCAATTTCAAGTTCAATTGATGTATAACACGAATTTTGACCCTTAATAGTCAAAATTAGGAATTTCCATGATAAAACTTTACAATTTAATGATTACATAATTGTTTTGTTTTATCATAATCATTGCAGTTAATCGTTATGCAATTTTTGTGATAATTCAGAAATTTATGGAGTTAATCCGGAATACCAATTTGCCATTTATCGGTCAATTGAAACATAATGGGGCTTAATTGATCTAATTTGGCCTCCATCAAGTTCACTGGGCCTATCTTGAGTTTACTGGGCCACCCCAGATCTCAATGGGCCTACTCTTGCCTTATTGGGCCCACCTTGGCTTCTTTGGGCCTACATTTGTCTTATTGGGCCTTCATAACCTTCATTGGGCCTGATTTGTCTTGTTGGGCCTTCCTTGACTTTACTGGGTCTACGAGGGTTAACGAGGTTAACTCGAAAAGTCGGATTGTCACATCATCCCCTTGTTGAAGGAATTTTCGTCCCGAAAATTAGTAAGTGTTAGGAGTAGTTAGGAAACTACTTACGAGTTTAAATCATACGTGTTAGTGTGATTTGATCATTCTGTGTGCTTGTGTGTACACACACACAAAGTCTAATGCTTGCAACATCACAACTCAATTGTGATCGTTCAATGTGACTGTTTGCGTATACACTAGTTAGTTCACCTAACTGTGACTGTTTGTGTTTGATCATACTGTGTTGTGTAACCTCACACATAGTGAGTGTCTATAACTGTGAGTGTCTATAACTGTTTGTACTATGCAACCCCGCACATAGTGTCTATAACTGTTTGTACTATGCAACCCCGCACATAGCAAAATGTGTGTAACCAATCATGTATGTACTACCATAACATGTAACATATGAAATGTAGCACATAAAATATATAGAATGTAATGTAGCACAAATGTTTGTAACAAAATCAATTGAATAAATAAAATGTTTGTGCTTACAGTTTGAAATTTGCAGTGTTTGATGTGTGAAAGCATCACGTCATCCCCTTGTTGAAGGAAATTTCGTCCAGAAATTTAACGTGCGCTCTCAGTGTTAGCAGTAGCTGTTTTGAATAGATGAGGATATTTCTTCATCATTTGATCTTCCCGTTCCCATGTGAATTCAGGACCACGTCTTGAATTCCATCGAACTTTGACTATTGGAATCTTGCTTTGCTTCAGTTGTTTGACCTCTCGGTCCATGATTTCTGCCGGTTCTTCAATGAATCGCAACTGTTCATCTACTTGTATTTCTTCCAATGGTACAATCAATGTCTCATCAGAAAGACATTTCTTTAAGTTCGACACGTGAAAAACATCATGAACTCCACTGAGTTCATCCGGTAGTTTGAGTTGATACGCAACCGGACCAATCCTTTTCAGGATCTCAAAAGGTCCTAAATAACGTGGACTAAGCTTTCCGCGCTTGCCGAATCGTATCACACCTTTCCACGGTGATACTTTTAGAAGAACTCGGTCTCCTACTTGAAATTCCAACGGTTTACGACGTTTGTCAGCATAACTCTTCTGTCGATCCCGAGCCGCTGCCATACGGTTCCGGATTTGAACTATCTTCTCTGTCGTCTCGTGCACCAGTTCAGGACCTGTTATCTGACTGTCTCCAATCTCAGCCCAGCACACTGGTGAACGACATTTGCGACCATACAAAGCTTCAAACGGTGCTGCTTGAATACTTGTATGATAACTATTGTTGTAAGAGAATTCTACCAACGGTAAATGATTCTCCCAGCTATCACCAAAGTCAATTACACAAGCTCGTAACATATCTTCGAGCGTTTGAATCGTACGTTCACTTTGACCGTCGGTCTGTGGATGATAGGCGGTACTCATATCCAAGCGAGTCCCCAATGACTTATGAAGAGATTTCCAAAAGTTGGAAGTAAATCGAGCATCCCGATCTGATATGATAGAGATTGGCACGCCATGCCGTGCTACCACTTCCTTGATGTAAATGCGAGTCAGTTTCTCCATCTTATCAGTTTCCTTGATTGCTAAGAAATGTGCAGATTTCGTTAATCGATCGACAATTACCCATATCGTATCACAACCACTCGGTGTACGGGGTAACTTAGTAATGAAGTCCATCGAAATCTGTTCCCATTTCCACATCGGTATATCTGGTTGTTGCAGTAAACCAGATGGCTTCTGATATTCAACTTTGACTTTCGAACAAGTCAAACATTTGCTAACGTACTTAGCAATATCAGCTTTCATGTGAGGCCACCAATACAGTGCCTTCAAATCATAGTACATCTTGTCTGATCCCGGATGGACTGAATATCTGGACTTGTGTGCTTCATCCATCACGAGTTCCCTTAAACCTCCATACGAAGGTATCCACATACGATTAATGAAATAACGAATTCCATCAGGTTTAACATCCAATTGTTCTTCCATTCCTCGTAAAGATTCCGGTACTAAGTTTTCCGTTTTCAAGGCCTCAATCTGAGCACTGTGTACCTTGTCAGGTAAGTCAGTATGTATCGTCATCATAAGTGCACGAACCCGTCTTGTTGAAGTTTCCTTTCTGCTTAAAGCGTCAGCTACCACATTAGCTTTTCCCGGGTGATACTTAATCGCACACTCATAATCGTTCAACAACTCAACCCATCGTCGTTGTCTCATATTGAGTTCCTTCTGATCAAAGATATGTTGCAAACTCTTATGATCAGTATAAATAGTACACTTAGTTCCATACAGATAATGCCTCCATATTTTCAAAGCAAAAACCACTGCTCCTAACTCCAAGTCATGAGTAGTGTAGTTCTTTTCATGTGTTCGTAGTTGTCTGGAAGCATAAGCGATCACTTTATCACGTTGCATCAACACACATCCCAAACCTTGTGCAGATGCATCACAATACACCACAAAGTCTTCCGTCCCTTCCGGTAAGGACAGAATCGGTGCGCTGCAAAGCTTTTGTTTCAATAACTGAAACGCAGTTTCCTGTTTATCCGTCCAGTTATACTTTGTTCCCTTGTGCGTAAGAGCTGTAAGTGGTTGAGCGATCTTTGAGAAACCTTCAATGAATCGTCGATAATAACCCGCCAAACCAAGGAATTGTCGTACCTCGGTAGGGGTCTTTGGCGCTTCCCAATTCTTAATCGCTTCAATCTTCGCTGGATCAACATGTATGCCCTTTTCGTTGACTATATGACCCAAGAATTGTACTTCTCGCATCCAGAAATCACATTTCGAGAATTTAGCGTACAATTGTTCTTGTTTCAGTAATTCCAATAGTAATTGAAGATGTTCGGCGTGCTCCTCCTCAGACTGTGAATAGATGAGAATGTCATCAATGAAAACAATGACAAACTTATCAAGATAAGGTTTACAAACACGATTCATGAGATCCATGAATACAGCTGGAGCGTTTGTCAACCCAAATGGCATGACCAAGAACTCATAATGGCCATAGCGTGTCCTGAATGCTGTCTTCGGGATATCCTCCTCCTGGACTCTTAGTTGATGATAACCAGACCTGAGATCAATCTTCGAGTAGTAACTCGAACCTTGCAACTGATCGAACAGATCGTCGATTCTGGGTAACGGATACCGGTTCTTGATAGTAACCTTATTCAATTCCCGGTAATCGATACACATACGGAAAGTTCCGTCCTTCTTCTTTACAAACAAAACTGGAGCTCCCCACGGTGAAAAACTAGGTCGTATGAAACCCTTATCCAACAACTCTTGCAATTGTGTGGATAACTCTTGCATCTCTGACGGTGCAAGTCGATAAGGCGCCCTAGCTATTGGTGCTGCATCTGGTGTAAGGTCGATTCGGAATTCCACCTGTCTGATAGGCGGTAATCCCGGCAAGTCTTCTGGAAACACCTCCGGAAATTCACAAACTACAGGTATATCTTCAATCTTCTTCTCAACTACCGGCTTTTCAGTTATAAGTGCTATAACTGCCGTCTGACCTTTACGTAGACACTTGTGTGCTTTCATACAAGATATGAGACGCAGTGGTGTACTGCTCTTCTCGCCTTGTACATATAATGTCTCTCCCTGCGGAAGAGGTATGCGAACAATCTTTTCATGGCATACGATTTCAGCCTGGTTTTTGGACAACCAGTCCATGCCAATAACTACATCAAAACTGCCTAAGGCAATGGGCATAAGATCGATTTCTAATGTTTGACCCATCAAATCAAGGATACATCCCTTAAAGATATTTTCCACTACTATCAACTTACCATCAGCTAATTCCACAGTGTATGGACTATCTAAGGCAGTGGGACTAACATTTAGCAACTTAGCAAGTGAACTAGATACAAAACTCCGATCGGCACCGGTGTCAAATAACATAGAGGCATAGTGATTATTTAAGAGGAACGTACCCGTAACAATGTTGGGATCCTCCCGCGCTTGACGTCCTCCAATCACAAACGCCCTGCCCCTAGCACCATTGTTGTTGTTGTTGTTATTGTTGTTGTTGTTGTTGGTGCCATTTCCATTACCGTTGCCATTTCCATTGCCATTGGCATTATTGTCCCCGCCTTTCTTGAGCTGTGGGCAATCTTTCTTAAAATGCCCCATCTTGCCACACTCAAAACAACCTTTCTGAGCGTTGTTCTGGTTATTGTTCTGGTTGTTGTTGTTCTGTAGTTCCCCGCGACAATCCTTAGCCGCATGCCCAATCTTGCCACACCTCTGGCACTTAGCTTTCTCACACTGATTACCTGCATGATGGTAACCACACCTACTGCACTTGGGGTGTTTGCCAATATAACCCCCCGACGATGATGAGTGCTGACCACTGCTTGAACCATGATAAGACTTGTTGAAGTCTTGCTTCTGGTTTTTCTGATATGACTGTTGGTTGTTGCCCCTTGAGTTGTTACCTTCCCACTTTCTTTTATGATCTCCCACCTTGGTAGCAGATGTCCGTTTAGGCAGAGTTCCCTGTAACACTGCCTGATCAGTAAGCTGATGCGCTAAACGAACAGCTTGTTGGATGGTGGTGGGATTTGCTGAAGTAACCAACCCCTGAATCTGAGGCACTAGTCCTCCAATGTACCTTTCAATCCACTTACTGGCTGGAGTAGCCATGTGTGGTAGCAGTCTGGCCAACTCATGTGACCTGGTCGTGTACTCTTCAATATTTGACCCCTCCATCTTGAGGTGCCAATATTCTTCTTCCAGCTTCTGCATCTCACTGCGAGGACAGTACTCCTCTTGCAGTAAAGTTTTGAAATCATTCCATGTTAAGGCATTAGCCTCTCCCAACCCCAGAGTCTGGACATTTGAGTTCCACCAAGTTAATGCTGGACCCTCCAATGTTCCCGTAGCAAATTTCACCTTGCTTTCGTTAGGGCAGTTGCACATTTCAAACACCGACTCAGCCTTTTCAATCCACCGAAGGAGTCCAATGGCCCCCTCCGGCCCTTTGAAATTGTGAGGTTTGCAGTCCAAGAACATCTTGAACGTGCAGACTTGTGGGTTAACCAATCCCCCAGCTGGACCCTGTGGCCCTGTGTTGTGAGTCTGAGCATACTGTGCGATTGCCTCTGCAACTCTGCTGTTAATTAGCTCATTGAGCTCAGCAACAGTCATATGTACGTTTCCCTCAGCCATTAGTTTCCTATTTACAAGAAGTGTTAGCACGAAGTCAAAATCTAATGTGACATGTGTAAGTAAAACAACAAACACAATATGTAATATAAATCAACACAACTGTTGAAAATAATAATTCTTTCATAGATAGAAACTTTCTTTGAGTACAATACTTTTGAAATAAAACATAACTTTCCAAACTACTAATGTAGGAACACAACCCGTTCCTAATAAGTTTAAACAAAACAAGAAAGAAAAGAAAAACAATCAATCGTCCTCAACAGTGGATTCAGGATCGGAATCAACAACTGGTGCTGGTTCCTCCTCCTCATCCTCATCCTGTTCCTCATTCTCAGAGGCCACTAAATCCTCCAAAGCTTCAACCCTGCCCGCCAAAATCTCCTCTCGGTTCTCTGACTCTTCTAGACGACCAATCAAGTTAATCATCTCATTTCGCATGTCATGAACCAGATGGGCAAGTTCCTCTTGCCTCTCATTAGCATCCCATTGTTCCTGAGAGTGCTGTGCAATCCTATCTTCTGCTTCCTCCAGATCCTCGCGCAGTTTGGCGATCTCCTCCGCGTCCGTCCTTTGCCTCTTAGGCTCAGGAGCATCTAGTACTGGTGGTGGATGTGCAGAAGGTCCCTCAGCAGGGATCTGCTGAGTGCCCTCCTCTGGCTCCTCTTCCGGATCCTCATCCGGGTCCTCATCTGGATCCTCCTCGGGATCCTCATCTGGATCCTCGTCTGGATCCTCCTCCGGATCCTCCTCCGGATCTGAGTCATCCATCTCATATGGTGGAGGTGATGGAATAGGTGGTGGTGGTGATGACGGTGGTGCCGGAACTATCGGTTCCTCGTCCTCGGAATCATCAATATAGATATAGGGTACCGATGATGATGCCATGCCTGTTACATAATATCATATGTAAGTGCAATGCCATAGAATGTGTAAGCAAATCAATTACATAATGTCATATGTAATTTCTAAGCAGTATGTGAACATGTGTGTCTAATGTCTAACAGTCATAGTCTAGGCCTACAAATGCAAACCTAGTTCGCTATAACCAATGTCTCTGATACCAATCTGTCACACCCCCAATTTTCAACTAACGGAATCATACCGTTTGGGAACGTGACAAACCAGGATCTCAGATCATTAGACATAGCGAAGACCTCTATATGAATTTCAAAACATACTTTGGTCTTTAAAACATAACATCAGAGTTTTCAAAATTTGCGGAAGCGTTTAAAACCAATAACAGTTGTAAAGTAAACATTACAAAACAAAATACTCAAATGTTCAAATTCAAATATCCAAAATGTTTAAAATGCATGAGACTCTATCTCCTAGTCCATGCCAGCTTTAACGCGCGCCTTAGCGTCCTGAGAAAACATGTAAATCAAGTCAACACAAAGGTTGGTGCATAACACAGGTTTTCTGTATTCACAAGGTTCAAAACAACAGTTTGAATAACAAGATTGTAGATAACATAATCACACATGCACAGTCATGATAGCTAGTCATATAAACTATTTACATAAGTGTTCGACACCGAAGCTGACGGATTGCCATGCTATAGCATGTTTTCGCCTTGCCACTATTGTCTATCACAACAATAGTAAAATTGTGTTTGGTCAGTCAAACACCTGCATAGATCCCATCTACCAGGTGAGGTTTGTCAAACCTAATAGATCTATTTCCAACTACCACGCTTTGCATTACAGCAAACTAAACGGTTCGAGGTGTGTAAGGACTTTCAAGTTGATATGTTTTCACATAATGTAAACAGCTAACTCATGCAAGTGATATGTATCTAAAAACAGTTTGTTGCACATGTTTTCTCCCCCAAAACAGTTTAAAATAAGAAAGGGGCCGTGTACGCACCTTTGATAATTGCAGAATGATCACACACTAAAAGCTCGTGTAAGAAATCCTCCTACAAAGAATCTGTGGTTTAAACAATAACCTAAAGTTATTCGGAATGTCTTTTTGTGCTTGAAATCACATACGTGTCAACACACGTATGTTAGAGTGTTAAGAAGGTGCATACGAAAGTACGCGTGCTTTCGAAATCGTTTAAATAAAATCACATACGATTTTATTTAATTAAACGTAATTTTACGCGATTTCGTTTTCGTGATAAAATATAAATTTTATCATTTCAAAGTGTCCGTATTCCTGTTACGGTTCCAACGCAACTTGAACGGATCGAAACGGATTTGAAACGAAAGAGTTATGAGTTAAAATCAAAAAATGGTTCAAAATGTAAAAACTGGCAGCCCTCGGGTTCGAACCCGCGACCTGCCACACCCATCACACACGCCTTACCAGTTCAGCCCGCTAGGGTTTCGCAATAGCCTTCTCAAATTAATTGTTTTAAACAACACCTGATCGGTTCCCCTATGCTTATCAACCGAACCCAAAACCAACCAATTGACCTTCAACCCGAATCCGATCAATCCTAATCTCTTAGAGGTTTGTTACTGTGATCTAGTCGAGTCTAGGGACGGATTTAATTTGATTATCAACCAACCACATGACCCAATTCATGATACCCGTAGGTTTCGAACATGTATATTCAAACTTCCTATTCAAATCAGTTGAATTCGCTTATGATAACTTCTAACATGATAGGGTTTAGCTTAGTCGGGATTTTATGATACTAAATACACAATTTAATTTGATTAACAAACTTATTTAAATCGAAACCCCCAAAATCTCTTGGCAATATGAACCCTAGAATCGAACTCCATCAAATCGATGTAACTCAATGAAATTGATACATGGTTTAGCTTATGCGAAGCCTTCTGAAACTAGAGGTGATAATTAATTCCATTGAAAATCCTAATTTAGCAGAAACCCCCAAAATCGTTTATGCTATGAACCTTATTAATAGAACTTGATCAATTCATGGACGTTTAATGAAATTGAAATGTGGTTTAGCTTTATCGGAGGCTTCTGAAACTTACCATGCTATTTAATTCGATTCTAAGATTCATCTTGCCCCGATCCCACAATTCGGTTTCAAGGATGAACCCTAGAACTCGAACCCTTATAATTCAAAATACATAGATGAAATTAGGTTAGGGATATTCTTATTCGGTGGTTTCTGAAGATGTAGAAGTGAAGACTTACTTGTTTTGATGCCAAATTGAAGTATTTCTACTTTTGGGTGATTAGTCAGCCGACCCACACTCAATTCTTCGATCAATAGCTGCTACAACGAAATTGTGATATGCAAAACACTCAGAGAATATCGACTAAGGTTTCTGAAACTCCAATTTGTGGTGTTATACTCGAATTCTACGGTTTTATCTTCTAATGGTGTCGGTTACAACTTTTGAACTTACTAATGATTAACTTCGGCCATTAATGGACCTAATAACCGATGATCTTTAATATTCATCATAATCACAACGGTTAGGAATACTAATCTTGATTAATTATAGGGATTTGATATCAATTTCAAGTTCAATTGATGTATAACACGAATTTTGACCCTTAATAGTCAAAATTAGGAATTTCCATGATAAAACTTTACAATTTAATGATTACATAATTGTTTTGTTTTATCATAATCATTGCAGTTAATCGTTATGCAATTTTTGTGATAATTCAGAAATTTATGGAGTTAATCCGGAATACCAATTTGCCATTTATCGGTCAATTGAAACATAATTGGGCTTAATTGATCTAATTTGGCCTCCATCAAGTTCACTGGGCCTATCTTGAGTTTACTGGGCCACCCCAGATCTCAATGGGCCTACTCTTGCCTTATTGGGCCCACCTTGGCTTCTTTGGGCCTACATTTGTCTTATTGGGCTTTCATAACCTTCATTGGGCCTGATTTGTCTTGTTGGGCCTTCCTTGACTTTACTGGGTCTACGAGGGTTAACGAGGTTAACTCGAAAAGTCGGATTGTCACACATCCCAAAGATCTTTTGCAGATTCATGGTGGATGATACCTGAGTAGATCTCATTTGGGAGTGCCATAGCCAACTGGGCATGTGCCTTAGCATCAAGCTCCAGTTTCGGGTACTCTTACTCAGTATAGTTACGAGGATCTTTTGGAATCAAGTTTCCAGTTTCTGTGTCCAAGACCATAGATTTGTGGGGTCCAAACATGACTGACCTCCAACAACCAGTATGGTTGTTGGACAAAAAGTGAATCATCCTCCGCTGCCATATGTTATATTGATGTCTAACCAATATGGGAGGTTTTGTGGCAGAACCGGTGTTATCAGGATCTAGATTAAACTTTTCTGCAATGATGGTTATGAAACAATAAGAGAAGATCAACAAATGATTGATATATCTAGGTTGTTTACTTGAATGGTTTTGAATAATCACTTGAATTCAAAACGAAATACCTACAGCAGAATGTGAAAAGTTGATGCAAAGAAGTAAAGTAAAAGTTTTAGAAAAAAAAGAGTCTAAGAAATCGAATATCAAAGTGAGATCTGATTTTCAGACTTGATGGTTAAACCAAGAACTGAAGAACAAGGCTCTGATACCAATTGTTGGACCAGGAAGTTCTTTACCAGATATATTCGACTTTAGACTCTTAAGTCAAAGACTAGATATAAAATCCCTCTTAAGTCAAACACTTGGTTATTTCAATGGTTTGTTAAGTTAGATAAAACGAGAATAACAGAGAAATAACACAAGGAATTTTTAGGAAATTCAACTCATAAAGTTCAGGGAATGTTGGGATATAAATACCCAAACATTCAATGCAGTAAGACAAAATTAATACGACAAAGTGCTGGCAATTTGTACAAACACTGATACAGACAAAAAAGTACAGCAACCGAAAAGAAAGTCAACAACTACGGAAACTAAAGTCTTCAATTGTTCCTCAGTCTTCAGTTCTTCCGTGGTTGTAATAAGTCGTTGTTAGATCCAGTGTTCAAACCGCGGTTGATGATCCATGATTGTTATTCTTGATATCAGTTGTTGTCTTCCAAGGCAAGGTGACCCGTGGTTGTGCTCCAAGGTTGAAATACAGTGGTTGAATGCACTGTCTGCAGTTGTTATTTTTGAATCATCCGTAGTTGTCTTTTAGAGGTTGAGTCATACAATGGTTCTACAGAAAGGTTGAAGAATTTAGTTGAGGCTCATCAGTCCTTATTTTCCAACACGAAAGTCAAATCATTGGCTCATAATATATACAAGGAATTACAGACAAGATCGCACTTATTAAAGAAAAAATCAAAGCAGCACGTGATCATCAAAAGAGTTACGCTGATAATCATAGGAGACCCCTAGAATTTCAAATATGTGATAGGGTCATGTTAAAAGTCTCTCCTTGGAAAGGTATATTCAAATTTGGAAAGCGAGGTAAACTCTCACCAAGATTTGTAATACCATTCAAAATTTTAGATAAAATTGAAATGGTAGCCTATAAACTTGAATTACCTCCTGAGCTTGGCAACATACATGATGTTTTTCTGTGTAAAAAGTGAAAAAGGAACGAATATTTGATTGTACCACTTGAAGAAATTCATATTGATGATAAACTCCAGTTCACTGAAGAACTAGTGAAGGTAATGCATCGAGAGGTCAAAGTGCTGAATATAAGTCGAATTCCAATTGTTAAAATTAGGTGGAATTCTCAGCATGGACCAGAATATACATGAGAACGTGATGATCGTATAAAAAAATATCATCATCTATTTTCATAAACGATTGTCTACAGATAAGTCTCCAACAAATTTCGGGACAAAATTTCTCTAACAGGAGAAGACTGTGACAATTAGGTTAAAAGTTTAATTCCTTATTGCTTTAAATCCATGGTAATAATACGATTGCTCTTTCATCTATTATAAAATACTCAAGAAATCGTAAAAGTGGACGAAAACCGTGCGAAAAACGGAGTTCGCGATTTACCGGAATTTCAAAAACAAGAAAATTCTTAGGATTTTTTAATGTACGCCAAGCTCTTTCAGGCCCTCTAGCCGTACGCGAAGATGGGTCAGCGATTATAAGTTGCTAGAATCATCGAATTGCATGCAAAAACTTATCCTTTTTATTCTTTTGAACTCCAAACTTCCACAGACTTTTTTCACAACTTTAAACCTCCAAATCGGTGTGATCAAGCTATAGGAACATTAGATTCAAGTTGGAGATCATCTCTACAACACCGATCATCGTTTTGCAAGCAAAAATCCATTCAAACGAATAACGATTCGATTTCTCTTACTAGTATGATAATGTATGGATTAATTCTAGTATTTGAACGTAATGCAATGGTTATTTTTGTTGATTATTGCCTAGATGATGGCTAGGAATAGATAGAAATAAAGAAATCTGAATGTTAACAATGAAATCTTTGTTTTGATTAGTTATGTTGTCCGGTTATCATGAAACTATGCTCAAGATCCTAATGGTTTTAACCTGGTTGATCTTGACAATGGTTATGATTAACTTGATCATTCCTTGAAATGCTAGATCAAATTCAAGTGTTTCAAACTAATGACAAAAGTTAGGATAATCATTGGAATAACAATCTGATGTTCATGTTAACAGTCAGATTTGTATATTGATTATGATTATCAAACCCATTTCAATATAATATTACTATATTTCATGATACCTAAGTAATCCATAACAAGGATTAACTATTCCTAGACCAGAAATCAATCAGGAAACTGTTCCGGTGATATAATCAACAACAATACATATTTGGTTAATCTGAGAATGTTCTGATTAATCCATTGAGTCATAAAATCCTTAATAGGAACCTAAATCAGTATAGGTTCCCAGTTTATCACACTTTGTGGGATACTTAGTTAAGATGACTGATTAAAGATTTAAGATTAGTTTGATAACTCGAGTTGCAATGTCTTTGACAATGAACATTAAGGAAGGTTCTAATAAGCAAATTAAACATAAATAACTTATAAAACCTTAACTTAATGCAGAAATGAATTACAAGAACAATAACACAAGTCTGCACATTAACCATTCATTTCAACACTTTAGGTGAGTCTCATACAACCATTTTTCTTTTTAATGTTTTACAAACATCCGGGTATTATCATGAAATCTTTCTTAAACATATGATATGCTTATATAAATGTGTGCCTGCTTGGGATATCATGGGATAACTGTGGGTATCGAAGTGACATATTAAAAAGTTCTCATTCATTGAACTGTATCTGATGAACCCATGTGGGGCCGAACGAGGTTGACAACCTCATTTACTGGGAGGATTGCATCTCCCCTGGTGTGAATGTTTGTTACCGTTTAATACTTTAAAATGAGGCATATATGATTATCTCGGGTAATATCATATTTTTTAGTCGGAAAGAAACTAGATATGTGTCACATGATTATTCCAATTGTGTCAATGTGTATCATTAACTTTACTTAACATATTATATTGTATCGAGTTTTGTGTATGAACTCACCAGTTTTATACTGACATTTCAAACTTAAATTCTTTTACGGGTAGATAATGACGATATGTGAGAAACTGCACGATTATGCACTTGTAAATTTGACCAATTTTCTCAACCCCACAGTTAAAAATGTTCCATAAAACGCATCTATGTAACCCCGATTAATTTCTTTCAATTTAAAGAATCAAAAGAATGTGCATAGAAATCAATTATTTTGCAAGGCGTCTACGACATCACCATTATGTCTCCGCAACCTTCCACTATTGAACAGTGACATCTTCATAAGGTGACAAGAGGTGAGGGTATGACACAAATATCACAATTTTGAAACCGACTAGTGAAATATTTGAAAAAAACCGACCATGAAACTAACTTGATGATCGATTTGAACGGTTTCACGGTTCAAAACCAGACTATGAATACCCCTACTTCTTTGTAGATCCCCTAGGCCTATATACAAATCTATGACGATTTCTAAATATAAGGCAAGAAAAGGCTAGTTTTTAACATTGAGGGACTAAAATGTAATTGCGTGTTATTTACGAATAAAATTATAAACTTGAATAACGAAAACGTCGAACAGAATAATAAACAGAGGACCACGCGAAAACCCGTTGCTCTATCGTCGGAATAAATGGCGACGCCGTCTCGGGCGGAGATCATCTTCCTTTTCCGGTCACTTCTCCGGTCAGCTCGTCAATTCTCCGACTACAACATCAGGGAGTACACCAAGCGGCGGACAATCGACTCGTTTCGTAACAACAAGACGTTGTCGGATCCGTCATCGATCGCTGCCGCCTTTTCCGACGGACAGTCGCAGCTTCAGGTTGCTAAACGACAAGCGGTTGTTTATTCACTCTATGCTCCCGATATCAAGAGCATCATGGATATCAAACACTGACTTTCTTCTATTGGTATCTTTGTTTTGGTGTTAGGGTTTCTGAAAAACTGCTTTATCTGTTGAAAGATGATCTTTAAGTTTTGAAGTCATGTATTCATTGTTTTTGAGTTTTGATTTAACTTAATAATTTGATGTTGATTACGCACTTGACATTTTGGAAAAGTAATTTTGGTTCTATTTGCTCAATGCTCATGGGTTTATGTTTTGAAATCTGAATTGCTTTTAAAGTTTAAACATCAAATGTACAATAAAAGACACAATCACTACAAATTTATCATTTAAAGTATGCTTTGTAGTACCAATTCTAAGGCCATGTGTCATGGTAACTTGTGAATGGTTTTGACCACATTTCATGCTGGTGTCATGTAAGTAGAGTGTGGTCAGTGGATGTGAGTCAAAAATATGTATAGTGGAAATATGCTGCGGGTGAAAAGATGGATGGTGATTTGGGATATTTTTATTGGTTTAGAATTATTCAGAAATAAAAGAGAAAAACATAATTGGTGGTGCTGTTGTGGTTAAGCTTCTTCATTTGATGGTCAAGCCCTGGCATGGCAAAAGGGCTTATAGTGGTGTCATCAAGACGTCAACTGCTATCTTGGTTTGTCACTCAGTGGTCTAGCCTCATTAAACCTAGCCTGGGTCCCTTGGATCGTTTGAAATGATAGTTCTATCTCCCTTGTGATTATCAGAATCTTAATATTGAATGGTTGCTTATTGGTCGGAATCTAAATCTAACTTGAGTTATGCAACATATTTATACATCTATCTAGGTAGTTGAAACCTTCATGCACCTTTAAGGCATGAAGGTTAGCTTAAGCACAATGCATTTAAAAGGAGTGTGCCTAAGACAAGCAAGGCGCACGTGTATTCTAGACCATTTTTAGCTGTTTTAAACTAGTTTAGATGGTTTTAGGCATTTGTTAGGTTCTTTTACGCCAGTTTACACTGTTTTTTTTGGCTTAACTAGAGTGTTCTACACTAGTTCAGGCCAGCGCAGACAGTTTTTTTTTTTTTTTTGCTGAATTAAGCCTGTTAGAAAATTTTTTACACCTTGCCATTGGTGCCAAAGCGTGCATGTTTAGTCTTTGACTACAGAGATATTTATAAACCAAAGAATTAACTTCAACCTATAATAAAATATGCATGAATGAACTTATGGATGTTCAAGACGTCGTGTTTTTTCCCTATTTTTATTTGATGATGCAAAATGGGATGATAATTAGCTATAGTGAATGAACTTATAGATATTCAAGTCATCGTGTTTTTCCCTATTTTTATTTGATTATGCAAAATGGATGATAATTAGCCATAGTGAATTGCTGACCAAAACGTATGTGAATTTAAGCTAAAGGTTAGGTTGTTTTCTTTACTTTTGTCAAAGACTCAAAGTTGATGTCCAACTTGGTGTGTTAAAGTTTAGAAGCATTTCAGGATTTGTCAAAAGTGTATTTGTTGATTCTTAATTATGTACTGATTTACTCTATGTAATTCTTGATTGTGGTTAGACAGTAGACACAGTAGGAGAGAGGATATTATGTGTCTTAAAGCACAGCTAGTCACGAATTACAAATAGGAAATCAATAAGAATCGTCTAATGCACTTATGCTTGCTCTTGAGTCTTGATAACTTCTAAACTTCAGCCCAGTAAGTTGTGCATGATCCTTGACTCCTTTAGAATAGCAAAGAAAACAAGGCATATCATAACCCTTATCTTAGATTAACATAAATTTCAGTTGTGAAGAGGCCAAGAGGGTTTGGTTTACCAGGAACAAACCGCTTCATAATATGAATATTGTTTTAATCTTTTTAGATAAGATAGCTGGTGGTAGTGGGTCATCATACAATAATCAGCACCGTAAATATATGCAAGTGTTCTTATTAGGCTCTTCCGCTCTTGGTGAGTATAGTTAGATATGTATCTTAAAGCATAACAAGTTAAGAATCATAAGTAGAAATCATTAAGAATTAAGTAATATACTTGTATGAGATCTTGAATACTTCTAAACTGTAGCCCACTAAGTTGCACATGAACCTTGAGAAAAGCTAAGAGAGCAAGACATATCATTACCTTTAGTCGAGATTAACATAAGTTACAGTTACAAAGAGGGTTTGGTTCACCAAGAACAAACCACTTTTCTATGTCGAATATCATATCAATCTTTTCTGATAAGATAGGTAGTGGTAGTGGGCCCTTGTACACTAATCAACACTGGAAACAAATGCAAGTGTGCCTTTTAGGCTGCTGATGAGATAAGTATTTTAAAACAAAACAAACCAACAATTACAATTAGGAATTTATCAAGAATCGATTAATACTTGTACAAGCTCTTGAATGCTTCTGAACTTCATCCCCTTAAGTTGCACATGAACCTTGAGAAAAGAAAAGTAAACAAAACTTGTCACATCATTTAAGCTTAAATTAACACAAGTTCCAGTTACGAAGATGGTTTGGTCCACAAAGAACAAACTGCTTTATATATATTGAATAATGTATCATTATTTTCAGATAAGATAGGTGGCGGTAGGGGCCCCTCGAACAATAAACAACACCTGATGACAATTGGAATTTGACAATAGATGCAGTGGGAGAGAGGAGATTATGTGGCCTAAAGCAGAACTGGTCATGAATTACAAAAAGGAAATCATAAAGAATTGATTATGATACTCGTTAAGAGCTATAGAATGCTGAGCCTGCTAAGTTGTACGCGAACCTTGATAAAACAAAGGAAACATTGCACATTAACTTCAACTAAAGTAAGTTTCAGTTATGAAGAGGGTTTGGTCCACCCGGAACAAGTCGCTTTTCTATGTTAAATATTGTATCCATCTTTTCAGGTATGATAGGTGGTGGTAGTGGGCCCTTGTACAATAATCGACACCTGAAACATAAGCTTGTGTGCCTTTTAGGATGATAATGATGATGATGATTGTTAGCATTGCCTTCTTGAGGGCTCTTGGTAGAAACTTCTTCTGCTTTTGTTGTTGCAATCAGGCAACAAAGAAAAATGGTTGCTAGAATCTTGTGGCTGAAAAATGATGTCTTCATGATGGTTAGATTGTGATTGAAATGGCAATGGTGTTACTTGAGTTTGTGTGAATAAATAAGATAAGTTTTGAGCTGCATAAATGCTTTTAGTGAATGAAAATTTTACAGGTTGCTAGCAAATGCAGAAATATGTGGTTTTGTTCTTGAGGTTTACTAATTCTGATGATATCTTCTGTGCATTTACATTGTAAGGCCAGGGGATGGGCCGGGTGGATGAAATACAAGCACACTGGGTAGGAAAGGTTTTAAGCTTGCTGAAGCTCTTGAAGTATTAATAAATATTACCATTTTAATTTAATCAATGTCAGCAGACACGGGTTTGTGTTAAAAATTCTGTCTGGTGGAGTTTGTTACAATTTAATTTGTTCCGGGTTGTTGGATTTTGCAGTGGACAAAGATACAAGTTGTTGTGCATGATGTATTAGTGGTGAAGCAGCACAAGTGAATTCAAGAATGAGTCTTATTAAGTGTGCTTCATATATTGCAACAGTTACTGATTGCAGGTATGATGACAGACCCTTTGAACAGTATCAATGCCATTGTAAGTTAGAATGCATTTATAATCACTTCACTCTACCACACTAGCAACTGGTGCTAGTTTTCAAACAAATATGAATTTTGTGCCTTCATCACCTGTAAACATGTGTCTAATGAAGGCTGATTGTTAGTACTTTAACTTTTATCTTTGTGTATGGGTCATAAATAGGTGTTGCAATTCTTGATACGATCCAAACACAGACAATAAATAATCTGGTTTTGGGTCGGCTAATTAAACAGTTTTAGTCAATAGGTTAACCCAAATACAACTTTTTTAAAAAAATAGGTTAATCCAAGCATGATTCTTTTAATAAGCAGGTTGACCTATTAAGTTTTTTATTTAGATTTTTTAAAGTTTCTATTTTGATTTTAGAAGGGTTTGATTTAAAATTTTTAGCTGTCTAACTGATACTTTGTTTTTAAGTTTTATTTTTTGTGATTCGTTTTAAAAAAGTGAAATTAAGTTTTTGTGGTGAAATTCTCACCTACTCTTTATATCCATCTCTAGGTCGGTAAATAAAAACTAGACGGGCTGACCAAAATCACGTCACAACATGATGTTTAATGTATGTAGGTCAAGGTGGATGTTATTGACGTGAACAAAAGGTACCATTGTCAAAATAGGTCCTTTTGTGGGTGTGTCAAGACGTGTTATGTTGGCATGGAAAAAGTTGTTTCTCAAAATCCATTTTTTCGGTTTTTCTTTAACTATTGCATTAAATACTTAAATATGATTATAAAATACAGAGTAAAGTGTCATTTTCGTCACTGTGATTTGTTCACTTTTGTTATCTGAGTTCAAAAGTTTAAATTTCAATATTTTGGCTTATGGTTTCCATTTATTGCCATTTTGGTCTTTATGATTTTCATTATAGTCATTTTAGATTAATGAAATTTTAACTTTTGAACTAAAATGACAAAACCACATAGATAAAAATGATAATAAAATAGAAACCATAACGACAAAAATTATGAAATTTAATTTTTTGAATTAAAATGACAAAAGTGATCAAATCAAAAGGATGAAAATGACATTTTACTCTAGAATCCAATATAATCTAGCTTTGACTTGTCCTATTTGGAGAATGTTGTTAGTTTGTTAGGGTTAGACACGATTTGCAGGTTTTTACCCAAATGTTGCCTTGATTGTTGTTGTCCAAAAAACATCAGCAGTGGACTAAAAAGCTTATGTATAAAGCTGCAATGCCTTTTCTTTTGGTTGGTTGGATGAAAATATGAAATATTAAATGCTATCATTAGTTTTGGAGCAGGTTCAATTTTGACCAATATATGAACGAAAGTTTAAAATTTTAATATATTAAAAAATGGTAAGAGATTTAAATTTAAATCGGGGCTATTTTAATTCAAATTTCATATATCTTTTGTAGTTAATGATACGAATACTTTTTGTGGTTTGGTAAAGTAACATGTTTATGTAATTCAGGTTTAAAGTTGTAAGCTTGGATGTTGTGGTTGCATATTTTATTAAGGATGGATATTAATAGCAATAATAATAGATGCTAAACTTTCTATGAAGTTTGACATTTATGTCTTTTATCATTAAAATGAATAGTTACTACTTAGATGCTTGTGTAATTTACCTAATATGACATATTATATATAATTATGTATTTTATTTATATATATTGTATAACTTAAATCACCCACACCCCAACTCTTAACTAAATCACACCTCCACACCACTGCCACACCTAGTGGTAGCCACCACCGAAGACAACATTCATCGCTATCACCGTCTCTGGCCTTTGCCATGCCCACCACCATCGTAGGCGTTTTTTCATAGAGCCATTGTCGTTTTGTTTTAAGCCACAACCATCGTTCCACTTCCCTCTCCCCCTAAAACCACCATTATCTTTCCCTTATCATCTTCACAAGGGAACCCAAACCTATGTTTTTAAGATCAAGATTGGTTCACAATGAAAAAGCAAAGCTTGAATTTGGATCGGCTTGGCTTCAATTTATTTTCGGAGTATTTATACAACCCTAAGATTGGCTCAAACTCATGTAGCAAATTTATCCATTTCAAATTACGTATTTGTTTCCAAAATATTAAATATTGAAAAACTATGCAAAAACATGGAATAGATGATGTCTGAAAACCCTAGATCAAACAAACATCAAATAGATTAGAAGCGACTCGAATTGTTTGCTCCCCACACTTCACACTTGTGTCATTTCCACTGTTTTTACCACAATGTTCCATATAGTTGCAATCCCATTGGATCTCTGAAATTAACAAACTGATAATGTATAAGGAGGATTATATAAAACCATATATAATTTTGCAAACGGATAAAATTTAAACGTAAATCTTCCTATAATTTAAAGAAAACCTAAAAACATGTTGACAATACTTGGATAAAACCCAATTTCATCAATGAACATCATAGCCATCATCGGTGACTATCAACCATACACCCCCTTATAATCTGCTGGTATGAGAGCCATAAGGCTCAAGTTCTTGTTTACCACGTTCCAACAACCTCTTCTTGAATACATCAACTTTATGAAATCTCTTATGTTCATGAGGATTTTAAAATACCTATTATTAATATGCCTTTAGTCAATCCTAATAATTTTTTTTTCCTAAACCATCCAATTCGTTTTCAAGAAATGTCAAAAAATTGACAAGGTCAAGTTCTAATCCATATGTTAAAGAGTTCGTTCAAAACTTAAAATTTGATTCTCATCAACTCCCTGCCATAAATTACGAGCATTTGGTAATCTAATCACTTGCCCCATATCTCCCAAGATTTTATAAATCACAAGGGTATACACATATCTATTTTGCTGCTTGATGTGTGTTGATGAATTTATGATTTTTAATAAAGATTTTACACAAATCCAATTTTAATTAAAGAAACAATTATAACCTTAAACTAAACTACATACAATAGGCAAGTGTACCTATTGCATACTAATGTAACTATTGGTAAGAACCGAGTATCAAACCGTGGACACAACACCTCTCAATACTAGATCTTTGTCACTATCTAACCAATCAATAAAGAGTGATTTGCGAATATAAAATTAAACTAAAAGAATAACAAGTTAACAAACTGAAGTAAGAAGATAGCATTAAAGACTCCCGTTAGAGTTATCAAAACATATAACTATTTGGAAAGCTAGAACGATAAGCACACAATAACCACCTCAAGCTATGCAAGGAAGGTCTAATGATACAATTATGCCAATGTGAATGATGCACTAGACTCCCGTCAGGGTTATCTAATGTCACACCCCCAAATTTCCACTTACAGCATCAAGCCGTTGGGAGTGACGTGAGAGGATCAGAAGCGTTAGTCATATAGGACGACTCTGTATGCAGTTTAAAACACGTGAACATATCATAAATATCCCAAAATAGTTTTTAAAAGTTACACAACTGAAATTAAAACAGTTGTGCGGAAGCTAGTACAAGATATGAATTGTTACATATAAAAGTAACATAAACAGTTTTAAAATGTTAAATCATGCACGCAGGACTCGGTACTTGTTTCCTTAGGTGCAGTCTTATCCATGTGCAATTTAGTTACCTAAGAATACATCTTAAAAACGTGCCAACATAAAGTTGGTGAGTTCACAGGTTTATATAAGCAATAAGTATAAAAAACAAAGTTTGTCGTATGTAATGCTGTTTATTAATGTTTGCCAGGCCTGAGGCCCTAAGTGTCAGTTGCGTCACCACTAAACTATATCGTCGTGCCTCCGCCATGTGTATCGTAAAAAAAATGGCGATGGGTTGAGATTATACACGTCCTGACCTCCATTCAGTATTGGCACTGTGTAGGGTTCGTCAATCCCAATAGTCGTTGCATACACATTAACAGTATGACTGTGTGAGGACTTTATACGATATACAACACTTATGAGTTTGTTCCCAATAAACCAACATACACACAAATGTTCGTACAAATAGTTTAAAGCAACATGTATTCTCCCCGTAGTTTAAAGCTTGAAAACAATTTAAGAGAAAAGGGGCCATAAACTCACCTGAATTGTGTGCTTGCGAAAGCTAAGCTAGCTTGACTGTTTACTTGTTACCTATATCACGTAGGATATATAAGTTCTTGTTCGTGTTCGTGCCCAACAACTCCAAGTCGTCGTGTTTGTTCATGTTTGATAAAGTTTGACCATGCTTGTCTAAGTTTGACCAAGTTTGACCGTGTCGAATTGACGATCCGCTAGTGACTCATTTAGTTTAACATCGTTCGTTAAATGTTCATCATTTATCACATATTGCATGTAAACACATAAATCACGTTCAATGGACAACTTACTATTTATAGTAAGTTCCCATTTTAGCAAGTTTTTATTTTTGGTAAGTTTCTATTTTTAGTAAGTTCGCATAATAAAAAATTATATATTATCATTTTAGCATGCTCATTTACCCTAAGTGGTCATGTTAACACATAGCGTGTCGTCATAAGTCATCAAATAGGCACATAAATCTATTTCAAGTAAACAAAGTTGCTATTTTTAGAAGGTTACTATATGGATCATGTGGTAACATTAATAATCATGCAAAGACTTTCATATTATTAAAACAAAGCATATTTCAACATCTATCACCACAAAACATGCTCAATAGTTCTATTTCATAGAAATCCCCAAATAAAATTACTATAAATAGAAGGTTTCTAAATTTATAATGTTTTAATTCAATTAATCATACAATAACCTTCATATTATCATAACAAGACATTTTAAAATACGCTTCACCATCTAATATATTCCTATAATGCATTCTAACAAAATCCCCAATTCAAAAATTTCCTTAAATAGAAGGCTGCTCCAATACTCATTTTAATCAAGATCAAGCTATTCAAATATACTCATAACATCACCAAAACATTCAATCATAACCAAAATCATCATGCGTGTCAAGTTCTTAAACCAAAAGTTTCTAAATATAGAAATGTATGAACAAATCGTCAATTTCATCAAATCTAGCTAAACTAATACATCAATAAACTTCACATGAGTCATAAATTATCATTAAACATACTTATTATATCAAAATAATCATCTACAAACGTTTTGCATCATCAAAGTTGCTATTTATAGTAATAATCACACATCATCACCAAATGACACAAAATGACATCAATACACCTAATAGATGATCTAATGTCTCAAATCAGTAGATTTAAAGCTTCATATAAAGATTTACGAGGTTATAAATTCGTGCACTTGTGGTTACTAATGTTTCATGTGGGTGAAATGTGTTGCATGTGAGCTTATATGACAAATTAACCATTAAAACTACCTTTGAAGTCCCTAGCAGTCTGGATTCAGCTGATATGAGGCTTAGATGAAGCAGATGAAGCTGCTGATGGCTCAACAACAGGTACAAGGGTGATGGTGGTGGTCTTAGGGAGCTTCCTCAAGGTCTCTCTCTTACTTCTAATCTTCAAAGGAACTCAAGAATGGTTCCTAACAGCACCTGGGGGATGATGGTGGGTGTAATAGTGGGTTTTTGGCCGAGATGAAGACTGGAGTTCAAGTGTGATGGTAAGAAGTGAAATGTAAAGAAGTGGGTTGGTTTTTATAATGTTTTTGGATTCTGGGAGGCTTCGCGTACCACCAAGGACAAATTAGATGCGTTCTCCACCGAGACACACCGGGTTTGCCGCCCAGCCTTCACGTAACGTGAAGGAATTCGTCCGTGCCCTTCGCATACCACGACGGGTCCTGGGCTGGCCTAATGGCCCATTTTTTTATTGTTTTGATTTGTTGCTCGTCCGTTTTTCGATATCGTTTATCGTATATTGATCTTTTCTTTAATTTTGTTTATTATTAACTCACATATCACTCATTATTGTTAGTTTGTTTCAATTGTTCGATATTTCACCAACGTTCGTGAGTTCAAGACTCGTGTGTACATTTCCGGTAATTCATCGAATTACAGTGCGATGTGTCTGTGTTTGTACCATCGTGTCATGTGTCACACTAAATTAAACCAATTCTAGTACCACGTATACAATAATAATACAATATATCATTTAATTAAATCATTTTTTGACCTATAATTTGCGAGGTGTCACATCATCCCCTTGTTAAAAAGACCCGAAATTCAGCTCGTGTTGCCAGTGTTTGTTACATTATCGAACAGGTGTGGATGTTTCCTTTTCATTTGATCTTCACGCTCCCAGGTGAATTCTGGTCCACGCTTCAAGTTCCATCAAACCTTTACAATCGGTATTCGACTGAGCTTTAGTTTCCTGATTTCACGGTCCATTATCTCGACCGGTTCCTCAACGAAGTGTAGTTGTGCGTCGATTTGAATTTCCTCATGTGGAATCGCAAGCGTTTCATCAGATAAGAACTTCTTGTGGTTTGATATATGGAAGACGTTGTGCACACTGCTTAGTTCGTTCGGCAAGTTTAGCTCGTAGGCTACAGGGCCTATTCATTTGACAATCTCAAACGGTCCAATGTAGCGAGGATTTAGCTTCCCTCGTTTCCCAAATGGTATGACTCCCTTCCAGAGTGAGACCTTAAGCAGTATTTTGTCTCCTACCTAGAATTCCAAAGGCTTACGCCTCTTGTCGGCATAGCTCTTCTGTTTGTCCCTAGCTGTTGCCATTCGGTTTCGTATTTGCATCATCTTCTCATTCGTTTCGTGCACAAGTTCTGGGCCAGTTGGTTGTCTTTTGCCGAATTCTGCCCAACAGATGGGGGATCAACGCTTGCGCCCATAAAGCGCTTCAAATGGTGCAGCCTTAACGCTGGTATGGTAACTGTTGTTGTAGGAGAACTCTACCAGAGGTAAGTGAGTCTTCCAGTTGTTGTCGAAGTCTATCACACATTCCCTAAGCATGTCTTCCAACGTCTGTATCGTTCATTCGCTCTACCCGTTGGTCTGTGGATGAGATGCAGTGCTCATATTCAATCTCGTTCCCAATGCTTTATGTAAGGACTTGCAAAAGTGTGTCCTGCATCGACAGTCACGGTCAGAGATTATTAAGATTGGCACTCCGTGCCGAGTGACTAGTTCCTTCAGATAAATTTGGGTCAATTTATCTAGTTTGTCTGTTTCTTTGATAGGAAGGAAATGTGCAGACTTGGTAAGTCAATCTACGATTACCCAGATGGTATCGCAACCACTTGCAGTTTTGGGCAGTTTAGTGATGAACTCTATGGTAACTTGATCCCATTTCCATACTGGTATCTTGGGTTGTTGAAGAAGTCTTGATGGCTTTTGGTATTCGACTTTAACCTTTGAGCAAGTTAAGCGCTTATGCATGTAAGTCGCGATGCCCGACTTCATGTTCGGCCACCATTACATAGTCTTCAGGTCATGGTACATCTTGTCAGAACCAGGATGTACTGATAATCTTCTCTTATGAGCTTCGTCCATTACTATGTTTCCCAATCCACCGTAGTGTGGTACCCAAATTCGGTTCATAAAATAGTATGCTCCGTCGACCTTCACTTCTAGCTGTTTATCCATGTTGCACAAGGATTCTTGAGGTGAGGTTTTCTGTTTTCTGAGCTTCTTGTTGAGCATTTCGAATTTGGTTAGGCAGCTCAGAGTGTATATAGTACACGCTTAGTTGTTTCTTTCCGGCTTAAAGCGTCGGCCACTACATTAGCTTTCCCCGGGTAATACTTGATAGAACAATCATAATCACCTATAAGTTCAACCAATATTCGTTGCCTCATGTTCAGCTCCTTCTGTCGAATATGTGTTGTAAGCTCTTATGGTCGGTAAATATGGTTCACTTAGTGCCATACAGATAGTGCCACCAAATCTTCAGTACGAACACTACGGCTCCCAACTCTAAATCATGAGTTGTATAATTCTTTTCATGCACCTTCGGCTGTTGTGACACATAAGCGATGGCTTGCTCGCGTTGCATTAACACCCAACCGAGTCCTTGTTTAGAAGCGTTACAGTACACCACGAAATCGTCACTACCCTCGGGTAAGGATATGATTAATGCACTACAGAGTTTCTGTTTCAGCAGACTGAATGTTGATTCTTGTTTCTCTCCCCATTCAAACTTTTTGTCCTTGTGGGTTAGGGAGGTTAGTTCTTGTGCGATCTTCGAGAATCCTTCGATAAATCGTCTGTAGTACCCTGCTAAGCCAAGGAACTTTCGCACCTCAGTCGGAGTCTTTGGTGCTTTCCAGTTTTTGATGGCTTCGATCTTAGTGGGGTCTACGGGTATTCCCTTCTCGTTAACCACATGTCCAAGAAATTGGACTTCGCGAATCCAAAAATCACATTTGAAAAACTTTGCGTATAGCTGTTCGGTCTTCAACAAATCCAAGACGAGCCTTAGATGTTCAGCGTGTTCTTCTTGATTCTTAGAGTAGATCAGGATATCGTCTATGAACACTATAACGAATTTTTTGAGATACGGTTTTCACACGCGATTCATGAAATCCATGAATACTGCTGGTGCGTTGGTCAGTACAAAGGGCATCACCAAGAATTCGTAATGTCCATCTCGTGTTCTGAAGGCTGTCTTCGGTATATCATCTTCCTATATCCTCAATTCATGGTAACCAGATCTCAAATTGATTTTGGAGTAGTAGCTTGATCCTTATAATTAATCAAACTAAATCATCTATTCTTGGAAGTGGATATCGATTCTTGATCGTCACCTTGTTCAGTTTCCGGTAATCTATGCGCATCTGGAACGTTCCATCTTTCTTCTTCATGAATAGGACCAGTGCTCCCCATGCGAGAAGCTCGGTCTGATGAATCCCTTGTCTAGCAGCTCCTGAAGCTGGTTAGACAGCTCCTGCATTTCTGTAAGTGCTAGTCGGTAGGGTGCTTTGGCAATTGGTGCAGATCCGGGTGTGAGGTCTATCTGGAACTCAATCTGTCGCTTCAGTGGGAGTCCAGGTAGATCTCCAAGAAACACTTCGGGATAATCGCGGACAACATCAATGTGCTCGATCTTCCTTTCCTTCTTTGGCTGCTCAGTGATTAGGGCTAGTATGTCCAGGTATCCCATCCACAAACACTTGTTTGCCTTCATGCATGACATTATGTTCAAGGGTATCCCCCACCGTTCTCCTTGTATGGGTATCTGCTCTTCGTTCGATAAGGTGACTCGGACGATCTTTTCGTTGCACATGATCTCTGTTTGGTTTGCGGATAGCCAATCCATTCCAACCACCACGTCAAAGCTCCCTAGAGTTGCCAGCATCAGGTCGATTTCGAGTTCGTGATTTGCCAAAACCATGACGCATCCTCTAAATATGTGTTGTGTTTCAATCAGTTTATCTTCGGCTAACTCTACTGTATACTTATAATCTAGTGGTGTTGGTGTGATGTTATGTAATTGGCTAAACTCGCTAGATATAAAATTCCTATCGGCACCGGTATCAAATAATATGCTAGCGTAGACATTATTTAAAAGAAACGTACTGGTTACGATGTTTGGATCGTTTTTTGCATTGCTAGATCCAATCACGAAGGCTCGGCCTTTTGCCGTGTTTCCTCCTACCTTCTTAAGTTGAGGGCGATGCCTGCGCATGTCACGAGGCATGACACATGCATAACACCCCTTGATGGTGTCTTGGTTATTGTTGACTGGCTTGCTGCCACAGTCTTTGGCCATATGGTTGTGCCTATCGCATTTCAGGCATCGGTAGCGCTCACACGGGCCATAGTAGTGATACGAGCATCGGTTGCACTTGGGATACTTTCCCACATAGATACATTTTCCCTTGGTGTCAGATTGGGTATCAGTGAATGCTCTGGCTAGTGCTGACCGGTGTGGGTTGCCTGTTTTGGAGTGAAGGTATGGTTGTTGCTTGGCTCCCACTTTCTCTTGTTATCAGCTTGCTTGAAATTTTTGCCCCGTTTGGGCAGCTTCCTCCGTGCCACTGCCTGATCGGTTAGGCGATGTGCCAGTCGGATAGTAGGCTGAATGAGTGTGGGGTCGACAGCTGTAACAATGCTCTGAATTTGGTAGGGCAGTCCGCTGATGTACTGCTCGATCTTCTTATACTCCGTGGTCACCATTCCCGGGCATAGTTTGCACAGAGCATGAAATCAAGTAGTGCACTGCTCGATTTCGAATCCCTCCATCTTGTGGATCTAGAACTTTTCCTTCAGTTTCTTGATCTCATTTCGACGACAATATTCCTCCTTCAGCATTTTCGTGAACCCCTCCCATGATATGGAGTTTGCAGCTTCGAGTCCAAGGGTATAGACATGGGAGTTCCACCAAGTGAGGGCTTGACCCTCAAGAGTGCTGGTGGCGAATTTCACCTTGTTCTCCTCCGCACAGTTGCACAGCCATCGGAGCAGTCCCACTTCGCCTTCAGATCCTTTAAAAGTGTGGGGGTGGTAGCTGAGGAACGTCTTAAATGAGCATCCCTTTGAGTTATTGTTGTGAGATCATGTGGTTCAAAAGTCAGATTTACGGGTTAGTGTTTGCGTTTTTTTTCTTATGTTTGTTTAATACTAAAGCTTGTTTACCGTTGTTGTTCCCGCTAGACTCGTAAAGGTTTCGAGAAGCTTCATACATACGTTCTTCTTCCTTCCATTAGTTAGTGTCTAAATATAGTAAATAGTGCGTATTACTTATTGTTAAAACTAAGTGAAAGTTAGCGTTCATACAAATACAACATCATGAAGTCAAACATAATATTTCATTAATGATTTTCAAAAGGGTTACAAAATGCTTCTTCAGTTCAAATACCATCGTTCAAAATATGGGCACAACCCACCCATTCTAGGTTCCTACTACTACAAAATAAAGGAAAATACCTATCACTGGTTAATCGACGAGATAGTGGAAACCGAGTTCCCGCTGTCAGCCTGTCCATCCTCCTCATCCTAGAATGGCTCCTCCTCTTCATCCTCCACCGAGTCCTCCTCATCTTCAAAACGTTCTTCCTCCTCCTCCTCAAGCGCGGGTTCACTGGCTACGTGTGCAGTTATGGCCTCAACCATAGCCTCCAATGCTGCTATCTGTGCCTTGACTATTCTTACTCGAGCCTCGGATATCCCTAGTCGTGCCGTGACATTGCACAGATGCTCTTCCAATCAGTGTACCATATCAACCAAGTTGTTGTGAAACTGGTCGGTGTGCGACAACTCTGCCTCGAGCTGTGCCACCCTCTGAGAGGTGCGGTTCTCATCCACCAGTAAGCCTGTAATTGCCCGCGCGACATACCGCATGTTACGGATCTCTCGATACATAGTTACGACAAAGGCCGCAATTCCTGCTCGAGGGGGTCTCCTAAAGCTGGCAGCCTAGGCAAACTCAAACTGTTGCCTGCCGATGGTGGGGGGCCATCGTCGGATCAAGTTGGGGTACCAGTCCCAATGTTGGTTATGGCTGAGAGATCTAACGTTAATGATCTTGTTCGAGACTATGATATCGGCCAATGGTACCATCCTCCTCATCTTTCTCTCATCCTCCTCTAATATCTCCTCTGCCGGTCTCTTACTTAGATTATGCTCGCGGTTATCGGCTATTCCTATTAATGTAGTTTCCATGAGTATTTTTAAAAAGTAAAGTCTAAGTGTAGTGTCTAGGTGTAGAGCTATGGTTATAGTCTAAGTTTACTACAAGCAAACCTGGTTTTTTATAACCAATGCTTTGATACCAGTCTGTCACACCCCCAAATTTCCACTTACAACGTCAAGCCGTTAGGTGTGACGTGGCAGGATCAAAAGTACTAGTCATATAGAACGACTCTATATGCAGTTTAATACACGTGAATATATCATAAATGTCCCAAAATAGTTTTGAAATGCTACATGGCGGAAATTAAAACAATTGTGCGGAAGCTAGTAAAAGATATGAATTGTTTACATATAAAAGTAACATAAATGGTTTTAAAATGTTAAATCATGCATGTAAGACTTGGCACTTGTTTCCTTAGGTGCAGTCCTATCCATGTGCGATTTAGTTACCTAAAAATACTTGTTAAAAACGTGTCAATACAAAGTTGGTAAGTTCACAGGTTTATATAAGCAATAAGTATCAAAAACAAAGTTTGTTGTATGTAATGTTGTTTATTAATGTTTGTCAGGCCCGAGGCCCTAATTGTTAGTTGCGTCACTACCGAACTAGAATGTTTGCCGTGCCTCTGCCATGTCTATCATAAAAACAATGGCGATGGGTCAAGATTAGACACGTCCTGACCTCCATTCAATATTGGTGCAGTGTGGGGTTCGTCAATCCCAATAGTTTTGTCTAAAATCGCCTTGTTGTATACACATTAATGGTATGACTGTGCGAGGACTTTATACGATACACAACACTTCTAAGTTTGTTCCCAATAAACCAACACACACACAAATGTTCATACAAATAGTTTTAAGCAACATGTATTCTCCCCCTAGTTTAAAGCTTGAAAATAGCTTAAGAGAAAAGGGGCCGTAAACTCACCTGAATTGTGCGCGTGCAAAGTTAGTCTTACATGACTGTTTACTTGTTACCCATATAACGTAGGATACATAAGTTCGTGTTCGTGTTCGTGCTCGTGCCCAACAACTCCAAGTCATTGTGTTTGTTCATGTTTGATCAAGGTTGACCATGCTTGTCTGATTTTGACCAAGTTTGACGGTGTCTACTCGACGACCCGTTGGTGACTCATTTAGTTTAACATTGTTTGTTAAATGTTCGTCATTTATCACGTATTGCATTTAACACATAAATCACGTTCAATGGACAACTTACTATTTATAGTAAGTTCCCATTTTAGCAAGTTTCTATTTTTGGTAAGTTTCTATTTTTAGTAAGCTCTCATAATAAAAATTATATTTTATCATTCTAGCATGCTCAATTACCCTAAGTGGTCATGTTAGCACATAGCGCGTCATCATAAGTTATCAAATAGGCACATAAATCTTTTTCAAGTAAACAAAGTTACTATTTTTAGAAGGTTACTATATTTATTATGTGGTAACATTAATAATCATGCAAAGACTTTCATATCATTAAAACAAAGCATATTTCAACATCTATCTCCACAAAACATGCTCAATAGTTCTATTTCATAGAAATCCCCAAATAAAATTACTATAAACAGAAGGTTTCTGTATTTATAATGTTTTAATTTAATTAATCATACAATAACCTTCATATTATCATAACAAGGCTTTTTAAAACACACTTCACCATCTAACATATTCCTATAATGCATTCTAACAAAATCCCCAATTCAAAAGTTTCCTTGAATAGTAGGTTTCTCCAATACTCATTTTAATCAAGATCAAGCTATTCAAATACACCCATATGATCATTAACATCACTAAAACATTAAGTCATAACCAAAATCATCATGCATGTCAAGTTCTTAGATCAAAAGTTTCTAAATATAGAAATGTATAAAGAAATCGTCAATTTCATCAAATCTAGCTAAACTAATACATTAATAAACTCCACATTAAATCAATATTAAACATAGTTATTATATCAAATTAATCATCTAGAAACATTTTGCATCATCAAAGTTGCTATTTATAGCAACAATCGCCCATCATCACCAAATGACACAAAATGACATCAATACACCTAATAGATGATCAAATGTCTCAAATCAGTAGATTTAAAGCTTCATATAAAGATTTACAAGGTTATAAATCTGTGCATGTGTGATGTTGCATATGGGTGAAAAGTGTTGCATGTGAGTTTATATGACAAATTAACCTATAAAACTACCTTTGAAGTCCCTAGCAGCCTGGATTCAGCGGATATGAGGTTTAGATGAAGCAGAAGGAAGCTGGTGATGGCTCAACAGCAGGTACAAGGATGGTGGTGGTCTTAAGGAGCTTCCTCAAGGTCTCTCTCTTGCTTCTAATCTTTAAAGGAACTCAAGAATGGTTCCTAACAACTCCTAGGGTTGATGGTGGGTGTAATAGTGGGTTTTTGGCCGAGATGAAGACTGGAGTTCGAGTGTGATGATAATAAGTGAAATGTGAAGAAGTAGGTTGGTTTTTATAATGTTTTTGGATTATGGGAGGCTTCGCGTACTGCCAAGAATCCCCTCCGAAATCCTTGGTGTACCGCCAAGGACAAATTAGACGTGTTCTCCACCGAGACACGCAGCGTACCGACGAGGTGGAAAATGATTGGTCATGGTGTACTGCGAAGAGTTTCGGCTGAATTCAAATTTTCCGCCTAGCCTTTGCGTACCGCGAAGGAATTCGCCGGTGCCCATCGCGTACCGCGATGGTCTTGGGCTGGTGTAATGGCTCATTTTTTTACTGTTTTGATTTGTTTCTTGTCCGTTTTTCGTAATCGTTTATCGTTTTTCGATCTTTGCTTTGATTTTTTTTTGTTATTAACTCACATATCATTCATTATGGTTAGTTTGTTTCAATTGTTCGATATTTCACCAATGTTCGTGAGTTCTAGACACGTGTGTGCCTTTCCGGTAATTCATCGAATTACAGTGCAATGTGTCTGTGTTTGTACCATCGTGCTACGTGTCACACTAATTAAACCAATTATAGTGCCACGTATACAATAAAAATATAATGTATCATTTATTTAAATCATTTGCTGATCTGTAATTTGCGAGGCGTCACATCTAATTTCACAAATCTTAGGTAAGTTAATATGATAAGCACATATTAACCACCACGAGACGCGTAAAGTAGACAAAACATAACAATTCTTCACCCTACGAATATTATATCACGATCATATATTCCAGATACTTGAGTTCTTAATATTAGGAACACATAAACAATAACATAAGGAATTCACCACATATACTATATTATTTTAAATCACTAGCATACAGATATAAACTTTCTCAGTTCTCCTAAATATTCAAACCTCATTTATAATTCCTGGTCAAATGCCATAAATCACATTAAACCATATGCAATCCATGAACAAGTGCTAAAATTCATATGGTTTTATGACGTAATATAATTCTAACATTCACAAGGGTAAATATTTCATCAAACAACACAAGCACACATAATCATTGAAGAATACTCATACTTTTTCATAACATTAACATAATAAACACCAAAATTTTTGTACAAGTTGTTAAAGCATGCTAAGTTTCATCTAATCCAACTGATAAAACGAGTTTAGCCCAAAAGGATTACAAAAACCACAACCAAACTTGTAAAAATGGAAGAAACCATAGTAGATCTAAGAATTAAACCAAGAAACAAGTGAATGTGGGTTGTTTGTTGTTAGAAATCTCTTTAGAATGCTTAATCTTCAACATTAGCCTTCAATCTTCAATGATCTCCCCAAAATCTCCTAAAGAACTTGAGAGAATGAGGGTTTTGGGTAAAAAGTTTTCCCTTCATGAATTGGGAGAGAATTGGGTTATAAAAATTATAACTATGTCGAACATGGTTATGTTCGAAAGTAAGAAAGTCGTTTTCATATTTCAGATATAAATCCATACTAAACATTGTTGTGTTCTTGTCAAACACAGTTATATCATAGCTTATCTTCTCAAATTTTCTTCAGTTCTTGAGTATTTCCATAAAAAACACCGGTCAACTATCGGGAGCTACAACATTCAAATATAACACTCGAGAAGCATCTAGATGGATTAATTTGCAACAAAAAATGCTTCAAATCAAGGGGATATAAATTATTTACATGAAAATTATCTACGTATCACTTTTATTAGACTTGATCTTACTTTTCATGGAAGAAAATGGTTACCTGCATTCTCTCACATTGCTCTGGTTGATATAAATTTTGTTGAATATCAATATGCTTGCATTGGTACTATCCAAACAATGTTGAATGCCAGAACAATCTTTACAACATGTTACCCCAACTTTAATATGCAACTCAATGATCCATCATTGTTAACAACCCTGAACGCACAACTGTAATAGGAAGGTCACCTCAAGTAAATACTTTTCAGTCTACATATCAAATGGCATACCACATCCAAAATCACTTGTTATATCAGGAAAAAAACTCTTGAGATGTATTATTCCTAAATATTGATTAAAATACTACACCAACATGTAAATATATCCTAAAACAATTAGAGAGAAAAGTAACAAATATTCTCCTAAAGAAGTGGATCACCTATTACGAACATATTCACCAAACCCATGTACACACAACAACAACCTCTGAATTTTTTCGTCATCAAAATGGTCTTGTAGAAGTAAAATTTTCAGCAATTGATAGACAAGACACTTTTCTTACGATGAATAAGGTCCTACCATTTGAAGACTCAAGACCAAATTGAAGAATCATGCACTGTTGTTATGATGTATGCAATTGTGAAGACTGTTGAGTATGATGAAGACCTTCCTAAAAACAAGAAAAGGTCGCAAAACAAGTTAAAGAAAAGATTTGAAGAAGGAGATCCTAATGTTGGATTCCTTGGTGAACCCCATACTAATTCAACAAAAGGTTCACCAAGACATAGTAGTCGAATTTTCTTGACGGTTCACCATGGAGTTGAACATTAGGTTCTCCTTCTAAATCTTATCTTTAACTTGTTTTACGACCTTTCTTCTTTTTACTATAGTGTCTTTATCATATTCAACTTTTTATGCATTTTTCAAGCATTCTTCACAACTGCATACAATATAACAACAATTTATGATTTTTGATTTGGTATTGGGTCTTCAACAAACGTATTTACCATAGGAAAAATGTCATGTATGTCTTGTGCTGAAAATTTTACTTCTACAAAACCATTTTCATGATGAAAAATTCAGGGGTTGTTGTGGTCGGAATAGGGGTTTGGTGAATCTATTCGTAATTGGTGATTCATTTCTCTAGGAGAAACTTTTTTTAATTCTTTTCAAGAAAATTGTTTCGGGACATATGTAAATGTTGGTGTAGCATTTGAATCAATATCTATAAGTAATGCATCTCCAGAAATTTCTGGTCAGGAACCATTATATCGAACGAGTAATTCTGGACACGGTATGACATTTGACAGTGAAATATAGCCAAATGTATTCATTTGAGGTGTCTCTCATATTTGAATTTGAGCCTTCAAGGCTTTTAGCAATGATTGATCATTGAGTGACATATTAAAATCCAAGTAAAATATAATAAATATTGTTCTAACATTCAACATTGTTTGGATAGTACCAATACAAACATGTTGATGTTCAACAAATCTTGTATCAACCAAAGAAATTACACTTAGCGTTGATATCTAAACTCATACAAAATTAAAAGCATAAATCTAAATCTAACAGCTATAAACCTTTTGAGACTAAAATATGTTACTTTTTGCAAATCACAATTAATTACCATAAGTGTGATTAATTCTATCGTTTATTATTAGTTCAAATTTGAAACTCCTATTTTATCTTACTTGTTTCTTAAATAAGCTGATTGGTATAAATAGGGTTACTTGGTTGTTTAATTAAGGGATAACTTTATAAAATGTAACTAACTTTCAATTTTGTTCCAATCAAGTTACTCAAACTTTTTTTTTTGTCCCAATTAAGTCATTCAAATTATTTTGGTGTTCTAATCCTATGTTTTTAACATGAATAATACGTAATACATGTTCATATAAGTTTAAGTGAATATTTTTTTTTTAAAAAAAAGTCACTTGAATCAATAATTATTAATTTTAATTAATACCTGACAAAGAAAACAAATTAATAATTAATAATTATTGATTCAAGTCAAGTCATTTTCAAGAAAAAAATTATTCACTCAAACTTATATAAACATGTATTATCTGTTATTCAGGTTAAAAACATAGAACTAGAACACCAAAATAACTTGAATGACTTAATTAAGACAAAAAAACGTTTGAGTGACATGATTGAAACAAAATCAAAAGTTTGTTACATTTATACGAAGTTATCCCTTTAATTAATTAGTTGATTATGTTTGATTAAAGGATTTACACGCTTTAAGCTTGTTGAATTATCAGGTTTCATCGTTAGACGGGCACCATTTGTTTGTCTAGTTTGATTGCATCTATTGAAACAATGTTTCAAATAGTTTTCATATATATATATATATATATATATATATTTGAAAGTGTTGGTGGGTCAAAGTGAACACTAATAATACTATAATATACCACTTCAAAAACATTAGAAACATGACAAAAGTATAATGAACCTTTTCAAAAAATACCAACCACTTTAAAAATGAAGCTACTTATAAGAACCGCTTCAAAAAGTAGGAACCGCTTAAAAAAACGACCGTTTTAAAAAATAATGTATTTTTCTAAACTAACCGCAAACCGCTTCAAAAAAAACTTACAATCGCTTCAAAAGAGTCCAAAAATCTGACATACTTTTAAATTAATTCTGAAGTTTAACTTTGAACCCTTAACTTTGGTATCATAGTTTTAAATTTTTCTCCTTCTTTACTCATATACTTTTAATGTTCACATGTTTTTAACGAATCCTTATATTAATGAATGATAGTCATAATTATATTAGTTTGATCGCAATTACCTCACGACCATTTATATAAAATTTGAACTGAAACGGTTGCAGAAATTTTGCGTGCTATTCGTAAGCTTATAATGTGTATATACATAATCAAATATTTGTATTGTTTATATGATTTACCTAAGAATAATACCTAAATAGTATTATAATACTATTAAAATGAGAACAATAATTATAAAACCTAAAGTATTTTTTTATGTTTGGTTATATGATTTAGCAACGTTTGCTTATGATTCATATTCTTTAAGAGTATGCTATCATGATAGAATACTCACGTCGGCTGATCATACACGTTTACAAGAGTTACAACACATGTTTGTATTTTGATGCACATAAACATGACGGAATACCTTCGACTTCCAGGAAACTTACTAGTTTTGTTAAATTGGCCTTTGATTTTCGAATCGGTTAAAATATTGTATTGTTAAAAAGGGAGACATTATATATCATCTCTTAAGAAAAATTTATTATTATGTTGTATAGTATAAGATAAAAGTAACACATCATATCTCATTCTCTTGAGACATCATTTATCATCTATTACATAGTTTCAGTAATACTGTTGGGAATTGTAGTAACCATTTTAAACTTTTTAATTAATCATATTAATTATAAAAAAATCAGATTTTATGATAGCGGAAGCATTTATGTTACACATTTTGTTTCATAAACAAAAATCCCAAAACTAGGAATCTAGTTACGTACGAATAAATGAAAAACAACCATAGGGTGTTTAGAATTGACCTAAATGAAGAAATCCCAAAAACACACCTTGGATTCGATAGTAGTCTCGCTAGATGACTTGAATCACGAACCACGATCTCTATTATGTATCACCACAACAACTGCGTGCTCCAAAACTATCATTGGTGGTTCGACTATGGTGTGGTTGTGCTTGGTGGTATGTGGCCGAAAACAAGAGGAGAAGGGAGGGGGTGAACAAGAGAGAGGAGAGGGAGAGTGGGTGAAAGGAAACTCTTTTATTTCACCTTTTATATAGATCATACGATATTCAAAACTTCTTATGACAAGGATCCATGAAGTACGTTTTGAAACGAGTTACGTCCGGCATCATTCTCTAATGTATGTGTATGAATCTTGGTCCTCAACCCTTTGAGATTTTATATTATAAACTAACCAAGCATTCAAGCAGTCTTAATTCAGATTGATTCCCATGAATCTGATCGACTACGAATAATTAGAATACCATATTCAAGGAAACAAAAACGTACAAAATATCGAATAAAGAAACATTATTTATTATGCATTTAACCATTAAATCAAAATAAGTATCCAATGTAACTTCATTTTGAAAGCACCCAAATACTTATTACAGATCAAATCCAATCACTAGCAAATCTTAAACCTATCTTCTCAACATGCTCCTCGTGTTTAGACAGAGGCATAAGCTTAGTAAAGGGACCCGCTAGATTTTGATCTGTGTGAATTTTTTCTATCTTGATGTATCCTCTTTCCGCTACTTCCCTTATGTAGTGAAACTGTCTGATGCATTCAAACTCTATCGTGGATTGAGCAACAACACTTTGTTTTTGCTCCTCCAAGTGACAGCTCCACCATTGATGGTAAACACATACCCCGATTGTGATCGAGAATTATCTCGATCTGTTTGGAAGCTAACGTCTGTGTAACACCTTACAGTTAGCTCTTCTTCCATTCCTCCATAGATCAAGAACATATCTTTAGTTTTTCGTAAGTACTTTAATATGTTTTTCATAGCAGCCCAATGACTTTCACCAAGATTTTGCTTGTATCTACTTGTTATACTCAAAGCAAATGATACATCGGGTCTAGTACATAACATGGCATACATAATTGAACCAATCCAAGAAGCATATGGAACTCTTTCCATTTTCTTCTTCTCCTCATTTGTTTTAGGAGGTTGGTTACTGCTAAGTATTGTACCATGTGCCATGGGTAAGGTTCCTCTCTTGGAATCTTGCATTGAAAAGCGTTTAAGAACTTTATCAATGTATGTACTTTGACTTAACCCAATGAATCATTTAGATCTATCTCTATAGATCTTTATTCCCAGAATATAAGCGGCATCGCCAATATCTTTCATTGCGAAACAATTACCTAACCAAGATTTTACATCTTTTAGCATAGGTATGTTGTTTCCAATGATTACTATGACATCCACATACAAGATCAGAAAAGTAACATAGCTCCCACTAGCCTTCTAGTAAACACAAGGTTCGTCTTCGTTCTTGATAAAACCAAACTCTTTGATTTTCTGATCAAAATGAATGTTCCAACTCCGAGATGCTTGTTTTAGTCCATAAATGGATTTATTCAACTTACGAACCTTATTAGAATTCTTTGGATCTACAAAACCTTCAGGTTGCACCATATAGACATCTTCAGTAAGATGTCCATCTAGAAATGCAGTTTTGACATCCATTTGCCATATTTCATAGTCAAAATATGCAGCTATGGGTAATAAGATTCTAATTGATTTAAGCATGGCTACTGGTGAAAAGGTTTCTTCAAAATCAACGCCTAGAGTTTATGTGAAGACTCTTGCTACTAGCCTATCTTTGTATGTTTGTACATTTCCATCCATGTCGGTCTTCTTTTTGAAGATCCATTTACATCCTACAGTCCGACATCCGACACTCGGGAGGAAGTTCAACCAATTCCCATACATGGTTTTCATACATTGATTGCATCTCTGCATTCATACCATCCAGCCATTTTGCGGATTCCGAATCTATAATGGCATCTTTATAAGAAGTAGGTTTAGCTTGATCAATAACCAAGTTGTCGACATTTTCATGAAGTCCAATATATCTATCTGGCTCATGTCGATCCCTAGTGCTTCTACGGATGCTTGGAGTTATATCCATCTCTTGAATACTTACAGATTCAATTTCAACATCTCTATGTTGTGTGGATGTTCCAGCTAGTGTATCGATTATTTGAGATTAACAGATTTCATCAAAATCCGCATGATTTTCTCCAATCCCTAGCTAATAGTGTCACACCCCCACCTCTCGTCACCTGAGAATGATGTCATCAAAAGGGTAGCGGAAGCATAGTGGTGATGTCTCAGAGCATGAGGGGTGACTTACTTGATCCGGTATCATCATAGCACACAGATTACGAAAAGTAAAACTTACATTACAAGGTTCGTGGTTACAAATATTATTACAGTTTATACATATTACAATTTATTGCTAGTGCTGTGAGTGCATCCTCACCGTTGTCCTTGATTGCCTGCAAAAGTTTTAGTTTCGAAAACATCAGCACAAAGCTGGTGAGTTCATACAGTTTAGTTAAATCATATGATATGACAGTTAAGTTCAAATACATGTTCACAGTTCCAGATAACCATGGGACCCGTATCTAGTTCCTTTCGGACGATATGTTCAGTTCTCGATATTACCCGTCGGTAAATATCTTATTGCCTCATTATCTTAATGTCTATCACACCATTAAGAAGTTCAGGAAACAGATAACAAACATTCACACCAGGGGAGATGCAATCCTCCCAGTGAATGGGGTGTCAACCGATAGTACTATCAATGTTTTCTGCTCGGCCACACATGGGTTCACTAGATACAGTTCAAGAATGAGGACTTTGATATCATGATAGAGATACTAACGGCAACAATCCCATGAAATCCACAAATTCAGTTAATCACATGAAATCACGCAGATAACAGTGACACATATCATATGATCGAGAAAAGTTTAGCAGTTATACCCCGATGTTTATAAAACAATAAAAGAACAGGGGTGATACGAAACTCACCTGATGATATAAGGTAGCAAAATCTCTCCAACCTAACAACAAAGAGATGATTCTGCATTTAATAAGTTATTTTTGTTCTAGTTTACTGATTAGATCTTTCTGAACGTTCAATGTCAAAGACATTGCTTAATAAATCATCAACTCGATATTAATTATATAATTAATTAATTTAAGGTTATATCATACAATGTATGATAATGTAGGAATCTACATTGCATTAGATTCCTGATACAAAGTTGATGACTCTCTTGATTAATCTAAATAATCTCGGATTAATCAAATAGTTAATATTGTTGATTATAATATTAAGACAATTTTTAGATGATTTAATGGCTTAGAAATGATTAATCCTTGTTATTGATTACCCAAATATCATGAAATATCACAATGTAGCATCAGAATAGGTGAAATAACCAGATTTAACATACTAATCTGACTGTTATCACAAACATCAGATAATCATTCCAATGAGTATGTTAATGATTATGATTAGTTTGAAACACTTGAATTTAACCTTTGCATTTCAAAGATTAATCAAACTAATCACCTACATTGTCATAATCAAATGGTTTAAACCATTATAATCATAGGTATGATTTCATGCAAACCGGGCATCACAACGGATCAAAACAAGGATTTAACCGTTAGAACTTCGTGTTCTTTGTTTATAATCAATCCTAGCCATCATCTAGGCAATAATCAACAATCCTAACTATCTCATTACGTTCAAAATCAAGATCTAATCAATCAAAATCAAACTAGAAGGTTAAAACGGATCATTACCTGATCTGACGGATTCCTGCGGGTAAAACTACGATCGGAACTTGTATATACGATCCGTGGGATGATCCAGATGTTTGAGGAGCTTAGATTTGAAGTTTGGAAGTGTTATGGAGTTGGTTTTGCGTTTAGGAACGAAGCAGGGACGAAAAAAACGAGTTTTATGAAGCTTCTACACGATCTGATCTTCAAAATATATTTTTTTGCCGACATAGTCATGGGGCGTAACGCCTGGGTTGGTGCACCCACGCCAGGCGTACCGCCTGACCCGATTTTCATCCCATTTTTGATTTTAAACTTCGTTTCGCGATTCCGGGGGCATACGAACTCCGTTTTGCGTGCAGTTTTCGCCCACGTTCATCATTTTTCACGTTCTAACAATCCCCATTAACAAAAGTTGTTAATTCCTCGTGGATTTCAAACACGATCAAATGTGCTTACGTCATTAATGCCGAATTCTTCGTACGCAACTGCCACAGTCTCCTCCTGTTAGAGAAATTTCGTCCCGAAATTTAGTGAAGACTTATCTGTCGACAATTGTTTATGAGAACAAGTGAGGATATTTGGCTTTCATCTGATCTTCACGTTCCCAGGTATATTCAGGTCCTCGTTGAGAGTTCCAGCGAACTTTAACGATTGGTATACGACTGCGTTTGAGTACCTTAACTTCTCGATCCATTACTTCTACCGGTTCTTCGGTAAACTGAAGTTTATCATCGATCTGAAGTTCTTCGAGAGGTACGATCAAAGATTCATCGTTTAAACACTTTTTCAGATTTGATATGTGAAAAACGTCATGAATGTTACTGAGTTCCAGAGGTAATTCGAGTCTGTAGGCTACAGATCCAATTCGTTCAAGAATTTTAAATGGCCCTACAAACCTCGGTGAGAGTTTACCTCGTTTACCAAATCTGAAAATGCCCTTCCAGGGTGATACTTTCAACATTACACGATCACCAACTTGGAATTCTAGTGGTCTACGACGGTTATCAGCATAACTCTTTTGACGATCGCGAGCAGCTTTAATTCGTTCTTGAATCAGTGCGATCTTGTCAGTGGTTTCTTGGATGAATTCTGGGCCAATGATTTGATTTTCTCCTATTTCCGACCAGCAAATAGGAGATCTGCACTTGCGCCCATACGGTGCCTCGAATGGAGCGCATTGTATGCTGGTATGGTAGCTGTTATTGTACGAGAATTCCACAAGTGGAAGATGAATATCCCAGCTACCTCCAAAATCAATCACACAGCTTCTGAGCATGTCTTCTAACGTTTGATTTGTTCGCTCCGTTTGCCCATCCGTTTGTGGATGATAAGCTGTGCTCATATTGATTTGCGTGCCCAGAGCATTCTGAAGAGTTTGCCAAAATCGTGACATAAATCGACTATCTCTGTCAGAAATGATAGAGATCGGTACTCCATGTCGAGATACAATCTCATTAACATAGAGTTTAGCCAGTCGATCCATAGAGTAATCTTCTCGGATGGGTAAGAAATGCGCAGATTTAGTAAGGCGATCAACGATAACCCATATCGAGTCATGGTTACGTGACGTTCTGGGTAGTTTTGTAATGAAATCCATAGAGATCTGATCCCATTTCCACATGGGAATCTCAGGTTGTTGAAGTAACCCAGAAGGTCGTTGATGTTCAGCCTTCACTTTAAGACACGTTAAACATCGGTCCACGTATTCTAATACGTTTCTCTTCATCCCAGGCCACCAGTAAAAATCTCTAAGATCTTTATACATTTTATCGGCACCTGGATGAATAGAATACCTGGATTTGTGCGCCTCATCCAAGATAATAGTTCGAGAGTTACCGAATAAAGGAATCCACATTCGGTCTTTGAAATACAACAGTCCATCAACCTTAGTATCGAGTTTCTTATCTAATCCTCTTAGTCCCTCAGCAGAATAATTCGTTGTTTGTAAAGCTTGTTGCTGAGCATTTCTAATCTGAGGAATTAGACTAGTTTGGATAGTCAAACCTAACGCTCTCACACGTAGGGGTTTGACCCGTTCCTTGCGACTCAAGGCATCGGCCACAACATTTGCCTTGCCTGGGTGATAACGGATTTCACAATCATAATCGTTTAAGAGTTCAACCCATCGCCTTTGTCGCATGTTCAACATTTTCTGATCTAGAATATGTTGGAGACTTTTGTGATCCGTGTACACAATACACTTGGTTCCGTACAGATAATGTCTCCAAATCTTGAGTGCAAACACAACTGCACCAAGTTCTAGATCATGAGTGGTATAGTTCTTCTCGTGTACTTTCAACTGCCGAGAAGCGTAAGCAATCACCTTATCGTTCTGCATTAAAACACACCCAAGTCCCTGACGGGAAGCATCACAATAAACCGTGAAGTTATCTGTACCTTCCGGTAGTGCTAAGATAGGTGCATTGCAGAGTTTATGTTTCAACAGTTGGAAAGCCTCCTCCTGTTGGGAACCCCATATAAACGGTTGGTTCTTCTGAGTCAAAGTGGTAAGTGGCAGAGCGATTTTTGAAAAGTTCTTGATAAATCGACGATAATAACCTGCCAACCCCAAGAATTGACGTATTTCAGTCGGGGTTCGGGGTGTCTCCCATTGTTCTACCGCTTTGATCTTACTGGGATCCACTTGAATACCATTCTCATTCACAACATGCCCCAGAAACTGAACTTCTCGTAACCAAAATTCACACTTGGAAAATTTGGCATATAGCTGTTCACGTGCTAGAAGTTCTAAGATGAGTTTCAGATGTTGGGCATGTTCCTGCTGGTTCCGGGAATAAATGAGAATATCATCAATAAATACAATCACAAACTTATCCAAGTAAGGTCTACATACTCGGTTCATCAGATCCATAAAAACTGCAGGTGCATTGGTTAAACCAAACGGCATTACTAAAAACTCGTAATGTCCGTACCGGGTTCGGAAAGCAGTTTTTGGAACATCATTGTCATGGATTCGCAACTGATGATATCCGGACCTCAAATCAATTTTTGAGAAATATGTAGCACCTTGCAACTGATCAAACAGATCATCAATACGAGGTAATGGATAACGGTTCTTGATTGTCAGTTTATTGAGTTCCCTGTAGTCGATACACATCCTGAATGATCCATCTTTCTTTTTCACAAAAAGAATTGGTGCTCCCCAGGGTGAAAAACTGGGTCGAATGAAACCTTTATCAAGAAGTTCCTGTAATTGACCTGAAAGTTCTTGCATTTCAGATGGCGCAAGCCGATACGGGGCTTTAGCAACAGGTGCAGCGCCAGGAATCAAGTCAATACGAAATTCAACCTGTCTTGTTGGGGGTAATCCTGATATATCTTCAGGAAAAACTTCAGGAAAATCTTTGACTACTGGGATATCAGTGATACGTGTAGGTGAAGAATTGTGCTCGGTCACGTGTGCCAGGAAAGCATAACAGCCTTTCCTTAAAAATTTCTGAGCCCGCATACAAGATATGAGACCAAGTTTTCTACCGGCTCGTTCTCCTTGAACTACCAGTGTATTACCGTTAGGTAATGGAATACGGATCACCTTAGTTTGACATACAACTTCCGCTTGGTTATCAGAAAGCCAATCCATGCCTACTACGACATCAAAGCTACCAAGCTCAATAGGAAGTAAGTCGATACAGAAAAGGTGATCATTCAGATTCAAGGAACATCCTTGAATAACACTGCTAGTTTTGATCATCTTGCCGTTTGCAAGTTCAATGACATAAGGAGTTTCTAGTTCTACCGTAGGCAATGAAAGTAATGATGCAAATTCAGGAGAAATAAAACTCTTATCTGCTCCTGTGTCAAATAAAACTGATGCATAAAGATTATTGAGAAGGAACGTACCAGTGACAATGTTTGCATCATGTCTTGCCTCGGTTGCACCAATCTGAAAAGCTCTACCCCTAGCTTGATTCCCTGGATTGGTGTTATTGGTTGGACAATTGCGCATGAGGTGGTCAGGGCTTCCACAAGTGTAACATGACCGGTTCGTTTGAGCAGTGGGTCGTGGAGCTTGGTTTGGTTGACGAGCAGGAAAGTTGCAGTATTTAGCATAGTGTCCTACCCGATTACATTTTACACAAACAGGACATGGTCCTGTGTGATGGTAGGGACACCTATCACATTTGGGCGCCGGCCCAGTGTAAACTTTCCTCTCCGGTACCGCCGCTCCATAGTTTTTCACGGTTGGTTTGTTCTGACTGGTTTCAGCTGGAGCTTTGGCCTTGGACTTGCCAAACCATTTACGTTTGGTACCTTTAGAAACGTTCGAGGTACCAGCTTCACTACGGCCCACAGCCGTTTGAGATTTTGAGATCAATGTACCACTTCTTACCGCCTCATCGGTAAGCTTGGTGGTCAACAGAATGGTTCTTTTAAGGGTTGTGGGTTCAGCAGCAGTTACATTTCCCCGAATCTGGGGAACCAACCCTTTGATATACTTCTCAATCAATGCTGCCTCAGTTGGAAACATATTGGGAAGTAGACTAGTAAGTTCATGAAAACGATCGGTGTAGGCTAAAGAATCAGCACCGACCATTGAGTGACTCCAGAATTCCTCCTGAAGTTTTTGGATTTCAGTGATTGGGCAGTACTCTGACATAATCAAAGTTTTGAATTCATTCCAGCCCATAGAATCAACTGTAACAGAACCCAAAGTTTTAGCCTGGGTATTCCACCAGGTAAGAGCTGATTCTTTCAAAGAACAGGCAGCATAAGACACCTTATGCTCCTCCAGACACTGGCTGATTTTCAGTTTTGTTTCCATCTCCTCGATCCACCTAAGGAGTCCAGCCGCTCCTTCCCTACCTGTGAAAGTAGGTGGGTTACAGGAAGCAAAGTATTTATACGTACATCCCTGTCGTGGTGGATCAGGAGCAGTAGTAGCTGTGCCTGTGGTATGAACAGTTTCAACGTGTCCACCTGTGGCATTATGTTCCACATGACCAGACCCAGAAGTGACATGTGGCTGTGGTGGTATTACAATGCCAGCAGCCGATAGCTGTTCCTTTACGATTCGGGCTATAGCTGCTTCATTCAATACCGACCCACTAGGAGCTGCCGTTGGTGTCGGGTTTGGGTCCTGGTTTACCAGAGGAACGGTATTTGTTTCAAAAACAGGTGGTGGAACTGGATTCGGTTCAGGGGAAGTAATATTCTCAGTAGCTTTCTTAGCTGGACGACCTCTTTTCGGAGCCATAGTTCTGCTCACATGCAGACAAACTCAGGTCAGTTCAAGAATATTAAAGATATAACCCTTTTTAATCACATAACTCAACCATGTTCAGACATGCTGACAATTTCATGTTGAAATGTGATCATTTAAGTATTCAAGTATAACTACATTGAAAAGATCCAGATACGTTCTCAATTCACACTAGTCATTCAGATATTCGTAGTTATACTTAGTCCTGCTATTTCAAAACATATGTAGAGTATAACCCAACTCATTGCCTCGCAATACATGTTTTTAGAGATATGTTCATACAGGACTAGGATATGTTCTCCGTTCATGTACTAGATATGTTCTCACACAACAACAAATATGTTCACGTGTTCTCGTACAGTATGGCTCTCGTACTGTACTTTAATTACAGATATGTTCTCATTAGTTATATTCTCGTTCACATTACAGATACGTTCTCGTTTAGATATGTTCTCGTACAGTATGGCTCTCGTACTGTACTTTTAGTAACTGATATGTTCTCGTATAGTATGGCTCTCGTACTATACTTTTAGTTACTGATATGTTCTCGTTCACATTACAGATACGTTCTCGTTTAGATATGTTCTCGTACAGTATGGCTCTCGTACTGTACTTTTAGTAACTGATATGTTCTCGTATAGTATGGCTCTCGTACTATACTTTAGTTACTGATATGTTCTCGTTCACATTACAGATACGTTCTCGTTTAGATATGTTCTCGTACAGTATGGCTCTCGTACTGTACTTTTAGTAACTAATATGTTCTCGTATAGTATGGCTCTCGTACTATACTTTAGTTACTGATATGTTCTCGTTCACATTACAGATACGTTCTCGTTTAGATATGTTCTCGTTCACATTACAGATACGTTCTCGTTTAGATATGTTCTCGTTCACATTACAGATACGTTCTCGTTTAGATATGTTCTCGTACAGTATGGCTCTCGTACTGTACTTTTAGTAACTGATATGTTCTCGTATAGTATGGCTCTCGTACTATACTTTAGTTACTGATATGTTCTCGTTCACATTACAGATACGTTCTCGTTTAGATATGTTCTCGTACAGTATGGCTCTCGTACTGTACTTTTAGTAACTAATATGTTCTCGTATAGTATGGCTCTCGTACTATACTTTAGTTACTGATATGTTCTCGTTCACATTACAGATACGTTCTCGTTTAGATATGTTCTCGTTCACATTACAGATACGTTCTCGTTTAGATATGTTCTCGTTCTGATATGTTCATAGATACATTCTCATACTGATATGGATATAGTGTTCACATAACATACAACAGATATACAGAAACAAACGTTTGATTAAAACAACACTGTTATTATAAAACCATAAAGTTTATGATACAAAGAGTGCCCTCATAATACATCCATACAAACAACCTATCCGTCTATGAGATGTACAATGAAAATCCCAAAAATGTGGGTCAACTGATCTGACTTACCGTAAGAAATACGGTAAACAGGCTAGCACTATAGCTATAGTAGCAAGTACTATAGCTAACCAGATAAGTCTAGCCTCGGTGCTCAGCGTACCGAGCGTCCAGATCAGTCCCTGCAACCTTTCCCCAAAGGCTGCCACCCGCTGCTTACATGCAGCAATCATCTCCCTCCACCAGGTCCTCTGAAGGCGATCCTCAATTGTCGCCCTCCAGGCTAGGGTGTCCGCACCCTGAGTAGTCACATGCTCCATGAGAGCCAGGTGAGACGTGAGAATCTCCATCACCGTGTTACGGGTGTCCTCCATCGTGGCATGGTGCTGCTGCAAATCCTGTCGGAGGCCCAGCAGGTCCTGAGATACCTGCTGTACCTGAGCCCGAAGCTCAGCCTGGTGGGAGGATTCTCCCACCTCGTGTACTGGTGCTGGCTCGTCCCGTGGAGCCATAGGGCGTCGTGGAGGTAGTCCCGTAGTCTTGCGGGCTTGGCCCCGCATACGCCTGAGCCCGTCCCATGCCGGGGCTCTGTGTGGTGAGGAGCTCTGCCTCCTCATGGCCGAAGCGTCGGCCAGCGGTGAGTGGGGTGGACTGTGCACCGGTGGGGATCCCGGTGGTGGTGGTATGAACGGAGATCCGGGCGGTAGTGGTGGTACAAAAGGAGATCCGGGTGGTGTAGCTGGTAGCTGTGGTCCCACCTGAGATGATACAGAAGACGCATGAGATGGTACTGCACCCGAGCTCGATCCCGAGCTGTCACTGGGTGTGTCGTCAAGGATGATGTAAGGGAATCTCTGGTAAATATAGTTTTCTCCCGGGTTCGCCATTGCTGAATAAACAAAGTTCTAGATCAGTATCATGAAATAAACATTGAATAATAATATTCAATACAAACATGATATGATATCTCTTCCTATCTCAAAGCAACTATTAGTCTTTAGAATTGTTATAGTTCAGCTTGGATTGACTTAAACTAGAATGCACAAGTATTGCAAATTTCAGTTATGCTGGCCACTCATAACTGAAACCTGGATCACTCGATTATCCTAACTTAAATCAACACAAGTTTTGTTCGTTCGTTGTATTCAGTGCTCTCTGTGTCATTATACGAACCTATGGTTATAGTCTAGGTCTCTAAGTCAACCTAATTCTCTATAACCTGTGGCTCTGATACCACCCTGTCACACCCCCACCTCTCGTCACCTGAGAATGATGTCATCAAAAGGGTAGCGGAAGCATAGTGGTGATGTCTCAGAGCATGAGGGGTGACTTACTTGATCCGGTATCATCATAGCACACAGATTACGAAAAGTAAAACTTACATTACAAGGTTCGTGGTTACAAATATTATTACAGTTTATACATATTACAATTTATTGCTAGTGCTGTGAGTGCATCCTCACCGTTGTCCTTGATTGCCTGCAAAAGTTTTAGTTTCGAAAACATCAGCACAAAGCTGGTGAGTTCATACAGTTTAGTTAAATCATATGATATGACAGTTAAGTTCAAATACATGTTCACAGTTCCAGATAACCATGGGACCCGTATCTAGTTCCTTTCGGACGATATGTTCAGTTCTCGATATTACCCGTCGGTAAATATCTTATTGCCTCATTATCTTAATGTCTATCACACCATTAAGAAGTTCAGGAAACAGATAACAAACATTCACACCAGGGGAGATGCAATCCTCCCAGTGAATGGGGTGTCAACCGATAGTACTATCAATGTTTTCTGCTCGGCCACACATGGGTTCACTAGATACAGTTCAAGAATGAGGACTTTGATATCATGATAGAGATACTAACGGCAACAATCCCATGAAATCCACAAATTCAGTTAATCACATGAAATCACGCAGATAACAGTGACACATATCATATGATCGAGAAAAGTTTAGCAGTTATACCCCGATGTTTATAAAACAATAAAAGAACAGGGGTGATACGAAACTCACCTGATGATATAAGGTAGCAAAATCTCTCCAACCTAACAACAAAGAGATGATTCTGCATTTAATAAGTTATTTTTGTTCTAGTTTACTGATTAGATCTTTCTGAACGTTCAATGTCAAAGACATTGCTTAATAAATCATCAACTCGATATTAATTATATAATTAATTAATTTAAGGTTATATCATACAATGTATGATAATGTAGGAATCTACATTGCATTAGATTCCTGATACAAAGTTGATGACTCTCTTGATTAATCTAAATAATCTCGGATTAATCAAATAGTTAATATTGTTGATTATAATATTAAGACAATTTTTAGATGATTTAATGGCTTAGAAATGATTAATCCTTGTTATTGATTACCCAAATATCATGAAATATCACAATGTAGCATCAGAATAGGTGAAATAACCAGATTTAACATACTAATCTGACTGTTATCACAAACATCAGATAATCATTCCAATGAGTATGTTAATGATTATGATTAGTTTGAAACACTTGAATTTAACCTTTGCATTTCAAAGATTAATCAAACTAATCACCTACATTGTCATAATCAAATGGTTTAAACCATTATAATCATAGGTATGATTTCATGCAAACCGGGCATCACAACGGATCAAAACAAGGATTTAACCGTTAGAACTTCGTGTTCTTTGTTTATAATCAATCCTAGCCATCATCTAGGCAATAATCAACAATCCTAACTATCTCATTACGTTCAAAATCAAGATCTAATCAATCAAAATCAAACTAGAAGGTTAAAACGGATCATTACCTGATCTGACGGATTCCTGCGGGTAAAACTACGATCGGAACTTGTATATACGATCCGTGGGATGATCCAGATGTTTGAGGAGCTTAGATTTGAAGTTTGGAAGTGTTATGGAGTTGGTTTTGCGTTTAGGAACGAAGCAGGGACGAAAAAAACGAGTTTTATGAAGCTTCTACACGATCTGATCTTCAAAATATATTTTTTTGCCGACATAGTCATGGGGCGTAACGCCTGGGTTGGTGCACCCACGCCAGGCGTACCGCCTGACCCGATTTTCATCCCATTTTTGATTTTAAACTTCGTTTCGCGATTCCGGGGGCATACGAACTCCGTTTTGCGTGCAGTTTTCGCCCACGTTCATCATTTTTCACGTTCTAACAATCCCCATTAACAAAAGTTGTTAATTCCTCGTGGATTTCAAACACGATCAAATGTGCTTACGTCATTAATGCCGAATTCTTCGTACGCAACTGCCACAAATAGTTCCTTTTCCAAAAAGGTAGCTCTCCTCTTAATGAAAACACAATTTTCAGTGGGATTGTAGAAATAATAACATATTGTCTTAGGGTATCCTACAAAAATAACTTTATCGCCTCGGGGATCTAGTTTGGGTTTATTCCCATGCCATATCTCATATGGTGTCTTTTCAACTTTTTTTGTTGGAGCTAAGTTAACAATTCGTGTGGCGGTTTCAGGAGCAAAACTCCAAAAGGAGTGAGGTAAGTTTGTACGACACATCATTGATCGAACCATATCTAATAAAGTTTGATTTCTCCATTCAGATATACCATTTAATTGTGGTGTTCCAGTTGGAGTGACTTGTGAAACAATTCTACAATTCGTTAGATGTTCATCAAATTATTGGCTAAGATATTGACCTCCTCGATCAGATCGAAGTATTTTAATCGTTCTACCCAACTAGTTTTGTACTTCGTTTTGGTATCGCTTTAACATTTCAAACGTTTCATGTTTATGCTTCATAAGATAAACATAACCATATCTACTGAAATCATCAGTAAATGTAACAAAGTATCTCTCTCCATTTTTGGCAGTGGTTCTGAATGGACCACATACATCTGAATGTATGATCTCAAGCAGATCCTTGGCTTTTTGACTATTCCTTTTAAAGGGTTGCTTAGTCAACTTTCAACTTAAACATGATTCGCATTCATCAAAAGATTCTGAACCAGTTGAATCTAATATTCCTGAGGTTTGGAGTTTCTCGATGCGATTCTTGTTAATGTGTCCAAGTCGGCAATGCCATAAGTACGTACATTGAAATCCAATTTCATACGTTTATTTGAGATATTGTATATTTCGTTATTAGTATGGACATCTATCTCATAAATTCCATTATGTGACTTTGCATCAAAATAAAACACCCCATTCAAATATGCAAAAAAATAACCATTGTCATTAAAAGCATACTTAAAGCCATGTTCTCGCAAAGAAGAAACCGAAACAATATTCCTAGTCAAACTAGGAATAAAACAAACGTTGTTCAAAACAAGTTATAAACCATTAGGAAGTAAAAAAGACATATTCTCCTACTGCCTTGACTGCAGCCTTTTGTCCATTTCCCACATGGAGTTCCAGGTCGCCTGCTTTCAGCTTCTTAATCTTCCTTAGTCCCTGCAAATCATTGCATATGTGAGAACCACATCCGGTGTCAAACACCCAAGATTTCCTAGAAAAAGAGAAGATTTCCATAATGAAAATACATGAGGTGCTCGTTGTATCTTAGTTAGGTATTTTGGGAAGTTTCTCCTCCAACGCCCAGTTTCATCACAATGAAAGTGTCACACCTCGACCGACGGCGGAATGCGTCGGGGCGCGAGCTTGACTGTTCAAAAGCTCATGGTGCTATGTTAAAGTTGCAATATTTAAAACATCCACATTAATTTAATCAAACAAAATCATTCAATGTCATTAAATAACATACAAGTGTTCAAAACAAATTACAAATGATATTCTAAACATTGTTTTAATTAACTAGGTCCTCTAAACCTAATCTATGTCTTCATCATATGTCTTCAACTTAACCTGTTACATATGTAAAATAAAGGGTCAACTATTTGCATAGTTGGTGAGCAATTCAAAACAGTTTGATATAATACGTATAAAAAAAAGATGCAAAACTATTAAACTAAATAGAATAGATTTAAGACATATGTAAATTTGCAAGTAGCACAAAGAAAGAATCCAAATGATCTTACAAAGTTTAAATCAAGACTAGCTAGGTCTTAACTTAAATAATGTAAATCATAATGTTTATGTATGTGTATTTTTCACCTTTTTCACACAAGACATAAGTCAATGCGAAGAACGTCGCTACATTCTTAGGCTACTAGATACTGTTTTGTTTTTGTATGAAACGTCTTCTAACCTAAATCCCACATAGCAATTAGCACATAAGTTCACATAGCATCTAAATCATGTCTACTAAGCTTAAAAGTTTGCATCATGTATATGTTTTTGACTCTATGAATATGTTTTTGTATAAGACATATGTAACATCCCAAAAAGTTACAAAATGTAAAAAGGGAGTAAGAATTAACTCACTTGTGTTATCTCTAATCCTTGAATCAAATGGTTCTTGTGTTTGTATGAGAAAAAGCTAGCAACCTTCTCCTAATGTTATTGAATAACATATGTCTTAGTCTATGTTCAAATGATTGCCTAAAGTTTCAAATGTTTACCTAAAAGTCTATGGTATTCTATGGAATCCCTAATATTCTAAATTGTGTACTTAGAATAATGGTTTAGGATTATTATTTAATTATTTATTATAATTAAATAACCTCCATTGTATTTAATAAATAAATTGGAATACTTTTATTATTCCATTTATTTATTATAAAGTCTAAGAATAAATGCTTTGAGAATATTTAAATAATATTAAATATTCTTATTTGTATATAATAAATATAATGAAATGTCAAGGCATTTCAATTTATTTTATACAATGTCTATGGATACTAATTTTGTGCCCCTAATGGATATGTTAAATTTATTTAATCAAAATGGCTAAATAAAAGCTTTTAACAAAATAAAGTTTATTTGTAATTGTTTCAAAACCCTTATAAAATTTTATAGATCATAAAACTTTAATTGATTCTGTGACAATTCGTAATTTCCAGGGTAGAATCATAACTCGGAAACAAAGAAAATGAGTGAAAGCGAAATCTCGAAACGAGGCTCCGATTTCAAGATACACAGAGTCGAATGTAGCGTTAAATAAAAGGTCAGATATTTTGAACTCTTCAGGTCTTGAAATTATAACCATTGGAAAGGTCTCGAAAAATCGTGAACGTAGGCGAAAACCGCGCGTAAAACGGAGTTCGTATGCTCAAGTTATCGCAAAAACAAGAAAACCGCGCGCAAACGCGACACGTGGCAACACGCGGCGACACGCGGCGACACGCGGCGACATGTGGCACCACGTGGCACACATGCCATCTGATACATCCGGGTGTACCGCCCCGTGTCAAGCCTTGGCACTAGGCTATGCGCCCCGGATCTGGATTTTGCCTATAAAGAGCAGAACATCGAATTTTCGTTTCTGTTCGCAAATTTTTACTTTTTAAACCTCAAATCTCGACCCTACACCTCCAAATACCCATATACTGGCGAACTTCTGAGAGGTAAAAATCCCGTATAATTTCAATCTGTTATGATGCTTGTTTTAGATCTTATTATTATTATTATTATTATTATTATTATTATTATTATTATTATTATTATTATTATTATTATTATTATTATTATTATTATTATTATTATTATTATTATATAATAAGATTATGATTAATTGTTTGGTTTTAATCGAAATTACGTCGAGGTTCTGCCCGACTAATTTTTGGAAAACAAACAATTATAAGCAGAGATTCTGCCCAATTGTTTTCAGGAAACTTGAGAAATATAAGTCGAGGTTCCGCCCGACTTAAAACCTGAAAAGCTCACTTTTATAAAACAGAGACTCCGTCTAAAACAAGTATACGAAACCTTAATTTTATAAGCCGTCATAATGTCCGATTATCAACAACCATATTAATTTGATTAATCTGGGATAAGGAATATGTCGGCGGAATATTCCGGCTAAAAGGAATATTCCGGGTACTTTTCCGGCCAAACCCTAATTTTGTCTGTTTTGCGTTCTGAACTTCGTTTCGCGATCCGATTCGAAATCCGGTGATCCGATTTTGATAAAAAGGACATATTTTTAATCGATTTCGCGTTTCGGACTCAATTTTGCGATCTGTTTTGTAATCTGACAATCAGATTTCAATCCAGAAGTCGATTGAGAATCTGGGTTTGATACAAAAGTTAATTTCTCACCAAATTAAGTATAAATAACTCATAGAACTCTAATAACATACAGGTTTAGAGTTCAAGAACTAATGATACGAACGTTGTGCATTGTTACTGATTTGAATCAACTCAGGTGAGTTCACGAACCCCTTTTTCTGTATTTTGGCTTTTGAACTCGGGGAATGAGAAAACATAAAACCTCATTTGAAACATCTTGATTATTGTGAAGCTTTGAAACGCTTTCGATGCATTTTGTGAAACATGAAACCTGATTTGATCAGGTGGAACTCTGAAACGCTTTTGATGCATTTTGTGAAATATGAAACCTGATTTGATCAGGTGGAACTCTGAAACTCTTTTGATGCATTTTGTGAAACATGAAACCTGATTTGATCAGGTAGAACTCTGAAATGCTTTCGATGCATTTTGTGAAACATGAAACCTGATTTGCATAATTTGAAATGCTGAAACACTTTTGAAACACTTTGTGAAACAAGAAAACGAAAGCGTTGTAAAACATTTGGTTGAAACACGTGACAGTGGGGCGAAACATATGACCAAACTTTTCATTATTTCACGGGTTATTTCCACGAAGCAAATGATGAAGCCTATCAGATTCCTTGGTTAACACTGAAGCAAATGATGATGGATGAATATTGTCCACGAAGTGAGATCCAGAAAATGGAAGAAGAATTCTATAACCTGAAGTTGCAAGGGAGTGACATTGCTGGTTATACTACTAGATTTCATGAGCTGGCACAACTTTGCCCAACGATGGTCACTCCTGAGTACAAGCGAATAGAGCAGTATCTGAAAGGGCTTCCTCCAAGTATTGAAGATATGGTGACTTCTTCTAAGCCAGATACCATTCAAAGTGCAATTCGGTTGGCTCATCGCCTGATCGATCAGGCAGTTCGTCGTGGAACTTTGGGAACAAAGGTACCTGGGGAAAAGCAAAACATTGGGAACAAACGGAAATGGAATAGCAATTCCCCAAATCAACCACAAAAGAAACCGACTCAGGTTAGAGTCAACACCGCTATGACAACTGATAATAAATCTTATGTGGGAAAATTTCCAAAGTGTGAAAGATGTGGATTCCATCATGAGGGTGAATGTAGGCCCTTCATATGTAACAGATGCGGAAGACGTGGACATTTAGCGAGGAATTGTCGAGCTCCTGTACCTACATCGATGACAGATAGCAATAGGGATAATAGGAGTTGTTTTGAATGTGGAGCTGTAGGTCATCTCAGGAAGAACTGCCCAAAGCTAACAAATCAAGGTGGCAACAATGCTCGAGGTAGGGCCTTTGTTATTGCAGCCGGAGACGCCAAACGAGATCCAAACCTCGTGACGGGTACGTTCTTTGTAAATAGTTATTATGCTTCTGTCCTATTTGATACGGGAGCATATAAGAGCTTTATGTCAACCGAATTTAGCATGTTAACTGGAGCTAATCCAACTGCTCTACACGATAGATACACAATAGAACTAGCTAACGGAAAACTGATATAAACTAGTGAGATAATTCAAGGGTGCACGTTACAACTAGGAGATTATGTTTTTGCTATAGACCTTTTATCGGTGAATCTAGGAAGTTTCGACGTGGTTGTCGGAATGGACTGGTTGTCCGAAAACCACGCAGAAATTGTATGTTGTCAGAAGGCAGTTCGCATTCCACTCCCAAGTGGGGAGACTCTCTCAATTCATGGTGAAGAGAGCAGAAAGGCGTTACAAATCATCTCCTGTATGAAAGCCCGCAAGTACCTACGCAAGGGATGTCAAGCAATATTAGCTCATGTTCTGGAAAGGAAGTCAAAAGAGAAGCGACTAGAAGATATACCGATTGTACAAGAGTATCCAGAAGTATTCCCTGAGGATTTGCCTGGACTACCACCTAACAGGCAAGTCGAATTTCAAATTGACTTAGTGCCTGGCGCAGCACCAATAGCTCGATCGCCATACAGACTAGCCCCATCGGAGATGCAAGAGTTATCTAACCAACTACAAGAGTTACTAGACAAAGGTTTCATAAGACCAAGCTTCTCACCGTGGGGAGCACCTGTCTTGTTCGTGAAAAAGAAAGATGGAACCTTTAGAATGTGCATCGACTACCGAGAATTGAACAAGCTGACAATCAAGAATCGGTATCCGCTACCAAGGATAGATGATTTATTCGACCAGCTGCAAGGTTCCAGTTTCTATTCAAAGATCGACCTGCGTTCAGGATACCACCAGCTAAGGGTCAAGGACGAAGATGTTCCAGTCACTGCCTTTAGAACCCGGTATGGCCATTATGAGTTTTTGGTTATGCCGTTTGTATTGACGAATGCCCCGGCAGTTTTTATGGACCTTATGAATAGGGTCTGTAAACCGTACTTGGACAAATTTGTCATTGTGTTCATCGATGATATACTCATTTATTCCAAGACTAAAGAATATCATGAGCAACACCTCAGGCTTATTCTGGAGTTGCTAAGAAATGAAAAACTGTATGCCAAGTTTTCCAAATGTGAATTTTGGATGAGAGAAGTACAATTCTTTGGGCATGTAATAAATCACAAAGGGATACATGTTGATCCTGCCAAGATTGAGGCTATCAAGAATTGGAATGCACCTAAAACCCCGACTGAAGTACGTCAATTTCTTGGCTTAGCAGGATATTATAGAAGATTTATTGAAGGTTTCTCCAAGATAGCTTTACCACTGACTACATTGACGCAAAAGGATAAGAAATTTGAATGGAGCAACAAGCAAGAGGCAGCATTTCAATTGTTGAAGCAAAAACTATGCAGTGCACCTATTCTATCATTACCTGAAGGAATAGATGATTTTGTAGTATACTGCGATGCATCACATCAAGGATTGGGTTGTGTACTGATGCAGAAAGACAAAGTCATTGCATACGCATCTCGGCAGCTCAAAACACATGAGAAGAACTACACTACGCATGATTTGGAACTAGGAGCTGTAGTGTTCGCACTCAAAATCTGGAGACACTATCTTTATGGTACAAAGTGTACTATTTACACTGATCATAAAAGTCTCCAGCATATCTTCGATCAAAAAGACTTGAATATGAGACAACGTCGCTGGGTTGAATTACTCAATGATTATGATTGTAATATTCGCTATCATCCTGGCAAGGCAAATGTTGTAGTAGATGCTTTGAGCAGGAAAGAGCGAACCAAGACATTACGAGTGCGAGCTTTGGGGATGACTATTCAGACAAACCTTACTGCCCAAATTCGAAATGCCCAACTTGACGCTCTTAAGAAAGAAAATTTGCAGAATGAATCCTTGCGAGGCTTGGATAAGCAATTTAAGGTCAAGACTGACGGAACTCGCTACTTTGCAAATAGAGTCTGGGTACCAAACTTTGGGAACCTAAGGAGCTTAGTAATGGATGAAGCTCATAAGTCTCGATACTCTATACACCCTGGCTCTGATAAAATGTATCACGACATCAAAGAACTGTATTGGTGGCCTAACATGAAGTCTGACATCGCTCTGTATGTTAGCAAATGTCTAACCTGCTCTAAGGTTAAAGCTGAGTATCAAAAACCATCTGGGTTGTTGCAGCAACCAGAAATTCCACAATGGAAGTGGGATCAGATTACAATGGACTTTGTCACGAAACTACCCAGGACTTCTAGCGGCAATGACACTATCTGGGTAATAATCGATCGTCTCACAAAGTCTGCACATTTCTTGCCTATGAAAGAAACTGATAAAATGGACAAACTCACAAGGCTTTACATCAAGGAAGTAGTTTCCCGACATGGAATTCCAACCTCCATCATTTCAGATCGAGACAGCAAATTCACCTCACGGGTATGGCAGACCCTACATGATGCATTGGGTACTCGTTTGGATATGAGTAAAGCATATCATCCTCAAACGGATGGTCAAAGCGAAAGGACTATCCAAACTCTTGAAGACATGCTTCGAGCATGTGTGATTGATTTTGGAAGTAGTTGGGATACACACCTGCCTTTGGTTGAATTCTCATACAACAACAGTTATCATACGAGCATCAAGGCAGCACCATTTGAAGCGTTGTACGGTCGTAAATGCCGATCCCCTATATGTTGGACCGAGGTTGGTGAAAGTCAACTCACAGGTCCAGAAATCATTCAGGAAATGACAGATAAATCTTTAAAATTCGAGACAGACTGCGAGCCGCACAAGATCGCCAGAAGAGCTATGCTGACGTGAGACGCAAACCATTGTCTTTCCAAGTTGGAGACCGGGTCATGTTGAAGGTCTCACCTTGGAAAGGTGTTGTAAGATTCGGAAAACGTGGCAAATTGAACCCTCGATACATAGGGCCGTTTGAAATCATTGCAAAGGTTGGACCTGTTGCTTACAAACTCAAATTACCACCAGAACTCAGTGGGGTGCATGACACATTTCATGTATCGAATCTCAAGAAATGTCTGTCAGACAAAACACTAGTGATACCACTGGAAGAAATTCAAATCGATGATCAACTACATTTCATAGAGGAACCAGTGGAAATCATGGATCGGGAAGTGAAACAGCTGAAACAAAGTCGCATTCCGATAGTAAAGGTCCGTTGGAACTCAAGGCGAGGACCAGAATTTACCTGGAAACGTGAAGACCAGATAAAACTCAAATACCCCCATTTGTTTGATAACACAACAGTATTGAGAAACACAAACTGAATTTCGGGACGAAATTCCATTAACGGGGGGAGACTGTGACAATTCGTAATTTCCAGGGTAGAATCATAACTCAGAAACAAAGAAAATGAGTGAAAGCGAAATCTCGAAACGAGGCTCCGATTTCAAGATACACAGAGTCGAATGTAGCGTTAAATAAGAGGTCAGATATTTTGAACTCTTCAGGTCTTGAAATTATAACCATTGGAAAGGTCTCGAAAAATCGTGAACGCAGGCGAAAACCGCGCGTAAAACGGAGTTCGTATGCTCAAGTTATCGAAAAAACAAGAAAACCGCGCGCAAACGCGACACGTGGCAACACGCGGTGACACGCGGCACCACGTGGCACACATGCCATCTGATACATCCGGGCGTACCGCCCCGTGTCAAGCCTTGGCACTAGGCTATGCGCCCCGGATCTGGATTTCGCCTATAAAGAGCAGAACATCGAATTTTCGTTTCTGTTCGCAAATTTTTACTTTTTAAACCTCAAATCTCGACCCTACACCTCCAAATACCCATATTTAACACCTCCAATCATCTAGTTTTCAACACGAGATACTGGCGAACTTCTGAGAGGTAAAAATCCCGTATAATTTCAATCTGTTATGATGCTTGTTTTAGATCTTATTATTATTATTATTATTATTATTATTATTATTATTATTATTATTATTATTATTATTATTATTATTATTATTAATTATTATTATTATTATTATTATTATTATTATATAATAAGATTATGATTAATTGTTTGGTTTTAATCGAAATTACGTCGAGGTTCTGCCCGACTAATTTTTGGAAAACAAACAATTATAAGCAGAGATTCTGCCCAATTGTTTTCAGGAAACTTGAGAAATATAAATCGAGGTTCCGCCCGACTTAAAACCTGAAAAGCTCACTTTTATAAAACAGAGACTCCGTCTAAAACAAGTATACGAAACCTTAGTTTTATAAGCCGTCATAATGTCCGATTATCAACAATCATATTAATTTGATTAATCTGGGATAAGGAATATGTCGGCGGAATATTCCGGCTAAAAGGAATATTCCGGTTACTTTTCCGGCCAAACCCTAATTTTGTCCGTTTTGCGTTCTGAACTTCGTTTCGCGATCCGATTCGAAATCCGGTGATCCGATTTTGATAAAAAGGACATATTTTTAATCGATTTCGCGTTCTGGACTCAATTTTGCGATCTGTTTCGTAATCTGACAATCAGATTTCAATCCAGAAGTCGATTGAGAATCTGGGTTTGATACAAAAGTTAATTTCTCACCAAATTAAGTATAAATAACTCATAGAACTCTAATAACATACAGGTTTAGAGTTCAAGAACTAGTGATACGAACGTTGTGCATTGTTACTGATTTGAATCAACTCAGGTGAGTTCACGAACCCCTTTTTCTGTATTTTGGCTTTTGAACTCGGGGAATGAGAAAACATAAAACCTCATTTGAAACATCTTGATTATTATGAAGCTTTGAAACGCTTTCGATGCATTTTGTGAAACATGAAACCTGATTTGATCAGGTGGAACTCTGAAACGCTTTTGATGCATTTTGTGAAATATGAAACCTGATTTGATCAGGTGGAACTCTGAAACTCTTTTGATGCATTTTGTGAAACATGAAACCTGATTTGATCAGGTAGAACTCTGAAATGCTTTCGATGCATTTTGTGAAACATGAAACCTGATTTGCATAATTTGAAATGCTGAAACACTTTTGAAACACTTTGTGAAACAAGAAAACGAAAGCGTTGTAAAACATTTGGTTGAAACACGTGACAGTGGGGCGAAAGATATGACCAAACTTGTCATTATTTCACGGGTTACACATTTGTCGCTAGGTCCCCTATTCTGTAACCGTTAACCGTGGGGGGGGCGTGATTATTGAGAATAGATTCTATTTGTGATTGACAATCCTCGCCCGTGGTTCGTAGCTAAAACCACGACTGGATGTCGAGCGGGCACTCAATAAGGCTAAACACACAATGTCTTGCGACAAGGACATTGGGATGGGGCAAACACTGAACTCGTCAGCTCGGTTACGGGAGCCCAGGAGTTATAATTGGACAGTTAGTCGGGAACTAAACACGACATTGTTGGAAGGAACAATGTTCGCACTGAATACCAATGTTTTACACCCAGTTTGGGACATGAATATTATTTAACTTATTTTATGAAAACATTTGAATTGTTTGGATACATTACATACGTTTTGATAAATAAACTTGTGAACTCACCAGCAATATGCTGATTGTTTTAAAAACGTGTTTTCTCATATGCAGAATGATACATGGGTGGAGCTGGGAGCTCAATCTTTGGAGACCTATTGTAGAGTCTATGAGAGATAGACTCAACAGTGTGATACATAGCATAGTATATATGTGTAATATCATTATATATATGCGTGTGAAACTCAGTTAAAACTATTATTACGTTAGGCTTGTGGCTAATGTAGTTGTAACATGGGTTTGTAATATAGAAACATATGTGTATTTTGTTATAAACAATGACTGTGAAACCTTGAAAGTCACACGGTACGCTTCCGCAACGACAAGGGTGTGACAGATTCAAAGATGTTTATTTAAATAGAAAATATGTTGTAAAATTTTGAATAATTTATAAATCATTTTGTAGGATTGTAATATTCAAAAATTTAATTATAGTTTAAAAAGGTTTTAATAAACATAGTGTTTATAAAGTTATTTTGTTTTAAAAATGACTTTGGTAAGGTTATTAATTTAAAAGTTATATTTGTTTTAAGTTTGTGTAGAAAAATTAAAGTTTCTTGTAGTTTAATAAAAATTATTATAAAAACATGTAGAGATTTAAAGGTTATGTTTTTTTTATAAATGAATTATAAAGGTTTTGTTTTTTTCTTTAGTATTTAAACTGTTTTTATAAAAAGAAAAAAAAATTAAACTGTTATAAAAAGTTTTTAAGTTATAAAAACTTTTCGATCAGATTTTTTTTTTAAATGCAATTAAAAATGGGTTAAAAAAATTAAAACCGATTAAGTGGGTCTTGGATGGGTTTCGAACCCCCGACCCTGAGTTCAAATGCGGGGCGCCCAACCAGTGGGCTGGTTGGCTTGTTATTGAACAAATCTGAATCGGTTAATAGTAATTCAATCTTAAAAATCGATTCTAAAACTCAAGAACCCTAATCCAAATCGAATCTTCAATCCATTCAATCGATGTTTGTGAGGGATCAAAAGCATAGGGCTTTTGATCCTTACAACACTACGATCCTAGAGATGTAAGTATTACCTGGATTGGTGTTCGTTTGATGAAGGTTCGAGTTACGCAGAAGTTCGGCCGTTCCTAAGCTCCAATCGCGATCAATGTTTGTTAGGTGTCTTTGTTTTCAGCCCAGAAAGTTTCGAAATGTTGTAGGAGTGCTAAGGACATGCTTTGATTTGGTTTTTATAGTTGATTTGGTCGATTTTGAATTTACGGTTGATCGGGATATATTTGGAATGAATATACGAGTTAAATTGATTTGATTTCGTTTAAATGATGATTGCTAGCTGTTTACACGTTCGAATCCTTTCCTATTTAGCCGATGGTGAGCTATGTTTCACTGAAATCGCGTGGATTGCGATCCGGGTCAAGGGGCCGTTTGGTGGGCATCCGGACAAGAAAAACGGGCGAGCAAGGGGGAATGGTTTGGGTTAATTGCATCTTCAGTCCCTCTTGTTTTCTTTATTTGTCTAAGCAAGTATTTAATTCTCTTCTCTCACAAACTAGGTTTTAAGAAAAGACATATTTAGTCCCTCCAGTTTAACTATCCTTTTGTATTTCAAAACTTATAAAATCTTTTATATATTTTTAATAATTTAGACTTTATAAATTTAGTAATTTGTATAAAACTTTAAAAAAAAACTCCTTTTATAGATATAATGTCTTATTATTATTATTTTTATTATTATTATTACTATTGTTATAATTATTATTATTTGTTTATTTGTTAAAGTGTATGATTATTTATGTATATACACATTATTTATGTATATATTTTATAGATTATTTTCTAATATTTTATTAATTAAATGTTTAGAATAATACCTATATATATATATATATATATATATATAAATATATTGTATTAATTGTCATATAACTTTGTGTTTATAAATTACATAAAAACAAACAAATACCTCATGCTTTGCTTTATTATAATTTAGTCACGATTAGATTTATTAACTTTTCGAAACAAACCCTAGGGATTACAGTCTCCCCTACTTTAGGGAATTTCGTCCCGAAATTAAGTTAATAGAGGGTTTTGATAAAGGAATTGATTGTTTCTTATGTCGTTTTGTTCTCTTCTAAAGTTTCACTATTGATTTAATTTATTACTTTTGTATTTATCTCATTAGTGTCATAAAATAGTGTCTCTATTTAAATGATTATGGATGTTTGTAATTACCTTTGTTTAAGATTAAAATATTTATAGGTTGTTTAAAATCTGTATACACTTGTATATTTTGCTAAAAGGGTTTAAATTAACATTACCTTACCTAGCTCATGATAGGAAGAATTCGCAACATTTTTGAGTAAGCCTAGTGTAAAAATACACGCTCGATATGGGTACATGAATATCAATTGATTTGCCTAAGATTCTAGACTGAAGAGTAATTCACTAAAAGTTGTTGACTGACAATTCTAACCTTGGTCAAGCTTTTGGTGCTACTAACAATGTATTATTGGTGCTTATATATAGGGTATACTGCAGCCAACCCACCACACCTTTAATACTTTGATAGCATTCCAATTACCTACCAAGACTATCCTAACCTTAACTACCTTTGAATAGATGTTTGCCAACTTGACTATTTGTTTGACTAGTATGAGTTAGAGATTTTAACAATTGTAGTCTTGCAGAAAATCTCATGGTTGTAACGCATGATTTGGTTGATAGTTGATTTTTGAATATGCTGATGATATAGAATACATTAGAATGTGATATTACGTGGTTGTGATAACTAATTATCATTAACCGTATTATAATATCATAGAATCTTTTGAATCTTCGTTTAAACGTGAGAGTATAAAACATTTACTTGGAAATCAATAATATGAACTTGTTGCAAAAGTTTTATATGGAATCACCCATACCAAAATTTCATTAAGCCAATCATATTGAATTCTAAACGAAATGCGAATAATAATAAGACATGACATTCAAGATTGGAATAGTTTCACACGAAATCAGAAATACATGAATCAAAAGAAACAAATGAAAGTTCAAATTTATTGGTCGCTTCTTGAATAGGTCTGAATATCATAATCAGTTTGTCATACTGCATTGTTCATAACTTCATTGTTATCTTGACCCAGGTTCGCGTTAACATTGAAAACACGACCCCTTGCTCCTTGATTGACTTGATTGTTTGGGGCCACGATTGCATTGACCCTTCGAGGGCAAGTATTAGCAAAGTGGTTTGGGTCCCCACAAGTATAACAAGCTCTAACCATTTGTTGTCTCGGAGCAGTGAGGGCAGGAGCATTGATTTGATTGACTTGGTTGTTTTGAACTTTGCCCACACGGCAGTTCGTAGCAAAGTGACCAAAACGGTTGCAATGAGTGCACAACCTACAAGGATGAACAGGCAAATGATGGTGATTGCAAACAGTGCATAGTGGATGATTACCCGAATAGACTTTCTTGGGTGGTTGGGTGAGAATAGCATGTGCAACTTGTTGAACAGGAGTGGCCTGGGTCACCACATAGTTCATGTGATCGGCCTTCCTTTTGTTGTTTCTCTTGGATGAAGAAGATGACCCAGCTTTGGCCTCTTCTTTGGGTGTTTCTGTTGAACCTTTGACCTTTTCTTTCTCTTTCTTGGACCCCTTCCTAGTCAAGGTCTCATCCTTGACATGGTTGTCAGTCAAGGTCGCAGCTAATTGAATGGCATTAGCTAGGGTCTTTGGCTGGCTACTAAGAACTGAATCTCGAATCTGCATTGGCAGTCCACCAATATACTTTTCGATCGCCCTATCCAAAGGGGTCACCATGTGAGGGCATAACAGACTTAGTTCATGGAAACGATTATTATAAATCAGATTTTCACCACTATCTTGCTTAAGATCCCAAAATTCGAACTCAAGCTTTTTGACCTCACTTCGTGGGCAAAACTCATGGGTCATTCGTTCCTTGAGTTGATCCCAAGTCAAGTTAGCAGCAGTGTTTTCCCCAATGGCCTTCTTTTCATTGTTCCACCAGGTTAAGGCTCGTTTTTGAAGGGTTCCAACAGCATACCGAACCTTCAGATTGGCTGGGCAGTCACTGTTAAGAAAGGTGTTTTCAATCCCCTCGAACCATTGGAGCAGTCCAGTTGCCCCGTCTGACCCATTAAACTTGGGCGGGTTGCAGGAGTTGAAATGCTTAAACGAGCACTTTGGTTAATTGGCTTGTTCGGGAGTCGGGTTGATGTGGAGTTGTTGGTGCAGTTGTGCAACCATAGTAGGTAGTACGGTTCCCATTTGTCGGGCTATTATCGAAGCGATACGACGTTCAGCTGCGCGTTCTCTTCGAGCCATCTATACAAATAATGAAGTTTGATTAGGAATGGAATATGATCGATAGAAAATAATTTAGACTTGTGACATTTTTCTTATCTAAGATATAATAATAAAAAGTTTATTACTAATCTTAGAAGAAATGTCATGGAATATAAAATCACACAATAAATCAATTAAGTTTGCTTTGAATCCTAACATGTGTATTGAAGTCATTTGAATTTGATTAATAATCATTTATAATTAATATTGTTTGCAAGAAGTTAACATGCTTTGGCCTATAGGTAAAATACTTTCATTGAAAATCCCCAGGTAAGCCAGACTGGTCCCTCGTCAGGGATTATGAATCGCTTTCCTAGACAGGAGTCTCAATTACTGGTATTCACCCTTTCAGTTAGTACATGTCTTTCTTAACAACTTAATTCTAATGAGATTATAAGCAAATCATTTGAACTTTGTTTGAAAACATGAGGAATGGTATCCAATATTGAATGCCGGGTGACATATTAGAACCATTTGGTTTGTAAAGTGTTATGTGATATGCTTTGGCCTATAAGTGATCATACTCTCATCAGAAGTCCCCAGGAAAGCTAGACAGGTCCCACAGTACCTCGGGGATTTATACGAATAGCTTTCCTAGACAGGAATTCCAACTACTGGTACTACACCCTTCCAGTTAGTACATATCCACTTCACAAACCTAATTATAACGGAATCATAAACTCAACATTGGAATTTCCTAAACTAAATTTCTGTAAGGAATGAGTTCGTAACTTATCAACTAATGATCACTTGCACACACGTGAGTTTAGAGTAGAGTTCACTTGAAAACAATGTTCTAAGTAACCTCCATAATATGAAGTGTTTCTTAAACTAAGGCATTCTTAGCTAAGTGTGAGCAAAGGCATTTTAATAACTATGTCTTTCCTCTATGGTAACAAATATAACATAACGCATAATGAATAAATATAACACATACTGCTTAAGTATAACACATAGCACATAAGCAAGAAATTAACAAGCAAGTGTAATATGAGATAACTCATATAGGGGAAGCTTAGTTATAATATAGGCCACCATTTTCTAATAACCTAGATCCCTATAACCATGGCTCTGATACCAATCTGTCACACCCCGACCGACGGCGGAATGCGTCGGGGCGCGAGCTTGACTGTTCAAAAGCTCATGGTGCTATGTTAAAGTAGAAATATTTAAAACATCCACATTAATTTAATCAAACAAAATCATTCAATGTCATTAAATAACATACAAGTGTTCAAAACAAATTACAAATGATATTCTAAACATTGTTTTAATTAACTAGGTCCTCTAAACCTAATCTATGTCTTCATCATATGTCTTCAACTTAACCTGTTACATATGTAAAATAAAGGGTCAACTATTTGCATAGTTGGTGAGCAATTCAAAACAATTTGATATAATACGTATAAAAAAAAGATGCAAAACTATTAAACTAAATAGAATAGATTTAAGACATATGTAAATTTGCAAGTAGCACAAAGAAAGAATCCAAATGATCTTACAAAGTTTAAATCAAGACTAGCTAGGTCTTAACTTAAATAATGTAAATCATAATGTTTATGTATGTGTATTTTTCACCTTTTTCACACAAGACATAAGTCAATGCGAAGAACGTCGCTACATTCTTAGGCTACTAGATACTGTTTTGTTTTTGTATGAAACGTCTTCTAACCTAAATCCCACATAGCAATTAGCACATAAGTTCACATAGCATCTAAATCATGTCTACTAAGCTTAAAAGTTTGCATCATGTATATGTTTTTGACTCTATGAATATGTTTTTGTATAAGACATATGTAACATCCCAAAAAGTTACAAAATGTAAAAAGGGAGTAAGAATTAACTCGATTGTGTTATGTCTAATCCTTGAATCAAATGGTTCTTGTGTTTGTATGAGGAAAAGCTAGCAACCTTCTCCTAATGTTATTGAATAACATATGTCTTAGTCTATGTTCAAATGATTGCCTAAAGTTTCAAATGTTTACCTAAAAGTCTATGGTATTCTATGGAATCCCTAATATTCTAAATTGTGTACTTAGAATAATGGTTTAGGATTATTATTTAATTATTTATTATAATTAAATAACCTCCATTGTATTTAATAAATAAATTGGAATACTTTTATTATTCCATTTATTTATTATAAAGTCTAAGAATAAATGCTTTGAGAATATTTAAATAATATTAAATATTCTTATTTGTATATAATAAATATAATGAAATGTCAAGGCATTTCAATTTATTTTATACAATGTCTATGGATACTAATTTTGTGCCCCTAATGGATATGTTAAATTTATTTAATCAAAATGGCTAAATAAAAGCTTTTAACAAAATAAAGTTTATTTGTAATTGTTTCAAAACCCTTATAAAATTTTATAGATCATAAAACTTTAATTGATTCAAAGATGTTTATTTAAATAGAAAATATGTTGTAAAATTTTGAATAATTTATAAATCATTTTGTAGGATTGTAATATTCAAAAATTTAATTATAGTTTAAAAAGGTTTTAATAAACATAGTGTTTATAAAGTTATTTTGTTTTAAAAATGACTTTTGTAAGGTTATTAATTTAAAAGTTATATTTGTTTTAAGTTTGTGTAGAAAAATTAAAGTTTCTTGTAGTTTAATAAAAATTATTATAAAAATATGTAGAGATTTAAAGGTTATGTTTTTTTTTATAAATGAATTATAAAGGTTTTATGTTTTTCTTTAGTATTTAAACTGTTTTTATAAAAAGAAAAAAAATTAATCTGTTATAAAAAGTTTTTAAGTTATAAAAACTTTTCGATCAGATTTTTTTTTTAAATGCAATTAAAAATGGGTTAAAAAAATTAAAACCGATTAAGTGGGTCTTGGATGGGTTTCGAACCCCCGACCCTGAGTTCAAATGCGGGGCGCCCAACCAGTGGGCTGGTTGGCTTGTTATTGAACAAATCTGAATCGGTTAATAGTAATTCAATCTTAAAAATCGATTCTAAAACTCAAGAACCCTAATCCAAATCGAATCTTCAATCCATTCAATCGATGTTTGTGAGGGATCAAAAGCATAGGGCTTTTGATCCTTACAACACTACGATCCTAGAGATGTAAGTATTACCTGGATTGGTGTTCGTTTGATGAAGGTTCGAGTTACGCAAAAGTTCGGCCGTTCCTAAGCTCCAATCGCGATCAATGTTTGTTAGGTGTCTTTGTTTTCAGCCCAGAAAGTTTCGAAATGTTGTAGGAGTGCTAAGGAAATGCTTTGATTTGGTTTTTATAGTTGATTTGGTCGATTTTGAATTTACGGTTGATCGGGATATATTTGGAATGAATATACGAGTTAAATTGATTTGATTTCGTTTAAATGATGATTGCTAGCTGTTTACACGTTCGAATCCTTTCCTATTTAGCCGATGGTGAGCTATGTTTCACTGAAATCGCGTGGATTGCGATCCGGGTCAAGGGGCGGTTTGGTGGGTATCCGGACAAGAAAAACGGGCGAGCAAGGGGGAATGGTTTGGGTTAATTGCATCTTCAGTCCCTCTTGTTTTCTTTATTTGTCTAAGCAAGTATTTAATTCTCTTCTCTCACAAACTAGGTTTTAAGAAAAGACATATTTAGTCCCTCCAGTTTAACTATCCTTTTGTATTTCAAAACTTATAAAATCTTTTATATATTTTTAATAATTTAGACTTTATAAATTTAGTAATTTGTATAAAACTTTAAAAAAAACTCCTTTTATAGATATAATGTCTTATTATTATTATTATTACTATTGTTATAATTATTATTATTTGTTTATTTGTTAAAGCCTATGATTATTTATGTATATACACATTATTTATGTATATATTTTATAGATTATTTTCTAATATTTTATTAATTAAATGTTTAGAATAATACCTATATATATATATATATATATATATTGTATTAATTGTCATATAACTTTGTGTTTATAAATTACATAAAAACAAACAAATACCTCATACTTTGCTTTATTATAATTTAGTCACGATTAGATTTATTAACTTTTCGAAACAAACCCTAGAGATTACAGAAAACATTTGGCATCCTTTAGAGGTTTAGTATTGGCAACAACATTGTCTTTGCCCTTGCCCTTACCCTTCACGCTCTTCTTTCCCTTACCTTTGGATTTCTCAACTCGACCCTTTTTGATCATCAGCACTAAACCAGCTTTGTTAGAGCTTGGTATGTTCATCTCAGCAGTTTTGAGCATCATATGCAACTCTGGGATGGTTGTAACATTTCTGTAATTTTATAATAAACAAATTTTTTTAAAATAATTTATGACGTCATTTGAATTTTCATCTATGAGTTTATACGTACTATTAAATATGAGAAAAACAAAACATCATTAATATACATATATATGTATGTATATTTATATATTTAAAGTTTCACAAGATAAGCAAATGTATATTAAAAAAATATATGTACTTATAAATTTATAATAAGATTTAGAACTTATAAATAACTTAACCAAATAAACATATTTTTATTATTAAATTTTAATCACAAAACATTTTATAGAACCCTTATAAAATTTTAAACATTTTAATCATAAACTTTAAATAAATATTATAAATAACTTTGTTTTAAAAAAAATCATAAAAATATAACCAAATTGGTTTTATAAGTTTTATAAAGTTTAAATAAACTAACCCAAATTATAACAAATTAAAAATCATGGTTTTATAAAATTGAGGGGTTCATTTTGCCAAAAACTGAAACCTAAACTAAGGATCACAACTCCAAGGGACAGTTCTGCCAAAACCCCAAAGTCCCTAATCCCCTCTGCCCGTTCCCCTCTTCTACCCGATCTAGAAACCCGTTTTTGACCGATTGCGTGCTCCACGTGTAAACCACTCATCTCCAACTCAAATTAGCGAGATTTCAGCGTAATTAAACTCGAATATGGCAAGATACAAACCACGTGAACCGATTCCACTTAAGAATCCATACCATTTAACAGCTAATAACGCGTAAAGATTTTCCTAATATACGAACAGGAACCGGGAATTCAAATTGACTCAAACGAGTATAAAATCTCGAATTAACCCAGTCAATCGCTTCATTGGTCACCACGAATCTTTCTGAACACGATAAACACACACAATATCACTCTGTATCGTGAATCAAGGGTCACAAGCTTCAACCGATCGTCCTTTCTCCTCTCAATCGAAATCAGTCAACTAGCAAACAAATATTATTATAAAATAAACTCTTTTATTTTACAATCCATTTTATCGTTTAAATAAAACATTGTTTATTTAAATGCCTTTTTAGTAATTATAAAACTCCTTTTATATTTACTATTGTTTCTCAAAATTGTGACAAATATTTTGTTTTTGTTGGTCTTATATTTCCTAGATATTCACAACCACAAACAACAAAATATATAACTATGAATCGAGCCATAATATAATTTATTCGGTTTCGTTTGAGCCATCATACATAAACTGAATTAGGTCTAGGGTTTACAAATCAACGCCTTGATTGTAATCTCCCACTTGATCCAAGATCTCCATCTTGATGCTCCTTGAATGATTCCATTGTAGTCTTCAATCCCTTTTGCTCAGTTACATAAATAAATTCTATCTATTTTACAAAAATAGAAATATAATCTATTACATCGGGTCCAAATAACTGTAAAAAATAAATCCAATCAAAAATTGAAAAACAACCATTCAAATGGGTCAAAACCTAGGGCTCGAATCATAATAGTCACAATCAAAAGCTCAATCTTTTGTCAAACAAAATGTTTTTGACAAATAAAACACAAGATCGATTAAAACAACGTTTATTCGCGTGTAAAAGCGGCTCTGATGCCTATGTTGGGAATTGTAGTAATCATTTTAAACTTTTAAGTAATCATATTAATTATAAAATCAGATTTTATGATAGCGGAAGTATTTATGTTACACATTTTGTTTCATGAACAAAATTCACAAAACCAGTAATCCAGTTATATACGAATAAATGAAAAACAACCATAGGGTGTTTAGAATTGACCTCAATGATGAAATCCAAAAAACACACAATGGAATCGATAGTAGTCTCGCTAGATGATTGAATCACGAACCACGATCTCTATCGTGTATCACCGCGGCAACCGCGTGCTCCAAAACCACCCTTGGTGGTTTGACTATGATGTGGTGGTGCTTGGTGGTGTGTAGCCGAAAAAAGAGGAGAGGGGAGAGGGGGGCGGCCAAACAAGAGAGAGGAGAGGGAGAGTGGGTGAAAGAGATGTGTGAAATATGGGAAATTGATTTAGATTTAATAGTCAAATTAGATTCACATTTTTAGAATATTGGAATTACCAATTCAAAATTGGAATTCCCACCTTTTATTTCTCATTTAATTTAAATAAAACTCTTTTAATTTGATTAAACTCTTTTAATAATTAAAACATTTAATTACTATTTTTCAATATTACTAACTAACAATTAGTTAATAACGTCTAATTAAATGTCTAAAGTTTAACTAATTAAACTTTATCAATTTAATTATAATTAATTTCTCCAATATTATTACTATTTCATAAATAATAATAATAATAATAAGAGTAAAATGTCATTTTAGTCCCTACGGTTTGGTAACTTTTGCCATTTTAGTCCAATAGTTTTAATTTTGACATTTTGGTCATTATGGTTTCATTTTATATAATTCGTAAGATTGAATGTCTAAAACAAATTTAGACATAATCACATTACTATCTTCTAAAGTGTAACTTTTTGGATCGTATCCCGATAGTAACGTTGATATTATCGATGATCGGACATCAATTCTTTAATAAATACATGTGAACTTATTAGTAACGGTTTATGAGAAAGTCGTTCAGTCTATCGACCAACAAACTTATCAAAATGGTCATTGACTTTTATTAAAAAAAAAAAGGTTTGGACTTTAATTAAATAACAAAAATCTAATATAGCATATAGCATCTTTTTTACATAAAGTGGCTCAGAATTTTTAATCGTATGTGACATAAAATAAAAACTGAAAAATAGAACACTGTTAAAAGTCTAATGTGCCCAATCTCAACATTTTTTTTAAAGTTAATCCAAACAACTTATTGACTTTTTAACTATTCACATATCAAAAACTAATTCAAACACTTTTGTAAGAACTTCATTTTAAAAATTCACAAGTTAATAAATACTTTTGATAAAAAGTTCTTTTAAACTTAAATAAGCAATCCCGAACATGTCTTTAGTCTTTAAAAGCCGATTTATGAAAAGTTTTAAAAAGATGTATCCAATGTTTGACTTAGCTCATCCCATGGTAAACTAGTTTTATACCCGTCCGGTGGCCGGATACAATGGTATAATCAAATCAATTTAGCAAAATTCATTATACAAAAAATAATAATTGTTTAACTAGGATAAATAAGGTAGTGAGAAAGTGGGGATAAACTGTTTTTATAAATACCTCCTAAATTGAATTTATAATTTATTTTCAGCCATTTTAAATAGCCAAGAATCTCTCTTAAGGCAGTTGAATTGACCGGGAATCATATAAATACAATTTAAAGCTTATTTTGCGATATTTCTATGGCTTTTAACTAGGTTTTTTAACTCTTAAATTTTGAGAACGTGTGAATAGCCAAGATGTCTTGCTTCTTAAATGAGAGGTCCTAATTCAAACCTAAACAAAAAAATATTAAATTTGTGCTAGTATACAAGTAGAATAGATTTATTATATAAAAAAGAAACAAGAAGGTATGAGATTGGACATTATGGGAGGACATCTGGCATATGCTTATTGTGTGCAAGTGAGTTTTTATTTTTTGAACGACAAATTTTTGGATTAATGACGGATCACTGGAGTATCGTCGTGCTATTGACAGTATCACCCAATCATATCCACCACAAAGTCACCAGTTTTGGAAGAAACTCAATACTTTGAGAAAACCTCATTGTGAGATTCAAACCCAAGAGCATTTAGTTCATGAGTCTTATCCCACCACTAAAATACTGATAAGCTCTATTGCCATTAGTGTGTGTGCAAGTGAAATGACTAGTTGAAGTTGTACCATATACGAGTATTAACTACCTCTTTTATAAGGTTGTACTCTATGCATTTAAGATTTGTACCAACCCTTTTATAACCGTAAGTAACGAAGCAATGTTTTTATTACGATGATCTTCTGTTCCATAAGTCTCTCAACATGTAAAAAACTGAATCATGTCTTTTACTTTTTTGGTACACTGTATATGAAGATTACATTATGTCTAGTGGTTAATGTTATAGATATTGAAAAGTGACACCACCTAAATATCATTCTAAGTATTCAACCAACTTAATATGTAATGATATTTCTCTAAATATGTATTTTTTAATTTAAAAAATAAAAACAAGAAGTATTATTGTGGTTAGTAAGAATACGACTAACCAATTATAAAAGAGAGTGTATCCTTCATAATATAATAGTAGTTTAACAACGATACAGATATTAGATAATGTATAATTATATTATGAACGATACTTCTTAGTGTCGCTTGTCATTCAGTTGCAATACCTTAAATTTCTATTATAAAAGCAAATACAACTTTACCTTAAACTTGAAAGCATACTCGGTTGTTAAAACGAATATCAAGAACTAAACAACAAAAAAACTCAAAACATCATAAAGCCTTCCCCACCTTTATTTTTAATATATATAATAATTTTAGCATGCACAACTATTTTATTTATGACATAAAATACACATTGTATATACAATTAAACATGTTGGATTGATCCACTAGAGAACACGTCGGTCGATTTCAGCCTGACCCGTTTAATTAAATGTACTTGTAGCTTTGACTTAAAACTAGCCTTAACCCATTTAAACAATTCAATGTAGGGGTATTCAAAAAATTATGTATCCGAATCCGAAATACCGAAAATCAGAACCCGAAATATCCGAAAAGTTTAGATATCCGGAAGTGTGGATTCGGATTCAGATTCGAACACTTGTTTTGAAAATTTTCAGATAATTCAAATATCCAATATTCGAAATATAATTTTTTTTCCGGACAATTTTTCAGATATTTTGGATAATTTTTCTGATATTCGGATTATTTTCCAGATATTTTGGATATTTAGATAATTTTTCGGATATGTCACGGATATTTTCCGGATATTTGGATATTTCAGATAATTTTTCAGATGTTCGGATATTCGGATATCTGAAATATATATATTTTTTTAAAATTTTTAATTTTTTTCTAAGTTCAGATATCCGATTGGTTATCCGAATCCGTATCCGAATTCTGGAGCGGATATCCGAAATTTTGGATACGGATTTAAATCATGTATTTGGTGTTAGGTTCACATTTGTTTTCGTTTAACCCAAAATTTCTGATGCTTGGAAGTTTATACGTGCATATATGCGAGAAATAGATATATTAGAGCCATCATAATCATGTACCTGAAATTTATCTATATGAAACCCAATAACAGCGACGAAGCTAAAACGTTTTGCAAGAGGGACGAAAATTTAAGAGATCCACAATGCATGTTATTTTTTGAAGCGAGAGGGAAAAAACCAATACTAAAACAAAAAAATAACATTTAGGTCAAAAGATTAACACTACAGACGCAAAAAAACAGGGGGCGGTTGGCCGGTCGCCCCCGACCCCAATAAAGCTTCGTCATTGCCCTGTAACAACTTACCCTCAAATCAAATATGATATGTTGGTAAGCCGAATCAAGGATAATTAGAGTTTATGACAAACTAACGTTCTAAACATAACTAATGTTCATAGGTCCGCATAGCATTAAGGTTATCTATATTTATACTCTCTAACAAAAGAATAAAATTTTAGGCACTTGTGTCTTTCAAAGTGTCTCAAGCATTTTATACGGTAAAATATTTTCATAAAACTAAAAGCTAAATTTATATAAAATAGTCTACCATTTGGTAATGTTGTATGGAACTGATTGTTGCCCAATCAGGAGATTTAAGAGAGAAAGTTGAAGAAAATATAGATAAGTATGCTAAGATGGATATGTGGTCACACAAAGCTTGACTAGATAAGAAGTAAAGCATTTAAAGAAAGATTGGGAGTATCATGCATCTCAAATTAGTTAAGTGACAGAAGGTTAAGAAGGCCGGGCATGTATGGAGAAAACAAATAATAACACTTGTATGAAAAGTAATGACTCTCATGATGGAGAGGAAGAGGAGCAGAAGCACATCGAGGTTGACATGTGATGAGTATATTCAAAAGAATTTGTTAGATTTGTGCTTTTCTAAGTACATTTTTAGTGAGATGAGTTCTTAGAGAAGTTCTAGAGATTTCTAGATAATTGAGGTTAAAGATGAGAGATTTCTAGTTGTAAGCATAACCTTTGAATTAGTTATAATGTAGTTTAAATGTGATGTATATTTGATATGATTTGATATGTATTCTATTTGATACATACAAATGACAACAACAACCTTACCGAGTATATTCTCACTTCTCAGTAGGGTCTAGGGGAAGGATAGATACAAACCTTACCCCTATCCCAATTGGGATAGAGATGCTGCTCCGAAAGAGTCCCCGGCTCAAAGTTATCGTTTGAAGTTGATCATCCCAATGATTTTAACGTTACTTTTACAAAATAATAAAAATAACGTTAAAATTAGTGCATTTTTACTTTTGTCCCTTAAGGGCCTACACATATGTAAACTTGCTTGTGTATTTGTGTTTAAGTAATATATATACATACATATATATATATATATATATATGGTGTGATTCCTTTGTTAACCTTTGTTTATTTCGTTAACCGAATAACTACATCTTATTACTTTAGGACCCATATTAAGATAAATCTAAAGATGTAGCTTTCTTCTTCTTCTTTTATTAATTTAAGTGGACCCTGCATTAATTACATTAATTAAAAAAGAAGAAAAAACATACATCTTTAGATTTACTTTACTGTGGGCCTCAAAGTAATAAGATGTAGTTATTCGGTTAATTTAATAAGAAATGGTTAATTTTTTATCATTTATATATATGTGTGTGTGTGCGCGCGCGCGCGTGTGTCTATTTATATAGGTGTGTGTCTGTGTATATATATGAGAAATATACATTAAAAAGTCTAGAAAGCCACAAGAGAAAATTACGTTGATAAAAAACCAAAAGGTATTGATGTCAAAACAAAAAAATAGGCCGCACATGCAAGTCGCATGCAATTTTCTTTCGGTTTTTAAATGTTAATAGTTTTATTATAAGTTAATATATTTTTGGAAAAAATAAACCATAAAATCAAGATTTTTTTTATCTTTCTATCAGAGTAATACTGCTAAATTTTTTTAATAAAAAATGACGACGATCTAAATTGGGTTTAAATAAACCAAACGTTTTATGGAGTCCTTTTTAAGAAAAAAATAACAACTTAAATTTTACAATGTTTTTTTGTGACGCATCTATGCGTATTGTGGAGTTTTCAAATGTTCGTGAAGTTGGGATTTTATGTGTTTCATATGTGATGAATTTGTGCTTTTTCATGGTTTTTTATGATGTTAAAATTTGATGATGTTTTTCAAGTGTTTATAAAATTGAGCTTATATGGGTTTTTTCTGTAACATATCTATGTGCTTTATGGTGTTATTGTTTATGGTTTTTTTTCAAGTGTTAACATGTTTGTTTTTTCTTTCAATTTTATGTGTTTTAGGGTGTTTTCAATGTTAGTGAAGCTGCGCTTTTTTTTTTATGTTCTTTTTGTAACGCATATTTGTTTTTTATGGTTCTTTATAATGTTTACATTTTATAATGTTTTTCAAAGTAATAATAAAATTATGCTTTTACGGTGTTTATCATGTGGCTCAACTGCGTACTTTATGCATCACAGGATTAAAACCTTACGAAAAAAACTTAAAACACCATACATCACAACATTAAAACACTTCGAATAAAAAACATCATGTGCAGACAAAAAAACCCAAAAACATACTTAAACTATGTAAAATCATTTGTAAAATTATTCATTTTTAAGATCACAATAAAGTTGTTACTTTTTTCATTGATTTAGTGAAAACGTTATAAATGTCCAGTTTCAAAAACATTTGAAAAAAACAGTAAAAACGTAATGACTTAAAAACACAATGCATATATTTATTAACACAATGTTTAGACTAAAAACACCTAGTTTCATATACACATTGGAAAGTACCATAAAATACCCATATCAAAGTCCACATGCTCGTACTTTGATATATGCTTAACAAAATTATACTTGTTCGAAAGATAAAAAATGTTCGATTTTATAGTATACTTTTTAAAAAATATATACTGAGTTTTAAAAATTACGAATGTTTAACAAAAATGGAGGGATATGCATTTGACTTGCATGTGCTACTTTTTTATAAAACTTTATGTTCTACCCCTCCCCTCCTTATATTTCTAATTTGTAATTATTTACGAAAATACCAGTGCATTAATCTAAAACACAAAACACAATAATCTTGTGGTTGAGATTCCTTCTTAGACTTTCTAAGAATTTGATCCTTTTTAATGCACACACACATAGATATATAATGGGATCAAATAATAAGCCACTCTTATTATGTTAATACGCATAACTCCACCAAGATTAATCTAAATCCTTGTTTTCTTTTGTTTTTTTTTTAAATATCATTATTACATATAGACAATATTTTCTTCTTTTATATGTATGTGTAAATTTATCACCATTTAAGATTTAAAATAATGTAAGTTTAAGTTACATTGTGCCAAAAATTATAAATTAGGTCAATGTAACCAAAACTTACATTGCTTTTAATTCGTATATGTTTATGAATTTATGCATACACATAAAAAAAAATTGTAGTACATGTGTAATAATGATACTTGAAAAAAGAAAACAAAATTTTGGATTGATCTTGGTGGAGTTATACGTGTTAACGCAATAAGAGTGAGTTAACAACAGATTATCAACATGTATCTTTTTATTTTTTCTTTCAAAATATCTATTAAGTGATTTAAACTATTTTAAAAGAAAATTATATTTTGTAAGATCCTAACCTAATAAAGGTGGTTATTTTTCATAAAAATCTATTTATTTAAATATTTTTTATTCAAAGAATAATGATAAAATAATAATAATAATAATAATAATAATAATAATAATAATATACTACAAATTAAAAAAACACATTCTTTATTTAAAAATATTTAAATATTTTTCTCATAGTTTTATTTAAATATTTAAATATTGCGAATCGTATTCAAATACTTTTATCATATTTTATTTAATGTTTATGAACCTTAATTAAACATTTTTATCATATCTATACATTTCACTATTGTAAATTTTATATAATTGTTCGTAAATCATAAATGTTTATTCCAAAACAAAGTTTTTATAAACAAAACAGGAAATCGTTTAAATATTGTTTCAAAGCTAGTAAATATAATCTTATTTAAATAAATCAAATATTAAAGTAAAAATCTATTTCAAAACAATTAAAGTTTACATAAAAATAATTGAAAAGGTTTATTCTAAAACAAATATTCATTTTTATGAGTATTTAAATGAATCAAAATTCATAAATTATTTGGAAGTAAAGTTGTATAAGCAAAATTCTTATAAACAAATTTCTTAAATCTACAACACTTGCTAAACAAAAATAGATGGAAATAGGATATTTAAACAAGAATATTTATTTAAATAAATAAATATTCAAATGATCCATTTAAACTTAGACATTTCATTCTAGGACTTCAATTAGGATGCTATAGATTTTAGGACATCAAAACTTGAACTTTAAACAAATATTAAAACTACTATGCCTTGTAACTCTAGGTGAAGCACAATCTTTTATTCCATTCCCTATCAATTATCACTTGGACTAGCTAAGCCATCCACTCATACTCCCTCTTTTACATTTTGTACTTTTGGGATATTACATATATCATTATTCAATCAAACTTTATTCTAGAGTCAAAATCAATTAGATGCAAACTGCTAATCTAAGTTGTTTGACTTATGTGTTATAGTATGCCTACTTGTTTATATGCCATGTTTATTCTTGCTATGTCGTGTATATCTATTAACTAGTAGCCCTTGCAATATAACTTAGATTATATTATATATATTGCAAAGGTAAAAAAGCCAACAATCAATGTACTAGTAGCCTTTGCACAATGACTTTGGTTATTGAATAAAGCAAAGGTGAAAGAGTCGATATTCAATTGTTGTAACTAGTAGCATTTCATTAATGGCTTATGTCATTAAGTAGCAAAGGTGAAAGAGCCGAAGAATTCAATTTGAACTTGTAGATTATACTTGTTTTAGGTCTTATCGATTTGGACTTTGTTTGCATTTAAGTTTTAAACATATACTTGTATATATTAAACTGTATGCGAAACTCACCAACTATTCATATAGTTGATCCAAATTTATTTTACATATGTTACTTTCTATATTGCCATATGCAATGATGGAGATGGACTACTTAGGATCAACACAATTCTAAAACTACGTAACCAACTGCTTTCACACCGTACGAACAACATCCGGAGCAAGGACCCCAACAGTTTGGAACAAGATAAGGTGAAGATTATACAGAAGACATAGGATAAGCTTAATGGACCTAGTATAATTCTTAACAATGTTTAGGCTTTCATATTGTATATGATCGATTATTCGTTGTAAATCATTGAATGCTTGTAATTGTTCATTGTATTCAATAAATGTTTGGTTTAATGTTAATAATGAATGTTGTAATTATTCAAACTTATTAATAGCACTATGAGCTAATGAACAGTCAATCACGCCGCATCTTCTTCACATCAAGGATCACATCCACATAAAGGGTTGCATTGTGGTAGACCTACGGCATCAATTCAATTTGCGCACAATTTTAAACCCAACTCAATCTTAGGAATGGTATAAATATCACTTCCTAAAATTAACCCCATGAGCATAACGGACTTGATTTGCATCATGACGAATGGAGTCCTCCGGCTCAGATTCGTTATCTTCTTATTATCATCATGGCCTCTCGTGCATGTGTTTGTATGCAATGTCAGTTGTTTTTTTTTCTTTTATGTTATTGTAGTGGGGAGTTTAGAGAGATTGGATACAACTTGAAAAACCAAGAGAAACTCTATTTATAAGTTCATGAGCTCTCATCTTAATAAACCTAGAATAATCTTGTTTGTATTAGGCTTGGTCTACTCATAGAGTTAGCCAATAGTAAAAATAGACACATTAAAAAGCAACAAAATAATTAGTTGGTTCAGTGGCTTGGAAATCATCTTATAAATCGGATGTCACAAGTTCTACTCCTTTAAAAAAGTTATTTTCTTTTTTATTTTTTTCATCCAGACTTTTACCTTTTATATACAACATATTTCACCTAGCAACTAATAGTCGGCTGGTAGAGTAGTTTAGGCGTGGAGTTATTAAAAGAGAGGTTGAGTTCAATTTTTAGTTTGTAATGTTTCAACCTAACTGTATGCAACAGTTTTTTTTTTACAATTTGAGTTTGTTGAGTTTTTTTTTTTTTTTTTAAATTAAAAAAAAAAACTTATTTATAGTGTTTAAACTCAGCAACTCAACTTTGTAAAGTACTACTTCGATCCCTTCAGGTTTCTAATATTTAAAGTTTATTCACTATTATACATATATTTTGATTTTTTATCAAAAATTTCTGTTCATTAATTTCAAAAAAATAATAATAATAATCGTTGGCTATATTGACTCACGGTAACATGTCGATGATGTCTTTTATCTTTGTTTGATCTCAGTAGCCGATTCGTTATAACTTTATACGTTTCTTTTTTTTTTTTATTTAGTCATACTAATGTAATTGACACAACGTGAGTAATGAAGTTCAATAGCACGTCACATAACATGATATCCCTTTTGAGTTTTGTTATCTATATTTATCATCAAACTTTTTTTAGTTTCTTATGACACAGTATACAAAGCATAATAGTATTCTCCCTCTACGTTTCTATCGCTATTACAGATCCGCTGCAACTTCATATGCTTTTTAATCATATCAGCAAACCATATTGCAAGAGTTTTAATCATACCATCATGCATAAATATAGCCAATTCATCTCAACTTCATATCTTTTTTGTTGTATTATTAGACTGTAACGTATGAGTTTTAATTTTATTAATAACGACAAAAGCATAAATCTATATCTAATAAGTAAATTCATTCAATCATGTCATGGTTATGTAAACCAAGATGTCTTTTTCTTGTTTTACTTATTTCGCCCTTCATACTTTGATTTTTTCTCAGTGGCACATATTTACTTTATTAACCTTTTCTTTTTGTTTTTTTTTTCATAATTCACCACTTTACTATTTACTATTTCTTTATTTAACTCATCTAATACACGGTATAATCAACAAAATAATAAACGTCAAAAAAATGGCATACAAATTCAAATTTCCCTGCTATGGTTTATAAAAAGTAAAATAGCAACTAACGATCGATCATATTATGTTCTTTCTAAACAACAACTCATACATATTACTAAACAATATTACCTGCAAGTTGAAAGAGACCAAAATGTGAGAAGCTTCAAGATTCTTGGCAGGTTGCTGTTGCTTGAGTTTCTGCTTGTTTCACAGCCATGGCAGCATGCTTCTGACCAGCAAGATGAGAAAAAAGCACGGTTGGGGAGTTACAAACAACATTGCACAATTTACAAGTTTGTACAGCATCCGATGATGTCCCACTTTGCACAACCTTCTGCTTCTTCACCTCTACGTCCATATCAATTCCACCTCTTTTCTTCTTCCTTGAATTTCCGTCTGAAATTACAGATTTGCCCTTTTCTTGCATAGGTCCAATCATCTTTGGTTCTGCTACAGGTTCAGGAGTAGGGGCAGGGTTTGGTCCAATCAATTTTTCAGACTTTTCCAAGTTCTTTTGGTGTTTTTTTCCTATTATGTGAATTTGTAACATTTCATTAGTGTCACAAGTGATCCCACAAAGTTCACACACAGGCTTAGCTTCATGTAAATTGACGGTTTTGCCCTCATTGGACTCAAGATTTGCCGTAGGATTGGTGGTTGGTGTGCCCTGTGAAACAATAGGGGTCAAGGGCAGATTCGGTATTTTCCTGGAGTCTTTAAGCTTCTTTAGGTGTTTTTTTCCTGATAAATGAATTTTAAACACTTCCTCAGTGTCACAAGTGATCCCACAAAGTTCACACACCGTCTTGCCTTTATGTGAATTGACGGTTTTGCGCTCATTGGACTGTTGATTTTCCATAGGCTTGGTAGGTGGTGTGCCTTGTGAAGCAACAGGGGTCAAGGGAAGATTTGGTGTTTGACCCAAGTCTTGTAGTTTCTTGAGGTGTTTCTTCCCAGCTATATGCAATTTCAGATGTTCATTGCTATTACAGGTAATTTGACAGATTTCGCATTGAAAGGGTTCAGATTTTTTCTGTGAATCACCTTGGGGATCTGATGTGACATCAAAGACTGCATTTGTGCTCGCCAGCTGAACAATCGACTGCATGGTCACATATAAAGAACAGATGCTTAGCTTTTTTGCCACAAAATATAGTTGGATTTCATTATTATACAAGTGTGCAATAAACTAGAGGTGGAAAAAACAACTTCTGATACTGGTCAAGAAGGACCAGTGTGTTACCCCCAAAAACTTTTCCAAAAAAAAAACTTCAATTTTTTATAATTAAATGAAATGGGAATCATAAAAGAATTAGATAATTTTAACAAAAAACAAACTTTTATAATTTGCATATAAATTTGTAATTTGCACTTCAAACAATATTCAACAACTTTACCGCTTTGAGATTTAAACATTTGGCAGGTTTCTTTTTTTCTAATTTTACCAAGTTTGATCTGTTAAAAAGAAAGGAAAACCTCAATCAAACAATTTATAGCTGAAATTGGTTTAAATTGTCACCTTTACAAAAACCTGACAGATGTTGCTTTACATATGTGGAAATGTGCAACTCGAAACATGGTTTACGTTAAGTTTTTAAACTATTTATCTAATATCTGATGAAATAACACAAATCTTAATTAATTAAAATTTTAAGTAAGAGAATAATAACAACAGTAATAATAAGATCCTAATAAATAATCAAAAGCTAAAAAGGAGCAATTAGTTCTAATAATCATTAACTGAGGAAATACCATGTTGAACCAAACTTCCATCTACGTCTGACAAATTCAAACCCTTTTTCCTTATCTCTATTAACTAAAGAACCAATGATAATGGGAATTCAAGCACTCATTTTTACCCAATGATTACAATAGTAAATGGAACCCCAACCCTAAATCAACCTCCTGAAAACCCACAACTGCTCTCTCACCTCTTGTAAATCTCCCAAGTTTATTCTATTGTATTCTTACTCAAATTGTATCTAATTGATTTCAGTGATGTAGTGTGTGTAGGGGGTGGATGGGGATAGCGGAAAATAATAACTAAACATACTAATTATACTTGATAATCTGGAAAGTCTTAATCGTTTGAGTTTTGGTGCATCTGTTCTTTTCTCAGTGTGTAGCTTCTTAACTTAAACAGTTCCCTATCTCCTTTTTGACAAGAAGACACCAAGATATGCCTTCAATATTTTACTAAATCAAGACATGTTCTTTTTATTAGCAACCAGAATTAAACTGAAGCAAATGCTAGTAAGGAGTAAGTTAATCAAGAATAAACCTTATTTTTATCTAAAATGACCCGATCAGATTCATATAAATTGGTTACTGAATGTTGGTTTAATAAATGGCATCTATTGGATCAAGTTCCGGTTGCTTCCAAGTTTTTTTAATCTTTTATTTCAGATCAAATTTTTGATGTTTGGTGGGTGAAATCCTCAATATTTGCTACTGGTCATCACCTATACATACTTAGTGTGCAAATAATTGGTTCTCTCATATGGAAATATCAACGTCTTAAAGGAACAAAGATGTTATGAAATCTATTTAATAAAGTAATCATACTAACTGGAGTAAATAATAGACGTAAAAAAAGCCTCTAGATTTATGAACCATGAAAGAATGTATATATTGTTACTCACCCTCATTAGTCAAAATAATTTGAATGGTGCATGATTACTGCTTCTGTCCTTGACTAGTCTCATTATAGAAAGAAATTTGAAGTTGACTAAGTCAAGATTTAAACATAAGAGACCTGGTCAAAATTTATTTGGCTCTTCTCTACTGATTCATTCAAGGTTACAGCCACACGAGATTTTAAATAAAACATACTTGGGAAGTTAAATTAATGTGTACGATCAGTTGATTCTTTATGCTTGGAATCTCAAATTAAACTTGGCATATGCTCTGTTATGAAACTTTCAATATTTAATAATAATATTAATAAAAAATAATAATAATAATAACAACAATAGGAAGCGTAACACCACAAATAGTAAAGAACATGAAGATTATTTATCAACAAGACAGAGAATTTTAGGAAACAAAAAGTGAGACTATTGGTTAATAACACCAAATTAGGGTTAAGTTACTCTTTGTAGATTCATTGAACGCGAAACTGAAGTTTAAGCACTAAAACCTTTAGGCACTCGTTCAGGTATGTTTTATGTTTTTTAAAAGTGCTTGCTAAAAATTATGCATCTTTTGAAAGTTTGATCCGCTGATCTATGACTCTAATCATATGATTCACTTTCTATTATTATGTTAAAATTATTACGCATGATGAACATAACTTGATGGGGGTTAGATACATATCTTCATTTGTGTGCCCGTAGAACCCAGGATTTGTAGATAGATGATAGGGATACCAAGTCAACTACCTGTAGAACTCTAGATTTGTGGACATGACACTATCCGTGACGGTGTGATCAATTTACAGAGTCTCCACTTTGGTACTCGATTATATGCTTGCAAGAGAGCCTTTAGATTATTTTGGGAGGTGTATGGATGCATCCTAGGACTATTTGTGTCAAGGTATTATTTGGTGAGGAAATTTCGTTTTCAAAACTTTACCTATTTTGTAAATCTCTTCCATATGATATCATCATTATATTTATTTTGTTGTACTTTGCATCCATGCACTGAGCTTGTAGCTTAGTTGCTTTCTTGTTTTCATGACAGGTAATCATGGATGATCAGGATTGTGTGACGAGAGCAACTGCAAACTGACATCTATGCATTGGAGATTCTATTTATTTTTGTTTCTTTAAGCTTGAAACTTTTGAGTGGTATTAATATATATATCAAAAGGCAAAATTTCTTTCCCTCACATTATCACTATTCACTTTTGTGCAACTATGAATGCTTAAAGTACAACTCATTAACGTGTTTTAGGATATATATTCTCCTCTCTCATACGCCTCGCCAATCGGTGGTGTGGGTGTCCGGCCATGTTGCGAGAGATCCTGGACGCTGGAGTGTTCGATGATGTGTCTTCGCCGTTGCACCAGTGTCCATCTACGATGTGTGTAGCCCTCGATTTATGCAGCGTCCTTTCCATCAGGCTACATGATCTACAAGAATACTGACCGACTAACCTGGTGCGCTTGGTATCTCTTTGCTTCCTACCTCTTGCCACCTCATTCTTATCTCTTCCATGTTACCTAAACTAAGATCACAACATCGTCTTTCATCTAATCAAATTGTTCCTCTGCAATGGTTTCGTTGGGAATCAGTGTTGTATTGGTCCTACTAGATGTTAATCTATCTTATAGAGGAATGGAACCATGATTTTTTTCTCAATTTAGGGTGTTCTTTGGTTTTACATAGCACGTGGCGGGATGCTTACCTGAAATCCTAATCATGAAAACTAAATCAAGGTATGACTTCTTAATCTTCAACCTTTAGTTTCAAAGCTTACGTGATAGATGTTGTATACGGTTTGTGTTTTTAGTGATTTCAATCTGTAACAGGAGTATAACTTTCAGTTTCTAATAAATTGAGATATGTTGCTTAATGGGTTTGAAATTTCATACAATTGGTATAGGGTTATTTTTTGCAAAGCAACTGTGATTTAAGTATTAATGTTCTAATTTTTGCGAAGCAATTGAGATTATCTCCAAGACTGTTTTGGTTTGATAATTGTGGGTGATAACTTTTATTGAACATGCCTAATTAGGTTAAGCGTTAATTATGTATGTAAGTGTAATTTGATGCAAGTAATTGTTTGTTTCAGTTACTTAAGTTGTTATGAAAACATAACTTTAACATTTTGCATAATCTGATTGTTGGTCTTCATTGGCTCTAACTTTTCAAGAGAACTTAGCAAAAAAAACATGACAACATAAGTATATTTAGCCTTTCTATATCATAATGTAGCTGTATTTTTTTAATTGGTTTATCACTTTATCATTGTCATGGTTTTTTTTCCAATGAGTTGCATGGTAGAACCAAAGAAGTTAATAGGATTCGAATTGTTTTGTTTTTAATCAAAGTAGGGATAATACATTACTAATACAAAATTATCCTACACTATTTAAATAAATTATATACTACCAACTTTTTTTATATTTTACTTCCTGTTGATCAACCATATGGTAATCTTCGTGACATTAATGGTCTAAATGATAAACTTAGATTTGTTGACCTATCTACCATTGTTTTATGCTGGTATCATTCAATACGGTTGCCAAACAAGTTATCTATAGCTTGATTGTTTCAGTTAACATTGATACAATATTTTAGGGAAAAATTTTCTAGATAAACTGTTTGGTCTAGAAAGTAAAGTAGAAAATGTCTCTTTGTAATAAAATGGATGGGTATTTAAATATTAGTGTTTAGTATGGTATTGTCTTCCTTTGTGTGTTTTATTTAATGGCTTCTCCTGAAATCTAGAAGCTCATGAGATTGTAGAGCTCACATCCCTCTCAAGGTATGTTTGTTGATCACCTAGGTTTAATTGTGTTTTCCTTTAATAAGTTCATGGAAATTGTGTTTAAAAATTCAGCTCTTATATATGCTAAAAAGAGTATAAATACAACTATAAATTTTGGTCATTTGTTTTAAAATAGTTGCCACTTTTATATGAAAGAATAAGTATAAATGCAGCCATGAATCTGGACCATTTGACTTTAAAAATTCAACATTTTTATGTGCAGTAGGATTGAATGTATAGAAGGTGTTTATGCTATTATTGTTTTATTTTAATCAGTTTATGGTCAGGTGGTTTCACCTTATAGTTTCAATTGCGGTTTCGTAGAATCCAATTCAGAAGACGTTCAACCCTGACGTGGCAGATTCAATATTCATAAGTTACATATGCTTTGGATTTACTTTTGCATCAGCTTACACTCTCCACGTATAAAATGTTCATCTCTGTGTATGTTTTATGTTACTCTAATTTATGTTTTCCAATAGCCATGGTATGGTATTTGTTCCTGCATTTTAGGTTTACTCCATTGGATTTATTTTTTGCATCCATTTAGATTTTTGTTTTCGGATCTTTTATTTATGCCTGTAGCAAATGAATATGGATTTTGTTCTTGCATTTTTGGTTTACTCTATTGGATTTATTTTTGCATCCACTTTGATTTCTGGCTTTAGACATTTGATTTCTTATCATTGAAATGTACATCTTTTCTGTTTGTTTCACTTCTTTATTGTATAGATGAAACAAGAAACAAAATAAATACTGATGTAAACTAAATAACATATGTAACCTCCATACGACTTTGAATTACCTATAACCCTAACTAATTATCCACCGCAACGCGCGGGTCATGATTCCTAGTTTTTTTTAATTAACTTAAATGTTGTATGCTGATGGTTTAATTTGATTTCGCATTTTGGTAATTTAATCTATGTTTTGAACTTAAATATTTTGTTAGCATTTGAAGTGACCTGGCAGGGTGTTACATCTAAAGTACCTGCAAGCCCCAACAATAACAAATAAAGAATCTTATTGACCCGAATCAAGCTACAATATTTTACACGTAACTGGCAAATTAGTATTCTTCTAAATTTGAGATTTACCAAAAACAAAAATATCCAAACAATTTAATCCACAAAGGGATATGTTTTAGACTTGTGAAATAAACAAAATTCCATGTGGCTATTCCAAGGTAGTAAACTAAAGAGATATATATGTAAAAGGAACATATAACATAAAAGCAGTAGTCCAAACAAAGCACTGAAGAATGAAACAAACATGAAATCACAAAAAAAAAAAAACATCGATCATCAAACTTGTAAAAATGCAGATCCATAAAGCAAAAGCCAGTAGTTAACTTAATTTACCTTTGCAGAATGCTTCTTACTAGCAACATGCTTCTGAAATCCTTCTTCATTATTGCAAATCACATTGCATATATCACAATATATCAATGTATCAGGAGCTGCTCCATTTTGCAATAATCTGTGCATCTTATTCTCAGTTTCTCCAACTACAGTTTCACTTGAAATAGGTGGTGGGACCATTTTTGGTGCCATGGTAGATGAATTGGTTAATTTTTCCAGACTTTTTAAGTGTTTTTTTCCTTGTTCATGTTTCTTGAGCATATCTTTAGCATTACAAGAAATATTGCACACCTTGCAATGATACGGTAAGATACTTTCATGCTGCATTCTTGTTAAGGCATTGCTTGCAATCTCACTCGTAACACGGACCTGAATTTTTCAAAGTATTATGATTAGATTTAACCAAAATAAAATGTCTATTATAAGCCAAATATCAAATCAGGTAGTGCTTAACAAGAATGCACGTTTGTTTCTCTTTGAATACCTTAAAAATTGAAAAGAAAAGATATATAGGAAAAGAATTACCCAAAAAGATCATGGGACATACAACAAAAGGACCAATATAGAAGAAGGAAATTTCTGAAAATACATACATGATTTGTAACTCCTGAAATACATATTGATCAAATTAATCATACATAGAAATGAAATATATATGAAAAAAATTGCATTATCATTCTATAATAGGGTTTGATTAATTATGGCAGGTGTTTTTAGAACCCTTTATTTTATAAAAACAATTAAAAGTTTTAGTTATTTACACTTTAGGAAAATTTTTGTGTTTACACAATTTACATGACAAGGTTAACATCTACACATAAGGTACATACACCAATTACACAAGCATTGTTGTAGAAATCTCTAGGCTCTAGCCGGGTGGTGGGAATGTGGGGTAGGGCCTTGGGATTAATCGGATTAAATATTTATATCTAATTTTTCAAGAGTCTCCAGAAAAATATATATATATATATATATATATATATATATATATATATATATATATATATATATACTAGTCTATTACCCGTGTAAACACACGGATTAAATATAAAATATTAAACAATTAATAATAAAAATTTAAAAATAATAAATGATGATATTTTTATATAAAATGATTAAATTATGTATTAATAATTAATTTAGATGATAAAACAATAATCATAATTTTTAATAACAATAGTAATATCTTTAACATTATTGATTTGTAAGATATTTGAACTACCTAAAGTTAAAAATCTAATTAGTTAATTTTCTATCAAAAATTAACTATTTTAAAGTAAGATGAGAAGGTAATATTTTTGTATGGAATCAAGGACATAGAATATTTGGAAAGCATCAGTCTTTATGATCTTACAAATGTTAATAAAATTGGGTGTTTTATGATGTTTTTTCACTTTAAATGAAGTTGATAATTAACTAAGTTATTATGTTAGTTGTGACATAATAAATGATGATATTTTTATATTTAATTATGTATTAATAATTACTTTAGATGATAAAACAATAATCAAAATTTTTAATAACAATAGTAATATCTTTAACATTCTTGATTTGTGAGATATTTGAACTACCTAAAGTTAAAAATCTAATTAGTTAATTTTATATCAAAAATTAACTATTTTAAAGTAAGATGAGAAGGTAATATTTTTGTATGGAATCAAGAACTTAGAATATTTGGAAAGCATTAGTCTTTATGATCTTACAAATATTAATAAAATTGGTTGTTTTATGATGTTTTTTCACTTTAAATGAAGTTGATAATTAACTACGTTATTATGTTAGTTGTGACATCGAAAAAAAATTGTCAACTATAAAAATTTTGAAGTGCTTGTACATAATGTTTTAATATTTTACGCATGATGATTTAAACTTGATTTGTGAGATATTTGAACTACCTAAAGTTAAAAATCTAATTGGTTAATTTTCTATCAAAAATTAACTATTTTAAAGTAAGATGAGAAGGTAATATTTGTAATTATTAAAGTTAAAAAACATAATTTGAAATTACCGTTAAACATACAAGACAAAAAAACTGTAACTTTTATCATCATTTACATATTTTTCTGCTTATATTTTATTTTTTTGAAATAATCTTTTTTAAGAATTTTTTTTTTGTAAAACTATTATTTTGTAAAAATAACAAATTGAAATATTTCTTATTTTTTAAAAATTTGATATTTATGAAAAAATATATTTTATAAACTTTTTCAAATATATTTTATAATAAAATGATTCGATTTAAATATATAAAAACTATTTTTAAATTTGCAAAATAAAAATAATATTATTAGTTATCATTATTATTATAATTATTTAATAAGATAAATTATATAATTTATTTAATTTATTTAATAGGAGAGATAATATAATGTATTTAATAAGAGATAATCAAATAAGTGCATAAAAATTTGACAAGTGGCATTATGGCTTTTAAATGTGACAAGTGGCAAATAAACATTTTTGTTTATTAGAATAGATAGATAGATATATATATCTCCCTAGAATCTCAAGAGTTGCCAGAAAATCTTGTCAGTATTTCAAAAGTCTCCAGAAAATATAGCTGGAATATCAAAAGTCACTGAAATTCCGTCGGATTCCGGCCGATTTGGTCCACCTACCCGATTTTGACCCATTTTTGGGGTCGTCGATTACGAGAAATTGAAGCGAAAAATGGCCTACCTGTTATTAATCCCCGATTTTTACAACCATGTACACAAGACCTCCCATACATAGAATATTAACTATCTCATAAACTAGTTTGGTTAGTATATTTTATCTTATTACTTTAAATTTCAACTTCATTTTGTATGCCCATTCATCATCATAGCAACTATAAACTTCCCAATCAAAACTTTACTCAAATACCAAAATTATAAAGGTGCGATAATGATTTGCTTCTAATTTTATTAAACAAACGAAATTTCACACTTTTTATAGTTGTACCTACAGTCAACTACTAGCATGTATTTCATGTTCAATACCTTACATCCAAATTATTTTTTTTGCCTATCCAAATTTCTTAAATTTGTTCCTTGCCTCATACCATTTAAGTATAGATACTCTTAGTAGAGGGTTAATGTACAATGGCAGACCCATGATTTTTTTCGTAAGGAGATACTTATCTTTGTGCTCTTATTTCTATCACAACTTTTTGGTTCGGCTCGGACTAAATTCTATAGATATCATCAACATTCTCCATTAGATCTCACTGCTACTAGAATTCATTCACACACTATATTGCGTAAAATTGATTGAATCTAACTGATGGAATTCAAACACAATACAATTGACAATCAATCAATATAACAGCAATCAAAGAAGAATGATTGAACAATTAATTGGAAATAAGAATTACAAAAGATGAACTCATCAAATCCAGGGAAAACCCTCTCTCTCTACAACCAGTAGGAGCCCTCAGATCTAACAAACTTATCCCTGCCCTTCTAGACCTTATTCCCTTCTATTTATACTATTCTCTCTCTTGTAGCAACTTCTAGCCACTTTTAGACTTGTCAATCTTAGCCCTTCTAGAATACACATGTAGCACCTTTGGAACTGGTTTATTAACAATAGACAGATAAACCGTATCATTACTTCCCCCTTCAAACAAAGGCTTGACCTCAAGCCTTGTATTAGGAAATTGGCCCTGAATCCACACAGCATCCTCCCAGGTGGCATCTTCTTTTTCCTGCCCTTGCCATTGCACCAGCCACTGTTCCACCGGTTCCAGTCCTTCTTTAACCAGCCTCTGAGCTAAAACAGCGACTGGTAAGAGTGCATCACCCTCTCCAGTTTCCAAATCCGGAGGTAAAATCGACTCTGTAGGTTCCTTGACTGCTTTCTTTAAGAGCGCCACATGAAACACCGGGTGTATTTTTGAGGTAGGAGGGAGTTGCAGTTTATAAGCCACTGCAACAGTTTTGTCAAGGATTTTAAAAGGCCCAAAAAATTTTGCTGCCAATTTTGGGTGTATGGTGTGACTTACCAAAAATTGACGGTATGGTTTTAACTTAACATACACCCATTCCCCTACAGTGAATTGAACCTCTCTTCTTTTTTTTGTCTGCCTGCTCTTTCATAGAACTCTGAGCATTGGAAAGATGAAGCTTTAACTGTCGTATTGCCTCATTCCTATCTTTAAGTTCTTGTGACACCTTTTCAACCCTTACTTCACCCGGAACAAACTGCAATATAGAAGGAGCACGACGACCATAAACGGCTTCAAAAGGAGTGGTACCCGTCGTAGCATGAAAAGTGGAATTATACCAAAATTGTGCCCACGGAATCCAAACTGCCCAATTACGTGGCTGATCCACCGCAAAGCATCGCAAGTATGCTTCCAAACATCAATTAATAACCACAGATTGGCCATCCGATTCAGGATGATAGGCTGAACTCATATTCAGCTGCGTACCCATAGAGCGAAAAATCTCCTGCCAAAACATGCTTAGGAATAAAGGGTCCCTATCACTAACAATCGACTTAGGGATACCATGTAAGCGAATAACCTCTTTAACGAATACTTCAGCCACTGAACGAGCTGTGTAAGGATGTTTTAATAAGATGAAATGAGCATACTTGGAAAGGCGATCCACCACAACCAAAATTACATTAAATCCTTTGGATGTAGGAAGACCTACGATAAAATCCATGGTTAATTCCTCCCAAATGGCTTCCGGAATAACAAGGGGTTGCAATAAACCACCTGGGGCAGCCGAACTTGTTTTACACCATTGGCATATCTCACCTTCCCGGACAAATTGCTTTACAGAGGAAGTCATTCCGGGCCAATACAGGTTTGATGCTAGCCTCCGATAGGTTCTATAAAAACCCGAGTGGCCTCTCGAAGGAGTCGTATGAAACTCATGTAATAACAGAGGGATAAATTTAGAATGGCGAGAAATAACAACCTGATTCTTATAATGAAGAATACCTTGCTGGATGGAGTAGCCAGGGAATTTAGTGGGGTTCAACAAAATTTTTTGAATTAATTGTTGAATATCAGCATATTGTTTGGACTCTGCCACCAATTGAGCACCTTTCAACCAAATTGGACCAGAAATTGCTTGAAGAAACTCACCCGAATCTGCTCTGCGTGACAATGCATCTGCTGCTCGGTTTTCGCGCCCCGGCTTATATTGAATGTCAAACTTATACCCCAGAAGTTTGGCTACCCAATTCTGCTGATCTGGAGTTGTTACCCGCTGTTGCAAAAGGAATTTCAGACTCTTCTGATCCGTATAAACGGTGAAAGAAGACCCCAGCAAGTACGGGCGCCAATGCTGTACACCAAGACCAAAGCCATGATCTCCCGCTCATAAGCAGACTTAGCCAAGTTCCGATCGCTCAAGGCTTTACTGAAGTAAGCAAGAGGTTTGTGATGCTGCATCAAAACATCACCAATTCCCCTTCCAGACGCATCACATTCAATCACAAAGGGAATCGAGAAATCAGGTAGGGCGAGAACCGGAACTGTGACCAAAGCATGCTTCAACTGATCAAAAGCACTTTGAGCTTCAACATTCCACCCGAAAGCATCTTTCTTTGTCAAATCCGTGAGCGGTCTCGCAATACTACCATAATTTTTCACAAACTTCCTATAGTACCCCGTCAAGCCCAAAAAACCTCTTAACCCCTTCAAATTTTTTTGGAATTGGCCACCCTTGTACAGCTTCAATCTTCTTACGATCCATAGACACCCCAAACCCATCAATAACATGACCCAAATAATCCACTGAAGTCTGCCCAAAAAAACATTTGAGACAATTCACCATGAAATGATGCTGGAGCAGAATTTGAAAAACCAATTGAAGATCAGTCAAATGGGCTTCCCATGTAGGGCTGTAAATAAGAATGTCATCAAAAAAAATGACCACTTTCTGACAAAGTAATGGCCTGAAAATGTCATTCATCACTGCTTGAAAAGTAGAAGGAGCATTTGTTAAGCCGAATGGCATAACAAGAAATTCGTAGTGGCCGTTATGAGTTCTAAAGGCTGTCTTGTCAACACTCTCAGGGCTCATTCTAATCTGGTTATAACCAGACTTTAAATCCAACTTAGAAAAGTAGAGAACAGCACCTTCACAACAGGAATAGGATATTTGTCGGGAATCGTAGCCTCATTCAAAGCCCTATAATCCACACACATACGCCAAGAGTTATCCTTTTTACGGACAAGAATAACTGGGCTGGAATACGCACTTTTGCTTGGGCGAATCATTCCCAAACTTAGGAGTTCGGTTACCTGGCGTTCAATTTCAGCTTTTTGTTGGTGGGGATAACGATATGGCCGCACACAAATTGGTGTTTCGGATTTTAACTGAATAACATGATCATGCACACGAGACGGTGGTAGTCCCCTAGGGCCAGCAAAGACCTCCGCGACTTCTTGTAATAAATGACTCAGAGACTGCTGCTGAGGTACTAAAAGAATGTTGGTCCCTGCCCCTATGTCTGTAGCATCCACCTCACATGATTCCAAACGACCCAACCATTGTTGCAGCGCAACTGAAGTAGCTTGAGTCGGAGAAATGCCTTGTAACCGTACAGTTGTACCTCCAAAATTAAATTGCATCCACGCATTGTGCCAATCATGCGTGACCTCCCCCAACGAGGATAACCAAGCCATTCCCAAAATCAAATCCAAATTACCCGTGTCAAACACCAGCACATCAATTAAAAAATTAAAGGATCCAATGGTCACTGGAAGTTGTAAACATTGTTCAGTGACAAAGACCGAATAACCATCACCCAATGTAATATGAATTCCCGAAAAAACAGAAATGGAGAGACCCAAAGCCACAACTAATTGTCGGGAAATGAAATTATGAGTAGCACCACTATCCACCATTAAACTAACTGGAATGCCTTGCAACCACCCCTCAAATTTCAAGGTTTTAGCACCCCTGAATTGCTGATGACGCCATCCAACTCCAGAGCTAAACAAGTACCAAAAGACGTGTTCCCACCGGAAACGTCCTCGGTCAGCTCCAACTGCTCCAGTCGAAGATGATCGCCTTCGCCGACTCCCTCTTCGTCATCGCCCAACAGCAGAATTCGCAATTTGCCTTAAGGGCACTTGTGTGCTGGGCCATATTGGTTACCATAGCGAAAACAAAGCCCCCTTTTCCTTCGATCTTCCCATTCCGATCTGGACAAGGAACGTACACCCCTGTCTTTTTGATAACCCTGTCCTTCTCCCATTGTAGACGAATTTAGGGTTTTAGAATGGAGCGGCGCACGTGAATTTTCCTGACGAGGGAAAAAGGCCCGCTCATTTCCTTTTGGGCTTACAAACCTTTTGGTTTCAGATTGGCCCACGAAGGCTGATCCATCTGAAAGACCACCCGCACCCCCTCTGGGCAGATTTAGATATACCGAAATCGGGAACTGGCCAAATTTCCAGCGGACGAATTGAGACGAAGCATCCCGTCCACGTCCTTTGCTAAGTACATAGCATCCAATCGAGAGAGAGGACGGTGGAGACGAACCCACTGCTTCACATCATCTTTCAATCCCGCTATAAAATACCCCAAAGCTTGCGATTCGGGTAAGCGAGGGACTAGTGAGAGAAGATATTCGAAATCACCAATATAATCATGGATGGAGTCTCTGTTTGATGGTGGCTAATTGTTCATAGGGATTTTGGATCTCCAATCCACTAAAACGTTGAAGCAATTCGGATTGGAAATCTTCCCACGACAAAGAATCACACACCTGAGTTATAATGGTGAACTAGTGTTGTGCCACACCGATCATGCTCAATTGAGCTAGGCGAATGCGCAGATCATCCGGTGTGTTGTTGATATCGAAATATAGGTTGGCCTTCTGAATCTAACCCTGTGGGTCAAATCCACTAAATTCCAGAAGCTTAACTTTCTTCACAACCCATGCCAATCCCGTCGGAAGATCGACACCATTCCAGGTATGATCGTTGTTGAAGAGAAACCCTCCCGACACTCCTGAGCCAGAGGAACCTTCCATTTTCTGCTTCTCCTGTTTTTTCAGCCAAGCTAACATTACTTGTCTGAATTCAACAGATTCCACTCGTTCAGCTTCTAACGCCTGTAAGGTGGACTTCATCTCCAAAACCTCCCCAGTGTTCTTCTGAATCTGCTGCTCTTGAGCCTCCAAACGAGTAACATTCCGGGTTTCCATTGAAAGAGAAGAAACGGCAGGTCACGGCAGAGTCGGACCAATGATGGAATTCAAACGCAATACAACTGACAATCAATCAATATAACAGTAATCAAAGAAGAAGGATTGAACTATTAATTGGAAATAAGAATTACAAAAGATGAACTCATCAAATCCACGGAAAACCCTCTCTCTACAACCAATAGGAGCCCTCAAATCTAACAAACTTATCCCTGCCCTTCTAGACCTTATTCCCTTCTATTTATACTATTCTCTCTCTTGTAACAACTTCTAGCCACTTTTAGACTTGTCAATCTTAGCCCTTCTAGAATACACTTGTAGCACCTTTGGAACTGGTTTATTAACAGTAGACAGATAAACCATATCACTAACCCTAAGCTCTCAAACTTTCCTCCACATGATTTCTAGTTCTTACCGGTCTACATTCTTAATCAAAAAAAATTATAAAACATAAGCATAGCCACACAAAATCAAACAACATGTAATGCTAAAACACAATAGATTTGTAAGCAATAGCATATGACATTACGACACAGAGATAATTTGAATCAAATTGCTTCAAAGATTAATACTTCATATAAATCATAGAAAATGTAAATATGAAATACAAAATATATGGTAACAAAAGGAGGACCTACTGTTTGTTTGATTAAGTATCTAATTGCTTAAGGAGAAACTGGAAAAAAGAAAAAGAAAACTAAAACTTATTCTTTTCAAACTCTAGGGAAAAAAGCAACAAACAAGAATAATTCAAAAAAGAAAACAAAAATAGACTTTTTAGCCTTGTAGCTCTGTCTTATAGTGCTATGCATCCTGCAATGACTAGTCACTATCACAATTATTATATCAAAACAACTTCAAAGACTAAATATGTATTTAAAAAATTATTATTTTCAATTTCTTTTGGTGTACTCTTCTCCATACTTCTCCGTTCGAAGAGTAAAGGAAGTAAGGGATAATTGAGATGGTTGGACATGTGATGAGAAGAAACTCGTTGGTGCCGGTTCGAAGAGTAGAGAACCTTATTGTGGAGGGGAAGAGGTGCAGGGGCCAACCCAGGTTGATGCGGGATGATCAGATTCGGCACGATTTGCACCTCTTAGAGGACATGATCAGCGACAGGAGTTCATGGAGACGTAGAATAAAAGCGAGAGATGAATAGATTGATAGGAGATAGGTTAGTGGAATAATTTTAAGTAGGTACTGTGTCTTAAAGGTTTATGTGTTACATGTTAGTGTGTTGGATATGCATGTTCTCTGCTTGCTTCTGTGGGTACATCATAATGTGGTTTGGATTGGATTTTGCATTGTAGTGGCTGCATCGGTTTCATTGGTAATTTGTTATTTTGTTGTTTGTCATCTTTGGTGTTCTGCATATGCTGATTAGTCCGTTATATACATATATGCATCGATTTATGCATGTTACGTATACATAAGTGCATGTGCTTGGGATATGCTATTCTATGCATTTGTGCTTATGTTCCTTGTTTCCTATCCATGGTATGTTGAAAAAAAATTAAAAAAAAATAAATAAATAATAATAATAAATATAAATAAAAAATTTTGAGTCGGGGTCTCCTACGATGCAGCCTCTCTACCACATTGGGGTAGGGGTAAGGTTTGTTTTCATCCTCCCCCCCGACCCGACCCGACCCCACAAAGTGGGACTTGGCTAGATACGTGTTGTTATTGTGTTCTCGATAACTCCTCGTTGTCTCCTTTCTCAGCTGCAACTATGATTTCTTGCATCCTGAAACAACAATCGGGTTATCCTAATAAAAAACTATGGAGTCACTCAAATTTCTTGTGCAGACGTTCTTCTAAGATTTCAAAATTCAATGGGGTCGCTTGACCCTGGTGATGTAAAGTGGACTGCCCATGTTAATATAGGACTTCAATACATCACTAATATTATAGATTTGGAACAATCACACACCCTTCAAACTGTCAAACATTATACAACAAGTTACACTAATGTCACAAATTTGAAAAAGAAAACAATCTAGTGCAGCGTATAAAGTTCTAAGTTTCAAACAATCATACATCCTTTAAAACCTTATATATCAAGTAATAATTATGTACCCACAAGTTAAGAAAAAGAAAAGGCATTGCATTGTTGCATATATTGAAGCTGCACATTGACTTATCACAAGTTAAGATTATTATTTGAATTTGAATTGTAATAATAAACAGTCAAAATCTATTAATAGGTTTATGTGTATAGCTCTCATATTATCTCCCTTCCATTTGTATCACAACAACAACCTTACCCAGTATATTCCCACTTTCAGTAGGGTCTGGGGAGAATGATAGATACAAACCTTACCCCTATCCCAATTGAGATAGAGAGGCTGCTCCGAAAGAGTCCCCGGCTCAAAGTTATTGTTTGAAGTTGATCATCCCAATGATTTTAACGTTATTTTCACAAAATAATTAAAATAACGTTAAAATTAGTACACTTTTACTTTTGCCCCTTAAGGGCCCACACATATATACATTATATACGTGCACCGGAAATGGGGCGTCTCCATTTGTATCACAATTGCCTTTAAAAAGCTCTATCAATTTAAAGTACAGTACAAAATCGTCAATCATATCTCCATATAATACAAGAGCGAAATCTCCATCGAGTTTCATCCTTTCTTCCTCCAATTTTTTTTTCTTATCACCTTCAACGCCTTACCCTTCATTTTAGTTTGCAACACCATATAAGCCTCAAACAACTCCAGCACCATCGTGCAAATCACTATCAACACCCACTTTACCATAAAAGTCACTTCAACCAACTTTCTAGTTTGGCAAAAATAGATGCTATCTGAGCTCATTAGCCTTCATCTAGATTCTAGACACCCACATCCTTGGTTCTTCAGCGGTCTAAACCTTTGCAATTTCTTGTGATAATCTTTACTTGTGATAAGTCACTTGAACAGTGCTAAGGATATCCTCACACCGCTCAGCTCTTCCAATGTTCTATCCCCACACGACTCCTCTCCATCCGTGGACCCCACACCCTACTGTCAACTTGTAGGCTCATTACAATACCAATCTTTCACCAAGGTTTAAAACAACAGAACGAGCCTCGAGGCGGACCGTGGAGTAAGCCTCAAAACAATATTTAAAAATAATTAAAATTATAGATATATTTAATAAAAGTCACAATTTAACATAAAATAAACGATAAAAGTATCACAAGGTATAATATAATTGAAAAGAAGAGCAAATCGAATTCTTGTTTGCATTGTATAATGAAATTAAGTACCATCAAAAGCTAATTGAATTCCAGTTTCCGTTGTATATTTTAGTGTAATATGAATACAAAGAAATCTTAAACGGTTTGAAGGTGTGGATTACACGCTCATTAAGATTTCTAAGCTCCTGACCAAGCGGGGTCAAAGGGGCCACGCCCCCTACGGGGTATTAAGGGCAGTGCCTCTGGCGAGGTCCAAGGGGCAGAGCCCCTGGTGGCGGTCCAAAGGGCAAACCTAATCGACATTCCCTAAGTTAATATGTTCAGGATTAACTTGACCCGAAAATTAAATTGTTTTGACCTGTGACCTTAACTTCCTTATGCTTGGTGTATTGCATACGTGTGCTTTAGTTCAATGAGGTTTCTTATTTTCCCTAAACAGATGAAATAAGGGTCAAAAAAAGTCAAAATTAGGTCAAAAAACAGTCCAAAATCAAAAATATGCCATCGTTAGTGAGGCTTAAGCAATCACTCAAACATTTGCTTAGGTATCTTGAAGGCACAATCCGCTTTGGTCTATTTCTAAATTGAAGCACACCGCTTGATCTCATGACTTTCTGTCATTGGCTGGGTGAGATTAGTCACAAGGGTAAGATTGACTGTTAGGCATACTCTATTTGGGCTCATATATTATCTCATGCCGCTCCGCAAGGCAGAAATCTTGAACCTCATCCTCCACGCTAGCTTAATACAAAGCCTTATCAGATGTCATGGTCGAACTCTCGTGGGTTCGAACTTGTTAATAGAATGGGGTATAACTTTGAAGGACCCACCTACATTGTTTTCTGTCAACACCAATGGGCCACTTAATTGTGTGTAAATCCTGTTTATCATTCCTGTATGAATCATGTGGCCTTTGACTATCATTTTGTACAAGAAAAAGAAACAGATGGCTCACTGAAAGTTCTCCATGTTAACTCCAAAGACCAGCTTGCAAGCATGTTAACTAAACCTTTAAGCTTTGTTCCTTTTCTCCGCATTTGGTCTAAGATTGGAGTCTCCAACAAAGCCTCCAACTTGCTGGGGCATCTTGAGGCTGCACTTTGACTTATCACAAGTCAAGATTATTATTTGAATTTGAATTGTAATAATCAATGGTCAAACTCTGTTAACAGGTTTCCCTGTATAGCTCTCAAATTTTCTCCTTTCCATTTGTATCACAATCTTCTTTAAAAGGTTCTTTCAATTCAAAGAACAATATACGATCACTAATCAAAATCTTCATAGCATGTGGGAGAATATTTCAGATTATATTTACGAAAAAATACATCTCTATCTCATTTGAGTGTCTTCACACATGTAGAAAAACTGAAACACTTAATGCAAGAAAATATAAACTGCTCATAAACAGTAAATCTTTCTGCGTAAAATACTTTAACACCATCACTGTACTACACAAAATGCAGAAAGCGAACCAAATAAAAAGAAAGAAACGACTAGGTAAGGATTTACATGTTCATATGTAGCTGAATCAGTTATTTGTGAATTTGTTCCGATCAACGAAGGTGCAGCTCCGACATGCTCAAATGCAAATTGGTTTTGCATTCCATCAAATCCAAGAGACATAGGGTGCTGTGCGGCATCGGTGTGAGCTGGAAGAGGGTTAGGGTTAGGAGTCGGATAAGAGGCGAAATTGGGGATAATTGCTTGCTCTTCGAACATTGGTGACACAGAATCAAGCTCTAATCGTAGAAGAATCACTATGAGAGTATGAGTGACCGAATGAGAGTTTTCTATCCCTAAATGTTAAATGTTGATTGTGTTATTTTCAATGTTCGAAATCTGGTTTCATAAGCTGAGGTTGAGCCGCTTAATTCACATGAATAATTTTAGGGAACTACCAAGTACTAATAACAAAATAATGAAAAAAAAAAATTATTTACATATTTTTCTTTATAACTTATAAAATTATATATTACCCAAATCATTCTTTACGAGTATTATACAATATGTATTGAAAATTTGTATCTTACGAAAATATGTAATTATTCCTAAAAAATATGGAGAAAAGAGGTTTATATCATTAATATGCAAGGGTTATTGTGATTTGATTTGATGTGATAATGATTATTTTCATAATCAAAACTGTTATATTGTTTAATTCTAAATTCATAATAATAACCAAGTGGTTGGTTAACCATGACTTGGTTAACTACCGGTTATAGTTCAGTTTTGATTAAATTCAATTTATAATAAAATTTTTGAAAATCTGAGAAAAGCATATAAACAAGCATATGAATCAAAGATATATTGATGATGAAAATTTAAGTAAATTAATTTGGCTTCATTATAAGTTTATAAAAAATCAATGTATAAGTTAATAATAGACAATATAAATTTTAATAAGATTTAGTTGATTAAAAAATAAATTAATTGAATTTAATTGGATAAAACGATTCAACAAAATGTTTATAAGATGGTTATATATATAGGGGTTGGATCCACTAAGAAGAGATTTTTGCCTAAGAAGAGTAAGAAGCAATAGAAATTTGACACGTGTCATCATAAAACAGTAATACAGTACAAAAAACGAAATACAGTACAAAAAGAAACAAAATCCAGTACAAAAAATCAAAAATCCAGTACAAAAAATCAAAAATCTAGTACAAAAAAAATCCAGTACAAAAAAAATAAAATATAGTACAAACAACAAAAATCTAATACAAAAAACCACAAAAATCGAGTATAAAAAAATATAGAACAAATCTAGTACAAAAAAAATAAAAATGTAGTATAAAAAATAAGATTTTATACCTAAATTATGTGACACGTGTCAAATTCTTATTAGTTCTCACTCTTCTTACACAAAAAGCTCTTCTTATTTGATCATTCCCCTATATATATATATATATATATATATATATATATATATATATATATGGAAGGGATCCAATGTTAACCCATACTAATTGAGGTAACCTAATAACTCAATCCTAGATGGGTTCCGTTGTCATTAGATGTTGATCTAATGGATCACATTAATTTACGATATTTAATTATAATAAATGAGGATTGATGATTACAAAAGGGTAGATTTGTCTTTTGCTTGCTTCCATCTTACTGACAGTTATCACATCGATAGACAAAAAGAAAGAGATTAGAAAACTTCAAACAAATATACAGAACATTCAAAAATTTGGCTTTAACACTATTATTACCAGATGAAAACTTCAAAATTGAAGGCGTAATTGAAGATTTTTGGTCAATAGTCGTTCCTTGCTAGACGTTTCATTATCAGTACATATCAAATCTTCAAATCAAGGTAACGACACATGCAATATGATCGGTGAAAAACCTAATGTATACAATCAACGATTCTTATATATGATCGGTGGAATACACATCATGGATACAATCATCTTAGAGTTACCAAGCTTATAATCTTCGTGTATTTTGAAAATTTTACAGTAGGTATATCATATACTATTGTATACGGATTGAAATTGTGGTTGGTATCTGTTAAAAATCGACGTATTCATTATTAAAATTAGTGTTTTTTACGGTAGCTTTCTGTTTAAACAGTAACATTTGGGGGCTCGGTTCAGATGGGTCGGTGATTGTATGCGTATTGAAATTGTAGTTTTAAACAGTTGAAATTCAAGTTAATCGACTAATAAATTATATTAAAATTAGTGATTTTGTCGGTAGCATTGTCTTAATTGATATGTAGCATTGTTTTAGACAGCTAAATTTGGCGTTTCGGTGGAGCTTTCTTTACAAATCGGATATGTCAATGATTGTATGCGTATTCAAATTATAGGTCGTATTTGTTCATATTCAACTTTATGCAGCTTAAAAATGTTGTTTAGCTTATAGAGAAAGAATCTAATAGAAACCCATTACATTCTTAATTGATATGTACTGATAAAAAAATTATATATCCCACATAGTTAATTGAAAACGGTAATTGCTATACAGAATATAAAGTTAAAGTTTTCACATAATGACGACTACTGGAGGGCGACACACTTCAAGTAAGATTTGTTAACAAAAATATTGATTTGTAGTGAACAAATATCTGAAAAATATGTATGCATGTATTGACAGGAAGGTCCAGCGAACGTTTGGCCATAAAATCACTATCTCGATTTAAGAACACAGCAAAAAGTCCAATTATAGTTGATTGTGATGACACATTTGAGATGACAACCGAAGGTAATTTATTATTATTAGTAATTTCTTTTACTTTGTTTGGATGGAAACTGTTGTTACATTACAGCAGAAAGAAAAAACACTATAGGGTGAAAGATTATCCCAGGTGCCTTCCAATCATTTGTTTAAAAATACTAATGTAACTACCTGTTGATATGTTGTAAAAAAATATTACATTAATGTAATTTGGTTTGCATATTAGAGTTACATCATCAAGTATATGTATTTTGATGTTTAAATATAGGAGAAGAAGAAGAAGATAATATTACTCTCAAGGAGAAGGGGAATCTGAAAAGGAAGAAATTAAAACATGAAGATGGTGGTGTTAAGCCGAAGAAGAAAGATTCTAAACGCCAAAGGGAGGATAATTCAAGTAACACCAAGCTTTGGTATCCAATCAAAAACCGGTGCTCACCCACTCAGCTAGCAAAAGTTGTTAAAACATTGTCAACAAAACAAAAGGATTTAATAGAAAAATTAGGATTCGGAAAGCTGTTATCGTTTCAAGTGGATGGGATACCACAGAAACTTGGTCATTTTGTCGTAGACAAGTTTGATGCAGTGAAGATGGAAATATCTCTGAAAGGCGGGGTTGTAAGGATAAATGTAGACACAATCAATTGGCTGCTAGGGATACCTAAGACAGGTGCCGACTTAAAAACATTCACCCCGCGTAAAAAGCTTTCTCCTAGGATCCAACAGTGGAGAGATTTGTACAAAAGTGAATATGTATCACCAAGGGAGATATCATATAGAATGGCCACTGATACAAGTGATGAGTCATTTCACTTCCAACTGGATTTCTTGTTACTGTTTATATCAACCATTGTGGAGTGTCATGCCCATGGCAAGTGCAAGCTTGAAATACTAGATTATTTTAATGATCATACAGATATTTCTCAAATTAACTGGTCTGCATACGTTCTGGATAGCATCAAAAATTGTAAAAATGGATGGAAACCATTTAGTAACACTCCTTTCAAAGGAGCTTTGACAATACTAACGGTATGATAAAATTGTTAATTTTAGAAATTGTATAAGTCGTATATGCAATATATGTGTATGTTAATTCTCAGATTTATTAACAATATGACATGCATTTTGTAGCTGTTTTATGTGGCCAGCTTTTCGTGTGAAGATATGAGTGTTGATCATTCGATACCACCAATTGAATTTTGGACGTTAGATAGACTTCATCAAAGACAGACACTTGAAATTGCTAGCGGTGGCTTTGGGCGTGGAAAGTTTATACGGTTGTCATCAGTTGATGGTGAAACCAGCAATATAAACAATGAAGAAGAGTGTTCGAAAATGGATTTGGTGGTAAGATTAATTGTTGTATGTTAAACACTTATTTATTTTGTTTACATAACAGATCATGATGGTTTTCGCTTTTAAAGGCTCAAATATCAGATGTATCGCAAATGTTGGAAATGACGTCTGAGAACATGAAGTTGCTGAAAATCAAACTTGAAGGATTGTGTGACAATTTGACTTTTCAAGTTAACCTTGTTAACCTTCACAAGCCCAACAAGATCAAATTAGGCCCAACAAAGTCTATGTAAGCCCAACAGAGCCAATGTAGGCCCAATAAGCCAAGAGAGGCCCATTAAGGCCCAATAAGTTTAAGTAAGGCCCAATGTAAACCAAGTAGGCCTAGGGAAGGCCAAGGTAGGCCCAGGAAGGCCCAGTGAGGCCCAATTGTGTTGGAGAAGCTCAATTGGGATTAATTTAACCCAACAATAGTTCAAGTTGGCCCGATAGGTGGCAATTTGATATTCTGGATTAATTTTGTTAACTGGAAGTTACCGAAATCACAGGAAATTAGATAATATTAAGTTAAAAGGACGAAATTTCGATACATGATTTTATAGAACACTTGGATTAGTGGAATATAGGTTAAATATTATCAAGAGAGTTCAATTTTGACTAAGGAAGTCAAAATTCGAAGGTTTTAAATGATTGAAATTCGGATTTCATAGCAAAAGGCCATGATGAGTCGAATTAATCATGTTGTAACCGATATTGAATCATCATAATCATCACAATTATGATAATTAACAGTTTTATACGTTATAAAATCGAATCATTATCGAATTTATTCCTAAAACGGCCACAAACTTGAATCCGTATCCTTATTCATCAAATTCGTATAAGTAGGATCATAATATTCACAATTGAAGTTTTCTAACACTTATTCGGTGGTATTAGAACCTGTAACATTCAACAATTGGGAGCAAAACAAGTCGGGTAGAAGAATTGATATTGTGGGGACCGAAATTAGGGCTCAAAGGTGAACTTCATCGAATCGGGATCAAATCAAGTAAGTAATTGCTTCTGCACATCCTAAACAGACCGAATAAGTGTAATACTATATCAATCTCAGGATCTAATAACGAATTGATAGAACTCGATAGCTAGGGTTCATCATGAATAATAAATTGGGGGTTTTTGTTCAAACGAATTAGGGAATCAAATTAATTGTGATGGCTAACTTCAGAATGTCCCGACAATGGAGAATAGTATGTTAATTTTAAGAAACAATCATGAATTAATAGATTACCATTTCTAGGGTTCTTGAGTTAAAATGGGTTGGGGATTGTGATTCAAAAGAGTTTAAGAATGAAATTAATCTTCATTAACAGTTTCATAGGAGGCCGATTTAGGGTGGTCCTAGATTAATTTCATCAAACTATGATGAATTGTTGGTAGTAGAGTTTTGTTTTTTTTTAGATGAAGCCGGTTAGAAAATTCTGAATCAATTGGAGTTGTTATTCAAATTAAAACAATTGGTAGACTCGATTTGTTATCAGGAATCATAGCCCTAAGGTCTTAGAATTTATCAGGATCGAATTCGTGAACAACTGGAGATAGAATGCTTCGGCTATAAAAATCAAATGGGATTCGAACTGCAAATGTGGTTAAAAGAATTAATTTCTGATATCTTTCGCGAAACCCTAGCGGGCTTGACTGGTTAAGGGCGTGTGTGTTGGAGTTGAGGGTCGCGGGTTCGAGTCCCGGCCCAAACAAATTTTTGGATTTTAATGATAATTTAGTATTTTTATCATAACTTATTCGTTCTAACTCCGTTTTAATTCGTTCAAATTGCGTTGGAACCGTAACGAGAATACGAACGTGTTGAAATGATAAAATCCATATTTTAATCCGAACACGAAATCGCGTATAACTACGTTTAATTAAATAAAATCAAATATGATTTTATTTAATCGATTTCAATGGCACGCGTACTTCCGTATGCACAATTCTCACACTCTAACATACGTATGTTGATACGTATGTGATTTCAAGCACAAAACGACAATCCGAATAACTCTAGGTTATTGTTTAAACCACAGATTCTTCGTAGAGGATTTCTACGCAAGTTCACAAGTAATTGATCATTCTACTATTATCAAAGGTGCGTACCCGGCCCCTTTCTTATTTTAACTGTTTTGGGGGAGAAAACATGTGCAACAAACTATTTTAGATACATATCACTTGCATGAGTTATCTGTTTACATTATGTGACAACATATCAACTTGAAAGTCCTTACACACCTCGAACCGTTTAGTTTGCTGTAATGCAAAGCGTGGTAGTTGGAAATAGATCTATTAGGTTTGACAAACCTCACCTGGTAGATGGGATCTACGCAGGTGTTTGACTGACCAAACACATTCTTTTACTATTGTTGTGATAGACAATAGTGGCAAGGCGAAAACATGCTATAGCATGGCAACTAGTCAGCTTCGGTGTCGAACACGTATGTAAATAGTTTATATGACTAGCTATCATGACTGTGCAATTGTGATTATGTTATCTACAAACTTGTTATTCAAACTGATGTTTTGAACACTATGATTATTTAAAACCTGTGTTATGCACCAACCTTTGTGTTGACTTGATTTGCATGTTTTCTCAGGACGCTAAGGCGCGCGTAACAGCTGGCATGGACTAGGAAGATAGAGTCTCATGCATTATAAACACTTTGAACATTTGAATTTGATTATTTCAGTATTTTGATTTGTAAAGTTTTACTTATCAACAGTTTATTGGTTAGATTTGAAACGTTTCCGCAACTTTTTGTAAACTCTGAATATTATGTTTTAAAGACCAACGTATGTTTTGAAATTCATATAGAGGTCTACGCTATGTCTAATGATCTGAGATCCTGGTTTGTCACGTTCCCAAACGGTATGATTCCGTTAGTTGAAATTGGGGGTGTGACAGATTGGTATCAGAGCCATTGGTTATAGCGAACTAGGTTTGCATTTGTAGGCCTAGACTATGACTGTTAGACATTAGACACATCTGTTAATACGTATTGCTTGGAAATTACATATGACACTATGTAATTGACTTGTTTACGTATTCCATGGCACTGTACTTACATATGATATTATGTAACAGGCATGGCTTCATCATCAGTTCCTTATGTTATCATTGATGATTCCGAGGACGAGGAGCCGATAGTTCCGGCACCACCATCATCACCACCACCACCTATTCCATCACCTCCACCGTATGGGATGGATGACTCAGACCCAGACGAGGATCCAGAGGAGGATCCAGAGGAGGATCCAGAGGAGGATCCAGATGAGGATCCAGCTGAGGACCCGGATGAGGATCCGGAGGAGGCACCATGGGTGAATACTCAGGGACTCTATGCTGCAGGACCATCTACACATCCACCACCCGTACTAGATGCTCCTGAGCCTAAGAGGCGAAGGACGGACGCGGAGGAGATCGCCAAGTTGCGCGAGGACTTGGATGAGACAGAAGACAAGCTCATACAGAGATCTCAGGAGTTATGGGATGCCATTGAGAGGCAGGATGAACTTGCCCATCTAGTTCATGACATGCGGGATGAGATGGTGAACATGATTGGTCGTCTAGAGGAGTCAGAGAACCGAGCCGAGATCTTGGAGGGCAGGATTGAAGCTTTGGAGGATTTAGTGGTAGTTGAGAATGAGGAACAGGATGAGGATGAGGATGAGGAGGAGGAACCAGCACCAGTGGCTGAGTCCGATCCTGAATCCACCGTTGAGGACGATTGATTATTTTTCTTTTATTTCTGTTTTGTTTAAACTTATTAGGAACGGGTTGTGTTCCTACATTGGTAGTTTGAAATTTTGTATTTCATTTCAAAAAGTATTGTACTCAAAGAAAGTTTCTATTTATGGAAGAATTATTGTTTGTTTCCAACAACTGTGTTGATTATATTACATGTTGTGTTTGTTGTTTTACTTACACATGTACATTGGATTTTGACTTCGTGCTAACACTTCTTATAAATAGGAAACTAATGGCTGAGGGAAACGTACATATGACTGTTGCTGAGCTCAACGAGCTAATTAACAACAGAGTCGCAGAGGCTATTGCACAGTATGCTCAGACACACAACACAGGGCCACAGGGTCCAGCTGGGGGATTGGTTAACCCACAAGTTTGCACGTTCAAGATGTTCTTGGACTGCAAACCTCACAATTTCAAAGGGTCGGAGGGGGCCATAGGACTCCTTCGGTGGATTGAAAAGGCTGAGTCTGTATTCGAAATGTGCAACTGCCCTGAGGATAGCAAGGTGAAATTTGCTACTGGAACATTAGAGGGTCCAGCACTGACTTGGTGGAACTCCAATGTTCAGACTCTGGGGTTGGGAGAAGCAAATGCATTGACCTGGAACAACTTCAAAACTTTGCTACAAGAGGAGTATTGTCCTCGTAGTGAAATGCAGAAGTTGGAGGAGGAGTATTGGCACCTCAAGATGGAGGGGTCAAATATTGAGGAGTATACGACCAGATCGCATGAACTGGCCAGACTGCTACCACACATGGCTACTCCAGCCAGTAAGTGGATCGAAAGGTACATTGGAGGACTAGTGCCTCAGATTCAAGGGTTGGTGACTTCAGCAAATCCCACCACTATCCAACAAGCTGTTCGTCTAGCACATCAGCTTACTGATCAGGCAGTGTTGCAAGGGACCCTGCCTAAGCGAACATCTGCTACCAAGGTAGGAGATCACAAGAGGAAGTGGGAAAGTAACAACTTCAAGGGTAACAACCAACAGCAGAACAGGAAGCAGGACTCAAACAAGTCCTATCATAATTCCAACAGTGGCCAACAATCATCATCATCGGGGGGCTATATTGGTAAGCACCCCAAGTGCAACAGGTGTGGTTACCATCATGCGGGTAACCAGTGTGACAAAGCAAAGTGCCAGAGGTGTGGCAAGATTGGGCATGCGGCTAAAGATTGTCGCGGAGAGCTGCAGAACAACCATAACAACCAGAATAACAATCAAAACAACGCACAGAAGGGTTGTTTCGAGTGCGGCAAGATGGGGCATTTCAAGAAAGATTGCCCACAACTTAAGAAAGGCGGGGACAACAATGGTAATGGTAATGGAGGTGGCAACGGTAATGGCAATGGCACCAACAACAACAACAATAACAACAACAACAACGGTGCTAGAGGCAGGGCGTTTGTGATCGGAGGACGTCAAGCGCGGGAGGATCCCAACATTGTCACGGGTACGTTCCTCTTAAATAATCACTATGCCTCTATGTTATTTGACACCGGTGCCGATCGGAGTTTTATATCTAGTTCACTTGCTAAGTCACTAGATGTTAGTTCCACTGCCTTAGATAGTCCCTACACTGTGGAGTTAGCTGATGGTAAGTTGATTGTAGTAGAAAACATTTATAAGGGATGTATCCTTGATTTGATGGGTCAGACATTAGAGATTGATTTGATGCCTATTGCCTTAGGCAGTTTTGATGTAGTCATTGGCATGGACTGGTTATCCAAGAACCAGGCTGAAATAGTATGCCATGAAAAGATTGCTCGCATACCTCTTCCGCAGGGAGAGACATTATATGTACAAGGAGAGAAGAGCAGTACGCCACTGCGTCTCATATCTTGTATGAAAGCACACAAATGTCTGCGGAAAGGTCATACGGCAGTTATAGCACTTATAACTGAAAAGCCGGTAGCTGAGAAGAAACTTGAAGATATACCTATAGTTTGTGAATTTCCGGAGGTATTTCCAGAAGACTTGCCGGGATTACCGCCTGTGAGATAGGTGGAATTCCGAATCGATCTTACACCAGACGCAGCACCGATAGCTAGGGCGCCTTATCGACTTGCACCGTCAGAGATGCAAGAGTTATCCACACAATTGCAAGAATTGTTGGATAAGGGTTTCATACGACCTAGTTTTTCACCATGGGGAGCTCCAGTTTTGTTTGTAAAGAAGAAGGACGGGACTTTCCGTATGTGTATCGATTACCGGGAATTGAATAAGGTTACTATCAAGAACCGGTATCCGTTACCCAGGATTGACGATCTATTCGATCAGTTGCAAGGTTCGAGTTATTACTCGAAGATTGATCTCAGGTCGGGTTATCATCAACTAAGAGTCCAGGAGGAGGATATTCCGAAGACAGCATTCAGGACGCGCTATGGCCATTATGAGTTCTTGGTCATGCCATTTGGGTTGACAAACGCTCCAGCCGTATTCATGGATCTCATGAATCGTGTTTGTAAACCTTATCTGGATAAGTTTGTCATTGTTTTCATTGATGACATTCTCATTTATTCAAAGTCTGAGGAGGAACATGCTGAACATCTTCGATTACTGCTAGAGTTATTGAAACAGGAACAACTGTACGCTAAGTTCTCGAAATGTGATTTCTGGATGCGAGAAGTACAGTTCTTGGGTCATATAGTTAATGAAAAGGGTATACATGTTGATCCAGCGAAGATTGAAGCGATTAAGAATTGGGAAGCACCAAAGACCCCTACCGAGGTACGACAATTCCTTGGTTTGGCGGGTTATTATCGACGATTCATTGAAGGTTTCTCAAAGATCGCTCAACCACTTACAGCTCTGACGCACAAGGGAACAAAGTATAACTGGACGGATAAACAGGAAGCTGCATTCCAGTTATTGAAACAGAAGCTCTGCAGTGCACCGATTCTGTCCTTACCGGAAGGAACGGAAGACTTTGCGGTGTATTGTGACGCATCTGGACAGGGTTTAGGATGTGTGTTGATGCAACGTGATAAAGTGATCGCTTATGCTTCCAGACAACTACGAACACACGAAAATAATTACACTACTCATGACTTGGAGTTAGGAGCAGTGGTTTTTGCTTTGAAGATTTGGAGGCATTACTTGTATGGAACTAAGTGTACTATTTATACTGATCATAAGAGTTTGCAACATATCTTTGATCAGAAGGAGCTCAATATGAGACAACGACGATGGGTCGAGTTGTTGAATGATTATGAGTGTGCGATTAAGTATCACCCGGGAAAGGCTAATGTCGTAGCCGATGCTTTGAGCAGAAAAGATACAACGGGAACAAGACGGGTTCGCGCACTTATGATGACAATACATACTGATTTACCTGATAAGGTACGCAGTGCTCAGATCGAGGCCTTGAAAAAGGAAAACTTGGTACAGGAATCTTTACGGGGAATGGAAGAACAGTTGGATACGAATGCTGATGGAATTCGTTATTTCATTAACCGAATGTGGATACCTTTGTATGGAGGTTTAAGGGAACTCGTGATGGACGAAGCGCACAAGTCCAGATATTCAGTCCATCCGGGATCAGACAAGATGTACCATGACTTGAAGGCACTGTATTGGTGGCCTCATATGAAGGCTGATATTGCTAGGTACGTTAGCAAATGTTTGACTTGTTCGAAAGTCAAAGTTGAATATCAGAAACCATCTGGTTTACTGCAACAACCAGAGATACCGATATGGAAGTGGGAACAGATTTCGATGGATTTCATTACTAAGTTACCCCGTACACCGAGTGGTTGTGATACGATATGGGTAATTGTCGATCGATTAACGAAATCTGCACACTTCTTAGCAATCAAAGAAACTGACAAGATGGAGAAACTGACTCGCATTTACATCAAGGAAGTAGTAGCACGGCATGGTGTGCCAATTTCTATTATATCAGATCGGGATGCCCGATTTACTTCCAATTTCTGGAAATCTCTTCATAAGTCATTGGGGACTCGCTTGGATATGAGTACCGCCTATCATCCACAGACCGACGGTCAAAGTGAACGTACGATTCAAACGCTCGAGGATATGTTACGAGCTTGTGTAATTGACTTTGGTGACAGCTGGGAGAATCATTTACCGTTGGTGGAATTCTCTTACAACAATAGTTATCATACAAGTATTCAAGCAGCACCGTTTGAAGCTTTGTATGGTCGCAAATGTCGTTCACCAGTTTGCTGGGCTGAAATTGGTGACAGTCAGATAACAGGTCCTGAACTGGTGCACGAAACAACAGAGAAGATAGTCCAAATCCGGAATCGTATGGCAGCGGCTCGGGATCGACAGAAGAGTTATGCAGACAAACGTCGCAAGCCGTTGGAATTTCAAGTAGGAGACCGAGTTCTTCTAAAGGTATCACCTTGGAAAGGTGTGATACGGTTCGGCAAGCGCGGCAAGCTTAGTCCACGCTACGTAGGACCTTTTGAGATTTTGAAAAGGATTGGTCCGGTTGCGTACCAACTCAAACTACCGGATGAACTCAGTGGAGTTCATGATGTTTTTCACGTATCGAACTTGAAGAAATGTCTTTCTGATGAGACATTGATTGTACCGTTGGAAGAAATACAGGTAGATGAACAGTTACGATTCATTGAAGAACCAGCAGAAATCATGGACCGAGAGGTCAAACAACTGAAGCAAAGCAAGATTCCAATAGTTAAAGTCCGATGGAATTCAAGACGGGGTCCTGAATTCACGTGGGAACGGGAAGACCAAATGATGAAGAAATATCCTCATCTATTCAAAACAGCTACTGCTAACACTGAGAGCGCACGTTAAATTTCGGGACGAAATTTCCTTCAACAAGGGGATGACGTGATGCTTTCACACATCAACACTGCAAATTTCAAACTGTAAGCACAAACGTTTTATTTATTCAATTGATTTTGTTACAAACATTTGTGCTATCTTACATTCTATATGTTTTATGTGCTACATTTCATATGTTACATGTTATGGTAGTACATACACGATTAGTTACATACATTTTACTATGTGCGGGGTTGCATAGTACAAACAGTTATAGACACTCACTATGTGTGAGGCTACACAACACAGTATGATCAAACACAAACAGTCACAGTTAGGTGAACTAACTAGTGTACACGCAAAACAGTTACATTGAACGATCACAATTGAGTTGTGATGTTGCAGGCATTAGACTTTGTGTGTGAGTACACACAAGCACACAAAATGATCAAATCACACTAACACGGACGATTTAAACTCGTAAGTAGTTTCTTAACTACTCCTAACACTTACTAATTTTCGGGACGAAAATTCCTTCAACAAGGGGATGATGTGACAATTTGATTTTTCAAGTTAACCTTGTTAACCTTCACAAGCCCAACAAGATCAAATTAGGCCCAACAAAGTCTATGTAAGCCCAACAGAGCCAATGTAGGCCCAATAAGCCAAGAGAGGCCCATTAAGGCCCAATAAGTTTAAGTAAGGCCCAATGTAAACCAAGTAGGCCTAGGGAAGGCCAAGGTAGGCCCAGGAAGGCCCAGTGAGGCCCAATTGTGTTGGAGAAGCTCAATTGGGATTAATTTAACCCAACAATAGTTCAAGTTGGCCCGATAGGTGGCAATTTGATATTCTGGATTAATTTTGTTAACTGGAAGTTACCGAAATCACAGGAAATTAGATAATATTAAGTTAAAAGGACGAAATTTCGATACATGATTTTATAGAACACTTGGATTAGTGGAATATAGGTTAAATATTATCAAGAGAGTTCAATTTTGACTAAGGAAGTCAAAATTCGAAGGTTTTAAATGATTGAAATTCGGATTTCATAGCAAAAGGCCATGATGAGTCGAATTAATCATGTTGTAACCGATATTGAATCATCATAATCATCACAATTATGATAATTAACAGTTTTATACGTTATAAAATCGAATCATTATCGAATTTATTCCTAAAACGGCCACAAACTTGAATCCGTATCCTTATTCATCAAATTCGTATAAGTAGGATCATAATATTCACAATTGAAGTTTTCTAACACTTATTCGGTGGTATTAGAACCTGTAACATTCAACAATTGGGAGCAAAACAAGTCGGGTAGAAGAATTGATATTGTGGGGACCGAAATTAGGGCTCAAAGGTGAACTTCATCGAATCGGGATCAAATCAAGTAAGTAATTGCTTCTGCACATCCTAAACAGACCGAATAAGTGTAACACTATATCAATCTCAGGATCTAATAACGAATTGATAGAACTCGATAGCTAGGGTTCATCATGAATAATAAATTGGGGGTTTTTGTTCAAACGAATTAGGGAATCAAATTAATTGTGATGGCTAACTTCAGAATGTCCCGACAATGGAGAATAGTATGTTAATTTTAAGAAACAATCATGAATTAATAGATTACCATTTCTAGGGTTCTTGAGTTAAAATGGGTTGGGGATTGTGATTCAAAAGAGTTTAAGAATGAAATTAATCTTCATTAACAGTTTCATAGGAGGCCGATTTAGGGTGGTCCTAGATTAATTTCATCAAACTATGATGAATTGTTGGTAGTAGAGTTTTGTTTTTTTTTAGATGAAGCCGGTTAGAAAATTCTGAATCAATTGGAGTTGTTATTCAAATTAAAACAATTGGTAGACTCGATTTGTTATCAGGAATCATAGCCCTAAGGTCTTAGAATTTATCAGGATCGAATTCGTGAACAACTGGAGATAGAATGCTTCGGCTATAAAAATCAAATGGGATTCGAACTGGAAATGTGGTTAAAAGAATTAATTTCTGATATCTTTCGCGAAACCCTAGCGGGCTTGACTGGTTAAGGGCGTGTGTGTTGGAGTTGAGGGTCGCGGGTTCGAGTCCCGGCCCAAACAAATTTTTGGATTTTAATGATAATTTAGTATTTTTATCATAACTTATTCGTTCTAACTCCGTTTTAATTCGTTCAAATTGCGTTGGAACCGTAACGAGAATACGAACGTGTTGAAATGATAAAATCCATATTTTAATCCGAACACGAAATCGCGTATAACTACGTTTAATTAAATAAAATCAAATATGATTTTATTTAATCGATTTCAATGGCACGCGTACTTCCGTATGCACAATTCTCACACTCTAACATACGTATGTTGATACGTATGTGATTTCAAGCACAAAACGACAATCCGAATAACTCTAGGTTATTGTTTAAACCACAGATTCTTCGTAGAGGATTTCTACGCAAGTTCACAAGTAATTGATCATTCTACTATTATCAAAGGTGCGTACCCGGCCCCTTTCTTATTTTAACTGTTTTGGGGGAGAAAACATGTGCAACAAACTATTTTAGATACATATCACTTGCATGAGTTATCTGTTTACATTATGTGACAACATATCAACTTGAAAGTCCTTACACACCTCGAACCGTTTAGTTTGCTGTAATGCAAAGCGTGGTAGTTGGAAATAGATCTATTAGGTTTGACAAACCTCACCTGGTAGATGGGATCTACGCAGGTGTTTGACTGACCAAACACATTCTTTTACTATTGTTGTGATAGACAATAGTGGCAAGGCGAAAACATGCTATAGCATGGCAACTAGTCAGCTTCGGTGTCGAACACGTATGTAAATAGTTTATATGACTAGCTATCATGACTGTGCAATTGTGATTATGTTATCTACAAACTTGTTATTCAAACTGATGTTTTGAACACTATGATTATTTAAAACCTGTGTTATGCACCAACCTTTGTGTTGACTTGATTTGCATGTTTTCTCAGGACGCTAAGGCGCGCGTAACAGCTGGCATGGACTAGGAAGATAGAGTCTCATGCATTATAAACACTTTGAACATTTGAATTTGATTATTTCAGTATTTTGATTTGTAAAGTTTTACTTATCAACAGTTTATTGGTTAGATTTGAAACGTTTCCGCAACTTTTTGTAAACTCTGAATATTATGTTTTAAAGACCAACGTATGTTTTGAAATTCATATAGAGGTCTACGCTATGTCTAATGATCTGAGATCCTGGTTTGTCACGTTCCCAAACGGTATGATTCCGTTAGTTGAAATTGGGGGTGTGACAGATTGCTTAAAAACAATCACGATAATGAACAGATTCAAGCATTGCCACGTTTGAGAATATTTTCAAGGAAAAAGTAAACATCGAAAAAGCACATGATTCAACAGAGCTTGGCATCAACAATAATTCAGTTTCGGATGTAGGTCCTTCAAGATCTTGGAAAAAGGATACTATCGATGAACGAATATTTGATATTTGTTTAGAAGTGAATGCACGTAGACAACGGTTTATTGACAGTGAAACTGATGAAGAAGAAGCACCTGAAGGTAAATATATTGTTAATTGATTATCATGTCGCTTTGTGATATGTATATCGTTCTTTATTTTTTGTAGATGAGATACGGTTGGAAGATAAGAATCAAGGGTTGGGAGGCAAGGATGACGTTTTGGAAGCAGAACCTCAAGGTAACGCGTTTACATTGTAAATTATTTTTATGGAAGAATTAAAATTAAGGCGAGGTAATGCGCTCACCTTAATTTTATGTTTCTGTTTACATTAGTGTATTGTAAGTTATTTGTATCCATTAATTGTTTACAGATAAGATGGGCTTGGAAGATCAAAACAAGGATTACAAGGCAAGGATCAACTTTTGGAAAAATCCAACCAGATTTTGAAGGAAGAATCAAAGTTAAAGCCTGGTAACATGCTCATCGTACATAAATGTGTTTGTATTACATTAATGTAAATTGGTACTATCTGGTTGGATTACAGTTATTTTATTCCGAACAATTATGTATTTGTAACTTATATTGATGTAACAAACAATTAGTCAACCATTATTTTACATGAATGTAATTGCTTACAATTGTGTATTTGTAAGTTACATTTATGTTTTACAAAAAGAACAATAGAGAGCCCAACAAAACCACCAATTACACCAAATGGACTCTAAACACCAAAAGAACGAAGCCTGACTAGGTTTCCCATCATGGCCACTATGGGGCCTCTCCTGGCCCATCTCAGCAGAAAGCAGACCCACCAAAGTGAAGCAGCTACAAAGGGGTACAAAAAAATTGTCAAGGACCAAACGAATCCAACAACCCAACCAAGGATATAGGAGCCCCAATTCACAAGATATATGAGCCCTGTAACAGTAGCAGCCCAGCCACGCACCAGGGCAGTCAGGCGGTGCAACTGACCAGGAACGAGACACAGCAAGGAGGTAGCAGCAGCCCATGCACAAGCTGCGAAGTAGAAAACCGAGCACAGCAATCAGGTAGGGGAAGCAAGCAAGTACGGACATCAGCAGGCATGTAGGCATAGCACCATACTAGAAAGCAGGGACATAACAAGCAGGTAGGGCCAGCTGCAGGCCATGCAGCAGGCCCTGGTACAAAAAGCCTAGACGCATTGACCGATGATTCAAGCTGAGCCGATACCTACGACCATCCTAAAGCAGATCATGTGTACCCCCTGGGTGATTTGAATACCTAAGATAGCAACTAAATAACGGTACACGATACAAGCAGCCCACAAGCAGACTAATAGAAAAGAAAAATGGCTACTGAATAACTAAATTGTTTTTAAACTTGGATTACATTAATATAATGACCTACATTGACTTTCAACTGCGATTACGTTAATATAATGTGCTCCTTTTATTTTAACCTGGTATTACATTTATGTAATTACATACATTGATGTATTTATAGGTTATCTTATTGTAACAAAAAGGTACTTTCAGGTTGGATTACAGTTATGTAATCATTGTACTTGTGTAACTGTAACTTACATTGCTGTTACAAAAGCAAACGTTATGTTACATTGATGTTTTACTATATTACATTATTGTAAGCTACTGTAAAGTAGAATTACATTGATTTAATTGCAATCATTGATGTATTATTTTGTTACATTGATGTATTATTTTGTTACATTTATATTTTTGTACGTTGTAATATAATTTGTAGGTACAACATGTGGGCTTACTGAGCAGACTGAAAAAAAACATGCACCCCTTAAGGATGTTAATATTTCAATTCATTCACCTGAAAAGCTAAACAAAGATGTAGAACATAAACGCTCCAGTGGTGAGTTAACAAAAGCAGCAATAATTAAATTAAAAGAAGCAGCGATGAATTTAGCAAGGGGTAAGAAAGTGGGAATAGAAGCTCCAAAATCAACAGGTATAATAAAAAGTTGGTTTATTATTTTAGTAAATAATAACTTTCATGAAATATAACCTGTAAAAAATCCTGTCAACATGTGTATCAAATGAGAAACAGGAAGTGATAGATGTGCATAGCAGCCCTGTTCCTAAAGAAAAGCATAGAGGGGGATATCAGAATGTTCAACTTCAAGGCAGTACAATACCGAATCTATCCCAACCAAGTTTCAGTCTTGGTATGACTCAAGAAGTTGTGGAACCCGTGCCAATTTTCCAAGGTATCAAGAAGGAATAGTTTCTTATAATGCCATTTGATCTAGGTTTTTTGGTCTATTACTGCATGTGTAACATTATATTAACATAAGTGTAATATTCCTTGAATCAATGTAACATCAATGAACTGTATTAGTGATTGTGGTGTAACATTATATTAACATAAGTGTAATATTCCTTGAATCAATGTTAGCTGGAACTACATTAGAGGATAAGAAACAGCAGGAACAATCTTTTTATCACGGAATGGCACAAAAAGTCGTAGAAGTTGATACTCCAAAATCACTGGTTCCGTTATCAGGTAATTCTTGTTAGTTTAGTATAAGTTAATATAATAATATATTTACTTAGATAAAAGTTTGGTATAACATTACATTGCTCTTAACTAAATGCAATTACATTACGTAACATTCCTTGAGTTATTGTTAGATGCACCATCTTTTAGTTTTGGAATGACACAAGAATTTGTAGAAGTAGATACTCCAAAATCACCAGTTACAATATCAGTATCTTTTATGTAAAAATAAACTGTAAAATACATGTGTCAACAGTTCAATGCGTCAATGCATCCCAACAAAGTCAACAGATAGATGAAGTGATAGATATATGGAGCAGTCCGATTTGTGAGCTAAGACACGAGGGAAAAACTCAAGGTGTCAATGCGTCCCAACCAACTTTCAGCCTTGGCATGACTCAAGAAGGTGTGCAATCACTGCAAACGGGGGAGAACCTTATTCAATGTAATGTATACTTACATAAACATTTTATACGCATCCAACCATCTCTGTATATGACTTTAACATTATTTGTGTGGTCATGTTTCAGATAAAAAATGCGACAAAAAGAGGAAGAATGTGAGCGTTGAAGAAGAACCACAGACTTATGGTAAGTATATATTACACAAGTTAGTTTATAAGATTACAAAAGTCAGGTTTATGTTGACAATGTGTTGAATATCTGTGTAAATGATGGGAATATCGTCGAATGTGATGCTACAAGATTATTACACTAATGTATATCTAAATTACATTGTTGTAATCGGCAAATATTATTAAACTACATGGAGTTTATTTGCGTTGACGTTTTTCAAATAAAAAATGCGAGAAAAAGATGAAGAATGTCAGGGTTGAAGAAGAAGCCAAAACTTCTGGTAAGTATATGACACACAAGTACATTTATAAGATTACAAAATGTCAGGTCTATGTTGACAATGTGTGGAATATATGTGTAGATGATGCGAATCTCGATGAATGTGATGCTACAAGAAAGACAAAGCGATTGAAATTTGTTTCAAAAGATTGTAAATCACCATTTTTTCAACGAGAGGTGGTCATAAAAAATCGATACACGAGAGAAGAAAAGGCTGTATGGAATCTCATATTTGGTGGAGATAAAGAAACAAAGGAAACACAAAAAATTGTCTGGTAAGTTTTTTTACATTTTCCTTCTCTCTAGTGTAACATTTATTTTCTTTTGTCCTAAATCCTCCAAAACATTTTAACATGATTTTATATTATTTTAAAGTTGATACACCTTATATGAGATATATATATATATATATATATATATATATATATATATATATATATATATATAGGGATACTGTTTTCGACACATTAAATGGAGTGAAGATTGAAATTTATTTTTTAAGATCTTTGGAGCCTGGGAGAGAAGTGTATGGAGACATCATTGACTGTTGGGCCACCGTCTTAAATGATGAAGAAAAATTACGAAGCCCAGAATCACCTCATAGACTTTTTTGTGGACATCGAACTTTTGTAAGAATCCACACATAATTCATAACAGTAAATATTATTTTTACAGATTATTATTATAACATTTTATATGTAAATGTTTTGTTAAAAGATGGACTGGATGTTCAATAAAGAAGACGTAAATGATGACCTGCGCCTTGTCACGTTAAACAAAATGATGCTACATGCAGTTGGTCACATAAAAGAAGTACAAGACTTAAAGCCATATGATTTGGTCTTCTTCCCAATCCTTGAAAGAAAACATTTTTACGCTGTAGTGTTCGAGTTGAAAAACCCTACAATATATCTGTTGGACAACATGCAGCAGGGTGAGACTGTTGTCACCATAAAAGACGATGAAGACTACTCCCTGAAAAGTATTCCTTACAAAGTGGTAAGTAATCCGTTGACAATTGTAGGTATTGTAAAAACTAGAAATGCATAAATATATAATCAATGTCAGTTTTTTTTCGTTGTTATTAGAAACATTTGGTTGTCTCCTACTTAAAAAATTGGAAGCATCCAAAAGCTGGACGTTTAGCTCTGGAGAAAATACAAAATCTGAAGTTGGAGTGGGGCACTGAAGATAATATCACAGATTGTGGGGTGTTTTTAATGAGGCACATGGAACTGTTTATGGGAAGCTACAAAAAAACATTTGAATGTGGTTTCAAAAAGGATAAAGCAAAGCAGAAAAACCAAATCATTGCACTAAGAAAGAAATAACCATCTAGAATACTGCTATCTAATGTTAATGTCCAGAAGGAGAGGGTTTTAAAGGAATCAGGTTTAAAGTGCATGGAATAGACTTCGATATTAAACTGATGTAGTACCCAACTGGATAATGATACTGTTGTGTTGTTTTTTGTTATTTTGAAAAAACAGTATGATCCATGTTTCTAATGGGGGTAACTTAACTAATTTCTTTATTTCCTTTTGCATGCATGTCTTGATATATTTATAAGTTACATTTATGTAATATGATACTTCCTACGTTTATGTGTCACCCTTTTTTAATTAACGTATCATATTCATTAAATTAACCCGTTCACAAGTAACCTTGTCGTTCTATTATATTGATGTATTCCTAACTTACATTAATGTAATAAGCAAGATAACTACACTAAGGGGCGTCGATACACGTAAATCTTAAGTTAATTACATTAAACTACAATAAAACACATCTTAATTGCATCATTAACTTTGCTGTAATATGATAATAACTTACTGGTAGTTTATGTGTTAAAGATATAAATTTAAATTCACCTATTGATTAAATTACACCTATTACACTACATGAGGTTTATAAGTTGAATTCGTGTAATCATACTATTATTGTTCTGTTAGTATCTTTCCCTTATATTAAAAAAGTCAACCAAATATATTAACCAAGATATATAACTTCCATTCCATCAAACCTTAAATACATCATAGGTATTTACATAAAACCACATAAATTTCAAGACACAAAAAAGTGGTTACAAAAAGATGCCTAATCAGTTCAGAACAAGAACAGCTACTTTAAACACAAAATGCCAAAGACAAACACCATTTGCTAACTAGATGAACCATTGTCACTTCTGAGCTTGCAGTTACGTGAATCATGAAATGTAAGTTGGTTACAACTGCGACACAATCTCGGGTTCTTCTTGGTCTTCTCTATGACCCTCTCCCCCTGACCAACTAACCTACGATTTGTACCACAACCCTTATTCTGAATACCCTGAGGCGGTGTGAACATAACAGTGGTGTCATCTACGTTCCCCAACAACTCCTCAATTGCCGCAGATCGTTTCCTAGGATTAGATACTCCAGGATTCTCATCCAAAACAGACTTCTGAATGTCCTTCATCTTGTCAACAAAAGCAGACAAAGATTCAAAACTACCAGTAAGTTTATCAACACAATCACTAACACATTTCATTGCTTGATTCTTCAAAATCGACTCTTTGTTATCATCAGCAGCCAACCTGTTAGATATGCTATAAACACGACAAGGTAGAATCTGTCGTCTCCAACGCTTTGCAACATAGCGATCCGGAATCTCCTTTATCTTCATTACACGAAGCACACAGAAAACATGACGGCATAAGTACCCGTTCCTAGAGAATCCAAAGCAAGTACACTCAACAGAATTATCATGCATGTGTGCTGAAACCTAAGACAAGTTACATTAAACGCCCATGAATTAGCAAGATAAGTATGAAAAACTAATATAAACACAAGAGGTACCAATATTACCTTGAATTCATTGACAAAGTCCATGTTGTGATCCATATGAGAAATTGTGAAAACCTTTGAGTGATCAACGACATCAACATTGGAAATAAAACAATTCATCATGCCTTTAAAAATCTCTTTTAGAACATCCTTAAAAACAGAATGTGTGTAGATTTCAGATGCATGAGCCTCAATGTCTAAACCACATTGCAAATCAGGTTTAGAATTCGATGTTTGGAATTCCAAAATTCTTTGATTATAACGTTGATTGTCAATAGCTGTGTCAAAACACATCATAAACTGCAACAGAGTGTTTGCCGCACTTGAATTGACCTTAACAGTGCGTTTGAACTCTCACAATGAGAAGTCGTTTTCATCAAACAAGACATCGGGGTATCACGGAAATATGCAGGTACCCAAAGATCCCTTATTGCAAACATTTCGCTTAACCAAACATGGTCACACAGATTAAATTGCACCATCAGATTAATCCATCTTTCTTCAAAGGTTGATGCCGAAATATATATATTCCAAACCAATTTGTGAATGGAAGATCTTAATGTAGAGTTAGCAAGTAAATCACCAGATATCTACAAAAAAAGGAAAACAATATTAAAACTACCCCAAGCAGGTGAATATTCGTCATCAAATATACCCTCCCCAGGTGTAACTGAAACTTACATGCAAAACATTTCAAGGGTAATATGAAGGTAATAAAAATGAACCATATGTGTATCAATACAGACCCATTCACATTCATTACAGTGTAACTAAAACTTACGTGCAAAACATAAAATGGCTAAGATGAAAGTAATAAAAATTAACCCTATGTAAATCATTCCAGACACATTCACATCCAATGTAGTGTACCCTCAAATATGGTGTAACTGAACATTACATGAAAAAAATAAAAAATGTTTTACCTTGGAGGGAAGCTTCTTCATAATATGCCACATGCATAGACGATGAAACGCTTTCTTAAAAACAAGAGGTACTGCAACTCTCATAGCTGGGTCCTGGTCAGTTAGAACTAGAAGTGGTTCTCTCACATGAATTTTAAGGAAAGCGGAGAGTAACCACTGGTAGGATTCAATCGTTTCGCTGTCAATCAAACCAGCACCGAACGTGTGACAATCCGGCTTTTCCGGATTAACACCGTTACTCCAAAACTAACCCGAACGATACGAAATCACATGAAACCAAACAAAAAAAGGTTAGAATCAAACAAAATCAATCACAAAGTGATTAATTTGCAAGGGTTAAGTTGTAATTATGCTAAAATGAAAATTTTGACTTTCACTAGTCAAAATTCGTTTGAAAGTTGAAATTTAATTCGAATTTATATTAAAACTCAGTAACTAATCGAATTAAATTGACAATAATCATCATATTGATGATGATTAATTGTTAGAATACGTTAATGATTCATTACTAATCGAATTAAAGCAATATTGCAATCAAAAGTCGGAGAACATAACGAACCATCACTAAATTCATACAAACTGAAGCAAATCAATCAAATTGAACTCTCACATACCTTATTCGGCCCCTTTAGCATCTGTTACATATCATAATTCGAAGCAAGAAGCCGTGGTTTAAAGAATTCGATTGAAGCTTGGCCGAACATCAACCCATTAGTCGATCTCCTTTGATTTGATATTCAATCAAGTAAGTTTTCATTCCTACACCATCTAAAACATGCGACTTAGCATACCCCTAAGATAATTCCATTTAACAGTATTGAATTCTACGAATTGGATAGCTAGGGTTCATTGTTTGAACCGATTTGGGGGTTTCGTATTAACCGAACTTGATAATCAAATCAAAGTATATAGGAAGTTTCAGAGAGTCCCGATTAAGCTAAAACATAAATCAATTTCTGGTAATAATATCGATTTGATGAACTTTGGGTTCTAGGGTTCTTGAACTAAAACGGTTTGGGGGTCTCGGTTCAAACGACTTTTAAAATCAAATCAACCTATACAGATAGTTTCAGAATTCTCTGTTAATGGAAAAACCTTTGTCAATTTCATAACCATATCACGAATTCTATGATCACGATTACTAGGGTTTTTAGACAAAACCGATTTGGGAATTTTAGTGTAAACGAAGTTAAAAATCAAATTAAACCATATGGGTGGTTTCAGAAGCCTCCGATTAATAACACCCCTAAGTCAATTTCATGAAATTATAACGAATTCGTGGATTTCAAGTTCTAGGGTTTGGAGTTAAAAACGAATTGGGGTTTCCTATTTGAATGGGCTATATAATTAAATTAACTTACACAGAATGTTTCGGAAAACCTAGATTAATGAAAGCCCTATAGATTTTATGATTAACATTCGGGAATTTAAACAATTTGAATGGCGAATGGGCGAACTCAAGTTCGAACGTTTACACAATCAATTAAACGAGTTATATTAATTCATTTTCGAATTAAAACCATCCATAGGATCGGTTGGATCCCAGAAACAAAACCCCATGGGTTTAGGTTCGATCGGATTCGAATCGGGGGTTAATTGAGGGAATCATGGTTCGGTTAAGGTTAATAGGAAGGAACCCGACTTATGGATGCTTAAAACGAGTTGAAAACAATTCATTAACAATTGTAAGAGCAGATGAGTTGGTAGATAGTGTGTGTTGAGGGTGGGGGGTCATGGGTTCGACCCCATGCACCACCGGTTTTTGATGTTAAAAACTAATTTTAGTATTTTAATCCTAAATCACTCGTTCTAACTCCGATTTAGTTCATTCCAGTTGCGTTGGAACCGTAACGAAATCCCGAACAAAATAGAATAATAAAATTCATATTTTAACCCGAAAACGAAATCGCGTATAATTACGCTTATAAAATCATAAGCAAATGTATGATTTTATTAAACGATTTCCAAGTTACGCGTACATATGTATGCATATTTTTAACACTCTAACATACGTGTGTTGACACGTATGTGATTTCAAGCACAAAACGACATCCCGAATAACACTAAGTTATTGTTAAAACACAAGTTCTTCGTAAGAGGACTTTCTACGCGAGTTCACGTGTTTGATCATTCTATTTACATTCAAAGGTGCGTACACGGCCCCTTTCTTATTTTAACTGTTTTGGGGGAGAAAACATGTGCAACAAACACTTTTAGATACATATCACTTGCATGAGTTAGCTGTTTACATTGAGTGCAAACATAGCATTACAAGTCCTTACATTTCGAACCGTTTAGTTTGCCGTAGTGCAAAGCGTGGTAGTTGGAAATAGATCTATTAGGTTTGACAAACCTCATTTGGTAGATGGGATCTACGCAAGTGTTTGACTAGCCAATACACATTACTATTGTTTGTGCTAGACAATAGTGGCAAGGCAAAACATGCAACAGCATGCAGCAGTCAGCTTCGGTGTCGACCACTTATGTAAATAGTACAAATGACTAGCTATCATGACTATGCATGTGTGATTATGTTATCTGCAAACATTATATTCAAACTGTTGTTTCAAACATTTGCGAATGCTTAAACCTGTGTAATGCACCAACCTTTGTGTTGACTTGATTTACATGTTTTCTCAGGACGCTAAGGTACACACGCAAGCAAGCATGGACTAGGAGATCGAGTCGCGTGCATATTTTATATTGCAATTATTTGGATTTGAACATTTGAAAGTTTGTTTTGTAATTTACAGTATTCAAACTGTCATGTTTGTTTTGTTTTTAAAAAAACGCTTCCGCAATATTAGTACTTTGATATTACAGTTTTAGACCAAAGTATGTTTTGAAAATCATATAGAGGTCTTCGTTATGTCTAATGATCCGAGATTCTGGTTTGTCACGTCCCAAACGGTATGATTCCGTTAGTTGAAAAATTGGGGGTGTGACAGAACGTCACGCATCTTTTATGGTTATCCACACCAGTGAAAGGCACGAAAATCATGTTGTACCTGACAAAATACTGAATAGTTAGTCATGATTGTTCACTTAAATTGTGCTAGAAGGTTGAATTCACAAAAAAAAATTATTAGATAAAAAATAGCATACTTGTTTGTTGAATACGTAGCATCAAACCCTATAACATCGCCAAACATCTGATAATTGACCTTAGAAACATCATCTGCCCAGAAAAAATTGCCTTTAATTCATGACCAACATGAAAAAACTCATATGAAAAATTTGTAAGATTCTTAGCACGCTCTTCCAACTTTTGCACAACTAACTGAATGTCACGATCCCCAATGAACATCCTAATGTCGCGACTAACGTTCTTGAAAGCTGATCGGGTTCCCCTCATGTTATGATGCCCACCTTTCAAGGCAGTTTGCAAACGATGCGCAACAGTTGGTCCAACTTTGTTCAAACTCATCTTGTGAACAAATTGGATATCTTCAAAATTCAGATGTCTTCCTTTCCGTGTCAGATCCATATTATCAGACGAAATCAACTCATGGTTATGATTTTCAACAAACTCGTAAAGCAGGCAGTTGGGCTCACCTTTTATTGCCTTCAACCTAATAAGTGCTTTGCAATATGTTACCTTAAAAGAACTACCACGAGAACAACCCAATGAACCAGGATCCAAAGTATCATACTTCTTGTTCCTAGGCTTACCTGCTTTGTTACAAACCAATACCCTATGTGTAATTTGACCCTTCCATTTCTTACATCCACTAATACGAATACCAAAACCAGACAACTCAGCATAAGTTTCGTACATTTTATAAACCTCATCCCACGAATCATAAATCTTACCAACCATAGGTTTTTGATCAGAAGTAACATCAGGGCACCAAAACCTAGTTCCATTTGGAGTTTGGTAAATTAAAAAAGAGTGAGAACCTAAAAAAACATTTAACAAAATTCATTAGTTAGCATTTTTAACTAAAAATGACATCAAATAGCAAACAGAATAGGAGGTTTAAAGTAGTTACACCAACGTAATTAGAACTATACTGGTTACATTTATTACAAAAAAACGGTCGAATAAACTGATATACAAAAAAATAATGATGTAAACACTTCTTACGTCAACTACAAAAAAAAATAAAAGAACAAAAAGCAAAAAAAAACCAGAAATTAAATAAAGGTAAAAAGAAAATAAAGGGGATGTTTAAAACAAGGGGATGAGGTTAATAAATGATCTAAGTATCTAGTTACATTTATTACAAAAAAAAAAGGAAAACAAACATTAACTAATTAGAACAATACTGGTTACATTTATTACAAAAAAACGGTCGAATAAAACTGATATACAAAAAATAATGATGTAAACACTTGTTACGTCTACTACAAAAAAAAACGAACAAAAGGCAAAAAAAAAAAACAGAAAAAACTGGTTAAATAAACGTAATCGAATGAACATTGTAAAAATCAAATATAATAAAGAATGTATGAAATAGTTTGAAATAAAAGAAGCTAGGGTTTTCTAAAAATTAATCAAAAATAAGTTACCACTTCTGTCACAACCAATGTAACGCAAAGGTGAATTTCCCACAAGAATATCGAAGGTATCATCAGCAAGTGGATCCAACCGATCGATTTTTAAATCGCCTTCACCATAGTCGTTATCATTAAGCTCGTCGTCGTCACGATCATGAACACCACCATGACCAAAATCCTGGCCTGCAAGCACATTGTCAACTTGAACGGAACCATGGTCTTCAAGAACGTCACCCATATTATGATCACCACCTCCCATTTTTGGAAACTTTGATTTTCAAAACAAGGGGATGAGATTAAATGATCTAAGTATCTGATGGTATTTAAATTAATTAAAGATAAAAAGAAAATAAATTAAAAGGTCATAATTGTAGATTAGATGTGAAAAAAGTGATGGAAATGACATGTTAACAAAAAGACATTAATACCCTTGCTGATGATTAAAAAATTCAGTGATGTGTCCATCTATTATTGGTTCAAAAGAGTTTATGAGTTATCTCAATTATGAAGGGTTATTATATAAGTCACATCCTGTATATATATATATAGGGTGGGGTTATGGTAAAAAGACTTAGATTGGTGAGAAGTGTGAGAAAGATTGTGAGCCATTAGATATATAATTTAATGGTTGAGATCAAAGTTGTATTAAAAAAGTTAGTGGAAGGGTATTTTAGTCATAGACACTTTTGTTGACTTTTTATCATGTTCCCCCCATTTTTTTAAACGGTAATAACTTTTACATACAATATTATTTTTTTAAAAAAATTACACAAAAAAAAGAGCATTTTTTTATCTTTAAAACGGGTATAGTATTGTTATATAAAAAAATTAAAAAAAACGTTTTCCTTTACCTTTTATATTTGTAATGTGTCATTGTGTCTAATTGTCTATTATTGTGTTTTTTTGTTTGTAAGAGTTTCTTTTTGTCGTCGTAGTGTCTAACTATTTTTTTATAAATTCATGAGCTTTAAAAATAATATTGGTGAAACAACAAAATCACGTACTTTTTTATATGCAAATCATAATGATAAAACAAAGCAAATTCATTTAATACAACAATGTGTATATTACACAATGACTTGAACGTAAAACACAATGACCTTAACATAAAACAAAATAATGACTATTACACAATGACCTGAACGTAAGACACAATGATGCTATATTACACAATCATCTAAAGATAAAAAACAATGATGATTATATTACACAATGACCTGAACACAACACACAATGCGTATATTACACAATGACCTGAACGTAAAACACAATGACGCGTAGATTACACAATGACCTTAACGTAAAACAAAATAATGACTATTACACAATGACCTAAACGTAAGACACAATGATGCTATATTACACAATCATCTGAAGATAAAAAACAATAATGAATATATTACACAATGACCTGAACATAACACACAATGATGATTATATTACACAATGTTCTGACGATAAACATAATGATGAATATATTACACAATGACATAAACATATATACAATGACGAAAATGTATTTTTCAAAAAATAAAAACAATTTATGTTTTTTAAAATTACAAGTTTTATAAACATAATGGTAAAATAACACAATTATGTACTTTTAATACATAAAACATAAAAAATAAATAAGAACAATTTATTTCATGCATAAAAAAATAACAAAATAACACAATATGATATAAAAAATAAAACAAAATAAAAAAAATATTAAACATAATGACATGAAGCATTAAACACAATAACTTGAAGCAATAAACACAATGACCAAAATACCCTTTTTATAAAATTAGAGTAATGCCACTTGTCAAATTCACAATCCTTCTCACCAATCTCACCATTTTTACTTGAAGATAATCCTATATATATGTGTGTGTGTGTGTGTGTGTTTATATAAATATATTTATGACAATCTTAATAAAACTTAATCTAAAAATTTAATATAAAATTTATAAATAAGAATTAATAAAGTTTTATATAATAAGTTATAAATGTTTAATAATAAAAATTTTATAAACTTTTCTAAAACCTTATGAATTAGAAAGACTAAAAGCATAATAATTGAAAGTTAGTTTCTCCATGACCCCTCTTAATTGAGACAGGAGATCAAAGACTTAAAATAGGAGTTACTTCGGTTCCCTATGGATCATGTCATCATTTTTTCGAGGGGCTTTTGTGACAAATCCAGAATTCCATTCCTCATGTGGTAGATTGCGACTTCGAACCCCACTTCAATCGAGTGTAACCTAAAATCTTTCACAAGCAGTTTTAATTCAAATACACAACATCTATGTGTTTTAACACAATCCTAAACATAAACACATAACAGTTAAAATATCAACAATGTTACTTGTAATAATTGTTAATCAAAACAATTCGGTCAAGAGGAAATATTAATTGACTAAAACAGTCGATCATAATCAATTAAACATGCCTACACATTGGCGATATTACTCTCATCACATTGGCACAAGAAGCCCCATCATAAACTTCTCAAATTGTGAAATCAAATTTAAGAGTAATCGCGACCCATTCCTCGACTCAAGTTCCATCAATTCATTTTCATTCTATTCTACTTGATTTTATACCCACAAACGCCATATGAATTCAGGGGCTCACAAAAAAGCCATCAAATGAATTTGATCGGGGGAATTCTAGGGTTCATGAGCGTCGAGAAATAAAACCATAAAACATTTTAGCATTGATACCCAGAGGTAACTTAGTGGTAAGACACACAAGCTATCAAGGTGCGCGAGTTTGAAACTCGCAGTCGACTTCGGTGACCGAGTTTATACATTTTCTAGGTTTTTTTTACAGATTTATGAATTTATAAAAATTCTAAAAAATCTATTAATCCTAAAAATTATTTTTGAACATAAGGAACTTTCGACAAACGTTTTCAGAAAATAATATTTAATGATTTCATTATTTTTTTCTATCATAAATAGTTTTTAAGCTTCATCAAAAATTTCAAAAACTTGTATAAAATGTTAAGAAATTATCCAAAAATAGTTTTATGAAAAATTATAATTTATTCGTACAATTTCTTTCATAATTTATTTTATAAATTTTGCAATCTAAATTTACAAATGAATATAATATATTATTCAATATTATTAAAAAATTGTAATTTATAAAATATTATTAAACTAAAAATCAAATATATAAAGATACAGTGAAGAGGTAAATTTTATTAACTTACCTTGTAATATTTAAATATGTAAAAGTGTTTAAATAAAATATTATTCTAAATACAATTCTTTTACAAACTAATAAGTTTATGCAAAAGCAACTAAATTATGGCATTATTCCCAAATAATAAAATTTGAATATTTATGAAGTTTTTTTTTTCAATTTTTTTTAACTTATATTACATAATTCTTGAAAAATCTATTTTGAAACTTATTAATATTTTATTATCAGAATTATATATTCTAAAACTATCAATATTATATTAATAATTAGAATTTAGTAATTTAAAGTTACTAATTCATAATGATAATGACAAGCTAACAAACTTAGGACATTCAAACATTTTAAATATAGTATAGGACATGCTAAGTTTATTCTTATATTCATACAAACGTTAGGAATGAATTATGATCTCCTTTAACTCACAAACTCTATCGAAGATGTTTTTACATAACTAAGCAAACTTTGAGTTTCGCTCATACTTCATTTTTACAATTTTTATAAATTTAAGGAACATTACACATGGTCTATTCAAACTAGTTCAATTATAGACTCATTCAATCTATAGATGCAAGCCTTTAGTTTTAGTTAGTTTTGATTTGAGTGTTATGTGTTATTTACTTGTTTGGAATCTATTGTTATTGTAAAATTTGATTCAAACCATCATATATACTAGTACATTAATAGCCTGAAAATGGTTGGATACATTATTCGCATTGACTTAGGTCATTATGTAAAAAAGTGAAAATGCACACATTAGCGAACGTGTTGATATACATTTTTTAATTCAAGGTCTAGCTAGAATTGATTAAAAGCTATGTATTGATACTTGTTTGGAGACTATTGTTGATTCTATTCACACTAGAAGACTTATTAGGATACATGCATTAATTTAAGGACTAGCTAGACTTGATTTAAAAGCTATATATTAATACCTATTAATACTGGCAAATGCGTGTGAGTTTGATTGTTAAAAAGCTCGCGGTGCTACTTGTAAATTTCAATAATTAACATTTCAATTTAATGCATAATACAATCTCATTCAAACCAAACATAACATCCAATTCAACATCACAAATAATAATCCAAAATACATAACATTGTTTATTATTTGTTAACTAGGTCCATTAATGCCTAGCTTATGTCTTCATGTTTTTCAATCAACATGTCACATATGTAAAATACATTTGATCAACTATTTGCATAGTTGGTGGGAATTCATACAAGTTATAATATATCTAAATAAAGAGATACAATACTAAGTTTATGTAATAATAAGTCTAAGTCTATGTTCTTACAAGATTTCTAAAAAGCATGCTAAGTACGTCTAAAGAATTTCATTACAAGTCATCAAATGTATTTGTCATTCATCATGTATAAGTAATCAAGTTCTTTCCAATGTCCTTTGTCTTTTACAATTGTCTTCAAAGATGTATCATAACATAACTTATAAATCAAGGCTTGCAAGACCTTGATTAAGTTAGTTATTCTACAAGTTTGCAAATGTACATAATTCATCTTTTTAACACAAAGACCAAAGTCAATGTGAAGAAGGTATCTAACCATTCTTAGGCTACTATTGTGTATTATGAATATGCATACAAGAATTCCAAGTCATAACATGTTCTATCAATTAAGTAATTCATACACACTAAAGACTAATCTACCAAAACTAATTAATATCAACTAACGATCACTCGCACACACGTGAGTTTAGAATAAAGTTTACTTAAAAGCAAATTATAAGGAAATTGCTTAAACTAAGTAATCTCCATGATATGAAGTTCTCTTAAACTAAGGCATTCTTAGCTAAGTGTAAGCAAGGCATTTAATTAACTATGGCTTTCCTCTATGGTAACAATTGTAATTAAACACATAATGAATATTTATAACACATAGCACATAATCAAGTAATAAACAATAAATGTAATATGAGATAACTCATATTTGGGTAAGCGTAGTTATAGTCTAAGTTACCATTTCTAATAACCTAAATCCATATAACCATGGCTCTGATACCAATCTGTCATGTTGGGGCGCGAGTTTGATTGTTCACAAGCTCATGGTGCTATGTTAAAGTTTGAATAAATTAACAACCATTTAAATAAAAAAACATTCATTCAATCACCAAACATTAATAGTCATTACAATAGTTCAAATCCAAATCAAAACATTACAATAAGCAAATTCTAAACAATTGATTTAAATAAATTAAATTAAGCCTTTAAACCTATCCTATTTCTTCATTCCAACCTTCCTTAACCTTTCACACATGTAAAATAGAGTTTGTTAACTATTTGCATAGTTGGTGAGTTCATACACTAAGTTTGAATACTAAGTATAAAAAGGATGCAAACTATAGCCTAAATAGAATATGTATGATATCATACATACATACAAGTTTGAATAATATAATGAATACATGAATAACAATAACTTGTGTCCAAACAAGTATCCTTACATAATAGTTCAAGTATAACAATACAAGATTTATCATTCTAGTTCAACTAGTTTTTTAGGTGTACTTTTCACCTTTTTCACACGAAGGCAAAAGCCATTGCGAAGATGGTATCTAACACATATTAGGTTACTAAGTACTAGATTGCTTGATTGTCAACACACATAGAATCAACACATTGTATAAGCTTAGCATCTAATACATGAAGCTAACAAAATCTCGAGCTTGCATCATAGATTGAATAAATAATAGAATGAATAATGTTTGAATAAGACATGTGTAACATCTTTAAAAACAAGAATGTAAAAAAGAGAGTGTGAAGAAACTCACTTGTTTCAACTCTAGCTAGTTCCAAGTCCTACATTAGTGAATAAGGAAACAAGGTTATCTACTGTGACATTTCGTTTTTTACTGCAAGGCAATTTCCTAAATTCATGAATTAACATTTTAATTAATTAAATCATGATGGAATATGTATATACATGTGAATCTGTGTATATATGTAAGGAAATTACAAGATGAAACAAATCACAAATGTCATTATGCAGAATTGCCGAATTACACGAAATTTCTATAATAATGACCAAAAACCAAATTCATGGGTCCTATATTAAATTAATGTCAATTATATGATGAATTGAAGTGAAATAAGTGATAACATAACGAGATCAAAGAATCCCTAAGTTCGATAAGTCAAATTGGGAAAATCTGCGAAAAGGCAATTCGGTATGCGTAATTGGCAAATTCATGACAACTCGAACTTACTAATCACATTATAATCATAATGGGATGTAATTGGAAGCATGACAATGATAATTGATCATTATTAGAAATTCCTGAAATTATAAGCGAAAAGTCGAACAAACAATTGCGAAAACGGCAAAATCAAGCAAACCCTTGATTTAATTCCATGTATATCCTATTTCTCCATGTAAATCACATCTTATCTGATTAAAATCAGATAAATATGGCCAAGAGAATATGCCAAACTTGGAAAACAAGGTCTAGAGCCATATAAATACAAAAACCTTGACTTTGGTCAAAGTTCTACACTTTTCTTTCTTCCCCAACCCCTCAAATTTGGCCAGGCTACTCTCCATCATCTTATGGAACTTCAAACATCATTTCTAAGCAGATCCAAGAGATATTCAAGTCCAAGATCAAGTGGAACAAAGAATCAAGCTTTAAAACTTGGGTTTTTGGTGATTTTTCAAGCAAATCCTTCACCAAGTAAGTTTGAAACTCAATTCTTGGTTCTAATAGCTTCATGTGACTTAAATAAACATGTTTGAATGATTTGTGAAGTTTGAAAATCATCAGAATTCAAAAACCCATTAAAAAGGTGATTTCGTTCAAAATTGAGCTTTTTCTTCACAAAACACTATATATATGTTAAAAACTAGGATCTGGAAATTTTGGCCCGACAAAAGTACAAAAAAATCAAGTTTGGCACACAAAAAATTTGAATGGCACACTGATGGGCGCAGTGGCCTCGGCGCGGCCCCAGTATGGCACGGGAGCGGCCCCAACGTGGCCCATGAGTGGCCCTTGTTTCCGGGCATTTGCAGATCGCAACCAAGGGGGAGCGCCGGCCATCCTCGGCCACCCTCGGCCCTCATCGAGCCACAAAGGCCAAGGCCAAGGCCACCGGCCAAGCCATTGAGCCCCACCGAGCCACCACTGAGCCACCGCCGAGCCATCGCCGCCAACCACCGGTCGCGGCGCAAGCCGCCGTCGCTGGCCGCCGGCAACCGCCGGACTCCGGCCAAAATCCGGCCAAAACTCCGGCGAGGTTGCCACCGGTGGAATATTCCGGCGAATATTCCGGCAAAATATTCCGGCAGAACCCTAAATTTGTCTGTTTTGCGTTCTAAACTGCGTTTCGCGCTCCGGTTCGTAATCCGATGATCCGTTTTCAATAAAAAGGACATATTTTGAATCGATTTCGTGTTCCGGACTCGATTTCGGGAACCATTTTGCAATCCGGTGACCCGATTTTTATCTGATTTCTGATTAACACTCTGGTTTCAATACCAGACTTAATTTATGCATTGGTTTTCAATACGGCAACATATTCTTAATCGATTTCGCATTCCGGACTTGATTTTGCAATCAATTTCGTAATCCGAAAACCCGATTTTTGATCTGAAAATCGATTAAGATTTTGGTTTTAACAATGGAATGCAATTAACATCGCTTTATAATCAAATAAATATTAGAATTCATTCAGAATTCAATCATTAATCAAAATCAACGATTTTTTGACATTACAAGTTAACTAATGAGCGTATCACCTGGATTCTGAACGAGGTCGTAATTCGGAATCAGATCGATGATTCGATTTACATTATCCTTGACATCAAATATCAAGGAAAGATCTGATAATCCAATTCAAATACAAAGAACTCATAGAACATTAATAAATTGCAGAATTCACTTCAGGTCTTGTGTGATATTTCAATCACAAGATACAAGTGCTCCAATAACACATGTGAGTTTCATAGCTCCCCTTTTAATGTTTTGTTTTCCAAAACTCGGGGATGTCAATACAATTACAATGTGATTATATTACGATGACAATATGATAACATATTTCAATTATAATGGTATACCTACATGATTTCATTACCCCTTTTCAAATCTTCGAATGTCTAAAACTCGGGGTTTGCATTACAATAACAATATGGTTATGTATTTCAATTACAGTGGTATACTTACATGATTTCATTACCCCTTTTCAAATCTTCTGATTTCTAAAACTCGGGGTTTGCATTACTACAATTACATGATGGTCACATATTTCAATTGCAATGATATGCTTGCATGCGGATGTGCATTTCAACTCTTGTCTGATGATTACATGAAAATTGTACCATGCTATCGTAAAAGTCCTCACATAACAACTATAATCAATAAACTCATGGAGGAGTCGAATGATAACAATGATAGTACTATCGGGCTGACAACCCCATTCATGAGTAGCTAGCGTCTACCCTTGTGTGAATGCATGTTACCATTTATTACAGTACAAGATAAAAGCTTAATGCAACGATAGACATTAAGAGTGAGGCTAAGGCTTTACCTTCGGGTATTGTCGCACCCCGAGAAATCCCGTCCCTTCCGGGGCGCGAACGGCGGCAGATTGTCAGGATCGCAGTCTCCGGTCACACAACATGCGAGACCTATATGTCTGATTTCGTACGTACATCCAATAATTTGGATAAAACAGTTTAGCAATATCAGAGTTGCGGAAGTGAAGTATAAATTAACAAAACAGTTTAATCATTCATAGTTGCGGAAGCGTTAAATCAAAAGGGTTTTCAAAACATCACAAGTTAAATGTTGCGGAAGCGATTAAAGTAGTTTACAATACGTAACAACCAAATGATAATAAATGTTTGATAAACTAAGACACTTAAACAGATGCATGCGACTCCGGCCTAGCATCCTATTCCTGGTGTGCGTGCCTTAGTTACCTGAGAAAACATGCGAGTAAAAAGGTCAACACAAAGGTTGGTGAGAGCACAGGTTTATCAAAAGCATTAAACATCCAATGTTTAAAGTAAGAGTTGTTATCAATGTATCATTACAATGCAGTATCGATTGATAGCTAGTCAATACAGTTATATTATATTGTGGATGGTACCGAAGCTGACAGTGGGTGCCTCCCGCCATGTCCATCACAAGACTATGGCAAAGTGTTGGTCAATTTTGCACTGTTCCGACCTCCAGTCGGGTGTAGTGGGGCTTGTCAGGCCCAAATAGTACTATTCAAGATTACCATGCTAGGCGTTATGCTATTAACGGTCCGAGGAGTATCGCGAGGACTTTTAGTTGTGATAGGGGCCCACACATATACATATAATGATAAAGCATGTCCATACATAAATGAAATGAGTTGTTTTCCAAAAACAGTTTATCATGCAATGTTTTCTCCCCCAAAGGTAGAAAAAGTAAAAAGGGGCCGTGAACTCACCTGATAGAGCAGTTCCGGTTTACAGGATGTTCGCGTCTGCGAAAGCTAGCTGTCCTGCTAGTAAGCACCTATGATCGTATAGGTGTAAGTATGTGTTTTGTGGTGCGTTGTAATCCATACAACTCCAAGTGTTGGTGTGCTCAACCGAGTGGGTGTGTGTTAACTAGTGAGACTCGACGAATCGTTGGTGACACGATTGTTGTGTTTATGTGCCTTGACGCACATAAGACACTAATATGCATTCCTATGACTCTAGTCACATAAGTTACCATTTTTAGCAAGTTTCCCATTTAGGAAAGTGTGGTTATGAAATTCCATTTTATAAAACTAATGACTTCCAATATGTTTATAAAACACGTTTAAACTCTTAAAACACGTCGTTTGTGCATAAATCACTATTTATGCCGTTTTGCCCAAATAAAGTTTCCTTATTTGGAAAGTATCCGTTTAAAACTCGTTTTCGCAAATCAAGGTTTCCGATATGCTTAGAAATCATTTCTAAACATATTTCAATATCCCAAGTTTATCAAAACACTTTAAAACATCAAAAGCCCTCTTTTGATTTCTAAAAGTTTCCATTTTTAGTAAGTTTCTATAAAATCAAGTTTTTGACAAAATCAAATATCCCAACGTGTTTCTAAACACTTCAATACACATTTAACGATATCTAGACATGTCTAACATGTCTAGATCATCACCAATCCAAGACTTGCAACATAAAAGTTTCCTTTTATGGCAAGTGCACCAAAACATCATCAAATCGATTCTAACTTAACCAAACTCGAATCCAATCATTTCTAGACTATAATATCAGTAAATCTATGACAATACTCATCAAATCACCAACAATTTCAAGCACGGTAACCGAATGGAGTTGCATGTGGGTTATAACCCATTGCATGTATGATCTAATGCTAGACAATCATTTAAAACTACCTTAGATGTGTAGATTCGAGTTGTAGCAGGAGTAATACACTCTGGAAATGGTTGGAGATGATTCCTCAACTTGTTGATAGCCTTCAAGGACTCCTTTGATGCTCCAATGCCTCCAAATCACTCCAAGGATACAAGGATGTGGCTTAGGGAGTGTTTATCAAAGGTTCAAGGGCTGATTTAGGAGGGTTCAGTCGCTGGAATACGAGAGAAATCGGTGTAGATGGTGAAGGAATCCGACTGAAATGATATGGGGTTGATTATAAAGAAAATATGATCTGCATGGCCTTCGCGTACCGCGGAGGCCGATCAAAATTGTTTGCCGCGTACCGCGATAGGATTCGGGAGTCTCGACTCCCGCTTTTCTTCGCGTACCGCGAAGCCTCTCGCCGAGGGACCATCGCGTACCGCGATGAGTCCATTTCCATGTTTTTTCAATTTCGTTGATACGGTTTCGCTCGTACTCGATTCCTAATGTTTATCTTAAACATCTAATACATGTTTAGCACATAGTCATGTGGTAACATACAAGTTTGATCACCAACGTTCGTGAGACTCGTGTGTGTGTTTCGATAATTTCCTCGAATTATCTTCGATAGTTTGTGTTCGTATCTAACGAAGTGTTTGCACGCTTGATTAATCCAATCAACGTGTGATGCACAATTTAATAATTCCCCGAATTATTGTTTTGTGTAAGTGTTGTGGTTGCCACACTTGGTTTCTAAAACCAATGTGCAATGTACGATTCGATAGTTCCTCGAACTATCGTTTCGCAGTTGTGTGTGTTCAACTCATCTAATTAAACATAATTAAATGAAATACAACAAGTATGAATGTGAAGTGTAAAGAATATAAGAGTTGCAATTTACCTGAAATTGCCGGGTGTCACATCATCCCCTTGTTGAAAGAAATTTCGTCCCGAAATTTGGTTGTTGTTGGTAGTATTTGAGAAGCAACAGTGTTTGAAAGGTAAAAATTTTCCGGTTGTCACATCATCCCCTTGTTGAAAGGAATTTCGTCCCGAAATTTATTCGTTGTTGTCGACGTTCGACGTTGTCTGCTTGAAGAGATGGGGATATTTGCGCATCATCTGATCTTCACGTTCCCACGTGAATTCAGGTCCGCGTTTCGAGTTCCATCGGACTTTGACAATAGGAATCTTACTCTGCTTGAGTTGTTTGACCTCACGGTCCATGATCTCTACCGGTTCTTCCACGAACCGTAGTTGTTCATCCACCTGGATCTCATCCAGCGGAACAATAAGTGTTTCATCCGATAAACACTTCTTTAGGTTTGAGACATGAAATACGTTGTGAACTCCATCGAGTTCGGTTGGTAGGTTGAGTTGGTATGCCACTGGACCAATCCTCTTCAGGATCTCGAAAGGTCCAATATACCGTGGGTTCAGTTTGCCTCGTTTACCGAAACGAATGACGCCTTTCCATGGCGAAACTTTCAGAAGGACTTTGTCTCCTACCTGAAATTCCAAAGGCTTTCGGCGTTTGTCAGCATAGCTCTTTTGACGATCTCGAGCTGCTGCCATGCGGTTTCTGATTTGCACGATTTTCTCTGTTGTTTCATGCACGAGTTCCGGGCCAGTGAGCTGACTGTCGCCCACTTCCGCCCAACAGATGGGTGATCGGCATTTCCTGCCATAGAGTGCCTCAAAAGGCGCTGCCTTGATGCTGGTGTGGTAACTGTTGTTATAAGAAAACTCCACCAACGGTAGGTGAGTCTCCCAGCTGTTACCGAAGTCCACTACGCACGCCCGTAGCATATTTTCAAGAGTTTGTATTGTGCGTTCACTTTGGCCATCAGTTTGTGGGTGGTATACTGTACTCATATCCAACCGCGTGCCAAGTGACTTTTGCAGTGATTTCCAGAAGTTAGAAGTGAATCTGGCGTCTCGATCTGAAATGATGGAGATCGGCACTCCATGTCGCGAGACCACTTCCTTGACATAGATTCTGGCTAGTTTTTCCATCTTGTCATTTTCCTTGATTGCGAGGAAATGTGCTGACTTAGTCAGTCGATCAACAATTACCCAGATAGTGTCACATCCACTTGAGGTACGGGGTAATTTGGTGATGAAATCCATGGAGATTTGTTCCCATTTCCACATGGGGATCTCAGGTTGTGTGAGTAATCCAGATGGTTTCTGGTACTCGATCTTGACTTTGGCACAAGTCAAGCATTTGCCTACGTAAGTAGCGATGTCGGCTTTCATGTGCGGCCACCAGTAAAGTATCTTCAGATCGTGATACATCTTATCAGATCCAGGGTGAACGGAATATCGGGATTTGTGAGCCTCGTCCATCACAAGGTCTCGTAGGTTTCCGTGGCGTGGAACCCAAACGCGTTCCATGAAATATTGTAAACCATCGTCCTTTGCTTTAAGGTGTTGCTCCATTCCCCTTAGTGATTCAGCCGCTAGATTCTCTGCCTTAAGTGCCTCCACTTGGGCAACGCGTATCTGCTCAGGAAGGTTGGGAAGGATGGTAAGCTGTAAAGCTCGTACCCTATTGGGTTTCGATGTGTTTTTCCGGCTTAGGGCATCGGCCACTACATTGGCCTTCCCTGGGTGATACTTGATAGCACACTCATAGTCATTTAGGAGTTCGAGCCAGCGACGTTGTCGCATGTTCAGTTCCTTCTGCTCGAATATGTGTTGGAGACTCTTGTGATCAGTGTATATCGTACACTTTGTACCGTACAGGTAGTGTCTCCAGATCTTGAGTGCGAATACCACGGCTCCAAGTTCTAAGTCGTGGGTGGTGTAGTTCTTCTCATGGACTTTTAGTTGTCTCGAAGCATATGCGATCACCTTGTCGCGCTGCATCAGCACGCAGCCGAGTCCTTGTATTGAGGCATCGCAATATACTACGAAGTCATCCGTTCCATCAGGAAGTGATAAGATAGGTGCACTACAGAGCTTCTGCTTGAGAAGTTGGAATGCAGCTTCTTGTTTGTCAGTCCAGAGATACTTCTTGTCCTTATGAGTTAAGGCTGTAAGGGGTTGGGCTATTTTCGAAAATCCTTCGATAAATCGTCGATAATAGCCGGCCAATCCTAGGAATTGTCGCACCTCAGTTGGGGTCCTCGGTGCTTCCCAGTTCTTGATTGCCTCTATCTTAGACTTATCCACATGAATCCCTTGTTCATTAACAACATGTCCCAAGAATTGGACTTCTCGAATCCAGAAGTCGCATTTTGAGAGTTTAGCGTACAACTTCTCTTTCCGTAGCAGTTCAAGAGCCAATTGAAGGTGCTCTTTGTGTTCCTCTTGGGTTTTGGAGTAGATGAGAATATCATCTATAAAGACAATGATAAATTTGTCGAGGTAGGGTTTGCATACTCTATTCATGAGATCCATGAATACTGCGGGTGCGTTTGTCAGCCCAAACGGCATAACCAAGAACTCATAATGGCCATACTGAGTGCGAAAAGCAGTCTTGGGTATATCTTCCTCCTGAATCCTCAACTGATGGTACCCAGATCGCAGATCGATCTTGGAGTAGTAACTCGATCCTTGCAGTTGATCGAATAGATCGTCGATACGAGGTAAAGGGTAACGGTTCTTGATTGTCACTTTGTTCAATTCCCGATAGTCAATGCACATTCGAAACGTGCCATCCTTTTTCTTTACGAATAAGACCGGAGCTCCCCAGGGTGAGAAGCTTGGTCTAATAAAACCCTTGTCCAACAGCTCTTGCAGTTGATTGGACAGTTCCTGCATCTCCGAAGGTGCAAGTCGATAAGGTGTTCGTGCGATAGGTGCTGCTCCAGGCGCAAGATCTATACGGAACTCCACTTGTCGAGGTGGTGGTAGTCCTGGTAGATCCTCAGGGAATACATCGGGATAGTCGCATACGACTGGGATATCTTCTATTCTCTTTTCCTCTTCAGCCTTGTCGGTGATAAGTGCCAGAATGGCTGTGTATCCCTTTCGTAAGCATTTGTGAGCTTTCATGCACGAGATGATGTTCAGAGGAGTGTCACTCCTTTCCCCCTTTATGTCTAGAGTCTCTCCGTCAGGGAGTGGTATGCGCACAACCTTGTCGTGGCAAATGATTTCGGCTTGGTTTTCAGATAACCAATCCATGCCCACTACGACATCAAAACTGCCTAGTGTAACGGGCATAAGGTTAATCTTAAATTTATGGCCTGCTAGCTCTAAAGTGCATTCCCTCAGAATGTGCTTAGTCACAATTAATTTACCATCAGCTAGCTCTACTGTGTATTCAACTTCTAAGGGTGTTGGGGTTATGGCAAGTACCTCACTAAAGTCTTTAGATATAAAGCTTTTCTCGGCTCCAGTATCAAACAACACAGAAGCATAATTATTATTTAAGAGATACGTACCGGTTGCAAGGTTGGGATCCCTTCTGGCCTCCTTTGCCCCGATCACGAAGGCTCGTCCCTTCGGACCGTTGTTGTTCCCGTTATTGTCATTGTTCTTCAGGTGCGGGCAGTCCCTCTTGAAATGCCCTGGCTTTCCACATTCGAAGCAGCCTTTCGGCGCCTCGAGTTGTTGTTGCTGCGGCTGTGGGGTCTTTGTACGCAGCTCACCCCTGCAGTCTTTGGCGAGATGTCCCCCCTTGCCACAACGTTGGCATCGGATAGAACCGCATTGTCCCAAAACGTGGTGTAAATTGCATTTGTTGCACTTAGGATGTTTGCCTGCGTAGGATCCTGAGCCTTGGTTGGTTGGGATGGGTGGTGCGTAAGCTTGAGGTGACCCAAACTTACGTTGCTGCGGTGGTGGTTGGAGAGTGGAAGTCTTGCTCATGGTGTCATCCCATTTTCGCTTGCCCTTGTCATTGGTTGTGGTTATAGTACCACGGGGTGGCAAGAGTCCTTGTGCGACAGCTGAATCAGTGAGTTTGTGGGTTAGTCGCACGGCTTGTTGCATGGTGATGGGGTCAGCAGAGAGCACCATGCCCTGAATTTGAGGTGGCAGTCCATCAATGTACTTTTCTATATGTTTGAAGGGTGGGGTTGCCATTTCCGGGCACAAGTTTGCCAGCTCATACGATCGAGCTGTGTAAGCCTCGACCTCGGAACCAATCATCTTATGGTTCCAGAATTCTGTTTCCAGTTTCTGCACTTCGCCGCGAGGACAGTATTCGCGGTTCAACATCCTCTTAAAGTCATCCCATGGTATAGCGTTGGCTGCATCGAGCCCTTGATTCTGGACATTGGCATTCCACCAAGTGAGGGCAGCTCCCTCGAATGTCCCTGCAGCGAATTTGACCCTGTCTTCGTTCCTGCAGTTGCTCATGGCGAAAGCTGATTCCGCCTTCTCAATCCAGCGTAATAGCCCAACGGCTCCCTCAGTGCCGCTGAATGAGTGAGGTTTGCAGTCCAGAAACATCTTGAACGTGCAGAGAGGTGGGTTAGGATTTGCTCCTTGGTTCAGTGGGTTTTGGTTACGGGCAGCTTCCCGTGCAGCAAGTACCTCCTCAACTTGCTCGTTGATGAGCGCGTTCAGTTCAGCTTGAGTCAAGTTGATGTTTCCACGTCCACCTGCATTCCTGCGTCCTCCACGTCTTCCAGCCATGATCTTCATAGCGAGAATACGTGTTAGTGTTTGACTAATGACTAATGTAGTGTGTGCGATAGGTACTGTAAAGAACGTGTAGAGCTATCCGCTCTTCCCCGCCATGGGTAGTCACGTGCAGTGACGAACGTAATGCATAAAAGATGTAACGTGTGTGCAAGTACTACAATACTAAGCACTATGTGTTGTGTGGAGACTAGTGGTTATAGACTAAGTTCACTAAATGCAAACCTAATTCGCAATAACCTGTCTCTGATACCAATCTGTCGCACCCCGAGAAATCCCGTCCCTTCCGGGGCGCGAACGGCGGCAGATTGTCAGGATCGCAGTCTCCGGTCACACAACATGCGAGACCTATATGTCTGATTTCGTACGTACATCCAATAATTTGGATAAAACAGTTTAGCAATATCAGAGTTGCGGAAGTGAAGTATAAATTAACAAAACAGTTTAATCATTCATAGTTGCGGAAGCGTTAAATCAAAAGGGTTTTCAAAACATCACAAGTTAAATGTTGCGGAAGCGATTAAAGTAGTTTACAATACGTAACAACCAAATGATAATAAATGTTTGATAAACTAAGACACTTAAACAGATGCATGCGACTCCGGCCTAGCATCCTATTCCTGGTGTGCGTGCCTTAGTTACCTGAGAAAACATGCGAGTAAAAAGGTCAACACAAAGGTTGGTGAGAGCACAGGTTTATCAAAAGCATTAAACATCCAATGTTTAAAGTAAGAGTTGTTATCAATGTATCATTACAATGCAGTATCGATTGATAGCTAGTCAATACAGTTATATTATATTGTGGATGGTACCGAAGCTGACAGTGGGTGCCTCCCGCCATGTCCATCACAAGACTATGGCAAAGTGTTGGTCAATTTTGCACTGTTCCGACCTCCAGTCGGGTGTAGTGGGGCTTGTCAGGCCCAAATAGTACTATTCAAGATTACCATGCTAGGCGTTATGCTATTAACGGTCCGAGGAGTATCGCGAGGACTTTTAGTTGTGATAGGGGCCCACACATATACATATAATGATAAAGCATGTCCATACATAAATGAAATGAGTTGTTTTCCAAAAACAGTTTATCATGCAATGTTTTCTCCCCCAAAGGTAGAACAAGTAAAAAGGGGCCGTGAACTCACCTGATAGAGCAGTTCCGGTTTACAGGATGTTCGCGTCTGCGAAAGCTAGCTGTCCTGCTAGTAAGCACCTATGATCGTATAGGTGTAAGTATGTGTTTTGTGGTGCGTTGTAATCCATACAACTCCAAGTGTTGGTGTGCTCAACCGAGTGGGTGTGTGTTAACTAGTGAGACTCGACGAATCGTTGGTGACACGATTGTTGTGTTTATGTGCCTTGACGCACATAAGACACTAATATGCATTCCTATGACTCTAGTCACATAAGTTACCATTTTTAGCAAGTTTCCCATTTAGGAAAGTGTGGTTATGAAATTCCATTTTATAAAACTAATGACTTCCAATATGTTTATAAAACACGTTTAAACTCTTAAAACACGTCGTTTGTGCATAAATCACTATTTATGCCGTTTTGCCCAAATAAAGTTTCCTTATTTGGAAAGTATCCGTTTAAAACTCGTTTTCGCAAATCAAGGTTTCCGATATGCTTAGAAATCATTTCTAAACATATTTCAATATCCCAAGTTTATCAAAACACTTTAAAACATCAAAAGCCCTCTTTTGATTTCTAAAAGTTTCCATTTTTAGTAAGTTTCTATAAAATCAAGTTTTTGACAAAATCAAATATCCCAACGTGTTTCTAAACACTTCAATACACATTTAACGATATCTAGACATGTCTAACATGTCTAGATCATCACCAATCCAAGACTTGCAACATAAAAGTTTCCTTTTATGGCAAGTGCACCAAAACATCATCAAATCGATTCTAACTTAACCAAACTCGAATCCAATCATTTCTAGACTATAATATCAGTAAATCTATGACAATACTCATCAAATCACCAACAATTTCAAGCACGGTAACCGAATGGAGTTGCATGTGGGTTATAACCCATTGCATGTATGATCTAATGCTAGACAATCATTTAAAACTACCTTAGATGTGTAGATTCGAGTTGTAGCAGGAGTAATACACTCTGGAAATGGTTGGAGATGATTCCTCAACTTGTTGATAGCCTTCAAGGACTCCTTTGATGCTCCAATGCCTCCAAATCACTCCAAGGATACAAGGATGTGGCTTAGGGAGTGTTTATCAAAGGTTCAAGGGCTGATTTAGGAGGGTTCAGTCGCTGGAATACGAGAGAAATCGGTGTAGATGGTGAAGGAATCCGACTGAAATGATATGGGGTTGATTATAAAGAAAATATGATCTGCATGGCCTTCGCGTACCGCGGAGGCCGATCAAAATTGTTTGCCGCGTACCGCGATAGGATTCGGGAGTCTCGACTCCCGCTTTTCTTCGCGTACCGCGAAGCCTCTCGCCGAGGGACCATCGCGTACCGCGATGAGTCCATTTCCATGTTTTTTCAATTTCGTTGATACGGTTTCGCTCGTACTCGATTCCTAATGTTTATCTTAAACATCTAATACATGTTTAGCACATAGTCATGTGGTAACATACAAGTTTGATCACCAACGTTCGTGAGACTCGTGTGTGTGTTTCGATAATTTCCTCGAATTATCTTCGATAGTTTGTGTTCGTATCTAACGAAGTGTTTGCACGCTTGATTAATCCAATCAACGTGTGATGCACAATTTAATAATTCCCCGAATTATTGTTTTGTGTAAGTGTTGTGGTTGCCACACTTGGTTTCTAAAACCAATGTGCAATGTACGATTCGATAGTTCCTCGAACTATCGTTTCGCAGTTGTGTGTGTTCAACTCATCTAATTAAACATAATTAAATGAAATACAACAAGTATGAATGTGAAGTGTAAAGAATATAAGAGTTGCAATTTACCTGAAATTGCCGGGTGTCACAGGTATTGCCTCCAATTATGTTATAGTTACATAGGCTTTGGTTATGGGTTTTCATGGTGAATCATATTCATAAAGTTGTGTATGCCTGCATACTTATCATATCATATTATGTTATATCAAATCATATCATATCAATTTTATTACATCTATGAACTCACCAGCATCCTTGCTGATCTTTTACATTACAAAAACCAATTTCAGGTGAACAGTGAATAACAAAAGAAACGAGGGTGAGGATGCATAGCAAGATCACACGTTAGGAAACCTTTGTCTATGGATGAACGTAACACAAATGTTGAAGTTTTAACATATAATGTAACATAATTTATGTTTAGAATGCCATGTATGTATTTTGATACAACCACATCGAAAGTCACACCCATCTCGGAGACTTTACCACCAAGCTTCCGCGACACGTTATGTCAGTTACCGACTTCATATATCATACAGTGATTACATCAGGTGATAGGAGAGACGGGGGTGTGACATCTACTCACCTAAAGTTTGAGTAATCAAGTCTTAGCAATCCTATAGATCAAGTTCAAGGATCCTAAAACTATGACATCCTAATGGAAGTCCTAGTTTGAATGAATCTATGTTTAAATGGATACTTAGAATAATTAATATTATAATATTGATTTAATAATATAGAATATTAATTATTCTTTTTATTCATCAACATTATTGCATGAATAGTCTCTACTAATTGTTTAAGAATATTTAATAATATTCTTATAATAAATAAAATAGAATATGTGATATTCATTTGATTTATTTTGTACATTGAATATCTATGAATTACTATTTGTATAAATTTCCCATCCATTTTTCTTATCTATTAAATGTTTATTTAAAACATTTATTTGTATGAAAATCATGAGTGATTGATTAAATACTTAGAATTTAAATAGAACCCCAAACCGAATTGAACCCTAATACTAATCAGCTCCAATTCGTTTGATTCGAGGATTGTAAGCCATTTCAATGTTAGGGATTTTAATACTCATTCAATTTCGAGTAGATTGACATAGTGACTCACCTGGTACGAGTTTGAATTGATGGTGTTCGAGAGAGCCGAAGGGTTTGGCCGTTCCTAAGCTTGAATCGCTCTTTCAATGGTGTTATGTGCTTCGGTTTCTTGCTCAGACACGTTCGAGATGATTAAAGGACAAAAATGAGATGGTTTGATTCGGTTTTTATACACGTTCAAGTTGAATACTATTTTAGGCTCGACCGTGTATCTTTGGAATGGATTTTAACGCGTAATTCTCATTTAATCGGTTTAATTGTTGATTGGAATCGGATTGCGCATTCGAATTGTTTCCAAATCTTGAAATGGTGAGATGGATTGAGCTGTAACCAAGCAAAATTGAGAGTGAGTTTAACCCATGTTTATTGCGTTAACCGAATAACTACATCTTATTACTTTGGGGAACACATTAAAGTAAATCTAAAGGTGTATTTTTTTCATTTTTAATTAATGTAGGGCCCACTTACATTAATAAAAAAAGAAGAAAAAACATAAACCTTTAGATTTACTTTAATGTGGGCCCTAAAGTAATAAGATGTAGTGTCACACCCCGAGCCGGCGAGGTTGGATCGGATTCCCCGTCGGGTGGAAGGTTCTCGGGGCGCGATATCATGAGTGATAATTGGAATGATCAGATTGTTTACATTGCACATGATATATAAATGAGAAACTGCTAAGTAAAAATAGAATTACAAAGTTAAATTACATCAGTTAAGTTCACAATTTAACAATGTAAATCTACTATAACATCCTAGTTCTTCTATCTTGTATCTGCATAAGATACACAAAAATTAATCTGTAAAATGATGCTTCAAAATGTGCAGGTCCAAAAATCTAGGTCCTCTACTGTTATCCTAGTCCAAAAGGAATAACTCCTTAGTTGACCTGTTCGTCACTTGAGAAGTAATGCAAAAATAAAGTCAACACATGGTTGGTGAGTTCATGAAATTTTATAAAAATGGATTTGAATAACCCTTGAATGACAACCTTAACCTCACCATTAACCACCTATACCATCCAGTTCAGTATACTTATATATAAGGCATATGTAGGGTCAAACTTACCGCCCGCCCAGCCACCGTCCCACCACATACCAAACCACATGATATATTGTTCCTGGTGATAATTAAGCGTTTCATCCCATACCTTTGATTTCATAGCATTTGATTCATAGCATTTGATTACCCTGAAAATGTTTACCTTGATTCCCCGAAGTGACAACCTTAACCTCATCAACAACCACCTATGCTATCCAATCAAGTATGCTTATATATAGGGCATATGTAGGGGACAAGCCCCAGCCACCGTCCCACCACATACCGGACTGCTTAGCATATTGTTGTTAATGATAATTAAGCGTTTTACCCCTACCATTAACCCATTAGTTCTTCAGTTCTTTGTCCCTGTAAATACACTTTGAAATCTCTATTGATTCCTTAAGTTCATCACGTAATCATGATCAACCATAAAATTTGTAGAAACAATTCAATAAATGCTTAGCTAAATAAATAAATAAACATGTAATAAAATCTAAGACCTAACGATTGGGCCTTGGTCAACTCGAGTAGACTAGTCTAGCAATCAGGGTTCTTAGTAGTAAAGGAGATTTGTAAACCTCATCAAACATGTGACCTATAATCAATCAGTCTAGCTATGACATCTTTTGATATACAGGCTTTTATAGTTCTTTAGACCGTCCATAGTTCGTATAGTTCTTTAGTTCTTTGACACATGTTATCTTTGAGCATTTCCCAGAAGTTCGTCAAAATAGTTAGGGAATACTGTAAATATCATCAAACATGCGTCTCATATTCGATTAGTCTAGCTAGGACATATTTCAAACCTGAGATTGGCACATGCTATCTTTGATATTTCCCAGTCAAACCCTTGGAAAATAGTTCTTTGTACATAGTTCTTTGAAATAGATCGTTAGTTCTTTGACAACACAACACCAAAAATAATACTTTGATTAGACCGTTAGTTCTTTGAAATTAGAGCTTTAAAATAGTTCTTTGTTTAAGATCTTAGTCCTTTGAAAATAGATATTTGAAAATAGTTCTTTGACTTGAAATAGTTATTTACTCATAATGAATAAATAATTTATTTTGCATTCCTGTATATTGTATACCTAAACAGAATCTAGGATAACAATTATACAAACAAACATATGTTAGTAAAAGCATTTAAGTAAATAAAATCTTGCAAAAATAATTTACGCATGCTTCTCAGCCCCGCGTTTGAAAATAAAAACGTTTAGAAAAGGGGCAATGAACTCACCTGTGTTGCTATGCAAATGATTTACCACAAAATGCGCGTTCGTTGTTTGTAGACTAAGTATCTTCAGTTCCTGAGTTGTTTTTAAAAGAATTCAAATACGATAAGTATACGTATTAGTCGTCGTAACTAGGGTTTGGTCTCATTGTGCAACTAAGTGTCCTATGTTGCTAATGTGATTCTAAGATTTCATCTGACTAGTCTAACTTAAATACCCATTTGTACCCCGTATCCCAACAGTTAATCATAACCAGTTCTTTAATTAACACGTATCCAATTTAATTCATTTTAAGCTAAATATTCATTCAAAATCATTTAATTAATTAATTAAACTCATAAATCATTTTCTTTTATTAAAACATCATTAACTTTAATTAAAATGTCCTTTAACATATGATGGGCTTAGGTTAAGCCCATTGGGCCCACCTTAGCCCATTGCTAGCTTTTGATCACCAATGTACTCCTTATCAACATATTGGGTCAACTAAATAATTGTCAACTCCTCATGTTGAATTGTTAGAGTGTTTTAAGAAAACCCATTCCCATTAAAAGTCCAACTCATATTTCTTTAGCCCCTTCTCAATTCATACCTCATATTTTTCACCCATGTTAGCTCTTAAAAATTAAACATTGATTTTATGTAAGGAACCCTAATTGACATTCCATGCACACACACCAAATTATTCTATTCATGCATGTGTACCTGAGCTCCCATGCACTCCATACCCTAGCATCACTATTTTCATAAAAGACTTGGTTCGATGCACATTGGACCAGCGAACCTATGCATAACATGAATAGGTTCGACCCAGTTTAGGTTCAGTGGCCCAAGGTTCGTCCATGGGTTCACTACATCTCTGGTTTTTATGATTCAAGGTTCGGATAGATCAACAAAGTCTTAGGTTCGCTGCCACCTTCATGTCCAAAGGGTTTGATTATTGGCCTAAGTGTGATGATAGGAGAGTAGGTTCGCGGCCCATGGAAGTTTTAAACATGAGGTTCGGCTGAATCCAAGGAGACCTCCTAGGTTCCCTGCCCCTCTACATATCCAGTGGCTTCCAGGTTCGTACATCTAAGGTTCGTGGCTCTATGATTCAGCCACAAAAGGGAGGTTCGACAGGTTGGGTTCGTGATGCTCAGGTTCGCCCAAGGTTCCAGGGTCTCATGGGTTCGGCTAAGGGAAACCCTAGGTTCGGTCTCTTTAGAAGGTTCGGCTGATATGGTTCGGTGCTTGCAAGGTTCGTGGTCACTAGCTTTGGTTGTCACAGGTTCGTCCCCCCCAAGGTTCGGCTAGGGTTCCAGGTTCGTGGCATAGAAGACTTGGCCATCAAGTGGAAGGTTTGGCTGGCCATGGGGTTCGTCCAGCCTCAGATAGGTTCGGCCATTCACGAACCCATCAACTGTTGCTGTTTATAATCATCTTCGTCACTCCTACCTGTTACAAATCCATCCCTAGAGATTTCTAGCTGTTTACCATAGCTTATTTCAAGATTTCTAAGTGTTTATAACCGGGTAGAATGACATGAACTACAAGGGTCGTGACACACACTAAAACCGAAATAAAACTAAGATTTACCTCAAAATCAGTGGATGAAAGCTTAAACCTCTTGTACTTTCGTGATCTTCGTGATGAGATGATCGTTTTGACACCAAGAATGCTTGAAATGGTTGAGAATTGGGTGATTTCTTGTAGAGAGAAGGTGGTGGAAGAGGTTTGAGAGAGAGAGTATGTAGAGAGAGAGAGAGAGACGATTTTGTGTGTGGAAAATGGGTTGGTGGTGGTGGTTGTGAAACTAAATGAACTCATTAAATGACCTTGAAACTACCCGGTAGTTCGGTCTCGTTCGGTTTCGCATAGCACATCATTTCTTTGAAATTTTCGTAACGAAACGGTTCGGTCCTAAAATAAGATTTACAAAATTATTTTAGGTGGTTATTCCTAGTAAATTCACTAATATCTTTCGTTTATTTTAAATTTACAAAAATATTAGATTTACTGTTTAAAATCGAATCGTACAGTCGTCGCGCGTATTCGTTCGAATCGTCACCCGTACAAACACGACGATAACTATACTTTTCAATATTGTTTTCTAATTATCGGATATCATTTAGAACGTTAAACTTTCAGATTTATTCGTACAGATCATCACCTATACGAATAATCCGTCGATTTAGCATTCATGTAATGACATCCGTGTTGTTTTGTTCTCTAAGGCCTCACATACGTTTATACATAATAATTCCTAACAAATAATCACATGATGGTTCTGCGTTGTCAGATAATTATCTGACTGATGAACCATGTTTTCTGAGTTTTGTTTCTCTGAAATGATTCTGAATTCGCTGTTTGATAACATTAAATGATGATGACATATGATATTGAACATGATATACAATGAAAAGCATATAGTTCGTACCTGATTACTGTTCATGTTACTGTTTGAGATCACTGTTCCGGTACGGTTCCGGCACTGATGTTACATGTAGTTATTCGGTTATCGCAATAAGGAAGGGTTAACATTCGAACCATCCCCTATGTATGTATATATATATAGGATTGTGAACAAATAATAACACACTTTTAAAGAAATAACCCAAATAACTTTGCCAAGATGAAGCCAAATCTTGGATTTTTTTAACATCATTGTAACACATTTAGAACACTATGTTCTTTTATGAGTTTGCGAAATTCATCACCGTTTGAGAGTTTACATTGTTTTAATTTTTGGGCATAAAACAATTACAATGTTGTAAATCAAAAACTTACAATGATGATATCTCTTAAACGGTGACGAATTTACACAAACTCATAAAAGAACATAGTGTTCTAAATGTGTTACAATGATGTTCAAAAAATCCAAGATTTGGCTTCATCTTGACGTGTTATTTCTGGTTATTGCTTTAAGAGTGGGTTATTATTTGAACACTTCCCTATATATATAGGGTAGCTCCATTCGTATGAATGGACCCGTTGATACGCACATTCGTACGAATGAACCAATCCGAATACCCATTCGTACGAATGGGCCCAAACACATTAAATCCATTCGCATATGACCCTGCGAATGGCTTAGTTCCCAGTGTAACAACATACAAATACATACAAGTGAATACAATTCAACAAATACTAATCCTATACTATGCGACCAGCAGCGAACACCCAAATATGCATCAACATTAATAATAAAATGTTTTAACACATTTAAATTGTTTCTTGCATTAAATAAATGTTTTATCACATTTATTTGTTTTATAATATTTTATTTACATACGAGTATTTGTGTAGGCAATACACGCACGCACATATGAATGAATATGTTTAAGGGAAAACCAGAACTTTCTTTTATTATAATCCGAACACGATTGCATTACTAAGAATTTAAACGAAAACCCTAGGGATTACATTTATTATTATTTTATTCATCTTATATGCAAACCTAACTTATATGTGCTTATATTCTAACTTTAGATAGTCTAATTGTAATTAATAATTTATTTTCAAATATTTATTTAAACTGTATGCTATACTCACCAACTATTTCATATAGTGAAACCAAAAACCTATTTTTCATTGTATTCCTTTAAATGTTTTAATGTTATACTGAAATAAATGAAACTTGCTTTTTTAATAATGAACGCTTTAATTACTCAAACGTATTAATAGCACCATGAGCTAATGAACAGTCTGAATCGCGCCCCGACGTATTTCGCTGATGGTCAGGGTATGACAGATTGTTATTAGAGTCATGGTTATAGGGATCTAGATTATTTGAAATGGTGGCTTAGAATATAACTAAGCTTACCCAAATATGAGTTATCTCATAGTATAATTGTTTATTTATTACTTGCTTATGTGGTATGTGTTATACTTATTCATTATATGAAAGCCTTAGTTTGTCAAATACCATAGAGAAAAGCCATAGTTATTAAAATGCATTTCCTTACACATAGCTAAGAATGCCTTAGTTTAAGATAACTTTATATCATGAGGATTTCTATACACATTTTATCATACATATATGCATATACATATATATACAAATATATATATATATATACACACATAGGGCATAGATAATTTGAAAACCACTTCTTGGTATGGAAACCATGAAAACCATAGTAAAGCATATAAAAAACATTTTTCCTTTTGATTTTTTTTATAGTTTGTAACACTATTTGGCACATTATTAAAAAAAAATTTAAAAAATATCCGAGTATTTTTTTTAAAAAATATTTTTTAAAATCATCTAAAACATATGTAACAACACGTAAAAAAATTTCGTAAGATCTAACGCAACGTTACGTATGTTTTGCATAAGTTTACAAAATATTTAAAAAAAAAACTACTCAATGACTTTTTAATTTTTTTTCTTATAAAAATATGCGAAATAATGTTACAAACCTATAAAGAAAATTAAAAAAAAATGTTTTTTAAATTCTTTTTACTATGGTTTTCACACTCAGAGGGGGTTTTCATTTTATTAATTTCATATTCTATATATATATATATACACATACATACACACACACACATATATATATCCTTAATTTACTCTAATAAATGAGTATTTTTAAGATGCACGTGTAAGGTCCTAATGAAATCTGAAATTTTTTTCCTTCCTATCTCTCCTATAAATACTAATATACTAATTAAATTATATAATTAAATATTAAAAAATATTAATCTTCTTATTTTAATAATTTACTAATTTATTAAAATTTAATAAAATGTAAGGAAGAAGTGAGACTAAAATTGAACCGAAGCAAGAAGTGATACTAACAACCTTCATTGGAAGGACCATAAGAAACAACAAGAGCTGAAACCCAACGGGGAGGGCTTACATGTTGTGAAGACAACTCAAAACATCCTTCCAAGTAAAGTAGGCGAAGTCCTTAACGACGGAAACATTCCCCGAAACATGAAATTCCAGAGGAAATTCTCCCAATGTATGCAGTATCAATAACTGCAAAAGACGATGAAGAAGTAGTTCTAAGGATGAATGTGAAGAGACGGTCATTAACTGTCTTAGTTCAATACATTAAGATCATGGACGGTGAAAGAACAAACAAAAATGTCAAGAAATGATAATCTTCACCTCCCAAATGAGTGTCGATCTTGACAACTCAACATCGGAGAGCACGAAACCCCCCTAACTGAAACTGACAGTAGGAGGTCAACATAAATTCCGCATGGTGAGATGGAATCATCCTCTACATGCGGCGTCCAACTCAACCGCTGGTGAAGGAACACCGCGAGCGAATCCAAGGAGAAATTACTCCATAAGTCCGAAGGGATTGGAAGAGAAACAGTTCAGATAGTTCAAAGAGAACTATACTGCCAGATTGTGCAATGTCACAACTGACTTATCTGCACCTGATCGCCGGGTAGGAAAGAAGAGAAGTCGATCTCCAAGTTGTAGAATCCCCAAAACCTAGCCAAGAACAATCCATACTTTGCAATAATCAAGCAAATTGCAAAACTAAGCCCTGGGACAGTGACGACTAGAAGGTGAGGGGACATCCATACAACTCCAACAACAACCCATGAGACTAGGAATTTGGAGAGCAAAGAATCACGCGTATCCTCCTCAGAAACAATGCAAGGGACCATAGATTCAAAGGATACAAGTCAATACCCTCTAATGCCAACATGAGTGAAGTGAGGAAGTAGATGTTCTTGGAAACGCAAAGTAGAAACACAGCCTCAATGAAAAGTCTAAACAGATTAGGCTAACTCACTAAGCAAACCCCAAAATCTATACGAACCAAGTTCGTAAACCTATCCCAATTGAGAAGCATCACGAGCAACCGATCGAAGTTATACATCTGCATCTACCCAAACCGCTACCATGAACTCGATCAATAAACGACACAGGGGCATAGATGATATCGTAACATCATTTGTGCACCTACCACTTATGTAAAACCGAGTTGACCACATTACGTCATCGAGAAAAGTGGGTTATTGCGTATATATTCGACACATCTCGAACCAAACAAACAACCGACAACTATCGTCGGTAACTTATAGAACTCGAACGAAGTACATACAAATGGATACCAGACTATGATAACATTTTTCCAATGTACGTCTTAGCACAACATGGAAAACATGGAAACTCGAATTCAAGACCGGTCGTCTCCTAGAACATTCGAAAGGAAGATGAGGGCCCGATAACACATTTCAAATTTCGGGACGAAATTATTTCAACAGGGGGAGACTGTGACGACCGGCATCCGAGCGATCATCAGTCGAAAAACCAAGGGTGTACCACGAACCACCCGTTCACAGCAAGAACAACCCAAAATGGCTAAGTGTTGAAAGTTCTATCTTACACCATTCGTATTGATAGAACGGAACCTTAGACCGAGTTTTAAATCTAATCAAGATAAAACAAAATTTAAAACACATTTTCCAAAATCACATCAAAACACGAGCACACAACCGTTCAACACCTAACTAACTAAATTCTAACACAGGATTCAAACCGAGAGAACATACCGAGTGAGCGCATCGACGACCCTTAACCTCATGTGAGTTAACAGACCCCTTGTTTGTCAATTTTCTGGCTTCCAAACCATTTGAGGCTGAGAACATGAAACCTCTTATTCGAATGATCAACGAATAAGAGTTATTTTCAAATGATTTCAATAAATGGATCAACTCTCAAACTCTTATTCAAATGTTATACGGATAAGTTTCTTTTCAATCATTTTTACAGAGCGTTCATCGCTCCATTCAACTTTTCATCAAACAACAACAAACCAGTTTCGAGGCTTCAAAACACAAATCATCGAGGAGATGTCTGTTGACCACAACAGTTCGAGGCTTTGTGCCCAACCAAGAGGCGAGCGAACATGAATCGTGAAATTGTGTAGTGCACAATCGAGAACTATCATTTTCGTGGGAATCCCCCATCAAATAAACAACATTTTTGCATTGTATCTGTCTAGGGTAATTCACTAGGACATGTGTCCAGACAACATCACATCGAGAATTCGCTGAGGAATTATTAACAAGTCTCATCAGAGTCATTTACCATTAGTTGACGCGGGTCTACCGACGGTAACGTAGATAGTACCATAGGTCTAACAAACATCCAGCGCCGAGGCTGGTACGTTACACGCATACACACGTGAAACAACAAGTCGGATCAGCAGTTCCAGGGGAACTAATCACACAACCATATCAGTTAGGGTTGGTAAATGATCACAAGGGTGATATTACGGACACACCACACAACAAAAACATGAGTTTTCAAAGCAAATAAATGTTCATGACCTGGTCTTGAATGAGTTTCAAACGAGTACAAAGTAAACATTGTTTTATTACAAGAAAGGAGCGTAAATTGTGTGATTTTCAAACAAATAAAACTTTATCTTTACAATCATCTGTCATGTCATGTAGAGTGGAGATACACAAGTGACAAGGTCTGATTTGCGTTAAGGACATCCTCGTGGATCACCGAAGGGTTGGTAGGCTGGCGGCCGAGCTTTGGCTCTACGTATTCCCTATACATAAACTACCTTCGATGATTTGGGATGGTGTCAGTATTGATGTTCAGGCTAACGCACTTGTGTAGTTCATTCGTGTTTTCAACACCATTCACACACCGCTTTCAAAATCGATGTTAATGGAAAGATTTTCACTAAACCTTTTACAAAACCTAATTTTTCAAAACTAACGTGAACTCACCAACCTAGTGTTGACATATTTTATATGTTCTCAAGTGAAGAACATGTGAAAGTAGGATGACTTTAGAGAGAGAAAGATAGGATCCCTTAGATGAACCTACAACTCCTGCATGGAATCTCTCTGGATAGACAGGATACAAGATTCAAGACTTGCACTTATGCAAGCTACCTCTGTGGGACATCTGGTTCACATTCCAGATGCCCAAGTCAAGTTGTAATAGAATTAAATTATAAAACAGTTGTAATTTAATTTTATTCATTTAATGAATTTTTGTATTTCTCATATTATCATGTGCAATGTAACAATCTGATCACTCCGATTTCAATCACGCCTAGGGATTATTCCACCCGACGGGTCCCCGATCTGGCCCGGGGTGTGACAGATTTGTATCAGAGCCATGGTTATAGAGAATTAGGTCATTTACTTAAACAGTTTGGCCTAGACTATAACCTAGGGACCTCATGTAGAGAAATTAGGGTAGGAACAATTGCATATATTACTTGTGTTTGATCACAGGTACTAATCGTTTTCACTTCGGGGGATAATCAGAATGCCTCTAAAGGAAAAACCACTCGTCAATCCTGTTAGGACATGTTGTAATAGTTTGCTTTCAAAAGTTTGTAAATTAAAATAGGTTTTGCTAAGGTTCTTCTGGCCCACAAACCTAGGCAGGTTTTGTATAGGTTCGGCGAACCTATTGCTTTGTTTTGTAAAGGTTCGTCTGGCAAACCTAGTGGTTCGGCTAGGTTCGTCTGATCTTGTATATATAGCAGATTTGTCTGTCTTTTGTGAGTGTGTGACAGATTTGAGAGGGAGAGAACCTGTGAGAGAATTGTGAACTATGTGTTTAAGTTTCATGTCATTGTAATTTGATTTTGTTTATCAATGAACATGATGTTTGAATTAATGATTGTATATCTTTGATTCATATAGATCTAATCTAGATTCCGCATAGATTTGACTGTTAATAGAATTCCATTGATCGATCCAGAGCAATCTACAAATCCAGAGACTGCAACTCTAGCCACACTCATCTAAGAACAACTCATCGCTGCCATTCCCGATACCGTGGGTCAAATCAACCGCGGCACCCTTCAACCAGAGAACACTCCCATGGTGCTGAGGACAGAGGAAGGAGCAAGCCAAAGGGAGTCGACTGACGAATCCAGTTACCCTCTCCCCAAGAGAAGAAGAGCCGACTTCACTGATCAAACGATTCTTAGCCACTGAGGTGAACCTCGCAGATCCTATGCTGGAACATTTCCCCTTTGCACCAGATGTCAGTATCACCACCCTGACAACAGAGAGTGCAAGTTGTGCTCAAATTGTGGGAAGCCCGGTCATTGGACTCAACACTACATCTCAACAGTGAGTCCAATTCGTAAGCGGTACTCCTAAGTGTGTCTGCTGCAAACACCATCATGTCGCAAGCGAACAGTGTAAACAATGCACAACATGCATGATGATTGGTCACGACAGCCAGAGCTGCCGGACTCCAACTACCCAACGTCCGGGCAGTATTGCACCAACCTATCTTCCGCCAAGCAACGCCAAGCGCGGCGACACATGTGGTGAACCGGGTCACATAGCTAAGAAGTGCCCCAGGAGAGAGTGAATCACCACAGATGACTACAGTAAGGCGCTGACCATGCCCACAAGCACGAGACACCGTCAATGAGGCACCGACGTAAGTACATTCTCTTAGACCCTCCATAGATGTAGTGTTTATGATTTAAATGTATGCATTACCATGTGTCCACCCACACCTAGTCTTTTAACAACATGAGACTCCAAGGGGCCAACGAGCGAGACACATCCTAGGGTTTTGGTTAGGACTAGACGAACGAGTGTAATGATAACCTCAGTCACCACTAGTTAATGAGCGACACATGGAGAAAGAAGGCTGCAACTCACTCTAGCGAGCAGAGAGTCCGTAAAAGCGCTTCCCGGGACATCTTGAGTAATGTCGAGTCAATGCAACCCCAGAACTCGAGCCTGATCACCCGACAACTACAAGGAAACCAGTACTCCAGAGAGAGCAGGAGTTATTTCAGGAATCAAGAGAACTCATGCGAGCCTGATATCCCTTCAATTGAGTTTTCTAACCCTGAAATCTACAGGTCCTATTCGTGTGAGACATCGAAGTCCAAATCGAAAAATGCTAAACCTGACAACACAGACGGAGGAAATGACAAGAGGAATGTTCAACAATTGGACTGTCAAACTGGTTAAATGAGAGACTTTTGACCGCTTCGGTCTAGTTTTGAATAGTCATTTCCTACAAATTCAAAGATCGTTCGCCGACTAAATGGCTCCGCGCGGATGAGACCTGACCATAAATTTTGGGATTTGAAAGCGTAGTAAAGCAACAACCCCAAACAACCATGACCATTTCTCTACCACAATACACTATGATCCACAGAGTAGGCACAGATCGAAGAAAGTGGAGAGAAACAAATTCCAAATGGTCTAAAACTAGTGAGAAGAGATAGTAATTAACTCACTCCAAAACACAAAGACTTCCATCTTTTTGAGGAGGTAGTGCTAATTTTATAGCGTGTCAAGGATAAAGGCATAGACCTCTATACGCCTTAGTAGTGAAGTCATGGTGGAGGCAGCACTGCACACCTTTGGCAGATTGAGACAAGGAGTCCTTTGGAATCTTCTTGGGAGCCATCACTCCAAGAATGGCAGTGCAGTTAAAGTCTTCTTACATCTCCCAGACCAACACGACTACAATTGAACAGAAGCAAGAAGTGAGACTAACAACCTTCATTGGGAGGACCATAAGAAACAAAAAGAGCTGAAACGCAACGGGGAGGGCTTACATGTTGTGAAGACAAATCAAAACATCCTTCCAAGTAAAGTTGGCGAAGTCCTCACCGACAGAAACATTTCCCAAAACATGAAATTCCAGAAGAAATGCACCCAGTGTATGCAGTATCAATAACTGCAAAAGACGATGAAGAAGTCGATCCTAAGGATGAATGTGAAGAGACGGTCATTGACTGTCTCAGTTCAATATATTAAGATCGCGGACGGTGAAAGAACAAAAAAAAGATGTCAAGAAATGATAATCTTCACCTCCCAAATGAGTACGATCTCGACAACTCAACTTCGGAGAGCACGAAACCCCCTTAACTGAAACTCACAGTAGGAGGTCAACATAAATTCCACATGGTGAGATGGAATCATCCTCTACATGCGGCGTCCATCTCAACCGCTGGTGAAGGAACACCGCGAGCGAATCCAAGGAGAAATTATTCCACAAGTCCGAAGGGGTTGGAAGAGAAACAATTCAGGATAGTTTCGAGAGAACTATGCTGCCAGATTGTGCAATGTCACAAGTGACTTATCTGCACCCGATCGCCGGGTAGGAAACAAGAGAAGTCGATCTCCAAGGAATAGAATCCCCAAAACCTAGACGAGAACAATCCATAATTTGTAATACTCAAGCAAATTACAAAACTAAGCCCTGGTATAGTGATGGCTAGAAGGTGAGAGGACATCTATACAAATCCAACAACAACCCGTGATACTAGGAATTTGGAGAGCAAAGAATCACGCGTATCCACCTCAGAAACAATGCAAGGGACCATACGATTCAAAGGATACGATTCAATACCCCTAATGCCAACAGTGAGTAAAGTAAGGAAGTAGACGTTCTTGGAAACACAAAGTAGAAACACGGCCTCAATGAAAAGTCTAAACAAATTAGACTAACTTACTAAGCAAACCCCAAAATCTATACGAACCAAGTTCGTAAACCTATCCCAATTGAGAAGCATCACGAGCAACCGATCGAAGTTATACATCCACTTCTACCCAAACCGCAACCATTAACTCGATCAATAAATGACACAGGGACATAGATGATATGGTAACATCATTTGTGCACCTATCGCTTATGTAAAACCGAGTTGACCACGTTACGTCATCGAGAACTGTGGGATATCGTGTATATATTCGACACATCTCGAACCAAACAAACAACCGACAACTATCGTCGGTAACTTATAGAACTCGAACGAAGTACATACACATGGATACCAGACTATGACAACATTTTTCCAATGTAAGTCTCAGCACAACTTGGAAAACATGGAAACTCGAATGCAAGACCGGTCGTCTCCCAGAACATTCGAAAGGAAGATGAGGGCCCGATAAAACGTTTCAAATTTCGGGACAAAATTCCTTCAACAGGGGGAGACTATGACGACCGGCATCCGAGCGATCATGAGTCGGAAATCCAAGGGTGTACACAAACACAGTGTAAGCCATTGCGTTACGAGAGTGACGACAACAATAACAATCAATAATCAAAATACACGGATTTTCCTAAAACAGGTAGGGAAATCCATATAATCACATGAACATGAATTAGAAGAAAAGAAAAACAACCTGTGAGGGAAAACAATGAACAAAACCTTAATTAAAAACATTTGGAGTCTTGATCCAACGAGATATCGACATGGGTGACGATCCATGTGGATATGTTGTTAGATTTAAATACCCTAAATGATATCTTTACAGTATCAAACAATGTCAGCAGTTAAATGCAACGCGACGTTTGCATGAGTGACGATTCATACGAATGTCAGCGTGAGTCTATAACGTTGATATAAAATAATAATAATTTTAATAAAATCTCACCAGAACAATTTAATAAACAATCAAAATTTTAACACACACAACCATTCGTACGAATGGACCCTCATTCATACGAATCGGTTTAATTCGGTGAAGCTTTATAGCCACAGTTCGTTTGCACGAATGGGAGTCATTCGTACGAACGGCTGATTCGTGCGACAGCGCAGCTGTAAAAGCAGCACTTCCATTTTCCAAACCCATTTTTCACCCAACTCTCTCAAGCGAACCCCACTCTCGGCCACTTGATTTTTCGACCATTTCCACGCGAAATCGGACCATTTCACGGTCCAAATCGTGTGTATTTCAACCCCAACACCTCCATTTCAAAATTTCAACCCTTTTCATCCCATTTCGGTCAAATACAAGCTCCACAGTAAGTATTAGCACCGATCCTTTGCACCAAAACACTTTAAAACGTTTTACCATCAATTTCGACCATAAAAACACCAAAAACAACCACGGATTTTAAAAATGGCGTTCTTGGTGAATCAGCAGGCGAATGAGCTGTACGAAGGACTCATTCGTGTGAACGAGAAGCCTCGTTCGTTGAAGAAGAGTCACAAGAATGAGCTGCTAAACGAATGAGAAATCACACGAACGACATGGGTTCATTCGTATGGAACAACCATACAAATGAAGACCCATTCGCACGAATGGATAACAAGAACGAGAGTATGCATTCTCTTCATTCCATTCATGTGAAGGAAGGTCATTCGCACTAACCACCCGTTCGCACCAAGAACAACCCAAAACGGCTAAGTGTTGAAAGTTCTATCCAACACCATTTGTATTGATAGAACCGAATCTTAGACCGAATTTTAAATCTAATCAAGATAAAACAAAATTTAAAACACATTTTCCAAAATCACATCAAAACACGAGCACATTACCGTTCAACACCTAACTAACTAAATTCTAACACAGGATTCAAACCAAGAGAACATACCGAGTGAGCGCATCGACGACCCATAACCTCAGGTGAGTTAACAGACCCCTTGTTTGTCAATTTTCTGGCTTCCAAACCATTTGAGGCTGAGAACATGAAACCTCTTATTCGAATGATCAACGAATAAGAGTTATTTTCAAATGATTTCAATAAATGGATCAACTCTCAAACTCTTATTCGAATGTTATACGGATAAGTGTCTTTTCAATCATTTTTACAGAGCGTTCATCGCTCCATTCAACTTTTCATCAAACAACAACAAACCAGTTTCGAGGGTTCAAAACACAAATCATCGAGGAGATATCTGTTGACCACAACAGTACGAGGCTTTGTGCCCAACCAAGAGGCGAGCGGACATGAATCGTGAAATTGTGTAGTGCACAATCTAGAACTATCATTTTCGTGGGAATCCCCCATCAAATAAACAACATTTTTGCATTGTATCTGTCTAGGGTAATTCACTAGGACATGTGTCCAGACAACATCACATCGAGAATTCGCTGAGGAATTATTAACAAGTCTCATCAGAGTCATTTACCATTAGTTGACACGGGTCAACCGACGGTAACGTAGATGGTACCATAGGTCTAATAAACCTCCAGCGCCGAGGCTGGTACGTTACACGCATACACACGTGAAACAACAAGTCAGATCAGCAGTTCTAGGGGAACTAATCACACAACCATATCAGTTAGGGTTGGTAAATGATCACATGGGTGATATTACGGACACACCACACAACAAAAACATGAGTTTTCTAATCAAATAAATGTTCATGACCTGGTCTTGAATGAGTTGCAAACGAGTACAAAGTAAACATTGTTTTATTACAAGAAAGGAGCGTAAATTGTGTGATTTTCAAACAAATAAAACATGTCTCCTGTATTAGGAGACAGAGCATACACTTCTTTCTCACAACTTTATCTTTACAATCATCTGTCATGTCGTGTAGAGTGGAGATACACAAGTGACAAGGTCTGATTTGCGTTAAGGACATCCTCGTGGATCACCGAAGGGTTCGTAGGCTGGCATCCGAGCTTTGGCTCTACGTATTCCCTATACATAAACTACCTTCGATGATTTGGGATGGTGTCAGTAATGATGTTCAGGCTAACGCACTTGTGTAGTTCATTCGTGTTTTCAACACCATTCACACACCACTTTCAAAATCGATGTTAATGGAAAGATTTTCACTAAACCTTTTACAAAACCTAATATTTTCAAACTAACGTGAACTCACCAACCTAGTGTTGACATATTTTATATGTTCTCATGTGAAGAACAGGTGAAAGTAGGATAACTTTAGAGAGAGAAAGATAGGATCCCTTAGATGAACCTACAACTCTTGCATGGAATCTCTCTGGATAGACAGGATACAAGATTCAAGACTTGCACTTATGCAAGCTACCTCCGTGGGACATCTGGTCCTCATTACAGATGCCCAAGTCAAGTTGTAATAGAATTAAATTATAAAACAGTTGTAATTTAATTTTATTCATTTAATGAATTTTTGTATTTCTAATATTATCATGTGCAATGTAACAATTTGATCACTCCGATTTCAATCATGCCTCGGGATTATTCTGCCCGACGGGTCCCCCATCTAGCCAGAGGTGTGATATACACTACCTTGTGTAGATGATCTATTGGATCAGTTGCAAGGTGCTACTTATTTTTCTAAGATCGATTTAAGATCTGGCTGATGATAATGACATTTCTAAAACAACTTTCAGAACCCTATACGGACATTACGAGTTTTTAGTAATGCCATTTGGATTAACAAATGCACCTGCAGTTTTCATGGATATGATGAATGAAGTGTGTAGACCTTATGTGGATAAGCTTGTGATTGTATTTATTGATGACATTCTCATTTACTCCTGAAACCAACAGGAACATGCTCAACACTTGAAATTAATATTGGAACTTTTAGCATGTGAAAAGTTATATGCCAAAATTTTCAAACGTGAATTTTGGTTACGGAAACTTCAGTTTCTTGGACATGTGGTAATTTAAAATGGTACAAGTGGATCCAAGTAACATTAGAGCGGTAAGACAATGGGAAACATCACGAACCCCAACTAAAATTCGTCAATTCTTAGGACTGACAGGTCATTACCTGCGATTCATTAAGAATTTTTGAAAAATAGCCTTACTACTAACAACTTTGACTCAGAATAATCAAAATTTTATGTGGGGTTCTCAACAGGAGGAGGCGTTCCTACTGTTGAAACATAAACTCTGCAACACGCCTATACTTGCATTACTGGAAGGTACATAAAACTTCACGGTATATTGTGATGCATCTCGTCAAGGTCTAGGGTGCGTGCTAATGCAGAAAGACAAGGTAATTGATTATGCTTCTCGACAGTTAAAAATACATGAGAGGAATTATACCACTCATGATCTAGAACTTGGTGCGGTGGTGTTTGCACTTAAGATTTGGAGACACTATCTATACGAAACAAAGCGTATTATATGCACTGATCACAAAAGTATTTAACACATTCTAGATCAAAAGATGTTGAACATGCGATAAAGGCAATGGGTAGAACTTCTAAATGACTATGACTGTGAAATTCGTTATCACCCAGGTAAAGCGAATGTCGTAACTAGATGCCTTGAATCGCAAGGAACAAGTCAAAACTTTGCATGTGAGAGCACTTGGAATGACAATTCAAACAAGTCTAATTACTCAAATTAGAGAGGGTCAGCAACAGGGGTTACAAGCAACAAACTACCTAGTTGAGGAGCTAAGAGGATTAGACAAACAATTAGAACCAAAACCGATGGAATATTATACTTCAAAAGCCGAATATGGGTTCCTCTATTCAGTAACATTAGATCAATTATCTTTGATGAAACGCACAAATCCAGGTATTCTATTCATCCAGGTGTCGATAAAATGTATAAAGACCTTAGAGAATTTTATTGGTGGCCTGGGATGAAGAAACATATAGAAGAATACGTGAATATATGTTTAACGTGTTTTATAGTTAAAGCAGAACATCAATGACCTTCTGGTTATTGCTACAACCAGAGATTCCCATGTGGAAATGGGATTAGATCTTTATGGATTTCATTGCCAAACTACCCAGAACATCGCACAATCATGACTCTTTGTGGGTTATTGTTGATCATCTTAAGAAATCCACGCACTTTCAACCAATCCAAGAAGATTATTCCATGGATCAACTAGCTAAACTTTATGTCACGATTTTGGCAAACTCTAGAAAATGCTTTGGGCACGCAAATCAATATGAGCACAGCTTATCATCAACAAACAGATGGACAAACAGAGAGTACAATTGAATTTTGATATTCACAAGTTATAGTGTCACACACAAGTCTTATTGTAATTGCAATGTCTTATCTCACATCAATGTCCTCTCCATAGTTACACATATAGATAGTATTTTTCCAAATCAAGCATGCCTATATATAGGGCATACGCATCACGAATGAAGCCGCCAGCCCACCACACACTTAACTGAATTCAATACCACCTGTATCGCAACTATGGATACCCGTTTCAATCTCACATGTGTTTGTTCTCATTTGATATCCATCCTGATATTCCGATATGATATGTTCTCATCCCACAAAGATATATGTATAGAATAAAAGATTTTGAAGGGTATGATTTACCATGACATAAGTAATGGTAAACCCTTTATGTTCTAAAGGTATAGATTTTAATAATCTTATCCTTTTAATTGTTCTCTCATTTGTAGAGTTTACCGGTGCTCATTTCTAAACTAGAAGTGACTGTTAACTCGTTTATTGTATTCACACACTTGAATGGATAGAGAATAAATGGGACCCATTGTGGTCCTCACGTAATCAGACCACAATGTCTCTAATTTACCCTTATCCATTTGAAATCAATTGTTATCCCAATGCCTCCACAACGAATCAGTCACCAGCATTTAGACATGAGAGAGGTCAATCACTCATTCTGCCAGTCTACAAAATCAAAGGGTACAATTACTAACAGTGTTTGATGATTACTATCACCCATGTGGATGTTTTCCAAACCTGACTGATGCAGCCCTGTTACAGTCATACAATACCGGCCAAATGATATAAAGTTACGCATAACATACCGACCTCACTCGCCAGAGGTTTGTCAAACCTATGGTACCCCTACGTTACCGTCGCCCTAACCTCTGCTACTTAATGGTAAACGATATAGAAAGGGACTTACGACTTGAAATGAATACTGGACACATGAATACAATGATATAATGCAATCAGGCTTTCTAGTAATCAATTGTAATTTGTCTCAATGTCATATCATCTAAAGGTTATGATCTCAATGTAATTGTCTCATTGTTATGATCACCATGTCATTAACACAGTGTTATAAGAACTAGTCTTATCACACTTTGTTATCACAATTGTCAAATGATATCATGAAGATATGTTATCATGATATCATTATTGATATATCATGTAATTGTAATCCACACTTGATTAATACCATATGTCATTATTGTAACTTCACACACAAGCATAGTTATAGATATTATAACAAAGATGAAACCTTTATCATCTTATAAACATGATTAATGAAATAATGTACTAAATCTTTTAAGAAAAGGATTTAGCATGTTCCTCAGCCCCACATTTAAAATCAAAAGATTAGAAAAGGGGCATATGAACTCACATTGGTGTTGAAGTGGTTGACTAGAAATCAAGTAATGCACACACTCTTTGTTGTTGTAATGTATTGATTTCAAAGCCCTGTGTTTGATTCAATGTTGTTCACAAGTTATAAATATAGGTGATGGTGTTATGTATTAGCCCTAAAGTTTGTTAACTTGTTAAAATCTTAGTGATTTTGATTGGCCTTAACCCATTTTGTATACACTAACACTTAACCATTTTAGGTTAAGTTTAGTGTGTTATGATATTCCTAATTTAGATGTTTTAAACTTGACCAATATCATTATCATAGTGTATGTATTTGAAGCCATAACATTTTCTAAGTTATAACTTATGTTAAAACGTAGTTAGTTTCATAAACCTTTGGCATGAGTTACCTAGTGACTAGGCAACTATGTTATTTACTTTAATTTCATGACGTGTTACTCTCTTTTGAAAATGCTCATAAAACTATAACACTTAGATAGAAATATGTTATGTTTTAAGTTTTAAAAGTATTTTGAAGCCACACTAATACTTTATAAAACCCTAATCATGTTTGAACAAAAATATAACTTCCCTGTCATCCTTTGATATTGTTTTTACCATATTTTTTCTAGTAAAACACTTGTTTTATAGTTTATATATGCTTGGAATTTGTTTTAGATAGTATCTATGGACACAAGGTAATATCGATAGGATCCCTCAAAACCAGCTAACATCTAAAACCCTAATGTGTTCCCATCGACAACTCTTTATTCCCATCAATCTTACGAACCCAATTTTGATCCATAGCATTGTTCTATTAGTATCGATGAGTTTGGAAACCAAAATGGGGCATCAAACTTGCTAATATCGACAATCAAGTTGGAACCATTGATGTCGACACTAGTAGTGTCAATGAGGTCTTATAATCGATGCTACAACTTTGATACTAACTAATATCGATGGAAACCAGTCCCCCAGCCCTTGGGTCAATCGACATTAGTAATATCGATGGGTGAGGGTCGTTGAATTTAGCAGTGTCGAAGGAACAAGTTGGTTTCTTCGCTAAGTCCTCATCGATACTATTGGGAGCTGAGTTCTTCTATCGATATTAAACTGGCTGTTGTCGATACTATCACCATTCGACCCAGATCATGTTTCCAGTTAAATCCAAGTGTGGTAAACTAATTTTCGTGTGAATCTAATGAGGTTTGACGGATAAAATTCGAGTTCTAAGTTCAGCTACCCGGTTTTAGATAATAATACTGAAAAAACGAACCTTTGAGCTCAATTTACCTTCGTTTCAGTTTATTTTAGTCCCGATTCTTTGTACTTTCATGTTGTAAATGTTGAGAGCTCCGATTTGATACCAAATTTGAAGGTTTTGAACTTGAATTTTAGAGAAAGTGGTAGAGAGAGATCCGGGAGAGAGAGAGAGAGTGAAAGTGGTAGATGGGAAGTTAAATGTGGGAATTTAACGTGGTGTAGGTTTTTATACCCCGTATCATTTCGGGTTCGTTCGGTTTGTTCGGTTTCGCTTTTACGTTACATTTATGAAACGTAAAGGAAATTTACGTAGTTTTAAATAAAATGGTTTTCTTTTAATCCTTTTAAGGTTGTAATTACTAATAAATATTTTCTATTTATTTTTCTTATTTTAAAGTTTCGAAATCATTTATTTTTACCGTTTCTTCAGGTCGTATCACCGTCGTGGGTGTTAGTTCGAATCGTCACCCGAATGAACACGACAATGGCTTTACTTTCTGATTTTGTTTTCTACTTTTCAGCTATGATTCAGGATGTTAAACCCACATATATGTTTGTATGAATCATTATCCACGCAAACACTCTGGCAGTTTAACATTCAAAAACGATATTGAAATAATGTTTTGGAAATTGACTTTCTCACAGACGAGGAGACTGAACCTAACTGTTTTACCATTGCTTTCACTGATTTCCCATTGTTTTCTCATTGTATTGTCGGCTATTTGATTCCTGTTATTTGTGGGAATCAGATCACAACAGAATTGTTTTTGTCATTTCTCATGAATACTTGCTATTTCACATGGATTGTTGTATATAAATATTGTCATTTCTCATTGAAATACATACAACTATTATATGTGTTCACAAAAGTTTGTTATCACAGAAATGTTATTCACTTAGATATCACACACAATAGTAAATGAAAGTACACATATCGTACGGTTGCCCGGCGGTCAGGTACTAGTTGTCACAATATTTGTTATAAGAAACGAATATCAAAAATCATTCTATGTAAATCTTTAATGATTTAAAATAAACTTTTAGAATGTTACTTGAATAGATAAGTAAGTAAGTAGATAATTTTTATAAACATTAAAATTATTTGTTAGAATAAGTATTTAAAAATCATTTTGATTTTAGTTTATAAAACCAAACATAGGTTTTAGAGTGATAAATTAATTTGTTTAAATGAATATCCTTAGAATAAAATAAAGTGACTTTTAAATATAAAATAGCTTATTTTATCATTTAAAAGTATTTAAATAAATTTGTAATTATATATATATATTTATATTACTTTACAATTGCAAGGTATTTATAAAATACTAAAAGGATATTTCTTTTTAACTTATAGTTCAATTCGATTGTTAAAGTATTGATAATAGGTACTTATATATATATATTATATATTTTTTATTTATTTTTATATAAAAAATAGTTTTCGGAGTTAATAATTTTTTTTAACATTTATTAACAAATAATTTATTTGTAATTTTTTTGTATGTTTTTAAGTAAAAAGTAATGGTTGGAAAAATATTAAAAACCAAAAACCCGATTTAACCCGATTAAACGTGCCTAGTTAACTTGAGGCGTCTAATCGATAGACGTGCCATCGGTTTAATATTAAACAAGGTCCTCTTGTTCAGCCCAAATTCCCGAACCAATCCTAAATCAAGGTTTGATTCGAATTCGTTTCAAGGAACGATTATGAGAGCCCCTTATTTTAGGGCTTTCGATCCTTGGTTAAAACCGATTAAAATGGTATAAGACTTACCTGGTAATGCTTTCGATTTGACATGCCTTGATTCAAAAGCAGCTTGTTCGAAGCCATATAATTGATTTCGAGTTTTCTTTGAGTGTATTCGATGGATTTTTTTGCTTAGTTTTCTTCAGAATGAGTTTGTAATGGTATGTGTTTATTCAATTTAATCGATTTTAAGCTAATTTGGCAAATTCGTTGTTGATTTCAGTCACGGTGATTTCCTGAGTTGTATTCCGTGTTTTAGTTGATAATTTTTGGAATTTTTTGGTGATTACGTTCGTAATTGATTCGAGAAGATTGTGTTTACTTGTCTTGTTTATATTCTTGTTATATTATGTATAAACCTTAATCAAACTTTATAAAACCTTGTATTATATCCACATTCGTTTTGTAAACTTTGTTACAACTTTAGTTGACCATTACTACATACATGTGTATAAAAATCTTATTAAAGTTCACAAATATTTAATTATTTTATTAAATTTGTTTTAAAACTTGTATGACATAATTACATTTATATATGTGTGTGTGTGATTTTGAAAATAAATTATTATTATTATTATTATTATTATTATTATTATTATTATGTATTTGTATATGTATAAATACATACGTCCACATAACACATCTAGAAAATTATTTTATTAACATAATTTTATCTTATTAAGATTTAATTTATTTATTAAATCTCGATAAAATTTGTTGTGATATTTTGTGTATATATTTATTTATATTCAACGTGTGTATTTTTGACTATATAAGTTCAATGAATACCATGTGTGTTAGTTGGTTATATTTGTGTGAAATTACGATTTGAAATCGAAGTAGAAAACCCTAGGGATAAATGTGAGATATTTGTTTTTTGAGATTTTCCTATCTGAATGGATGGCTTCATTTAGGCTACAACCCAATGTATGTCACATGTACGGAGTCAAACTTTTTTCTTTGATATAATCCCTTATCGAATCTAAATGCATGACTTAAATTAGGCTGTAACATGGTAATATGGCACATATCGGATCTATTTATTTTTACGATCACATTCATCCTTATCCGAATGGATGGCTTCAGCTAGGTTGTGACCCAACAATGTGGCACGTGTACGGATTTGGAATCTTGTATGCTTGGAAACATCATAAAATTTATTATAGCAGGTGTATGCATGATTTGAATCATTAACAGTCTATCATGTTAATTGGTTTTCTAGATGGTTTTCCACAAATCTAACATTTGATTCATCAACTGCATTCATGAATCTATAAGACATGCTTATCAATATATCACATAATTAGTTTATATGCTTTCAGTTTAGACAATTAACTTTGCTTTTAAGCATATGATTAGTTCCCGTCAATTCTTAAAAGGTTGTATCCTTGTCTCATTTTCATGCTTTTTTTTTTTACTATTTTAGGTTTCGCTGAATGATTTTTTATCCCCTTAAAATGCTTAAATAGAAAATATTTGTGTGTTTTTTAATTTTTGATAGAATAAAGAAAAACAAACTTATTTACTGAAAATATGATCACTTGTGGGACTGAAGAGTTAGGAATAACCTCGTTTTTCTTAATGACCCTATTAGCAAACAACATATATAGAAATCTGGGTTCATTTAAATCTTTTGTATAAAGGTCGGCTCTCTGGAGGTCAATGTGAATCTTAAAACATCAACTAGTTTCATTTTAAAACAATCACATATGAAGTAATAATTAATGTCGATGTGTTTGGTTTTAGAGAGTTGTACTGGATTTTTAGTAACGGCTATGACAACTGTGTTGTAAAAAATTAGGGGTGTAAGAAAATTTTAAATACTAGTCTCACAATTGCTGTAGAATCCAGATGATTAGAGAGCAACAACTTGCAGCAGCAATGTATTCAGCTTCACTTGTTGAAGTGGAAACCGACATATGCTTCTTGCATTGCCAAGTTACTTGTCTGTTATCAAAGCATTGACACCCTGTAGATTTTGACTTGAAGTTTCTTTTGCAGCCACGATAATCTGAATCACTGTATGCATTAAGTTCATACTCACCCACTAAGTTTCAAACAAGTAATGGAGTTAGGCATTGTGCCAAGGGAAGATCATGCTGAAGATTGTTGGGTGCGACATTTGTTGTGCTACAAATGTGGAGCACAAGGGCATGTTGCTAACTGATTCTCGCGTCCTTTAAATTTATTTTATAATTGCCACAAACTAGGGCACGTTAGGGGTGAGTGTTCGGAACTTAAAGGGGCTGGAATTGGTGGAACAGAAAATCAGTCATTCAAGGGGCAAGGGAGTGGGAAGAAGCTTGAAATACCCAAACCAAAGGGTAGGGCTTTTCAAATTACCGTAGAGGAAGCCAAAGTCACACATGATGCCGTGACAGGTAATTTCTTCATCAATACATTGCCTCCTTACATATTATTTGATTTGGGGGCTAGTAGATTTTTTGTCTAGTAATTTTATACACCAATCTTTTTTTGTTCTTGAGAAATTATTAGTTCCTTTAGAAATAGAAATAACGGATTCTAAATGGTTCCTATTTTGTGATGTTTTTCGAAAATGCAAACTAACAATCAACGGGGAGGATTACAATCTATCGGGTAGTTATGATGGATTGGCTTTCAGCTCGCAGGGTTAACATTGTGTGTAAACAGAAGACAATTCAATTGATGTCTCATAGTGGACATGAGGTGCGTATTCGTGGGGAGAAACGAGGTGGCATGATCTTATGTTCTTTAACAGAAACCATGAAGTATTTGAATAATAGGGACAATCATTCTTGCTTGCGTGGTGGATTCGAAGAAAGGGGTGAAGATGATCAAAGACATTCCTATTGTTACTGATTTTTCGGATGTTTTTCTAGATGAACTATAAGGATTACCTCCCGAAAGGGATGTTGAGTTCCAAATTGATTTGGTACCCAGGGCTAAACCCATTGATACGGCTCCGTATCGTTTGGTGCCATCTGAATTGCAAGATATATGAATCAATTGCAATAACTTCTTGACCGAGGTTTATTCATCCGAGCATCTCACATTGGGTGCACCGGTGTTATTTGCCAAGAAGAAAGATGAGAACTTTAGGATGTGTATAGATTACCTAGAATTGAATAAAGTCGCTGTGAAGAATATGTATCCATTACCTAGCTTTGATGACCTTTGTGACCAATTACAAGGTGCTTCATAATTTTCTAAGATCGGACTTTGTTTGGAATGCCATCAATCAAAGGTTAGAGAGGAATACATTCCAAAGACGACTTTACGCTTGAGGTATGGGCATTATGAGTTTCTTGTGATATCCATTGGGTTAACTAACGCACCAATGACATTCATGGACTTGATAAACCAGGTGTGTCACCCAATGTTAGATAGGTCAATCATTGTTCTTATAGATGACGTACTTATCCATTCCAAGAATGAAGAAGATCATGCATGTCATTTGCGTGAAGTTTTTGAAACACTTCCTCACATCAGTTGAAGGTCATGAGGTTAACTATCCTGTTCATGATTTGGATCTATCTTGCGGCGGTTGTATATGCTTTGAAGATATGGTGACATTATCTTTATGTGGTGAAATGCACTATATTCACTGACCATAAGAGTTTTGAAGTATTTCTTCACACAGAAGTAATTATACATGAGGCAATGGCGTTGGATGGCGTTGGATGGAGTTAAGACATCTCTATTGGAGGAATATCATTAATCAAAGTATTTGTTCCACCCTGGGGCAAAAAGATGTTTCGGTACTTGCGGGTTAACTATTGGGAGCCGAGAATGAAATAGGATATTGTCAAGTATGTTGAAAAATGCTTGACTTGTGCTCAAGTGAAGGTGAAGCATCAAAAGCCGTATGGAAATTGCAGCCTTTAGAGATTCCAATATGGGAGTGGGAACATATTACCATGGACCTAATCACAAAGCTTCCTAAGACTAGGAAGGTTATGATACGTTATGAGTGGTCATAGATCGGTTGTGTAACACCCCGACCGATGGCGGAAACATCGTGGTGACACGAAGTATAGATTGTTCATAGCTTAGGGTATAAAGATGTAAATAATCATAACTAAACATTCAATGCAAATAAATCATTCATTCAATACAAAGTCAAATAAATTCAAACTAACTATTACATCATTCAAATTCAAAATTTAAATTCATAGTTCAAATTAAATAAAACTAAATCCAAGCTCATATGATTGCTAGTTTCCATTTCCTCCTAAAACATGTTAAAATCAAGTGTCAACTCAAAGAGTTGGTGAGTTTCATAGGTTTGATCATATAAATAAAATAGTTTTTAATAATAGATAAGTTCAAAACATGTGTAACATAAGCCAAATGCACAAAGCTTGTAAGTGAAACTAAGGCAGATCAGATAGTTAAGTTTGACCAATAGGTAACAATCACCACAAGTTTTCCTTTAAAGGGGAAAACCCAAAATGGGTGGGTGGTCAATCCAATGGCACCATTATTGCTTCCAAATAGTTAAGTTATGATCAATGCAAGTTCAACAAACAAGTTCACTACAAGTAAGGCCAATAGCTAAGTTCACATGGTTTAAAGATAAGTTCATAACATGTTCCACCTCTAAAACATAAAACAAGTAAAATAGAGGCTATGAATACTCACCTTTTAGATGAGTTTGATAGCTTTGAAATAGATGCTCAAATAGTAGTTCAAGTATGTCCAATAAGCTCAATATTCACCTATATAGTTCATTCATATAAGTTCAAATAACTATGGCTTCTATGGAATACCTAAGACCTAATAATTCATAAAGCTTGGTCTTGATAGTATAATTTGATGTTTAACAATTTGTTTTGTTCAAAATGATAATGAAATCTTATTTAGTTTTGCAAAAGTTTACATTTAAATTTACATATAATTTTTTTTTATTTTTAAAGTTGAATCCTTTTAAAATGTAAATCTTTTAAATGGTTTTTAAGATTAATATAAATTCAAGTTTATAAAATATATTGGATAAAATGTGTGACTTTTATAAATAAGAGTTTTAAATAAAATAACTGGATTTATAAACATAATAAAAATGCTTTGTTTATAAGATATATTGTTTGTTAAAATTTAATTATTTTGTGTATAATACAAGTAAAAAAATTATGTATTTAAATATTTAAAGTATACATACATGTACACATAGGCATGTATGTATAGTTTGGGTGTATTAGAATTGAAATAAATATAAAAGAAATGTTATAAATATATACTTTTATTAAAATTGTTAAGACCTTTTTTAATTAGTTATTAATATATATATATATAAATATATATATATATATATATATATATATTTTTCTGAAAAATTTTCTTTTACTAAAAAATAATATAGATTTTTATATATAAAAATTTCTGGTGAAAACAGATTTTAAAAACAGTTCACGGTTTAAAAGTTATAAAAAAATAAGGTTTTAGATGCAAAACCCGGCTTAGCCGGGTCTCGAACCCGAGATGTGACAAACCGTAAACCCAAGCTTAAACCAGTCGATCTAGACCGAAGTCTGCGAAAGAAGTGGGTTTCGGTTATACTTAACATAAACCGAATCTGGTTCCCTATTTCCATTTCATACAACCGAGCCCTAGTTCCCTTTGTCGATCAAATTCACAAGATATAGAACCCGATGGTGTTTATAACCATAGGGCTTTCGTTCGTGGATCAAAAATGAGTATGAGGGTGTATGAAACACCTACCTATGATCGCGATTGACTGGATTTCGACCGAGAGGAAGTAACACGAACGAACCGAAGCTTCTTGGATCTTGAATCGCGATGTACCGTGTTTGTGAATGTGTTTTTCGATCACAGAGTGTTTCGAAATGGTTAAAGGGAGATATTGGATGGATCAATTCGAGTTTTTATACACGAATTAGTCGAGTTTAAGCTTTCGGTCGTGATGGTTATTTTGGAAACGATTTTTCACGCGTTTAAGGAATTAAATGACATTAATTGATGATATCAATCACATAACGCGTTCGAATAGTTGCCTAAAATGATCGGGATTAGCTGGAATGAGCTGTATGTGCGTGGTATGGAAACCGGGTCGCGACTGGGTCGAAAACGGGTTTGGGTCGGTTGTTAGAGGGAGACGGGTAAGGGGGGAAAGGGAGGTTTGGGTTAATGGCAGATTCAGTCCCTCACAATCCCCTTTCTAACACAGCTTTTATGTTTTGACATTTTAACCCCTCAACTTTTATAACTCTTTATAAAATTATATTTATGCTTCCTAATTAATATAAATTGATTATGTTTTTATAAAAACATTATTTTAAATGTCACATTATAATTATAAAAATTAAAACACATTTATTTGTCTTATTTATTTAATTATGAATAATTTCTAAGTCCTATAAAACTTTATTAATTATTATTATTATTTTTTTTAATTTTTTTTTGGCATCTCTTTAAATAGTTAATATACATACATATTTATATGCATATTTAATTAAATATTTATTTAATTTATTTTCTTGTTCATATACATATACTTATGTATATCTGTACTTGTGTAAAGAAAAATTCCAAATGACGTCATAATTTCTTTATTAAACATAAATGTTTATTACAAATTTCGTAAATGTTACAGCCTCCCCTACTTTTAGGAATTTCGTCCCGAAATTAAGAAGAAACAGTAGAAAACAGATGAGAATACTTGGCTTTCATTTGGTCTTCGCGTTCCCACGTGAACTCGTGACCATGCTTTGATTCCCAACGGACGTGTACAATAGGAATTCGGCTTCGTTTGAGTTGCTTGACGTGTCGGTCTATGATCTCCACCGGCTTCTCAATAATATGCATCGAAGCATCAATGTGAATATCATCAAGAGGTACTTGTAGATTCTCATCGGACAAACACTTCTTCAAGTTCGAGACGTGAAAGGTCGGATAGACGTTACTAAGTTCCGAAGGTAGATCAAGCTTGTAGGCCACTTTCCCAATTCTTTCAAGAACCTTAAAAGGACCAACGTAGCGAGGTGCAAGTTTACCTTTTTTCCTAAATCGAATCACTCCTTTCCAAGGTGAAACTTTCAGGAGAACCATGTCACCAACTTGAAATTCCAAAGGCTTACGACGTTTATCAGCATAGCTCTTTTGTCGGCTTCGAGCAGCTAATTAGTTGTCGCGAATCTGATGAATCTTGTCGGTCGTTTCTTGAATCAGTTCAGGGCCGGTGATTTGAACTTCCCCAATCTCAGTCCAAGAAATAGGCGATCGACACTTACGACCGTATAGAGCTTCGAAAGGCGCCATGCCGATACTCGCGTGATAACTATTGTTATACGAGAACTCGACTAGCGGTAGATGATTATCCCAATTGCCACCAAAGTCAATGACACATGCTCTAAGCATGTCTTCCAGAGTTTGAATCGTGCGCTCGGTTTGACCATCTGTTTGAGGATGATAAGCCGTGCTAAGATCCAAACGAGTACTGAATGATTCGTGAAGCGATTCCCAAAAACGAGCCGTGAAACGAGCATCGCGATCAGAGATGATGCTAAGAGGTATGCCATGTCGGCTTACTATTTCATTAACGTAGATGCGAGCTTACTTTCGCACGGGATAGTTCTCGCGAATCGGCAAGAAATGAGCTGATTTTGTCAAACGGTCAATGATTACCCATATACTATCATGACCACTAAGTGTTCTTGGGAGTTTAGTGATGAAGTCCATAGAAATGTTTTCCCATTTCCACATGGGAATTTTGGGTTGAACAAGCAAACCCGAAGGTCGTTGGTGCTCGGCTTTGACCTTGGAACAGGTCAAACACTTTGCTACATACATGGCAATGTCTATCTTCATGCCGGGCCACCAATAATGGTTTCGAAGATCTTGATACATTTTATCCGCACCGGGATGAATGGAATAACGAGTCTTGTGTGACTCGTTCATAATAGTGAGTCGAAGATCATTGCGATTTGGAATCCAAATACGGTTCAAGAAATAAAGCAAACCATCAGACTTGGTTTCTAATTTAAGTTCAGCACCACAAGACATTTCATCATACAAATTGCCTTGGTTCAAAGATGTTTGTTGAGCTAAAAAGATGTCATTATGAAGGTTGGTTTGGATTCGAATGCTATGAAGTTGGACATGGCTTTTACGACTGAGTGCATTGGCTACAACATTTGCTTTGCCGGGATGATAACGAATCTCACAATCGTAATCGTTTAAGAGTTCAACCCAACGTCGTTGCCTCATGTTGAGTTCCTTTTGGTTTAGAATGTGTTGTAGGCTTTTATGATCAGTGAAAACCACACATTTGGTGCCATAGAGATAGTGCCTCCAAATCTTTAAGGCAAAAACGACCGCACCAAGTTCAAGGTCATGAGTGGTATAGTTCTTTTCGTGAACCTTTAATTGTCTTGACGCGTAGGCAATGACTTTCCCGCGTTGCATAAGAACACAACCAAGCCCTTGATTCGACACATCACAATAGACCACAAAATCATCATTACCATCGGGAAGAGTCAAGATAGGTGCATCACAAAGCTTTTGCTTTAGCAATTGAAAAGCTTCATCTTGCTTTGGCCCCCATTCATAAGGTTTATCCTTATGAGTCAAAGCAGTGAGTGGAACGGCGATCTTAGAGAAATTTGAAATGAATCGTCGGTAGTAACTGGCAAGTTCAAGAAACGAACGGATTTCAGTTGGAGTCTTTGGTGTACTCCAATTTTTAACGGCTTCAATTTTCGCGGGGTCCACGTGAACACCTTTTTCATTGACGATGTGTCCTAAGAATTGAACTTCCTTAAGCCAGAATTCACATTTAGAGAATTTGGCATACAGTTGTTCTTTTCTTAAGATCTCCAAAACCAACTTAAGGTGTTTTTCATGATCCGCTTTGCCGGTGACAATTGTGTCCGACCGCGACACTCAGTTCACTTATCGTTCTTGGAAGAATTTTCAGTAGGAATTGGGTACGAAACTACTATTGAAAACAGTGTGTCATCCTCAAATGGTGTAACACCCCAAAATTTTCTAATACAAGTTATTTGAAGTTACGAACGCGTAACGGATAATAAAATTGAAGGAAAATAGACGAAAAATAAATTAAGTTTAGATCACGAAAGGGGGTACTCGAATTGAATTTCGAGAAGTCCAGTACTCGAAAATGAATTCGAGAACTCTCCATTTCGAGAACCAGGTTCGTGAACTCCGCCTATATATATGAGTGCCTTAGGAAACGTACACACCTTTGGCTAGAAACACATTCTCTCTCGAGTACACGAAGTGGGGTTCGAGAACTTCAAAGATCGGCTGTAAATCGCTTAGGAAGAAGAAGGAACTCACCGGAAGCTACCAGGAGGATCATCTACCATCAAGTAAGCCTTCTAAATGAAAAAGTTAGGATTTTTATACGAAAGTGAACTTAGGCATAAAGCTCACACCTTTATGCATAAAGTTCGAGACTTTGCGGTACCAACGTATTGGTAAGGCCATAGTGAACCTATAACTTGCTCCCCAAGTCTTGGATAGTTTTTTGTGAATTTTTATGCAAAAAAGATGAGAACTCAATATTGTACACAAAATAGGGGTATTCGAACTCAGTTCGAGAACATCAGTTCAAGAACCCTAGTTCGAGAACCCCAGATTCGTGAACTTGGTTTCGTGAACATGGGTTCGAGAACTGGGAATCGTGAGCTCTTAGGTTCGAGTACTTTGAGTATTTCGTGAACCCTATGATTTCAAGTACCTGAGATTTCGAATACTTAGCCATTTCGAGAACAGTTTAGTTTTCGTATACTAGGAACTGGTTAAGCGAGCTATGAGGACTTAGTATAAATTCTAAGTCTAGCAATGGAATGTAATGAGACGATGTAATGATGTAGGTTCTTAAGTCTTAGCTAAGGAGTCCAGCTAAGAAGAAAAGGAGCTACTGTCAGGTCTGTTCTAGATGCCCTATTTCAACACTTTTTGTGTACTTATGTTTTGGGCTGGCATACATGCTGTTAATATGTTTATGATGTTATTTGACTATGCCATCATGATGAATGCATGTTAATGAGTTATGATGATTTGTGTATGAAAGTATGCTAAGTATGATGATTGCATGTTGGCGAGTTATGATGATGAACTGTATGATAACATGCTAAGATGATAATTATAGATATTATGTTATGATGAGATCCTAGGCTGCTAGGATGAAAGTATGATGCTATGATGATTTTATGCTAGCATGACGTGTTTATGATGCCATGTTGAATGATATGATGATATGATGCTAGCATGACATGTATATGATGCTAGGATGTTATGATGAAATGATACTAGCATAACTTGTTATGAGTAATCCTATGTTATTAGGATAAGGTTACAATGTTATGATGAATGATGGTATAGTGCTAGCGTATCATGTTATGATGAATGATGTTGCTCCCGTACGTGTTACGGGGTAAGTATGGTTGCTCCCATATTCGTAGGGGGTAAGTATGGTTGCTCCCGTACGTGTTATTGGGTAAGTATGATGTTGCTCCCATATTCGTATGGGGTAAGTATGACGTTGCTTCCATATCTGTATGGGGTAAGTAGTACTTGTTACGGGTAAGTATGAAGTTGCTCGCATATTCGTACGGGGTAAGTATGACGTTGCTCCCATATTCGTATGGGGTAAGTATGGTTGCTCCCATATTCATATGGGGTAAGTATTACATTACTCTAGTACTTGTTACTGGGTAAGTACGATTCTGCAGAATGCTTCGGCGAGTCAGATCAAAGGTTATGGAGCCTTGTGCTGGCATAAGCCCATTGTTACGCTTAGTAGCAGTGGTTGTATGTTTATGATGTTTATGATGTTTATGTGACTAGGTTTTGGATTATGTGAACGAAATGATGTTTTATGTTAAATATGTTTTAACTCAACAAAACGTTTACGATGTTTTACTAAAACAAGAACTAAAGCTGACATTTTAACATGTATGTCAGGTTAAAGCTAAGGTAAGAGGAAGCATGGAGCTTGGGCATCAAGATAGAGAATCCGATGTTGTTGACAATAGTTTATGTTTTAATTCAGACATTAACTCACGTTTTAAAAACTATGTATTAATTTCCGCTGCTATTTATGAAAGTTTTTAGTTTAAGAGCGATGTGTTATGATGAAAACCAACTCTGGGAGGTACCCGGGATCAGGGCCTCACAAGTTGGTATCAGAGCCATAGTTTGAGAGATCTTGGCATACCAAATGCCAAGACTTAAACTGAGAATGGGATTGATTGACGCGGATTGCCAACCACGGATGAAAGGATGCACGAGCTGAATGTTTATGTGTGAGCTAAGAAATAGACGCAAGGTTAGAAAGGTAGTTAATGTCATGCACATTGAGGAGATGGGATAGGAAACATTTAGAGCCTATGAGTTGGGTAAATGGTCAATAACACATGATCAACGTCTTTAACGATTTACAACACTTATTTCGTGCTAAACTGATTCTTGTACTAACTCATCAATTGTTGCATCCTATAGATAGTTAAGATGGCTAGACAAAAAGGTAGGGCATGGAAACCAATACAGACTACTGAGGAGCCGCATGTCGAGATTGAAGAACCCGTCAACAAGGAGGAAGAGACCAGTGAACGGTCGGTAGAAGAACCAGAATTCACACTGGAGCCTGTCGTGATAAAGGCTATTTCTAATGAGGTCTACAAGATCATGGACGAGAAGTTACCGGCAATGATCGCTAAAGCTTTGAAAGATGCGTTGAAGGAAAAGTATAAGAGAACCAAAGAAAGCACTAAAGAAGACGAGGAAGTTGTGATCGTCGAAAGGAAGAGCGGTGACTCCAATCGAAGTCTGATGAAGGGTTGTGATTACAAGTCCTTCAAAGGGTGCAACCCACCGACCTTTGATGGTAAGAGAGATGATGTGGCCACCTACCACTGGATATCTGTGATGGAGGCTGTTATCTCCATCAGTGAGTGCCGAATCGATCAAGCTGTCTAGTTTGTAGCTCACTCTTTTGTTGAGGAGTCACTTCACTAGTGGAACACCATCAAACAATCCAAGACTGCTACTGACATGGAAAAGATGACTTGGGAAGATATGAAAGAGCTGATCACTAAGCAGTTCTGTCCCAAGAATGAGCTTGACAAGGAAGAAAGGGAATTTTTGGTTCTAAAAGCTGGGAGTTTGAACCACCGCCAGTGCACATCAAGGTTTAATAAGATGGCCAGACTTGTTCCTCATCTGGTTTCTACCAAGGAACGCGGGGTGAAATTGTACATAGAGGGTTTGCCTCCAAAAGTTCGGATTCATGTGATGGCAAATGCTCCCAAGACTTTCGATTCCACTGTGGAGCTTAGTGGGATAGTGTGGGATGATGTAATGGCTGATGAGACAGTAAAGGAGTATTCACAGGCGAAAGGATCACTTGGAACAAAAAGAGGTCGAGCAGACAAACGAGGATTTTTCTGGTAAGAAGGTGAAGCGTGAGGATACGAACCGATGCAACAAGTGTGGGAAAAGCCACACGGGACAGTGCCTAGTGGGCACTAATTTATGTTTCAGATGCGAAAAGACGGGGCATTTTTCTAGCAATTGCTCGAATGCTACTCGATGCTTCAACTACAATGGGTTAGGACATCTGTCCAAGGATTGCAAACAACCAGGGCCGATGCTTCGGGCTACGGTAAGAAAGAGGAGAAAGGAAAGGACAAGCAGAAGGCTAAAGCACGAGCCTTCACGATGACAATGGATGATACTATTTGTGACACCCAGCAATTTCAAGTAAATTGCAAATCTTACACACTATGTATTTCACATTCATACTTGTTGCATTTCATTTAATTATGTTTTATAAGATGAGCCAAACACAAACAACTGCGAAACGATAGTTTGAGGAACTATCGAATAGTACATTGCACATTGGTTTTGGAAACCAAGTGTGGCAAACACAAGCACGGACACAAAACAACAATTCGGGGAATTTTTGAATTGTGCAATACATGTTGATTATGGTAAATCAAGCATGCAAACGGTTCGTAGCGACAAACACAAACGAATAAAGATAATTCGAGGAATTATCGAAACATACACGAGTCTCACGAACATTGGTGATCAATCAAACTTATGTGTTATTATATGATTATGTGTTAAACATGCATTAGATGCTTAGGATAAATGTTGGGAATCGAACACGAGCGAAATCGATTCATCGAAGTCGAAAAACAAGAAAATGGACCCATCGCGGTACGCGAAAGACCCTTGGCGAAGGGCTTGGCGGTACGCGAAGCGGATGCGGGGGCTTTGAATCCCGAATTTTGTAGCGATACACGATGAGCTTTTTGATCGGCCTCCGCGGTACGCGAAGGCCATGCAGATCAAAAAAATTATAAAATCAACCCCAAACGCTTTCACTCGGTTTCCTCTCCATTTTTCTTCGAACTCCTTCACTATTCTCGACCAAAACCCACTGATTTCAATACCAAATCCCCCTGGTAACATCCTTGGAGCTATTCCTTACATTTGTGGACCATTTGGATTTCTTGGAGCTTGAAGAAGGAACCAAGAAGCTTGAAGCAATCACAAATCACTAAATCTTCATCATCAGAAGTTGTTGCTACCCAATCTCAGTGGATCTTAGCATCTAAGGTACTTTTAAATGTTTATCTAGTGTTAGATCGTGCATGCACGATGTAAAAATGCACATGCAAGTGTGTTTGCACGCATGCAACTCCATGTGGATATCGAACACGAATTTGTTGATGATTTGACGTATTATTAGATTTAGATCTACTGATTTTAGCATAAGATTGATTTGATTTGATTTTGGTTGAGTTATGTTGGATTTGATGATGATTTAGGTACACTTGCCATAAAAGGAAACTTTTATGTTGCATGTCATAGATTTGTGATGATCTAGACATGTTAGATATGTCTAGATGTTGTCAAATGTATATTGGAGTGTTTAGAAACAAATTTGGATATTAGATTTTGTCAAAAACATGATTTTATATAAACTTACTAGATAAGGAAACTTTTAGTAAATCAAAAGAGGGCTCTTGATGTTGTTGAACGTTCTCTTCGAGATCGAACACAGAAGTGAAAGAAATCGTTTTATCTACTAATCGTTTTGATGAACTCTGATTGTTGAAACATGTTTAGAAATGGTTTTTAACATGATTAGAAACTTTGATTTGTGAAAACGAGCTTTTAAACGAGAACTTACTATATTAGGAAACTTTATTTGGGGAAAATGGCATAAATGGCAATTTATGCACAAACGACTTATTTCAAGTGTTTACAATTTTTTTTTTTAAAAAAAGGGAAGATTCATGAATGAAATCTTACAAACATACTAGAGTGATTTGTTTTATGAAATTGGATTTCATAACCACACATTCCAAAAATAGAAACCTTCTAAATATAGGAAGTTTCCCGACACAGAACGTCATGATTTTCAAAACTTGATTCGTGAAAGCATCATGATTAGAGTCGTAGGATGCGTGTTGGTGTCTTACTTGCATTAAGACACATAAACACAACAAACGTGTCACCAACGATTCGTAGAGTCAACACACACACTCGGTTGAGCACACCGACACTTGGAATTGTATGGAATACAACACACCTCAAAACTCATACTCACAACCTATATGGTTATAGGTGCATACTAGCAAGATTGCTAGCGTTCGCAGGTAGCGAACACACAACAACCGGAACAACTCTACCAGGTGAGTTCACGGCCCCTTTTTATCTTTACTACCTTTGGGGGAGAAAACATTGCATTACAACTGTTTTTGAACAACAAATTATTTTATTTACATATGGACATGCTTTATCACTATATGTATATGTGTGGACCACATCACAACTAAAAGTCCTCGCGATACTCCACGGACCGTTAGTAGCGTGTAGTGCCTAGCGTGGTAATCTTGAATTGTACTATTTGGGCTTGACAAGCCCCACCCATCGCGCCTGGGAGGCCAACCCGACTGGAGGTCCGAATGGGTGCAATATTGACCGACACTTTGCCATTGTTTTCTGATGGACATGGCGGGAGGCACAACTGTCAGCTTCGGTACGAACCCGCATATAATATAACTGTATTGACTAGCTATCAATCAATACTGCATTGTAATGATATGTAAATCACAACTCTTACTTTAGACATTGGATGTTTACTGTTTATGAAAAACCTGTGCTCTCACCAACCATTGTGTTGACCCTTTTTCTCGTATGTTTTCTCAGGTAACTAAAGCACGCACACGAGGATAGGATGCTAGGATGGAGTACCATGCATCAGCTTTAGTGTCTTAGGATTGAGAACATTTAAACATTTGAATTGCTATGTAATGATTATTACTTAACCCGCTTCCGCAAACTATTACTCTATCTTGTTTGGAAAACTATTTTAATCATATGCTTCTGCAACTCGTAATTACAACGTTGTTTTGACAACCTAAAACTTTTACTTCCGCAACTCTGATTTTACAAAACTGATTTGTCCAAGTAATTGGACGTACGTAAACAACCAGACATGTAGGTCTCGCAACTGTGTGACCGGAGACTGTGATCCTACCAGATCAATCGTGTTCGTGCCCTCGTTCAGGCCGGGAAGGTCGGGGTGCGACAGATTGGTATCAGAGCCCTCCGGTTATTGTGAATTAGGTTTGCATTTAGTGAACTTAGTCTATAACCACTAGTCTCCGCACACCTAGTGTTAGTAGTAATAGTACTAACATGCATGATAGTTATGAATTGCATACATGATAGTGCGCACATCTGTCACACGCATAATAGATATGATGTCATCATCGTCACTGCATGTGATTGTACATGACGAGGAGGAGCCGATAGCTCTACATGTTTTTCTTTCAATACCCACACACACACTATATAGTCATCAGACATACACTAACACTTATTCTCGCTATGAAGATCATGGCCGGAAGACGCGGAGGATGCAGGAATGCGGGTGGACGTGGAAACATCAGTCTAACACCAGCTGAGTTGAACGCCCTTATCAACGAATGAGTTGAAGAGGCGCTTACTGCACGGGAAGCTACCCGTAATCAAAACCCACTAAACCAAGGTGATGAGTCTTATTTCATATTCACCTTGCACCACAATCACTCATTTCCATTTCAACGTGTTTACCCAATACTGAACAAAATACTATTCTCTGTGTATCTCAGGAGCAAATCCTAACCCACCTCTCTGCACATTCAAGACGTTTCTGGATTGCTAACCCCACTCATTCAGCGGCACTGAGGGTGCCATCGGGTTATTACGCTGGACGGAAAAGGCGGAGTCGGCCTTTGCCATGAGCAACTGCAGGAATGAAGACAGGGTCAAGTTCGCTGCTGGAACTCTTGAGGGAGCTGCCCTCACATGGTGGAATGCAAATGTCCAAAACCTAGGGCTCGATGCAGCCAACGCCCTACCTTGGGATGATTTTAAGAGGATGTTGAACCGCGAATACTGTCCTTGCGTTGAAGTGCAGAAACTTGAGACAGAATTCTGGATCCACAAGATGATTGGTTCCGAGGTCGAGGCATACACCGCTCGATCATATGAGCTGGCACACCTGTGCCCAGAAATGGTAACCCCACCCTACAAACACATAGAGAAATACATTGAGGGACTGCCACCTCAAATTCAGGGCATGGTACTCTCTGTTGACCCCATCGCCATGCAACAAGCCGTGCGACTAACCCACAAGCTCACTAACTCGGCAGTTGCACAGGGACTCTTACCACCCCGTGGTGCCGTAGCCAAACCTGCTGACAACAAACGCAAATGGGACAACACCCTGAGCAAAACTTCCACTCTTCAACCACCACCACAACAACGTAAGTTTGGGTCACCTCAAGCTTACACTCCACCTATTCCAACCAACCAAAACTCGGGAGCCTATGCAGGCAAACACCCCAAGTGTAACTAATGCGACTTACATCATGCCTTGGGACAATGTGGCTCTATCCGATGCCAACGGTGTGGCAAAGGAGGACACCTCGCCAAAGACTGCAGGGGTGAATTGCTAGCAAAGACCCCACAGCCACAACAGTAACAACTCGAAGCACCAAAGGGCTGCTTCGAATGTGGAAAACCTGGGCACTTCAAGAGGGACTACCCACATCTGAAGAATAACAAGAACAGCGGGAACAAAAACGGTCCGAAGGGACGAGCCTTCATGATCGGGGCTAAAAAAGCCAGAAACGATCCCAACCTTGCAATTGGTACGTATCTCTTAAACGATAATTATGCCTCTGTGTTGTTTGATACTGGAGCTGAGAAAAGCTTTATATCTAAGGATTTTAGTGAGATACTTGCCATAACCCCAATACCCTTAGAGGTTGAGTACACAGTAGAGCTAGATGATGGTAAATTACTTGTAACTAAGCACATTCTGAGAGAATCCACCCTAGAGCGAATCACAAATTTAAGATTGACCTCATGCCAGTTACGCTAGGCAGCTTTGATGTCGTAGTAGGCATGGACTGGTTGTCTGAGAACCAAGCTGAAATCATTTGCCACGACAAGGTTGTTACCTTTCCCTAGTGGAGAAACCCTAGACATCAAAGGCGAGAGGAGAGACACTCCTCTAAGCATCATCTCGTGCATGAAAGCTCACAAATGCTTACGGAAGGGATACACAGCCATTCTGGCGCTTATCACCAACAAGACTGAAGAGGAGAAGAGAATAGAAGACATCCTAGTCGTATGCGACTATCCAGACGTATTCCCTGAGGATCTACCAGGACTACCGCCACCTCGACAAGTGGAGTTCCGCATAGACCTTGTACCGGGAGCAGTACCTATTGCACGAGCACCTTATCGACTTGCACCTTCGGAGATGTAGGAACTGTCCAATCAACTTCAGGAGTTGCTGGAAAAGGGTTTCATTAGACCAAGCTTCTCGCCTTGGGGAGCTCCGGTCTTGTTTGTAAAGAAGAAGGATGGCACGTTCCGTATGTGCATCGACTATAGGGAGTTAAACAAAGTGACAATCAAGAACCGTTACCCCATACCCCGCATTGACGACTTGTTCGATCTACTACAAGGATCGAGTTACTACTCTAGGATCGATCTGCGATCTGGGTATCACCAGCTAAGGATTTAGGAGGAAGATATCCCCAAGACAGCTTTCTACACTCGGTATGGCCATTACGAGTTTTTAGTTATGCCGTTTGGTCTCACAAACGCACCCACAGTATTCATGGATCTCATGAATAGAGTGTACAAACCTTATCTAGATAAGTTCATCATTGTGTTCATAGATGATATTCTCATCTACTCCAAAACCCAGGAAAAACACAAAGAGCGTCTTCAATTGGCTCTTGAACTTTTACGACAAGAAAAGCTGTACGCTAAGCTCTCAAAGTGATACTTCTGGATTCGAGAAGTCCAATTCTTGGGCCATGTTGTGAATGAACAAGGGATACATGTGGATAAATCCAAGATAGAGGCGATCAAGAACTGGTAATCACCAAAGACCCCAACTGAGGTGCGACAATTCCTAGGCTTGGCAGGCTATTATCGACGATTTATTGAAGGATTTTCCAAGATAGCCCAACCCCTTACAGCCTTAACCCATAAAGACAAGAAATACCTCTGGACTGACAAACAAGAAGCTGCATTCCAACTTCTCAAGCAGAAGCTCTGTAGTGCACCTATCTTATCTCTTCCGGATGGAACAGATGACTTCGTAGTATACTACGATGCCTCAATACAAGGACTCGGCTGTGTACTGACGGCAGCGAGCGAAGGTGATCGCATATGCTTCCCGACAATTGAAAGTCCACGAGAAAAACTACACCCACGACTTGGAACTTGGAGCCATAGTATTTGCACTCAAGATCTGGAGACACTACCTGTATGGTACAAAGTGTACGATATACACTGATCACAAGAGTCTCCAACACATATTCGAGAAGAAGGAACTGAACATGCGACAACGTCGCTGACTCGAACTCCTAAATGACTATGACTCTGCTATCAAGTATCACCCGGGGAAGGCCAATGTAGTGGCCAATGCCTTAAGCCGGAAAAACACCTCAAAACCCAAGAGGGTACGAGCTTTACAACTCACCATCCATCCCAATATCCCTGAGCAGATATGTATTGCCCAGGTGGAGGCACTTAAAGCAGAAAACCTAATGGCTGAATCACTGAGGGGAATGGAGCAACAACTTGAGGTAAAAGCTGATGGCTTACATTATTTCATGGAACGCGTCTGGGTTCCACAGCACGGAAACCTACGAGACCTAGTGATGGACGAGGCTCACAAATCTCAGTATTCTATTCACCCTGGATCTGATAAGATGTATCATGATCTGAAGATACTCTACTAGTGGCCACACATGAAAGCCGACATCGCCACCTACGTGAGCAAATGCTTGACTTGTGCCAAAGTCAAGGTCAAGTACCAGAAACCCTCTGGATTACTCACACAACCTGAGATCCCCATATGGAAGTGGGAACAAATATCCATGGATTTCATTACCAAATTACCCCGTACTCCTAGTGGATGTGACACTATCTGGGTAATTGTGGATCGACTGACTAAGTTAGCACATTTTCTTGCGATCAAAGAAAATGACAAAATGGAAAAATTGGCTCGAATCTACGTTAAGGAAGTAGTCTCGCGTCATGGAGTGCCAGTCTCCATCATTTCAGATCGAGACGCTAGATTCACCTCAAACTTCTGGAAATCACTACAAAAGTCTCTTGGTACGCGGTTGGATATGAGTACAACATATCACCCATAAACTGATGGCCAGAGCGAACGCACGATACAAACCCTTGAAGATATGCTACGATCATGCGTAGTGGACTTCGGAAATAGCTAGGAAACTCACCTACCATTGGTGGAGTTCTCCTACAACAACAGTTACCACACAAGTATAAAGGCAGCGCCTTTTGAGGCACTCTATGGCAGGAAATGCCGATCACCCATCTGTTGGGCAAAAGTGGGCGACAGTCAGCTCACTAGCCCGGAACTTGTACACGAAATGACAGAGAAAATTGTGCAGATTAGAAACCGCATGGCAGCAGCTCGCGATCGTGAAAAGAGCTATGCCGACAAACGCCGAAAGCCTCTGGAATTTCAGGTAGGAGATAAAGTCCTTTTGAAAGTTTCGCCATGGAAAGGTGTCATTCGTTTCGGAAAAAGAGGCAAACTTAACCCACGGTATATTGGACCCTTCAAGATCTTGAAAAGGATTGGTCCAGTGGCATACCAACTCAACCTACCAGCTGAACTCGATGGAGTTCACAACGTATTTCATGTCTCGAACCTGAAGAAATGCTTATCAGATAAGACATTTGTAGTTCCACTGGATGAGATCCAGGTGGATGAACAACTAAGGTTCGTGGAAGAACCGGAAGAGATCATGGACCGAGAGGTCAAACAACTTAAACAAAGTCGGATTCCGATTGTCAGGGTCCGATGGAACTAGAAACACGGACCTGAATTCACGTGGGAACGTGAGGATCAGATGATGCGCAAATATCCCCATCTCTTCAAACAGACAACGTCAAACGCCGACAAAAACGAATAAATTTCGGGACGAAATTTCCTTTCAACAAGGGGATGATGTGACAATCAGAAAATTTTTGTTTCTCAAACACTTTTACTTCCCAAGCACTACAACAATAACCAAATTTCGGGACGAAATTTCTTTCAACAACGGGAAGATGTGACACCCGACAATTTCAGGTAAATTGCAACTCTTACACTCTATGTATTTCACATTCATACTTGTTGCATTTCATTTAATTATGTTTTATTAGATGAGCCAAACACAAACAACTGCGAAACGATAGTTCGAAGAACTATCGAATCATACATTGCACATTGGTTTTGGAAACCAAGTGTGGCAAACACAAGCACGAACAAAAACAACAATTCGGGGAATTGTTGAATTGTGCAATACATGTTGATTATGGTTAATCAAGCATGCAAACGGTTCGTAGCGACGAACACAAACGAATAAAGTTAATTCGAGGAATTATCGAAACACACACGAGTCTCATGAACGTTGGTGATTAATCAAACTTATGTGTTATTATTTGATTATGTGTTAAACATGCATTAGATACTTAGGATAAACGTTGGGAATCAAACACGAGCGAAATCGAGTCATCGATTTCGAAAAACAAGAAAATGATCCCATCGCGGTACGCAAAAGACCATTGGCGAAGGGCTTGGCGGTACACGAAGCAGATGCAGGGGCTCTGGATCCCCAATTTTGTCGCAATACGCGATGAGCTTTTTGATCGGCCTCCGCGGTACGCGAAGGCCATGCAGATCAAAAAAATTATAAAATCAACCCCAAACTCTTTCACTCGGTTTCCTCTCCATTTTTCTTCGAACTCCTTCACTATTCTCAACCAAAACCCACTGATTTCCATCCCAAATCCCCCTGGTAACATCCTTGGAGCTATTCCTTACATTTGTGGACCATTTGGATTTCTTGGAGCTTGAAGAGGGAACCAATAAGCTTGAAGCAATCACAAATCACTAAATCTTCATCATCAGAAGTTGTTTCTACCCAATCTTCGTGGATCTTAGCATCTAAGGTAGTTTTAAATGTTTATCTAGTTTTAGATCATGCATGCACGATGTAAAAACGCACATGCAAGTGTGTTTGCAGGCATGCAAATCCATGTGGCTATCGAACACGAATTTGTTGGTGATTTGATGTATTATTAGATTTAGATCTACTGATTTTAGCATATGATTGATTTGATTTGACTTTGTTGAGTTATGTTGGATTTGATGATGATTTTTGTACACTTGCCATAAAAGGAAACTTTTATGTTGCATGTCATAGATTTGTGATGATCTAGACATGTTAGACATGTCTAGATGTTGTCAAATGTATATTGGAGTGTTTAGAAACACATTTGGATATTAGATTTTGTCAAAAACATGATTTTATATAAACATGCTAAATAAGGAAACTTTTAGTAAATCAAAAGAGGGCTCTTGATGTTGTTGAACGTTTTGATGAACTCTGATTGTTGAAAGATGTTTAGAAATGGTTTTTAACATGATTAGAAACTTTGATTTGTGAAAATGAGCTTTTAAACGAGAACTTACTATATTAGGAAACTTTATTTGGGCAAAATGGCATAAATGGCGATTTATGCACAAACGACTTATTTCAAGTGTTTACATATGTTTTTACAAACATACTAGAGTGATTTGTTTTATGAAATAGGATTTCATAACCACGCTTTCCAAAAATAGAAACCTTCTAAATATAGGAAGTTTCCCGAAACAGGAACGTCATGATTTTCGAAACTTGAATTCGTGAAAGCATCATGATTAGAGTCATAGGATGCGTGTTGGTGTCTTACTTGCATTAAGACACATAAACACAACAAACGTGTCACCAACGATTCGTAGAGTCAACACACACACTCGGTTGAGCACACCGACACTTGGAATTGTATGGAATACAACACACCTCAAAACTCATACTCACAACCTATATGGTTATAGGTGCATACTAGCAAGATTGCTAGCGTTCGCAGGTAGCGAACACACAATAACCGGAACAACTCTACCAGGTGAGTTCACGGCCCCTTTTTATCTTTCCTACCTTTGGGGGAGAAAACATTGCATTACAACTGTTTTTGAACAACAAATTATTTTATTTACATATGGACATGCTTTATCACTATATGTATATGTGTGGACCACATCACAACTAAAAGTCCTCGCGATACTCCACGGACCGTTAGTAGCGTGTAGTGCCTAGCGTGGTAATCTTGAATTGTACTATTTGGGCTTGACAAGCCCCACCCATCGCGCCTGGGAGGCCAACCCGACTGGAGGTCTGAATGGGTGCAATATTGACCGACACTTTGCCATTGTCTTGTGATGGACATGGCGGGAGGCACAACTGTCAGCTTCGGTACGAACCCGCATATAATATAACTGTATTGACTAGCTATCAGTCAATACTGCATTGTAATGATATGTAAATCACAACTCTTACTTTAGACATTGGATGTTTACTGTTTATGAAAAACCTGTGCTCTCACCAACCATTGTGTTGACCCTTTTTCTCGTATGTTTTCTCAGGTAACTAAAGCACGCACACGAGGATAGGATGCTAGGATGAAGTCCCATGCATCAGCTTTAGTGTCTTAGGATTGAGAACATTTAAACATTTGAATTGCTATGTAATGATTATTACTTAAACCGTTTCCGCAAACTATTACTCTATCATGTTTTGAAAACTGTTTTAATCTTATGCTTCCGCAACTCATAATTACAACGTTGTTTTGACAACCTAAAACTTTTACTTCCGCAACTCTGATTTTACAAAACTGATTTGTCCAAGTAATTAGACGTACATAAACAACCAGACATGTAGATCTCGCAACTGTGTGACCGGAGACTGCGATCCTGCAAGATCAGTCGTGTTCGAGCCCTCGTTCAGGCCGGGAAGGTCGGGGTGCGACACTATTGAGGACCCGGAACGATATTCCTGCTTCTGTATTATTTGATTCTGGTGCTGGTATGAGTTTTGTATCTTCTACTTTCTGTGATGGGTTATCTGGAAAGTTTAAGAAGATAGATCAGGTATTTGATGTAGAGACGGCTATTGGTAAGATGGCCTGGTTGACTGAGGCTATATATGATTGTTATGTTGTGATAGAAGGTCATAAGTAGTATGATTGTTTCTTATGACCTTGGGAGGGTTCGATGTAGTCTTGGGAATGGATTGGTTAGCCAAATATGAGGCTAACATCGTATGTCAACGCAAGATGATATGCCTATGAGCATTGGATGGGAGTCCAGTAACGATCTATGGTGATAAAGCGATGTATTTGCCAAAGATCATTTCGATGATCAAGGCTGATGTTATGATGAGGCGAGGGTGTGTAGCCTACTTGGCCTATGTGATTGAGGAACGTACAGATATGAGGACGATTGATGATGTACCCATGGTGCGTACTTCCCCGATGTATTCCCTGAGGAATTGCCTGGATTACCACCGAAACGGGAAATTGAGTTCCAAATCGACTTAGTTCCGGGGGCACAACCTATCGCCAAGACACCTTATTTTTTGGCTCCTACCGAGATGAAAGAGATGATGGCCCAACTACAAGAACTCCTTGACAAAGGTTTTATATGACTGAGTGTCTCTCTGTGGGGAACACCGGTATTGTTTGTTAAGAAGAAAGATGGAAGCATGAGAATGTGTATTGACTACCTGGAACTGAATAAGTTGACCGTAAAGAACACGTATCCTCTACCTAGGATTGACGATTTTTTTGATCAATTGCAAGGTGCAAGCTGGTTCTCGAAAATAGATCTCCAATCCGGTTACCATCAGTTGAAAGTTCGAGAGAATGATATTCCAAAGACTGCTTTCCGTACATGTTATGGACACTACGAGTTTCCTGTTATGTCGTTTGGATTGACGAATGCTCCTGCAGCATTTATGGATTTGATGAACAGGGTATGTCGACCGATGCTGGACCGATCGGTGATAGTGTTTATAGATGATATTTTGATTTATTCAAAGAATGAGGGAAACCATGCTTGCCACGTACGAGAGGTATTGGAGATCCTAAGGAAAGAGAAACTTTATACTAAGTTCTCCAAATGTGCCTTCTGGTTACGAGAAGTACAGTTTTTGGGTCATGTGGTAAACCCAGACGACATTATGGTGGACCTAGCTAAAGTTGAAACTGTTATGAAATGGAGTCCTCCGAAGTCACCGACGGAAGTACGCAGTTTTCTTGGTTCGGCCGGCTACTATCGGAGATTTATTCAAGACTTCTCCAAGATAGCGACGCCACTAACGAAGCTCACGAAGAAAGATGTAAAGTACGAATGGGGTCCAAACCAAGAACAAGCGTTTTCAGTGCTAAAGGAGAAACTTACCCAAGCTCCTGTTTTAGCATTGCCGGATGGAATTGTTGATTTTATTGTATATGCTGACGCATCGCGACAAGGGTTGGGATGTGTATTGATGGAAAGGGGAAGGGTGATAGCTTATGCTTCACGCCAGCTAAAGAACCATGAGGCTAACTACCCAAACCACGACCTCGAACTCGTTGCAGTGGTGTTTGCATTGAAAATATGGAGATACTATCTGTATGGGGAAAGAGCACCATTAATACTGACCAAAAGAGCTTGAATTATTTCTTCAAGCAAAAGGGTTTGAACATGAGACAGAGACGATGGCTTGAGATGCTCAAGGATTATTATTTTGATATCTTATATCACCCGGGGAAAGCCAATGTGGTGGCGGATGCGTTAAGTCGGAAGACCGAGCATCCTGTCATATGAGTCAAATAGTATAGTTTGGTGATAACGCCAGACTTCCTGGATGAGCTCAAGCAGGCGCAACGGAAAGGGTTAGAGCCAGACAATGTGGGCTTTGAACGTGTCTTTGGACAAGTGAAGAACTTGGAAGACAATGACTATGGTGTAAAGGTACGATTCGGTCAAATATGGGTGCCAAGAAATGGTGACATTCGATCGACAATTTTAGATGAGGCCCACAAATCACGTTATCCTGTGCATCCCGGTGCGACTAAGATGTATCAAGATCTTCGAAAGGATTATTGGTGGCCGGGTATGAAGTTTAATGTGATGCAGTATGTGAACAGGTGCCTTATTTGCGCGCAAGTAAAGGCCTAACATCAGAAGCCCTACGGATATGTGCAACCCCTTCAGGTACCGGAATGGAAATGGGAACACATCACCATGGATTTCATCACCAAGTTACCGAGAACAGCTAGACGACATGATACCATATGGGTGATTGTGGACCAGCTGACAAAAGAGTGCACACTTTCTTCCTATCAGGGAAACGTATACGTCCGAAAGGTTGTCTGAGTTGTTCGTGAAAGAAATTGTGACCCGACATGGACTTCCTGTCTCCAGTGTTTCAGATCGAGATACGAGGTTTGCTTCCAGATTCTGTAAGCAATTTCATGATGCCATGGGAACGAGATTGAACATCAATACCGCCTATCACCCCTAGACGGATGGACGTTTGAAAGGACTATTCAAACATTGGAGGATATGCTTAGGGCGTGCATTATCGATTTTGAAGGGATCTGAGATGACCACTTGCGATTGGTGGAGTTTTCGTAAAATAACAGTTACCACTGTAGTATCGGAATGCCCCCATATGAGGCGTTGTATGGAAGAGGATGTAGAACCCCGGTATGTTGGGGTGAAGATGGGCATAAAGAGATGGGAAATAAGGCTGACATGATTAACATGGCAAAAAAGCTACGAGTGATAAAAGCACGAATGAAAGTCGCGCAAGATCGCCAAAAGTCCTACGCAGCCAAGCGCAGGAGGCCGATAGAGTTCAATGTTGGCGATCGAGTGTTGCTAAAGGTATCACCATGGAAGGGAATCATTCAATTCCGAAATAGAGGCAAGCTGGGTCCGAGGTACATCGGACTGTTTTAGATAAAGGCAAGGGTAGGAAAGTCACGTATCGACTGGACCTACCAAAGGAGCTGAATGAGATTCATCCTACCTTCCACGTGTCACATCTTAGGAAGTGCTTGGCCGACGAGCAAGCACATGTTCCTTTGGATGACATCGAGGTGGATAATCGACTGAACTACATTGAAGAACCAATCGCGATCATGGATGCAAAAGAGAAGCAACTGCGGAACAAAACAGTTCGGCAAGCCAAGGTTTGGTGGAAGCATCGAAAGGGTTCAGACGTTACGTGGGAAATGGAAGAAGAAATGAGGTGGTTGTATCCTCATTTGTTCGATGTGTAATAAGGCAGGTTTCGGGACGAAACCTATTGTAAGGAGGGGAGACTTGTAACTCCCCAAAATTTTCTAATACAAGTTATTTCAAGTTACGAATGCGTAACGGATAATAAAATTGAAGGAAAATAGACAAAAAATAAATTAAGTTAAGATAACAAAATGGGGTACTCGAATTGAATTTCGAGAAGTCCAGTACTCGAAAATGAATTCGAGAACTCCCCATTTCGAGAACCAGGTTCGTGAACCCCGCCTATATATATGAGTGCCTTGGGAAACGTGCACACCTTTGGCTGGAAACACATTCTCTCTCAAGTAAATGAAGTGGGGTTTGAGAACTTCAAAGATCGGCTGTAAATCGTTCATGAAGAAGAAGGAACTCACGGGAAGCTACCAGGAGGATCATCTACCATCAAGTAAGTGTTATAAATGAAAAAGTTAGGATTTTTATACAAAAGTGAACTTAGGCATAAAGCTCACACCTTTATGCATAAAGTTCGAGAATTTGCGGTACCAACGTATTGGTAAGGCCATATGAACCTATAACTAGCTCCCCAAGTCTTGGATAGTTTTCTGTGAAGTTTTATGCAAAAAAGATGAGAACTCAAACTTATACACAAAATAGGGGTATCCGAACTCAGTTCGTGGACCTCAGTTCGAGAACCCTAGTTTAAAGAACCCCAGATTCGTGAACATGGTTTCATGAACATGGGTTCGAGAACTGGGAATCGTTAACTCTTAGGTTCGAGTACTTTGAGAATTTCGTGAACCCTAGGATTTCGTGTACCTCAGATTTTGAATACTTAGCCATTTCGAGATCAGGATAGTTTTCGTATACTAGGAACTGGTTAAGCGAGCTATGAGGACTTAGAATAAATTCTAAGTCTAGGAATGGAATGTAATGAGACGATGTAATGAAGTAGGTTCTTGAGTCTTAGCTAAGGAGTTCAGCTAACAAGAAAAGGAGCTACTATCAAGTGAGTTCTAGATGCCCTATTTCAAAACTTTTTGTGTACTTATGTTTTGGGCTGACATACATGCTGTTAATATGTTTATGATGTTATGTGACTATGCCATGATGATGAATGCATGTTAATGAGTTATGATGATTTGGGTATGAAAGTAAGTTAAGTATGATGAATGCATGTTGGGAGTTATGATGATGAACTGTATGATAACATGCTATGATGATAATTATAGATGTTATGTTATGATGAGATCCTAGGCTGCTAGGATGAAAGTATGATGCTATGATTATTAGAAGCTAGCATGACGTGTTTATGATGCCATGATGGATGATATGATGCTAGCATGACATATATATATGATGCTAGGATGTTATGATGAAATGATACTAGCATAGCCTGTTATGAGTAATCCTATGTTATTAGGATAAGGTTACGATGTTATGATGAATGATGTTGCTCCCGTACGTGTTACGGGGTAAGTGTGGTTGCTCCCGTACTTGTTACGGGGTAAGTATGATGTTTCTCCCATATTCGTATGGGGTAAGTATGACGTTGCTCCCATATTTGTGTGGTGTAAGTACGGTTGCTCCCGTACTTGTTACGGAGTAAGTATGATGTTGCTCACATATTCGTATGGGTAAGTATGACGTTGCTCCCATATTCGTATAGGGTAAGTATGGTTACTTCCATATTCGTATGGGGTAAGTATGATGTTGCTCCAGTAATTGTTACTTGGTAAGTATGGATCTGCAGAACGCTTCGGCGAGTCAGATCAAAGGTTATGGAGCCTTGTGTCGGCATAAGCCCACTGTTACACTCAGTAGCAGTGGTTGTATGATGATGATGATTATGATGTTTATGTGACAAGGTTTTGGATTATGTGAACAAAATGATGTTTTATGTTAAATATGTTTTAACTCAACAAAACGTTTACGATGTTTTATGAAAACTAGAACTCACCAGCGTAAGCTGACATTTTAGCATGTATGTCAGGTTAATGCTAAGGTAAGAGGAAGCATGGATCTCGGGCATCAAGATAGAGAATCCGATAGTGTTTGCAATCGTTTATGTTTTAATTCAGACATTAACTCACGTTTTAAAAACAATGTTTTAATTTCCCAGCTATTTATGAAAGCTTTTAATTTATGAGCTATGTGTTATGATGAAAACCAACTCTGGGAGGTACCTGGGATCGAGGCCTCACAAACGGATCATTAGAGTGAAAGAACCATTCAAACACTAGAGGATATATTACGGGCGTGCAGCATTGACTTTGGAGAAAGCTGGGATGATTATTTACCATGCTTGGAGTTTTCTTACAACAACAATTATCATTACGGCCTTGGCATGCCTCCTTTTGAGGTATTGTATAGGAGAAGGTGTAGAACTACGTGTTTTGGGGAGAAGTGGGACTGAGAGAACTCCCTAGCAGAAAGGTAGTAAATGTGACAAATGAACGAATCAATCAAATTAGGGCTCATTTAAAGGTGGCACAAGACCCCATAAATCTTATGCGGATAAACGGATGAGGCCAATCGAATTTCAAGTGGGAGACTTTGTGTTTTTAAAAGTTTCTCCTTAGAAGGGCGTGATTCATTTTCGAAAACTAGAGAAGCTTAGCCTATGATTCATTGGACCATTTAAGATCATCGCTCGGATTGGCGAGGTTTCCTAACACATAGAGCTACCGAAGAGGATGCGTGGGATTCAAAATACACTTCACTTGTCTTATGTGCAAAAGTGCTTGGTGGATGAATTGGCTTATATGCCATTGGAGGATTTGGTGATTGATGATAAACTCAATTATATTGAGAAACGAGTGGCTATACAGGATAGAAAGGTCAAGCAATTGCGAAATAAGACGATTGATCAGGTGATGATGCAATGGAAAAACCGGCGGGGTTTTGATGCTACGTGCGAGTCGGAAGATGAAATGCGGAAATTTTATCGTTTTCTTTTTGAAATGTAATTAGGTTTCTTGGAAGAAAATTTTGTAAGGAAGGAAGAGTTTGTAATGACTCATTTTGAGAGATATTTTAAAATGAATATAATTTTTGGAATGTTAAATTGTTGTATGTGTTTGGATTTTTATAAGATTTAATTTCATTAGTTATTTAAGGGTGGGTGCTAACTAACTTAACTAAGTTAGAAATAAACTAATTAGAGTTAAAACTTAATTATATGGAAGTGTGGGTGGTTAAAATTGGTCATAAGACCATTTTCCTTGTGGGTGTCGACGAGCAGAGAGGGGAGAGACCAAGGAGGAAGCTTAAAATTCAAGAAGCTTATCAAATTGGAGCTTGATTATCGACTTGATTCTCAATGCAACCAAGATTTTGGTCCTTCCTTGCATTATACAACATCTAGGTAAGTGATTTTGTATGCTTTGGAGAGATTTTCATAGGGATCTCATCGTGTGTAGGTTAGATGGGTGAAATCAAAAATTGGGAGTTTAGATGTTGTCATATGTTGTTAATCAACATGAATATCATCTAAGAACAACCTTTAGATCATTTCATAGATTTTGGTGTAGTTTGATTAAAATGGAGTTTGCATGGTTCATGCGGAAGATGAACAAGGGGTTTAAAAAATGGGTGTTGGATGATAGCTTAGATGATAACATGATTATTTCTAACATTTGAAATTGTATAAAATTGGTGAATTGAGGTGATTATAGAACCTTGATGATTAGAAACATAAATGAGAATTGATGGGGTTTGAAGTAAGATAAGATGTGTAGGTTAATTCCATGCACACAAGTTGTTAGATGAAATGTCAACGATTTGATTTTTTTTTCCTAAAAATGGATTTACAGAGATGGGTGAGGTGAATTAGTAGTTATATTCATAAAAGGTGAAATTTTTATGATTAATGGGTCATTTGATTATAATCTAAATACAATTGGTGAAAATGTGTCAAATTGGTGTAATTTGACTAATTATGGTCAACACTTTTATTGAAAATATAAGTATGATATAGGAAGCAATAGTGAAGGTGGTAGTGGAATCAAATGACCCGAGAAAGAGATTTTGTTGTTGGATAGCTTATTGGAACAAGGTAAGTCACAAACCCACTATACTTGCTATGTTAAATGGTCTTATGCATATGCGTGTATATATGCATAGGATATATGTGAACTATACCTTGTATGTTAACTTTAGTAATTGGGTGAATGTTAGGGGTGTTGGTTGTCAATAGTAGTCTATAGTTGCTATGTTGCTTATTTATTATTGGTTTTGAAGAATTCACAAGTGGTGTGAATCTTCAATTGAAATAGGTGTTAGAACTTGATACAACAATTCACTAGTTTACATAGTATGGTGATTGTGGTGTGAATGAGTATACAAGTAGAGGTTGTTTATCAATAATGTGTAATAGGTGCTTGATTTTTCTTTGGTTATTATTGGTTATTGATAATTCACATGGTGTGTGAACAATACTTAATTGATTCACAAGGGGTCTGAACATTCAATGGAGTTGTGTTGTGTCACACCCTGAGCCGGCAGGCTGGATCGACTTTCTTGTCGGGCGGAAGGTTCTCGGGGCGCGATATCGTGTGATAATCATAGTGATCAGATTGTTTACATAGCACATGAGATATAATGAGAAATGCTAACATCAATTGATATAGAATTGCAAAGTTAAATTACACAATAATTGTTTATAATATAACTAAGTAAATTTACCCAAGAGAATCATTGAGTTTCTATCTTGTATCTGCACAAGACTTACAAAAGATGATTCAAAGTTATGTCATTCAAAAATATGCACAACACAAAAGTAAGCTAGGTCTCTTCTTAGGTCCACTAGCTTATCCCTGGAGCTGGTATCTTGACCTGTTCGTCACCTGAGAAAACATGCATTTAAACAAAGTCAACACTAGGTTGGTGAGTTCATAAGTTTAATTATTTAAAACTATTGGAGTTATTTAAACTACATATTGTAATGCACAAGTTATAGATATTCTTATTTGGCATTAACTCGTCACAATGTCCTCTCTATAGACACACCTACATATAGGATATTTTCCAGTTAAGCATGCTTATATATAAGGCATACGTATCACGAATGAAGCCGCCAGCCCACCACACACCTAACCGAACTCAATACCACCTGTATTGTATCTATAGATACCCATTTCTTCACACATAGATTTACCCACAATTAGAATTTCCCATGTAATAATCCGTTACTTCACATTGATCCCATCATAGCATAATAGACTTTAAAGGGTACTATTCTCCACATTTATACGTGGTGGATTTCCACAGCTATTAATGGTGGCATACTCTTTAGATTTTAGAGAGTAAATTATCAACGGTTTTTAATAGTGGATTACCACAGTTATAAATGGTGGTTTTACCACAGTTATCAAGGGTGGTATTCCCTCTGACTTACTATTACTCACATCTGATTAGGAAGTGAGAGTGAGTCCGACACGTAGTTCGATCCCATTTGATCTATAGGATTGAATTGACCACATTGTAGCCACCACGAAGGCAAACCCCAATGTCCTTAATTCATTCCTATTCCTTAGTTTTCCCCAAGACCTCACAACTATCTGTCACCAGTCTGTGACTTGAGTGAGGTCAGTCACTCAGCCTACTAGTCAACATAGTAGAAGTGGTGAGATAATTAGCAGACACTATCATACTCTTATCACCCATGTCAGAAATGATAGAGTTGGAATAGGCTGACTAAAATTCAAAGAGCTCTCATAGTTCTCATCCCATAACCATCAACTCATAACTCCCTGTTCATCATCTCATAGAAATCCCATAGATATAACACACATGTTCTCATAGGGATAACAGATCTATTCACTTAGGATTAACCGCAATATTATCAAAGGAATAACAGTTATAATTTCCTTAGAATTAATAAAATAATTCAATAGGAATAATATGTATTCCTCTTAAGGATTAAAGTTGTAATCACAGAGGAATAATAGTCTTATCACTAAGAAATCATAGATATTGTCTCAAAGGAATAACAGTTATGAATTCATAGAAAGCATAGATATAGTCTAACAGAAATAACAGTTATAGACTCACAGTCATTAACATTCACATAGTAAGGCATACAATTGGAATAACCAAGTAGAACCTTATTATCATAAAAATGTACTAAAACATTTAGGAAAAGGTTTTAGCATGTTCTCAGCCCCGTAGTTAAATCAAAAGATTAATAAAAAGGGGCATATGAACTCACCTGGTAGTTGAAGTGGCTGACTAAGGAATCACAGAATGCACGCGCTCGTTGTTGTTCTAGATATTGTATTCACGATCTTGTGTTGTATTCAAGGTTGTTTGTAACTTATAAGTATAAGTTATTGATGTGTGCGTGTTAACCCTAAAATTGGTTGACACTTATAAGTCTTGTTGTTTGTTCAGCCTAAATCCCCTTGTGATGTAGTATACCAACACTTAACCAATTCTAAGTTAAGTATTAGTATACTTTAGTATTCTAGTTCATATGTTTTAGACTTGAATTATAACATTGACACATTGTGTTATATTAAAAACCATAATATTTTCTAAGTATAAAACTTAGAGTTTTAAGTTAAAACTTATAATATCTTTTTGTGTTAACTTAAAATGATTTTCATCATCTTAATATGTTAAAAAAGTAATTTCTTATTAAAACTTAGTTATCTTATATGTTAATTACATAATTAACAAAGGTTTTTATTAACTAAGTTTCAAAAATGTTCTAACACTTTTGTTATGAAAAACCATAACTTGTTATCACCCCTCTTGTTGTTTTAAGTTGTATTTTTCTTGTAAAAACATCTAATTGATATTTTTCATCAGTGTTGAATGGATTTAAATGGGGATCAATGGACCCAAGTGTAGTTTTGATGGCCATCATAGCTGATTAACCCTAGTCGACTCCCTTCGATCCTATGGCCTCTTTCCATCAACATTTTGACTCATTTCTAGACCATTTCAGCTAAATCTTGTTTTAGTTTACATGGATAAAATTTCCCTGATAGTATTCATGAAATTTGGAGGCTTAACCTTCTGTCGATCCTAGAATATCGATGAACAAGATTCAACATCCGTATGTCGATACTAGCATTATCGACTAGGCTTAAAATCGATGAGTATGATCAATATCGATGCTAGTTTCGACTGAAATTAGTTTCAGTACCCTTGGACCAATCGATATTAGTAATATCGACCCTAACCTGATCAATATTGATCTTTCCCGATTCTACCAATCTCGATGAAGTTCATACCAGATCTGGTTTCATCGATATTATCCTTTGCAGTGTTCTTCCATCGATTCTAGGCCTTCATCCATCGATATTACCAGATTCAACCCATAGAACTTTATCTCGATGTTATCCTAACTAAGGGAACTCGGTTTCATGCAATTTAAATGAGGCTTGAAGGTAGAAAACTAAGTTACAAGTTCTGTTGCACCCCGGCCCTCCCGTCCCGGACGGGGGCGCGACGGCTGGTTTATCTTGCAGGATCGCAGTCTCCGGTCACACAGTTTGTGAGACCTGCATGTCTGGTTTCATATGTACATCCAATAACTTGGATAAAACAGTTTAGTAAAATCAGAGTTGCGGAAGTAAAAAGTTTAAGTTGTCAAAACAACAATGTAATTATAAGTTACGGAAACATCAATTTAAGCAGTTTTCAAATCTTAAAGTGTAGTAGTGCGGAAGCGGTTTGAATGTGTAACATTACATAACAAAACAAATGTTAATCGTTATCAAATTGCCTAAGACACTAAAGCTGATGCATGGGACTCCATCCTAGCATCCTATCCTTGTGCGCGTGCCTTAGTTACCTGAGAAAACATGCGAGTAAAAGGATCAACACAAAGGTTGGTGAGAGCACAGGTTTGTATCAGCAATAAACATCAAAATGTTTAAAGTAAATGTTTTGCAGATTTATATATCATTACAATGCAATATCCATTGATAGCTAGTCAATATGTTTTATATCATATGCGGGTTCACAACCGAAGCTAATATGCTGCCTCCTGCCATATCCATCCAAGATATGGCAATGTTGTTTTTGTCAATTATGCACTGTTCCAACCTCCAGTCGGGATGGCCATACGGCTCTCAACAGTGGGGCTTGTCAGGCCCAAATAGTACTATTCAGAATTAGCACGCTATGCGCAACGCGCTATTAACGGTTCGAGATATGTTTATGAGGACTTATCAGTTTTGTGGATGAATGCCACACATATGCATATACGCGATATTTGCATGTACAAATGTAACCAAAAATGTGTGTATGTAGTTCAAAACAGTTGTATGCAATGTTTTCTCCCCCAAAGGTAGAAAATGTAAAAAGGGGCCATGAACTCACCTCATAGAGCAGTCCCGGTTTATGTGGTGTTCGCGATTGTGAAAGCTAGCAGTCCTGCTAGTAACCACCTATGATCATATAGTTGTAAGTATGTGTTCTGTGGTGTGTTGTAGTCCATACAACTCCAAGTGTCGGTGTGCTCACCCAAGTGTGTGTGTGTTGACTCTTCGAATCGTTGGTGACATTTTTTTGTTGTGTTAAGTTGCCTTAATGCAAGTAAGACACCAAAATGCATCCTATGACCCAACTCACGTTGCTTTCATGAAATCAAGTTTTGAAAATCATAAGGTTCTGGTTTCGAGAAACTTTCTATATTTAGAAAGTTTCTATTTTTGGAAAGTATGATTATGAAATCTTATATCATAAAACTAATAACTTTAGTATGTTTGTAAAAACATATGTAAGCATTTAAAATAAGTCGTTTGTGCATAAAATACCATTTATTCCATTTTGCCCAAACAAAGTTTCCTAAAATAGTAAGTATTATACAAATCATGTTTTTGACCAAATCAATCACCCAAGTGTGTTTCTAAACACTCCAATATGCATTTGACTACATCTAGACATGTCTAACATTTCTAGCTCATCACAAATCCATGACTTGAAACATAAAAGTTTCCTTTTATGGCAAGTGTACCAAAATCATCATTGAATCAACTATAACTCAACCAAAACTCAAATCTAACATTTCTAAACACTAAAATCAGTAGATTTACAACAAATACACATCAAATCATCGACACATTCGTGCACAATAACCGTATGGAGTTGCATGTCGGTTTTTACCCATTGCATGTACGATCTAACTAAGGATAAACATATAAAACTACCTTATATGCTAGGATTCAATGGAAACAGCGGCTGATAAAGAAAAACAAGTGGTTGATGGTCGATCCAAGTTCTTTAGCTTCCTCTCCAAGCTTCCAAGAGCTCCAAATAGTCCACCAATGCAAAGAATAGCTCCAAGGATGTTACCAGCAGGTTTGAAGGCTTGATTTCAGTGGTTTGGATCGAGAATTGATGAAGGAACTCGGAGAAATGAAAAGGAAACCGAGTGAAATGAATTGGGGATGGTTTTTATAAAATTTTCGATCTGCATGGCCTTCGCGTACCGCGAAAGCCGATCAAATTTTGTTTTCGCGTACCTCGGAGAGATTCGGGAGTCCCGACTCCCGGTTTTCTTCGCGTACCGCGAAGCCTTTCGCCAAGGTCTCTCCGCGTACCGCGAGGGGTCCATTTTCATGTTTTTCGATTTCGATGATTCGATTTCGCTCGTACTCGATTCCCAACGTTTGTCCTAAACATCTAATGCATGTTCAACCCATAATCACATAATAACACATAAGTTGTTTGATCACCAACGTTCGTGAGACTAGTATGTGTGTTTCGATAATTCTTCGGATTATCTTGGATAGTTTGTGTTTGTGTTTTACGAAGTGTTTGCACGCTAGATTAATCCAAATCAACGTGTAACGCACAATTCAATAATTATCCGAATTATTGTTTAGTGTTTGTGTTTGTTGCAGTTTATGTAATTAACCATAATTAAATGAAATGCAACGAGTATGAATGTGAAATGTAAAGGTGTAAGAGTTGCAATTTACCAGAAATTGCCGGGTGTCACATCATCCCCTTGTTGAAAGAAATTTCGCCCCGAAATTTGGTGGTTGTTGATAGTGTCTGAGAAGCAAGAGTGTCTGAGGAACAAAAATTTTCTGGTTGTCACATCATCCCCTTGTTGAAAGCAAATTTCGTCCCGAAATTTATTCGTTGTTGTCGGCGTTCGATGTTGACTGTTTGAAGAGATGGGGATATTTGCGCATCATCTGATCTTCACGTCCCCACGTGAATTCAGGTCCGCATTTTGAGTTCCATCTGACTTTGACAATCAGGATTCGACTCTGCTTGGGTTGTTTGACTTCACGATTCATGATCTCTATTGAATCTTCCACCTGGATCTCATCCGCAAGTGTCTCATTGGGTAAAAACTTCTTTAGGTTAGGGACATGAATTACATTGTGAATTTCAACGAATTCGGTTGGTAAATTGAGTTGGTATGCCACTGGACCAATTTTTTCAGAATCTCAAGCGGTCCAATATACTGTGGGTTCAGTTTGCCTTGTTTTCCAAAACAAATGACGTCTTTCCATGGCGAAACTTTCAAAAGGACGTTATCTCCTACCTGAAATTCCAGAGGCTTTCGGCGTTTGTCGGTATAGCTCTTCTGACAATCACGAGCTGCTGCCATGTAGTTTCTGGCCTGTAATATCTTCTCGGTTTTTTTTCATATAAAAATTCCGGGCCAGTGAGCTGACTGCCGCCCACTTCTGCCCGACAGATGGGTGATTTGCATTTCCTACCATAGAGTGCCTCGAAAGGCGTTGCCTTGATGCTGGTGTGATAGCTGCTGTTGTAGGAAAACTCCACCAACGGTAGGTGAGTTTCCCAGCTATTACCGAAGTCTACTACGCATACTCGTAGCATGCCTTCGAGAGTTTGTATTGTACGTTCACTCTGGCCATCGGTTTGTGGGTGGTATGTTGTACTCATATCCAACCGCGTACTAAGCGATCTTTGCAACGATTCCCAAAAGTTGGAAGTGATTCTAGCATCTTGATCCGAAATGATGGAGATTGGCACTCCATGGCGTGAGACCACTTAAGGGATTTCAGCTTGGTCTTTAGACAACCAATACATGCCCACTACAACCTCCAAAACTGCCTAGCGTAACTGGCATGAGGTTGATCCTAAATCTAAGGTCTGCTATCTCTAAAGTGTATTCTCTTAGAATGTGCTTAGTTACAATCAATTTACCATCAGCTAGCTCTACGGTGTATTCATCCTCTAAAGACGTTGGGGGTTACGACAAGTATTTACTAAAATGCTTAATTATAAGACTTTTCCCAGTTCCGGTATCAGAAAATACAGAAGCGTAATGATCGTTTAAGAGATACGTACCTGTTGCAAGGTTAGGATCATTTCTGGCTTCCTTGGTCCCAATTACGAGGGCTCGTCCCTTCGAACATTTGTCGTTTTCGTTATGGTTGTTGAGCTTCAGATGTGGGTAGTCCTTTTTGATGTGCCCTGGATTTCCACATTCGAAGCAACTCCTCGGTGCTTCGTTCCCATTGTTTTTCACATGGGGGCAGTCCCTCTTGAAGTGCCCAGGCTTTGCACATCCGAAGCAACCTTTTGGTGTTTTGTTTTGTTGTTGTTGTGGCTGTGGGAGTTTGGTCACTAGTTCACCCCTGCATTTCTCAGTTGCGTGGCCTAGCTTTCCTCATCGTTGGCATCGGTATCTTTCACATGGTCCTCGTTGATGGTGATACTCACAGTTGTTGCACTTTGGGTTTTTTCTGACACAGGAATCCTTACGTCTTCTTGGTGGTTGAAGGGTGGGGGTCTCGTTTAGAGAGTTAGCCCATTTGCGTTTGTTGTCGGTGCTTTTGATTACTGAGACACGTGGAGGTATCAATCCTTGAATAACTGCCGTATCGGTTAGTTCATGAGCTAAATAAACGGCTTGTCGTAAGGTGGTGGGGTCAGCGAAGAGTACCATATCCCGAACCTGTGGTGTCAATCCCTCAATGTATCTTTCAAGATGTTTGTAGGCTGGGGTCACCATTTCTGGGCACATGTGTGCCAACTCATAAGATCGAGAAGTGTATGCCTCGATTTCAGAACCAATCATCCTGTGGTTCCGAAATTCCGTTTCCAGTTCCTGAATCTTTATGTGAGGGAAATATTTGTGGTTCATCATTCTTTTGAATTCTACCCAAGGTATAGCAATAGATGTTTCTCGTCCTATGATTTGAACATTTGTGTCCCACCAAGTGAGGGCTGCTCCCTCTAAGGTTCCTGTTGCGTATATCATGCGATCATTAACTCTACAGATGCTGGTGATGAAAGCTGATTCCAACCTCTCAATCCATCGGAGGAGACCGGCAGCACCCTCCGTGCCATTGAAAGAAGGTGGTTTGCAGTCTAAGAATGTTTTGAATGTGCAGTGCGGTGGATTAGAGTTTGTCCCTTGGGTCAGTTGATTCTGGTTACGTGTAGCTCCGCGTGCAGCGATTTCCTCCTCAACTCTTTCGCTGATTATTGCGTTCAATTCTGTTACGGTGAGGTTAATGTTTCTACGTCCTCCCACATTCTTGCATCCTTCGCGTCTTCCAGCCATGATCTTCATAGCGAGAATAAGCGTTAGTGTAGGTCTAATGACTAATGTAGCGCGTGATTGATATGAAAAGAAAACATGTATTGATTGGCATAGACAAAATTTTTCATAACCGATATTAGTCTTGATATATAATAAGTTGTACTAGTTACAATTCATTTAATACCCAAGACACTAAGATTCCATAATTTTGAGTATAGAGACACGACCTGTCTCTACTACGTCTATGCTAAGTTAATCGGAAGCATTATCGATAGTAGAATCAGAATCAGCATCCGCCGCTGGTTCCTCTTCCTCAGTGTCAATTCCTTTGCAAGACACTCGATTCGGTCGTCTGCCCAAGTCAGGTCCCGAGTCAGTTCGACTCAAGACACTGCCTCTCTGGCTTAGGTGAGTCTAGTATGGGTGATGTATTGTCGGGTGACTCCTCCATGGGGTTCTCCGCAGGATCCTTGTCAGGGTCCTCATCGGAAAATTTGATACGTTGCTTCATGTGTAGTGTAAGGTCGCAACATGAGGTTTTTATGGTTATATGATAATCTGGACTATAGATGGAAATTTGATGGACGTTATGTTGAAGTCTTGATATGTTGCTTGGATTCCGTTGCAACCATCAGGATAAGCAAATATCAATGTATGTGTTTTCAATAATCGGCTCACAATAGAATTTGCCAGAATTCATGCGTACCTGTAAATTCACGATTATGTTGCGCACCATGATCGTCAATTTACCTTACATAAGAATTCTAGTTCCTTCTACTTCGAGCGTATTAGCTTTTGCTGGATCCAGAGTCTATTCTTGACGTCAAGATTCAGACAAGAGTCATATAAGGTATGGCTGAATAGCCTATCGAAGCTAATACTTGGGATAGTTATGTGAGTTGAATAATATTATAGGATCTTGCATGGATCCTATAAGGATAACTTTTTGACTTGAGCGTATTTTCCTCATGACCTTTGGTGTTGAGACCCTCATTGTGTGAATGCTAAGATAGCTGCTTGTGGATGACCACCTAGCAGTCAAGGAGTTTCTTATGCACCCGTAATGAAATCTCTTCGCATGGTCGCTCTAGTTCTTCTTAACTCGAGCGAAAATGTTCGTTCGGTGGTATTCTAAGAGTGACAAGGATTTGAGTTCGGTACCTCCTCATGTTTTCTTTGCAAGTAGTAAGTGCGGTAGTACCAAAAGGGCTACGGGAATGTTGTTTAGGAGTTGGAAAAAGAATCAATGCTTTTCCAATAAGGGTTGAGCCACAGGGCCTATTTCATCCCTTGACTTGTTGTGGTTTCATCCCCGATTAGCTTTTGTCGTCGCCTCTTCGATTCGGACACCGGTGATGTAGCATATGTGTACCGGTTGCTCCTCCAGCGATGGCTCAGACGTGCTGCATTTAGGTGATAGTCGGTTCACTTTGGTAACTCAGCTGCTACCGATAGTGTTGATACTGAAGGTGTAGGAACAATCTGTTCCTTCTCGTCGAATGCGAGCATAGATGATGACGACAGTGACACCATATCAAAAATATGCGTATAGTGTATATGTACGATAATGTATGCAAGTAGTACTAATACTAAGCACTAGGTGTTGTGTGGAGACTAACGGCTATAGACTAAGTTCACTAAATGCAAACCTAATTTGCAATAACCGGAGTCTCTGATACCAATCTGTCGCACCCCGGCCCTCCCGGCCCGGACGGGGGCGCGACGGCTAGACCTACATGTCTGGTTTCATACGTACATCCAATAACTTGGATAAAACAGTTTAATAAAATCAGAGTTGCGGAAGTAAAAAGTTTAAGTTGTGAAAACAACAATGTAATTATAAGTTGCGGAAACATCAATTTAAGCAGTTTTCAAATCTTAAAGAGTAGTAGTGCGGAAGCGGTTTGAATGTGTAACATTACATAACAAAACAAATGTTAATCGTTATCAAATTGCCTAAGACACTAAAGCTGATGCATGGGACTCCATCCTAGCATCCTATCCTTGTGCGCGTGCCTTAGTTACCTGAGAAAACATGCGAGTAAAAGGATCAACACAAAGGTTGGTGAGAGCACAGGTTTGTATCAGCAATAAACATCAAAATGTTTAAAGTAAATGTTTTGCAGATTTATATATCATTACAATGCAATATCCATTGATAGCTAGTCAATATGTTTTATATCATATGCGGGTTCGCAACCGAAGCTAACATGCTGCCTCCCGCCATATCCATCCAAGATATGGCAATGTTGTTTTGGTCAATTATGCACTGTTCCAACCTCCAGTCGGGATGGCCATACGGCTCTCAACAATGGGGCTTGTCAGGCCCAAATGGTACTATTCAGAATTACCACGCTATGCGCAACGCGCTATTAATGGTTCGAGATGTGTTTATGAGGACTTATCAGTTTTGTGCATGAATGCCACACATGCATATACGCGATATTTGCATGTACAAATGTAACCAAAAATGTGTGTATGTTGTTCAAAACAGTTGTATGCAATGTTTTCTCCCCTAAAGGTAGAATATGTAAAAAGGGGCCATGAACTCACCTCATAGAGCAGTCCCGGTTTATGTGGTGTTCGCGATTGTGAAAGCTAGCAGTCCTGCTAGTAACCACCTATGATCATATAGGTGTAAGTATGTGTTCTGTGGTATGTTGTAGTCCATACAACTCCAAGTGTCGGTGTGCTCACCCGAGTGTGTGTGTGTGTGTCGACTCTACGAATCGTTGGTGACACGTTTGTTGTGTTAAGTTGCCTTAATGCAAGTAAGACACCAAAATGCATCCTATGACCCAACTCACGTTGCTTTCACGAAATCAAGTTTTGAAAATCATAAGGTTCTTGTTTCGGGAAAATTTCTATATTTAGAAAGTTTCTATTTTTAGAAAGTATGATTATGAAATCTTATATCATAAAACTAATAACTTTAGTATGTTTGTAAAAACATATGTAAACATTTAAAATAAGTCGTTTGTGCATAAAATACCATTTATGCCATTTTGCCCAAACAAAGTGTCCTAAAATTGTAAGTATTATACAAATCATGTTTTTGACCAAATCAATCACCCAAGTGTGTTTCTAAACACTCCAATATGCATTTGACAACATCTAGACATGTCTAACATGTCTAGATCATCACAAATCCATGACTTGAAACATAAAAGTTTCCTTTTATGGCAAGTGTACCAAAATCATCATTCAATCAACTATAACTCAACCAAAACTCAAATCTAACATTTCTAAACACTAAAATCAGTAGATTTACAACAAATACACATCAAATCATCAACACATTCGTGCACAATAACCGTATGGAGTTGCATGTGGGTTTTTACCCATTGCATGTACGATCTAACTAAGGATAAACATATAAAACTACCTTATATGCTAGGATTCAATGGAAACAGCGGCTGATCAAGAAAAACAAGTGGTTGATGGTCGATCCAAGTTCTTTAGCTTCCTCTCCAAGCTTCCAAGAGCTCCAAATAGTCCACCAATGCAAAGAATAGCTCCAAGGATGTTACCAGCAGGTTTGAAGGCTTGATTTCAGTGGTTTGGATCGAGAATTGATGAAGGAACTCGGAGAAATGAAAAGGAAACCGAGTGAAATGAATTGGGGATGGTTTTTATAAAATTTTCGATCTGCACGCGAAGGCCGATCAAATTTTGTTTTCGCGTACCTCGGAGAGATTCGGGAGTCCCGACTCCCGGTTTTCTTCGCGTACCGCGAAGCCTTTCGCCAAGGTCTCTCCGCGTACCGCGAGGGGTCCATTTTCATGTTTTTCGATTTCGATGATTCGATTTTGCTCGTACTCGATTCCCAATGTTTGTCCTAAACACTGATGTGTTGTAAAACACATCTGTTTTTCTAGTTGTTTTTAATTCGTTTTGTACAGTTTTAGTCAATTTTAGAGTCGATAGATGCTGGTTCTTCACATTTCTATAATTTAATGTTCGCAGGTTATAAACACATCATTTTGGCATAAAAGATCAAGAAAACGAGTGTCCGGGTGAACGAGAACAATTACACGAACAAAGAAAACAAGAATTCTGGATTCTCAACTCCTCGCGCTACGCGAGGACCAAATGAAACCCTGTCGCGCTACGCGACAGGTGGGAAATGACAATTTTACCCCTTACTTAATGATGCCGGTTGACCCGACTATTTTGTCGGGTAGTGGAACCCGTCGCGCTACGCGACGGGTGTGGATGTACATGTCGCGCTACGCGACAGGGTTAAAATCTCAGAAAATCAAGTTTATGATTTGGAAAACGGCTAGAGGCGGGGATATTCGGTTTTGGGACGATCAGAGACTACATTGGAGGCGACCAAAGAGTTCTGGAAGGCAAGTGAGGCAAGATCCATCATCGGGAGGCCCTAGGATTGCAAATCGAAGGGTGTAATCGCGATCGGTTCTTATTCTTTTTTTTTTTCCATTCGTATGATGTTTTACTATGGTTTTTACAGTAGATCTTTCTGTTTATTCATGATTACTATTGGCTAGACCTTGTAAACTACCTAGGGTTTTATAACTATGCATGTTTGATTGTAGTAACGATTGATTGTGGAACAAGTTTGGATTTTTAATGGTTTATGATTTGGTTTTGAAATCTTGAATGTGGATGAATGTTTATGATGTTTGTGATTTAATTATTATGTCCTCATATGCTTTGGCGGATGTCTTTCGTGTAACGAGCGTATGCTAGATCATTTACTTGGTGTTTTTGATTTGTAGATGTGTTACTAGACGTAGTAATTCATAGGACTAATAATTGGATCATAAATGATTTAAATGTTTAACCAAAGTCAATAGCTGTGAAGTGAGGATTTGTTAACATATCTTGCATGTTTGAATACTAGTTAAAGTCTTTGTGAAAAGACTAAGATTTGGTTAGTAAAACATAGTGTTGTATGTTAAGTTCAAGATGGATTTCCTTATTGTCTTTTACATGTGATGTGTTAAAACTATTATTACCGTGAGGAATATGGTTTTTAGGACATACCATTAATGGGTTGGTTAACTCGTGAGAGTAATTAACATAAATCGGTGTTTAAAATACTTGTAGGCACTTTAGTTGAAATCTTTAAAAAAGGGTTAAAGAATCTCTAATTTGTTAATGAGTTAATATTCAAAGATCCCGGTTCCCTGACTAGTTCCATAATCAATCTAAATATTTCAAACATGTATAAAGTAAACCCTAGGTAGTCATTTCATCATTCGTGAATTCTAGTGTTATTTGCTTTTATTTAAGTCTTGAGTCGATTGTTCTAAATTGTTAATTTTAGTTTAAGCAGTTTATCACAAAACCCCCCTTTTAAACATATAATTTAATTTAAGTTCTTTGTATAGATAAGTCATTGAGTCTAGTTATTACAGTCTGTAGAAGTCTGTGGGTTCGATATCCGGACTTACTTTTGTCTTGCTACATACGATAGGTACACTTGCCTGTTGGTAGCTTAGGTTTTAGAGAGTCTAGAGTATTACTTAGTGTCTAGGATAGTTTTGATTTTTATTAGTTTTTAATTAAGCTACTTTACACACATCAAACACCTAATGCATGTTCAACCCATAATCACATAATAACACATAAGTTGTTTGATCACCAACGTTCGTGAGACTCGTATGTGTGTTTCGATAATTTTTCGGATTATCTTGGATAGTTTGTGTTCGTGTTTTACGAAGTGTTCGCACGCTTGATTAATCCAAATCAACGTGTAACGCACAATTCAATAATTATCCGAATTATTGTTTTGTGTTTGTGTTTGTGTTTGTTGCAGTTTATCTAATTAACCATAATTAAATGAAATGCAACGAGTATGAATGTGAAATGTAAAGGTGTAAGAGTTGCAATTTACCAGAAATTGCCGGGTGTCCACTCTTTCCGTATGGCCCCTGATGAGCCATACTATCTTGCTTGGGAGAGATTTCAGAATCTGCTTAGCAGATGTTCTCAGCATGGTCTATCTGATTGGGCCCTTGTAGAGAAATTTTACAATGGTCTAACTTATGAGACCAGAGCTCGTTTTGACACTTCTGCTGGTGGTCATCTTATGGGAAAGAGGGATGTAGCTGAGTGTACTGATATGTTTGAGAGTTTCGCTCAGGCTGAGTATGAGCAGAGATCAGCTAATAGGAATTCAAATCCTATTTCTAGTTCCTCCTCTTCCACGAGAGGAGTTCACCACGTTAATGTGGATACTAGTGTAGCAGCTGCTCTTGAGGCTTTATCGAAGGATGTAAAGGAGTTAAAGATGAAGGTAGACAGGTGCGAGATCTGTAGGGGTGGCCATGCCACATCTGAGTGTTTGGTGGTCAACCAGGAGCAGGTTGACTATCTCGGGGGTCAAGGAAGGGGTAACACGAACCCTTTCAATAATTCCTACAATCAAAATTGGAGGAACCACCCTAATTTTAATTGGCGATCTTCCGGTCATCCCCCTGGTTTCCAATCTGGGTCATCTAATAACCAGGGGCAGGGTCATTCTTCGGTTAGTCATCCGAGTCATACACCGGGGGCGGGTAGAAGTAGTAGTGGTGGTAGTTCTGGGGGTAGCATGAGTAAGATTGAGGAGTTATTGACTCAGTTGGTTGCAAAGGATGCCAATACTCAGAAAACACTTGCTGAGCATGACATTCTTCTAAAAAACCAACAATCTGCTTTCCTTGATCTTCAAAGATCAGTTGGTGATATTGCCAAGCGTTTAGATGAGAGGCCTCAAGGTCAGTTTTCAGGTAATACTCAGGCCAATCCGAACGCTCATGTTAAGGCAGTGACTACGAGGAGTGGAAGAGGGAGTGTGAGTGTGGAGCCACCGGTTGAAGTAGAAGAAGAGGAACCGGTGGATGAAGAGATTGAGATGGAGACTCCTGGGGGGGTACACATGAGGCCAGTCCCAGCAAGTACAGTACCGATCAGTGAGTCTCCCATAGTGATCCCGGTTGAGAAGAAACCGGTAGAGGTTAGGCCGAGTCCTCAGATTGATCATTCACGATTACCATATCCTGCTCGCTTAGCTCACCAAAAGCATGCTAAGGAGTATGGACATTTTCTTGACATGTTTAAACAATTGAAGATCAATCTTCCATTCATTGAGGCTCTTCAGCATATGCCCAAATATGCTAAGTTCCTTAAAGATTTGTTGAAGAGGAAGGATAGGCTTGGGGAACTTTCTAATGTTCCATTGAGTGGGGGGTGTTCTGCGGTGATTCTGAACAAGCTACCGGAGAAATTAACAGATCCTGGGATCTTTACAATCCCATGTTTGTTTGGTAGTGACACTCAGAGACACGCGTTGGCAGATTCAGGTGCTAGCATCAATTTGATGCCTTATTCTTTGTATGAGAAGCTAGCACTTGGTGAACTTTCGCCTACGCGCATGACATTATCCCTTGCTGACCGCACGGTCAAATGTCCACGGCTAGAGGGTGAAAACTTGTTGGTGAAGGTGGATAAATTCGTTTTCCCTGTGGACTTTGTGATTCTTGACATGGAGGCCGACGAGACTGTGCCTATCATTCTGGGCCGTCCTTTTTTGAGGACCGCTAAGGCCATCATTGATGTGTTTGATGGGAAACTCACTCTTAGAGTGGGTGATGAGACTGTCACATTCGAGGTTGTGAAGTCGATGAGGCATCCCAGTGATCATGATGACTTTAGTGACCCATGTCACTCTGTTTACTTCATAAATTCTTTCATGTCACATGTAGATAGGTGTCTAGAGTACGTGTGCGGTGCTGATTTGGTAGTTGAGAGAAGTGAAGAGGAGTGTGAGAGTATTGATGAGGGAGTTGGTGTCATTTCTGAGGTTTTAGAGATTGATGAGTTGAGGGAGGAGAGTAAGAAGCCCTCTGTTGAGTCACCACCCGCCCTAGAGCTTAAGGTTTTACCCTCACACTTAGAGTATGCTTTTCTAGGAGAGAATTCCACTTTACCTGTTGTCATATCATCTAGGTTAAGTGAGGAGGAGAAGAAGAGATTGTTAGGTGTACTGAGGATGTATAAGGGGGCTATTGCTTGGAGACTCTCCGATATCCAAGGAATTAGTCCTGCTTATTGTACACACAGGATACTCATGGAGGATGAGTACAAGCCGGTAGTTCAACCTCAGAGGCGTTTAAATCCAAATATGCAAGAGGTTGTGAAGAAGGAGGTGTTGAAGTTGATGGATGCCGGCTTGATCTATCCTATTTCGGATTCATCATGGGTGAGCCCTACTCAGGTTGTCCCTAAAAAGGGAGGGATGACAGTCATCACAAACGAGAAGAATGAGCTCATTCCATCTCGCACGGTCACGGGGTGGCGAGTTTGCATCGACTATAGGAAGCTTAACGATGCCACCAGGAAGGATCACTTTCCCCTTCCTTTCATTGATCAGATACTTGAGAGATTGGCGGGACAGCAGTTTTACTGCTTCTTAGATGGTTTTTCAGGGTACTTCCAGATCCCCATTGCACCGGAGGATCAGGAAAAGACCACATTCACGTGCCCTTATGGCACCTATGCTTACCGTCGCATGCCATTTGGGTTATGCAATGCTCCTGCCACATTTCAAAGGTGCATGGTAGCCATCTTCCAGGATATGATTGAATCATCCATGGAGGTGTTTATGGATGACTTCTCAGTTTATGGTGATTCTTTTGATGTCTGCTTGGAGAATCTTGAGAAGATGTTGAAAAGGTGTGTAGAGACTAAGCTGATGCTCAATTGGGAGAAGTGTCACTTCATGGTGACCGAGGGAATAGTGTTAGGTCATAAGATTTCGAGAGCGGGTATTGAGGTAGATAAGGCGAAGATAGAGACCATAAGTAAACTCCCACCACCTTCTAGTGTCAAAGCCATTAGGAGTTTCCTTGGTCATGCGGGTTTTTATAGGCGGTTTATAAAGGATTTTTCCAAAATCACTAGGCCTATGACCCATCTTTTAGAAAAAGATACCCCATTTTTGTTTGATGAGGAATGCATGAAGGCATTCAAATTCTTGAAGGAGAGGCTTGTGAGTGCTCCTATCTTAGTAGCCCCCGATTGGAGTTTGCCCTTTGAACTCATGTGTGATGCTAGTGACCAAGCCGTCGGGGCGGTCTTAGGGCAAAGGAGAGATAAACATTTTCACCCAATATACTATGCTAGCAAAACTCTCAATGATGCTCAAGAGAACTACACTACCACCGAGAAGGAGCTTCTTGCGGTAGTGTTTGCTTTTGACAAATTCCGGTCATACTTAGTGCTTTCAAAGACCACCGTTTTCACGGATCACTCGGCCTTGAGGTTTCTTTTTACAAAGAAAGATGCGAAACCTCGCCTCATTAGGTGGATCTTATTATTATCGGAATTTGACATTGAGATCAAAGACAAGAAAGGGGCTGAAAATGTTGCGGCCGATCATCTCTCCCGGTTGGAAGACCCGGAGAGAAGTGAGATTCATGAGGAGGAGATTGGTGATAGGTTCCCTCACGAGATGATCGACTTTGTAGAGGCGGAGAAACAAGGAATGCCATGGTTCACCGACTTGGCAAATTTCCTTGCTCATGGAGTGGTAATTGAAGGAATGACCTCTCAACAAAAGAGGAAATTCTTTAGAGATGCGGGTAAGTATGTTTGGGATGACCCGTATCTCTATCGTGTTGGAGGAGATAGGATCCTTAGGAGGTGCGTTAGTAGGAAGGAAGGCCTAGACATTTTAAGACATTGCCATGAAGGCTTGACGGGTGGACATCATGGACATCACTCCACCGCCCAAAAGGTTTTCGATTGTGGGTTCTATTGGCCTTCGGTGGTGAAGGATGCACTTGAGTTTGTTAAGAAGTGCGATTCTTGTCAACGTACCGGTAACATCTCATCTAGGGATGAAATGCCTCAAAACCCCATTCAAGTGTTGGAGGTTTTTGATGTTTGGGGCATTGATTTTGTTGGACCTTTTCCTTTGTCAAAAGGGAATAGGTATATACTCGTGGCCATAGACTATGTCTCAAAGTGGGTTGAGGCTCAAGCCTTGCCTACAAATGATGCCCGAGTAGTTCTCAAGTTCTTAAAGAAGTTGTTTAGCCGGTTTGGAACTCCTAGAGCTTTAATAAGTGACCGTGGCACGCATTTTTGTAACACCATGTTAGAAAAGGCATTACAACGCTACGGTGTCACTCATCGTTTAGCGACTGCTTACCATCCTCAAACAAGCGGTCAAGTGGAGAATGCAAACCGAGGAGTGAAACCAATACTTGAGAAGACGGTAGGGAAGAGTCGGAAGGATTGGTCCGACAAATTAGACGATGCGTTGTGGGCGTTTAGAACGGCTTACAAGACACCCTTAGGAACCACACCATACATGGTTGTCTATGGCAAAGCATGCCATCTTCATGTTGAGTTAGAACATAGAGCTCTTTGGGCTCTCAAGACGGTGAACCTTGATCTTACCGAGGCGGGTAGGAAAAGGTATTTTCAAATTCATGAGCTAGAAGCCCTTCGTGATGCGGTTTATTCACGATCATTGAGCATTAAAGAGAAAACCAAGTCATTGCATGATAGGAAGTTGAAGGGTTTGAAAGAATTCAAGAAGGGAGATCGGGTTTTGCTTTACAACTCCCGATTGAAATTGTTTGGAGGAAAGTTGAAGTCCAAGTGGACGGGTCCATATGTGGTTGAAGAAGTGTTTCCATATGGAACCGTTGAGCTACAAAATGAAGTTGATGGGAACACTTGGAAAGTGAACGGTCATAGATTGAAACATTACATCGGAGGACCGATAGATGAGAATGAGGAGGGGGAAGAGATCCTCCTAGAGAAACCCGAATGAGAGCAAGGGTTCTTGGGCAAAACCCAAGTGTATAGTATGTAAATTTCAAGTTTTAGAGTTTTTAATGCATTTATTAGGTGTTTTTCGTATTTTTCTTCGTTTTTCGTTGTTTTCGTTTTTCGTTTTTTTTGTGTTTTCTTAAGTTTTGCAGGTTTTTAAGCATGTGGATGCAAGAAAGATGGAATAGAGGCACCAGGTATGTATTCTTTACTTAGAATTTATTCTTGATGTTTAGGAATGAAAAAGAGGTGAAAATTTGGCTAAGGCATGGAATACTGGAAAACTTTCTGTAAAAAGTGCCACGTCGCGCTACGCGACAACATCTAGAGAACTTGTCGCGCTACGCGAGACCTAGGGTCAACAGCGCGGGTCAACATTTTGTCGCGCTACGCGACAAATTTTTATACGGTTGTCGCGCTACGCGACGCGTACACAGACGGGTAAAAAACCCCTTTTCATTCGAGCCCTAACTCATTCTTACCCACCACATTTTACTCCGGCGATTCACCCACCACCACCATACCATCACCCTCCGCCGATCACCTCCTCATCAACCACCATCACATACTCCGGCTACCAGCCTCCCTTCATCACCACTTTCCAATCCCAACACTTTCTCTTCGTCTCTATCACCATCGACCACCACCACCTACTTCCAGTCAACCGCCGAACATCACCAACACCATCACAACTCTATGCCACACCATTGCCACCGCCGTCCATCACAACCACCATCACCTCCGACAATCACCACCACCCTGCTGCTGTCGTACCACCAGCCACCCGCCGCCGTCCATAACACCATCGGAAACCATCACTGATCACCAGCTTCGGGTTGGAGCATCAAGGGCACACCAATTTTCATCACATCTCCTTTCCTTTAGGTGTTTTCCAGTCGTCATTGAGGTAATGTGGCACCTCCAACTTCATTTTTCTTGCATTAGATGTATTTTTGGTCATTTTTAGTTTAGTTTAGTTGAAATTTTTCAGTTTAGTTTAGTGTTTGTTGCTAGATTTGTTTATTGGGTATTTGTTATGGTTATACATTCGTGATTTAGGACTGAAAAGATAATAGATGTCCAAATGGAGTTATTACAAATGGTTTTGAATGTTGATTTTGCTTGAATGGTAGTTTTGCTTGAATGGTAGTGATTGTTTTAATCATGTTAGTCGTTTTGGTCATTTCTTTTGTTGTCAATGAAACATGTTTGGAATGGTCTTTAAATTATTCTTGTGTGGTCTTTGATGTGATTTGAAATGATAATGTCTATCGAACGTGGTTTGTGACAAAGTCTGCTTCTGGGATTGTTTATTGGATATTGAACTTGTAACCGCGAATGAAATGCTATACGGTAACATGTTCTTTGGTTTTATGCTAACATTACAGTTTCTCTTTTATCTAATTTTGTTTTTCAGATATGTCTGGAGCTGAGTCTTCCAGAGCTGCAGGGAAGAGACGGAGAGGGCCAGTTCCAAGGCCAAGGGGAGAGCCAGGCTCTCCGGTTCAGTTTCAGAGGGACGAGCGCACCATTAGCTACGCCGATGTGGAGAGGGTGCCGAGCATTAGACCTAGGAGGATTAGGGAGCATACTTTGCTTAGTTTCGATTTAGGGACCTTTGAGAGTCAGCGACTTGATAGGTTTATATCTTTAGAGCTTCTTCACCATAGGAATATAGATTGGGAGTTGCTAGATCAGTTGGGTCAGAGAGACAGGATAGAGAGACTTCTAGGGCCACGGTGGACTACCGTTCTAGCTTGTGACTGGCCTCAGTACAAGGAGCTGGCCCTAGAGTTTCATTCGACTTTTATGTATGATGACTCTGAGTTCGATTCGATGGATGCAGTTTCTTTTGCTCTAGGGAGACGAGTTTATGAGATGTCCATTCCACAGTTCGCTGTGGCTACTGGATTCTATACTGAGGAGGAGGTGATGGCACCTAGGTTTGCTACTTGTCTTAGAGGCGCCTCTAAGAAAAGTAGAGAGTGTTGTTTATCTGAGGCAGATCTCAGCGACTTCTGGGCGACTATAGCAGATTCACCATTTTCCACCAGCATGGTGGAATCTGAGATTAGGGATCCAGTTCTGAGATACATTCATAGAGTTTTAGCTTGCACGGTGATTGGCAGGTATTCAGGAGAGGAGAAGGTGAACTGGATGGATTTGTTTTGTTTGTATTGCATGGTGAGGGGCAGGGAGGCCAATGTAGCGTGTGTGATGGCGCAGTCGTTTGCTCGAGGTAGGCGAGGAGGTGGTAGGGCGAGGCTGGACATGGGACCGTATATATATAGGATTGCTGAGTTTTTGGGAGTTTTTGATCGATACAGACTGGATTTGATGACGGTGGGACCGGTCACTACACAGATCACGTTGAGGGATTTGCGCCGGGCAGGTATTTGTGAGTTGGATGATCCTCCTAGGTGGGCAGCTCATGTTGAGGGACCACAGGTGATGCCACCACCAGGTTCTGCGGCAGCTGACGTTGTGAGGGGTTCAGTTCCCACCCATCGTCAGCGGCCTATATTTCGGAGGGATCAGCCGCCCAGGCAGTATCCACTTAGGGAGCCCATTCCTGATCCTCTTACTTTGGAGTCTCTGTGTGCCAGGATTGATGGTTATCATGAGCAGCACAGAGAATGGTTTTTGGCAGGACAGAGGAGACAGGAGGACGCGATGCGTTATTTGATGACTTCCCTGCACATCGAGATCCCTGAGTTCTACAGAGCACCTGATCAGCAGGATGAGCCAGGAGGAGATGCTGCAGATGACTAGTGTGGGGATGTCTATGGGTTTTTTATTTTGGATATGTATTGTCATGATCATCTTGTACATGTGATATTTTGCATCCGTGGTTGTATTTGGACATGATCTTGGTTATGATATTATTATCTTTTGGATGTATTGATGGTTGCTTGATCTTTGTTTTGTCCAGATCTTATTGTTTGTGTATGGCATGCGAAGCAAATTGTAGCTTGTGGAGATTATTGGAAAGACTGGCACTTGACAGTCTTCTTTACAAGACTGGCACTCGACAGTCTTCTTTTGTAACCAGCTAAGTCATTTTTATTCATTTATTTCTTTTTGTTTTCTCTTTTCTCTACATTGAGGACAATGTCCAGTTTAAGTGTGGGGATGAGTACTTGTTTTAATTTTGTTTGGTTAGTGTAATCGAGTCGAATTTTTTTTTTATTTTTATTTATTGTGTATTTTACATCTTTAGCTTAGATCTTTCTTGTTCCTGGTTAAGTTGGTTGCAAAAGCGTGATGGGAAATGATAAGAAAGTTTGGTTTCATGGGATCCTTCATAGTTAACCGGTTGGTTTGGGTTATATGTTTTGGTTATGGGATGTGTAAGTAGGCTCAACTGATTCTAACTGTCCTTTAAGATTGGTATAATTGAACTTAAATACATGATTTTTATGGGAAACATCTTGGGGGTTTGGAATTGATGAAACTGATTTCTAGCTAGAAATGAATCTTTGCATAATAACAAATGAGAGTTTTGAAAATCTGATTTTTGCATTGGCACATAAGTACTCTTTTTATGAGAATAAATCCGAGTCTTATGGCGCCTCCATTTCACCAAATAAGCTGAGTAAAAAGAAAAAAAAAATGAAATAAAAGAAGTTGGATAAAAAACTTATGTGTCACACGCCGGGTTGCAGCCTGGTTGAAACACCACTAAGTTAAATTCAATGGATTGAAAAATAAAAGAAAAATGCTCACGCTTTCATCTGCTTCCATTATAAAAATCTGATTTGATAAATTTCTTGTTTGTTTATATGTAAGAATGACTTGAAAGCCAGAATCCAGGATTGAGTTGATTTTAAATTTCCTAAGTGTGGGTCTAATGAAATGAAATGTAGAACATAAACATAATGGACCATAACTAAGGGACTGGGAAAATCAGTATGGGTTTAGTAGGATAACAATACTTGCAATCTTTTCCATGGCATTTAATTTTGAATTAATGATTTAATTGTGTGGAAACCGTTTTACCTCGCTGTGATCCCAGATTTTTGCATAAGCCTTTTTCAGGGACGAAAAAGAGATAAGTGTGGGGATGTGATGTGTTGTAAAACACATCTGTTTTTCTAGTTGTTTTTAATTCGTTTTGTACAGTTTTAGTCAATTTTAGAGTCGATAGATGCTGGTTCTTCACATTTCTATAATTTAATGTTCGCAGGTTATAAACACATCATTTTGGCATAAAAGATCAAGAAAACGAGTGTCCGGGTGAACGAGAACAATTACACGAACAAAGAAAACAAGAATTCTGGATTCTCAACTCCTCGCGCTACGCGAGGACCAAATGAAACCCTGTCGCGCTACGCGACAGGTGGGAAATGACAATTTTACCCCTTACTTAATGATGCCGGTTGACCCGACTATTTTGTCGGGTAGTGGAACCCGTCGCGCTACGCGACGGGTGTGGATGTACATGTCGCGCTACGCGACAGGGTTAAAATCTCAGAAAATCAAGTTTATGATTTGGAAAACGGCTAGAGGCGGGGATATTCGGTTTTGGGACGATCAGAGACTACATTGGAGGCGACCAAAGAGTTCTGGAAGGCAAGTGAGGCAAGATCCATCATCGGGAGGCCCTAGGATTGCAAATCGAAGGGTGTAATCGCGATCGGTTCTTATTCTTGTTTTTTTTTCCATTCGTATGATGTTTTACTATGGTTTTTACAGTAGATCTTTCTGTTTATTCATGATTACTATTGGCTAGACCTTGTAAACTACCTAGGGTTTTATAACTATGCATGTTTGATTGTAGTAACGATTGATTGTGGAACAAGTTTGGATTTTTAATGGTTTATGATTTGGTTTTGAAATCTTGAATGTGGATGAATGTTTATGATGTTTGTGATTTAATTATTATGTCCTCATATGCTTTGGCGGATGTCTTTCGTGTAACGAGCGTATGCTAGATCATTTACTTGGTGTTCTTGATTTGTAGATGTGTTACTAGACGTAGTAATTCATAGGACTAATAATTGGATCATAAATGATTTAAATGTTTAACCAAAGTCAATAGCTGTGAAGTGAGGATTTGTTAACATATCTTGCATGTTTGAATACTAGTTAAAGTCTTTGTGAAAAGACTAAGATTTGGTTAGTAAAACATAGTGTTGTATGTTAAGTTCAAGATGGATTTCCTTATTGTCTTTTACATGTGATGTGTTAAAACTATTATTACCGTGAGGAATATGGTTTTTAGGACATACCATTAATGGGTTGGTTAACTCGTGAGAGTAATTAACATAAATCGGTGTTTAAAATACTTGTAGGCACTTTAGTTGAAATCTTTAAAAAAGGGTTAAAGAATCTCTAATTTGTTAATGAGTTAATATTCAAAGATCCCGGTTCCCTGACTAGTTCCATAATCAATCTAAATATTTCAAACATGTATAAAGTAAACCCTAGGTAGTCATTTCATCATTCGTGAATTCTAGTGTTATTTGCTTTTATTTAAGTCTTGAGTCGATTGTTCTAAATTGTTAATTTTAGTTTAAGCAGTTTATCACAAAACCCCCCTTTTAAACATATAATTTAATTTAAGTTCTTTGTATAGATAAGTCATTGAGTCTAGTTATTACAGTCTGTAGAAGTCTGTGGGTTCGATATCCGGACTTACTTTTGTCTTGCTACATACGATAGGTACACTTGCCTGTTGGTAGCTTAGGTTTTAGAGAGTCTAGAGTATTACTTAGTGTCTAGGATAGTTTTGATTTTTATTAGTTTTTAATTAAGCTACTTTACACACATCAAACACCTAATGCATGTTCAACCCATAATCACATAATAACACATAAGTTGTTTGATCACCAACGTTCGTGAGACTCGTATGTGTGTTTCGATAATTTTTCGGATTATCTTGGATAGTTTGTGTTCGTGTTTTACGAAGTGTTTGCACGCTTGATTAATCCAAATCAACGTGTAACACACAATTCAATAATTATCCGAATTATTGTTTTGTGTTTGTGTTTGTGTTTGTTGCAGTTTATCTAATTAACCATAATTAAATGAAATGCAACGAGTATGAATGTGAAATGTAAAGGTGTAAGAGTTGCAATTTACCAGAAATTGCCGGGTGTCACAAGTTCATTGATGCTGGGTTTCGAAAAACCCTGTAAAACCGAAGATTAGAGCTCACCTCTTGCTCAAATATGATGATTCCAGTCCCGATTCTTTGTACTTTCAGATAGGAAATGTTGAGAGCTTCACGTGGGTTCCAAATTTGAAATATTTGGCTAAGAAATGAGGAAGATATGGGTGTTTTTGTGTGGGTTTTCTAGAGTGAGAAGCAAGAACCGGAAATTAGAGAGAGAGTGTGTTGGTGAGAAATTAAATGAGAGAATTAATGTTAGTTAGGGTTTTTATACCCCCATAGGTTCAGGTTCGTTTCTGATGTTCGGTTCTTGATTTCGTTACATTTTCAAAACGTAAAACGCTATTTTACGTAATTTAAATAAATAGTTTTCTAAAACCATTTTAAGGTTGTAATTCCTAAAAAATATTTTCTATTTATTTTACTTATTTTATTATTTCGAAATCGTTTATTAATTACGTTTCGTTTCGTCAGATCGTGTTACCTTCGTGCGTATTCGTTCGATTCGTCACCCGAACGGACACGACGATGGCTTTACTTTCTGATTTTTGTTTTCTACTTTTTAATTAGCGTTCAGAACGTTAAACCCACAGACATGTTTGTGTGAATCGTCACCCACGCAAACACGCTGTCAGTTTATTATTCTGAGACGATACTGAACTTTTGTTTTGAATTGGATTTCCTCACTGACTGACTCAACTAAACTCACCTATTAGCACATAATCATACTTGTTTCACCTTATTTACTCATAGAAATATCGGCCATCTGATTTCTGTTATTTATGGAAATCAGATCGCAACCGATATGTTTTCGTTACTTGTTCTCACACTGTTGTTTCACATGAATTGTTGTATTACTGTATTTAAATTTTCATTCAAACACATACAACTGTTATTTGTTTTCATAGTCCTGTTGTCACACAACTGTTATTCACATTGTATTAACACCTAGTAAAAGGTGAAAGTACACATACCGTACGGATTGCCGGACGATCTGGTACTGGTTGTCACAATCTCCCCTTGTTAAAGAAATTTTGTCCCGAAATTTAAGTGATATTTTCGGGCTCCACTTCTTAAAATAGGTGGGGATACCTTGTCTTCATGTGATCCTCACGCTCCCACGTAAATTCTGGTCTGCGATTGGAGTCCAACGAACATTTACAATATGTATACGGCTTCGTTTCAGTTTCTTGACTTCATGATCCATAATCTCTACAGGTTCTTTGATAAAGTGTAGTCGTTCATCAACTTGTATTTCTTCCAATGGTATGACTAACGATTCGTCAACAAGGCATTTCTTGAGATTAGACACATGAAGCACGTCGAGTACCCTGCTGAGCTCATCCAGAAGTCTGAGTCTGTATGCCACAGGATCAATTCGTTGAGTTATCTCGAGCAGTCCGACATACCTTGGTGCTAACTTGCCCTTAGCCCCAAAACGAACCACGCCTTTCCACGGGGACACTTTCAACATGACTCGGTCACCGACCTGGAATTCCAAAGGCTTTCGCCGTTTCTCTGCATAACTCTTTTGGAGGCTACGTGTTGCTTGTAATCTTTGTTGAAAGGCAATCTTATCAGTAGTCTCCTGAATAAGTTCAGGCCCAGTGATTCTGTTATCTCCCACTTCAGTCCAACAAATTGGAGACCGACATTTTCTACCATATAATGCTTCGAACGGAGCACATTCGATAGCGCTGTGGTAGCTATTGTAGTAGGAGAACTCGATGAGTGGTAAATGATTGTCCCAACTTCCACCGAAATCCAAGACACAAGTCCTCAACATATCCTATAGGTTTCGGATTGTTCGCTCGCTTTGGCCATCCGTTTGTGGATGGTAAGCAGTGCTCAAGTTCACACTTGTCCCTAAGGATTGTTGCAATGATTTCCAGAACCGCGATGTAAATCGACTGTCCCGGTCTGAAATAATAGATAGTGGCACACCGTTTCGTAATACTATTTCATTAACATAAAGTCTTGCTAGTTTTTCCATCTTGTAGTTCTCTCTGATCGACAAGAAATGAGCGGAATTAGTCAGTCGGTCAATGATGACCCATATGGAATCATGTCCGCTGGAAGTACGGGGTAGCTTGGTAATAAAATCCATAGCTATTTGTTCCCACTTCTATTGTGGTATTTCTGGTTGTTCCAGCAAACCTAACGGTTTCTGGTGCTCGGCTTTGACTTTGGCACAAGTGAGGCACATACCAACATAAGTAGCCACATCCTTTTTCATACCTGGCCAGCAATAAAATGACCTAAGATCTTGGTACATCTTATCAGTACCAGGATGAACAGAATAACGTGTTTCGTGTGCCTCGTCAAGAATGAGTTTTCGAAGTTCATCTACTGCTGGGATCCACACACGATCCTGGAAATAGATAACTCCAACCTGTTTTGTCTCAAAATGTCTTTCAGCTCCACAATCAAGCTCGTTCCTCAAGATTTTCCTTTCCACTACTTCTTGTGAATTTGATCTCTCAGACTTGTTTGCACAGTCATTCCCATTGCCCTAACGCGCAAAGGTTTGACCCGTTCCTTCTGGCTCAAAGCATCAGCTACAACATTAGCTTTGCCCGGATGGTATTTGATCACACAATCGTAATCGTTCAGGAGCTCAACCCAACGTCTCTATCTCATGTTAAGCTCCTTTTGATCAAATATGTGCTGTAGACTCTTGTGATCTGTGAAGATCGTACATTTAGTACCATATAGGTAATGCCTCCAAATCTTTAAAGCAAAGACAACAGCTCCCAATTCCAAGTCATGCGTCGTGTAATTCTTCTCATGTACCTTCAACTGTCGAGATGCGCAGGCAATGACTTTGTCTCGTTGCATTAAAACACAACCGAGTCCCTGGTGGGAAGCATCGCATTAAACCACAAAATCATCATTGCCCTCTGGGAGTGTTAAGATTGGAGCATTGCACAATCTTTGTTTTAACATTTGAAACGCCTCTTCTTGTTTCTACGTCCACACAAATGGTTCGCTTTTCTAGGTTAGCTTTGTGAGCGGCAAGGCTATCTTAAAGAAATTCGAAATGAATCTCCTATAATAACCAGCCAGACCCAGAAATGATCTGATCTTAGTAGGTGTTGTGGGCACATCCCAGTTCTTGATCGCCTCGATCTTGGCAGGATCCACATAAATACCATTCTTGTTAATCACGTGACCTAAAAACTGAACTTCTTTTAGCAAAAATTCACACTTGGAGAATTTCGCATAGAGTTGTTCATTCTTTAGAAGTTCCAAGATTGTTTTGAGTTGTTGTTCATGTTCTTTCTCACACTTTGAGTAAATCAGTATATCATAAATAAAGACGATATAGAACTGATCCAAATACGGCTTACACACCCGGTTCATAAGATACATGAACACCACCGGTGTGTTCGTTGAAAAACACATATGTTTATCCATTAGTTTTTGTCAGTTTCTGTACAATTTTGTTTTGTTTTGTAATCGATTTTAGCTGGTTCTTCAGAATCTTGTAATTCAATGCTTGCAGATCATAAACATGTGTATTTGGCACAAAAGTACAAAGAAACAAGCTCCCGGGTGGGCAAGGACGGACCTGTAAATAACAAAAGCTAACTGGATTCAGGCACTCCTCGCGTAGCGCGACACACACAGGAAACCCTGCCGCGTAGCTCGACTGGGGGAATAGACCAAAATACCCTTGGTTAATGATTGCGGTTTGACCCGACTAATTTGTCGGGTAGCGAAGCCCCTCGCGTAGTGCGAAGGGTTAAGAAGGAGCCGTCGCGTTACGCGACAAGGGGAAAAATTCAGAAAATCGTGTATGTGTAATTATAACGGCTGGAGGCTTCAAATCTAGGGTTACAGACGGTTTTTGGACGACATTGGAGGCAACAAAGAGGCTGGAACAAGCAAGTAAGGCCAAGATTCATCATCGGGAAGCCCTAGGATTGCGATTCGAAGGGTGTAACGCGATCGGTTCTTGTTTTTTTATTGATTTATCCATTCGAATGATGTTTCACTTTGGTTTATACATCAAATCTTACTGTTTGTTCAGTATGGTTGTTGGCTAAACCATTAGAACTACCTAGGGTTTTGACAATTATGCATGTTTAATGTTTGAAACGATTGATTGTGGAACAAGTTTTTGGTTTTGAAATGACATAACGATTAGGTTGTGATTCTTGGATGCGTACGAATGTTTGAATTGTTTATTGGTTTGATTAATCGATTCCTTATGTGCTTTGATGAATGTCTTTCAAATAATAGGTGCATGTTAGATCAATTACTTTGTGTTTTTGATTTGTAAATGAATTGCTAGACGTAGTGGTTCATAGGAATTTTAATTCTGTGATAAATAATCTAAATGTTTAACTAAATTCAAAAGCCGTGAGGTGAGAGTTTGTTAGTTTGTCTTGGGTGTTTAGTTGCAAGTTAAAGTCTTTGTGAAAAGACCAAAACTAGTTTAATTGGGTATTTCCTTGCCTACTAAGTCCAAGTTGTTTTTCTTTATTATCCCATGCATGTGTTTGTGCATTGAGACTCTCGTTTCCGTGAGGTAGATGGTTTTTAGGATATGTCATTGATGGGCTGGGTAACTTGTGAATGTACCTCACTTAAATCGGTAATTTAGCAACTTCCAGACATCTTAGTTGAAATATTTGAGAAGGGTTGAAGATACTTTAGGTTGTTTACTAGTTAATAATTCAAGATCCTGGTTTCACAATAGTTCCATAATCAATATAAAAAGCATTGAACATGTATAGAGTTAACCCTGGGTAGTCATTTCATCATTTGCTACTTTTTGTTTCATTTATGTTATTTAGTCTTAATCCGATTTTTAAAGTTATTAATTTATTTTAGTTAATTAGTAAACCCCCCCCCCCATTTAAAATAATTCTTTTAATTAATTAAATTTGTGTAGATAAGTCTTTGAGTCTAGTTAGCGCTTTCTATAGAAGTCGGTGGGTTCGATATCCGGACTTACTTTTCTTTACTATTTTTGATAGGTTCACTTGCCTGTTAGTAGTTTAGTTTAGAGAGTCTAGAGTATTACTTAGTGCTTAGGTTAGTTGTGATTTTTGAAATTTTTACTTAAACTACTTTGCACATATCAAGTTTTTGGCGCCGTTTCCAGGGGCTTCTTAGTCGATTGTGCTTATTAGTTCTTGTTTCTTATTTGTACATATTTGTGTTTAGTTTGTTTTCATTCTTATTTTATTTTATTTTGTTTTATTTCTTTTAGATTAATTTTTATTTTTTTGCAGGTTTGGTAGTGCATGCCACACTTACGCTCACACGGACCGCCACCTGAGCTTTCATTGCCATTAAGGAGCGATTCGCGGGACTTTTTTGAAGGTTCTACGAGCGAGGTAAGTGCTTCTACTCCATTTCTGCTGATTTTTCTGAGTGCACACCATCTTCTTCTTCTAGCTCTTCTACTCAATCTAGTCCACGTTTGCCTTTTGTTTCACCCATGGCAAACCCTCGTACCGTTCATCAGCAGTCAGCGAGGGTTTACGGGACTTAACAATCCCATTACTGTGCCAAACATAACGAATGAAAATTCGTGGCAGATTCCCTCGTACATCATGACAGCCATTAACAATTCTCAGTTTAATGGCCATGATGATGAGGATGCTCCAACACATATAGCTAGCCTCACTCGCATCTATGGTACCTTTAATCTTCAAGGCGCCACTGAAGATGCCATCCTTTTGCAACTATTTCCATTCTTTCTTGCGGGTAGTGCCACCACTTGGCTTGACTCGCATACACCTGGATCTTTCACTACTTGGGGCAGTCTTAGGGATGCATCCCTTAAGAAATACTTTCCACCTGCCAAGGCAGCCCATCTTCATGATGAGATCCATTCCTTTCGTATGACACCCGATGATCCATATTACCTTGCTTGGGAGAGATTCCAGAATTTGCTTAGCAGATGCTCCCAACATGGTCTTTCTGATTAGGCACTTGTAGAGAATTCTACAATGGTCTCACTTATGAGACTCGGGCTTGTTTCGATACATCCGCGGTTGGTCATCTTATGGGTAAGAGGGATGTTGCTGAGTGCAATGATATGTTTGAGAGTTTTGCTCAGGCTGAGTATGAGCAGCGGTCTGCTAATAGGAATTCCAATCCTATTACTAGTTCTTCTTCTTCAATGAGAGGAGTTCACCACGTTAATGTGGATACTAGTGTGGCAGCTGCTCACGAGGCCTTATCGAGGGATGTGAAAGAGTTGAAGATGAAGGCTGATAGGTGTGAGATCTATAGGGGTGGCCATGCCACATCAGAGTGTTTGGTAGTCAACCAAGAGCAGGTTGACTATTTGGGGGGTCAAAGTAGGGGTAACACTAACCCTTTTAATAACTCCTACAATCAAAATTGGAGAAACCACCCGAACTTCAATTGGCGTTCTTCCGGTCATCCCCTGGTTTCCAATCTGGGTTACCTCATAACCAGGGGCAGGGTCATTCTTCGTTTAGTAATCCGAGTCCTACACCGGGGGCGGGTAGTAGTGGTGGTGGTGGTGGTGGTGGGGGTAGCATGAATAAGATTAAGGAGTTATTGACCCAGTTGGTTGCTAAGGATGCAAATTCTCAGAAAACACTTGCTGAGCATGGCATCCTTCTGAAAAACCAACAATATGATTTTCTTGATCTTCAAAGATCAGTTGGGGATATTGCTAAGCGTTTGGATGAGAGGCCCCAAGGCCAGTTTTCGGGCACCACACAGCCTAATCCAAATGCAAATGTAAAAGCAGAGACCACTAGGAGTGCTAGAGGAGGTGAGAGAGTAGATCCACCACTAGGAGCAGGAGATTGAGGTATCACACAATGCTTCTCTTTGAGCTCGGTCCTTCTGAAAGTGACCGAATAGACAGGTTCATTTCTTTAAAGCTCCTTCACCATAGAAACATAATTTGGGATTTGATTGATCAGTTAGGCCAGAGAGAGAGACTGGAAAGGCTTCTAGGACAAAAGTGGGCTAGGGTGTTAGCTTGTGACTGGCCTCAGTATAAGGAACTAACACTTGAGTTCCATTCCACCTTTATGTATGATGATTCTGAGTTCGACTTAGTGGATGCGGTGTCATTTTCCTTGGGCAGACGAGTGTATGAGATGTCTATTCCCTAGTTTGCTGTTGCAACTGGACTTTATACTGAGGATTATGTGTTATCTCCCATGTTTTTATCATCCCTTAGAGGTGCTTCTAAGAAGAATAGGGATTTTTGTCTGTCTGAGGTCCTCAGATGATGCCCTCACATGGGACAGCAGGTGCTGATGTTGTTATGGGTTCAGTGCCTACCTATCGTCATAGGCCCGTTTTTAGGAGAGATATGCTGCCCTGACAGTACCCCTTAGGGAGCCCATACCAGACCCACTTACTTTAGAGTCCTTATGTCACAGGATGGATGGGTACCACGAGCAGTATAGGGACTGGCGTTTCACTGATCAGAGGAGACAGGAGGATGCTATGAGGTATTTGATGACCTCACTACATATCGACATTCCAGAGTTCTATCAGGCTCCTGACGAGCATGATGAGCGAGGTGGTGGTGATGATGAAGACAACGTGTGGGGAGGTGTTTGGTTGTGTTTTTTTCTTTCATTACTAGTTATGTTGGTTCAAAAATTTTGTATTTTGTAGACATTAAACTTGTTGGTTTGTGGGGAAGACGGGTTGGTTTGTGGTTGGACATGATCTTGGATATTGTTATTATTATGCTTTGAATGTGTTGATGGTTGTTAGATCTTTGTTTTGTGCAGATCTTATTTGTATGTTTATGGCATGTGGAGCATTTGTAGATTGAGGAGCCTTCTTTGAAAGAATGACACTTGACAGTCTTCTTCTTTAACCAGCTAAGTCTTATCTAGTTTTTAGTTTTTATTTTTAGTTATTATTGTTTTCCTTTTTCTCTACATTGGGGAAAATGTAAAGTTTAAGTGTGGGGATGGGAAACTTTGTTTTTTTTGGTACACTTTTTGATTTTTAGTAGTTAGTGTTTGAATTTTAGTTGTTCAGTTGAGTAAAAAAAATTTAGCTTAGAAATTTTTCGTTTTTATGGAGTTGGTTGCAAAAGTGTGACTGGGAAATGATAGAAAAGTTAGGTTTGATTGTTTTAATCATGTTTAGCTTGGTGGATTGGGATCTATTCTTTGGTTATAGGATATGTGGGTAGGCTCAACCGGTTTTTCTGTTCCTTAGGATTGGTATAATTTCATCTAAATGCAAGGATTTCGTGGGAAACAACTTGGGAATTTGGAACTAATGAAACTGTTTTCTAGTTATTAAAGGAACCTTTGCATAATAACAAATGAGAGTTTTGAAAATCTGATTTTTATTTGGCACATAAGTACTCTTTCTATGAGAATAAATTCGAGTCTTATGGCGCCCCTGTATCATCAAATATGTTGAGCTAAGAATAAAAGAAAGAAGTTGAACTAAAACTTATGTGTCACATGCCGGGTTGCAGCCTGGTTGAAACACTACTAAGCTAAGTTCAATTGAAAGAAAAAGAAAAAAATAAATATACAAAAGAAAAAATGCTCACGCTTTCATCTGCTTCCATTGTAAAAATCTGATTTTAGAAATTCCTTGTTTGTTTATATGTGAGGGTAACTTGAAAGCTTGATTTCAAGGTTGATTTGGCTTTAAATTTCCTAAGTGTGGGTCTAATGAGATGAAATGTAGAACATTAACATAAAAGAACCATGACTAAGGGATTTAGATAATCAGTATGGGTTTAAAAGGATAACAATACTTGTAATCTTTTCCAAAGAACCTGATTTTGATTTAACAAGTCTGATTTTGTAGAAGCCATTTTACTTGACTATGATCCCAGATTTTTGCATAAGCCTTTTTTAGGGACGAAAAAGAGATAAGTGTGGGGATGTGATGTGTTGAAAAACACATCTGTTTATCCATTTGTTTTTGACAGATTATGTACAGTTTTGTTTAGTTTTATAATCGATTTTAGCTGGTGCTTCACAATCTTGTAATTCAATGCTTGCAGGTCATAAACATGTGTATTTGGCACAAAAGTACAAAGAAACGAGCTCCTGGATGGGCAAGGACGGACCTGTAAACAACAAAAGCTAAAAACTGGATTCTGGCACCCCTCGCGTTGCGCGACACACCCAGAAAACCCTGTCGCGTAGCTCGACAGCGGGAAAAGACCAAAATACCCTTGGTTAATGATTGCGGTTTGACCCAACTAATTTGTCGGGTAGCAAAGCCCCTCACGTAGCGCGAAAGGTTAAGAAGGAGACGTCGGTTACGCGACAAGGGGAAAAATTCAGAAAATCGTGTGTGAGTAATTATAGCGGCTGCAGGCTTCAAATCTAGGGTTACAGACGGTTTTTGGACAACATTGGAGGCAACCAAGAGGCTGGAACAAGCAAGTAAGGCCAAGATTCATCATCGGGAAGCCCTAGGATTGCGATTCAAAGGGTGTAACACGATCGGTTCTTGTTGTTTTATTGTTTTATCCATTCGAATGATGTTTCACTTTGGTTTATACATCAGATCTTTCTGTTTGTTCAGTATGGTTGTTGGCTAAACCATTAGAACTACCTAGGGTTTTGACAATTATGCATGTTTAATGTTTGAAACGATTGATTGTGGAACAAGTTTGGGATTTTGAAATGACATAACGATTAGGTTTTGATTCTTGGATGCGTATGAATGTTTGGATTGTTTATCGGTTTGATTAATCGATTCCTTATGTGCTTTGATGAATGTCTTTCATATAGTAGGTGCATGTTAGATCAATTACTTTGTGTTTTTGATTTGTAAATGAATTGCTAGACGTAGTGGTTCATAGGAATGTTAATTGTGTCATAAATAATCTAAATGTTTAACAAAATTCAAAAGCCGTGAGGTGAGAGTTTGTTAGTTTGTCTCGGGTGTTTAGTTGCTAGTTAAAGTCTTTGTGAAAAGACCAAAACTACTTTAATTGGATATTTCCTTGCCTACTAAGTCCAAGTTGATTTTTGAAATTTTTACTTTAGTTTGGTTTAGAGAGTCTAGAGTATTACTTAGTGCTTAGGTTAGTTGTGATTTTTGAAATTTTTACTTAAACTACTTTGCACACATCAAGTTTTTGGCGCAGTTGCCAAGGACTTCTTAGTCGATTGTGCTTATTAGTTCTTGTTTCTTATTTGTGCATATTTGTGTTTAGTTTGTTTTCATTCTTAGTTTATTTTATTTTGTTTTGTTTATTTTTGATTAATTTTTATTTGTTTGCAGGTTTGGTAGTGCATGCCATACTTACACTCACACGAACCACCACCTGAGCTTTCATTGCCATTAAGGAGCAATTCGCGGGACTTTTTTGAAAGTTCTATGAGCGAGGTAAGTGCTTCTACTCCATTTCTGCTGATTTTTCTGAGTGCACACCATCTTCTTCTTCTAGCTCTTCTACTCGTTCTAGTCCACGTTTGCCTTTTGTTCCACCCATGGCAAACCCTCGTACCGTTCATCAGCAGTCAGCGAGGGTTTTACGGGACTTAACAATCCCATTACTGTGCCAAACATAACGAATGAAAATTCGTGGCAGATTCCCTCGTACATCATGACAGCCATTAACAATTCTCAGTTTAATGGCCATGATGATGAGGATGTTCCAACACATATAGCTCGCCTCACTCGCATCTATGGTACCTTTAATCTTCAAGGCGCCACCGAAGGTGCCATCTTTTTGCAGTTGTTTCCATTCTTTCTTGTGGGTAGCGCCACCACTTGGCTTGACTCGCATGCACCTGGATCTTTCACTACTTGGGGCAGTCTTAGGGATGCATCCCTTAAGAAATACTTTCCACCTGCCAAGGCAGCCCGTCTTCGTGATGAGATCCATTCCTTTCGTATGACACTCGATGAGCCATATTACCTTGCTTGGGAGAGATTCCAGAATTTGCTTAGCAGATGCTCCCAACATGGTCTTTCTGATTGGGCACTTATAGAGAAATTCTACAATGGTCTCACTTATGAGACTCGGGCTTGTTTCGATACATCCACGGTTGGTCATCTTATGGGTAAGAGGGATGTTGCTGAGTGCAATGATATGTTTGAGAGTTTTGCTCAGGCTGAGTATGAGCAGCGGTCTGCTAATAGGAATTCCAATCCTATTACTAGTTCTTCTTCTTCAATGAGAGGAGTTGTAACAGTAAGTGCCAGATCGTCCGGCAAGTCCGTACGGTATGTGTACTTTCACCTTATTCTATGTGTGCATACGTAAGTCTAAACAGTACTTGTATTAACAGAATCCTAAATACAAGAAACCGTTGTACGTATTTTCGTATAAACTTAAATACATTAAGTACAACGTACATTTGAAACATTAGTTGTGTTTATTAAGTGAAAACTTAATTACAGTTAACACAACAAATCATGAGAAACAACGGTATTCAAACGATATTCGAAAACATATCGGTTGCGATCTGATGTCCACAGATGACAGGAATCAGATGACCGACAAGTCGATACAAAAACAATGTGAAAACAGTAAGTATAGTTGAGTCCAACAGTGAGGAAACACAATTAAAACATAACGCAGTGTTATTTCAGAATGACGAACTGACAATGTGTTTGCGTGAGTGACGATTCACACAAACATATCTGTGAGTTTAGAGTTCTGAAATAATGACTGAAAAGTAGAAAACAAAAGTCAGAAAGCAAAACCATCGTCGTATTCGTTCGAGTGACGATTCGAACGAATTACGCGCGAAGGTTACGCGATCTGACGAAACGACAACGAAAACACGTCACGAACGAAAATAATTTAATAAAATCAAATATTTAACATTTTACAATTTTGAAACTCATCAAAATAATTAAATTAAACTCTTTTTATTTAAAACATTTAAATTACGCGTAATTTTCCGGAAAACGTACGAATTTACGAACCGAGCAACGAAAACGAACCCGAACACCCTCGGGGTATAAATACCCTCAATTGAGTCATCTTCCTCATTTTTCTCATCCCCACTCTCTCTCTACACCAAAATCCCGGTTTCACGTTTTTAGGGTTTTCTCAAACTTTAAACCTCCATAACTTTCTTGTTTCTCAACCAATTCGAGTGATTCTTTCGCCCACGCGTAGCCCTCGACATCCTCTACAAGAAAGTACAACGGATCTAAGCTTATCATCACTGAAAAACGAGGTATGAAGCTGTGAAGAATACGAAAAATAGGGTTTTTGATCCACATGGTTAAAACTTAACTCTAACAGGCCTAAAACCTATGTTCCTTTCGTCACCAACCTTCGAAAATATCTCCCACCTGCATCAACTACCCTAGACCTCAACGACACCTTGGTTCAAGCATCATGGTCGGATCCAGCTAGGGTTTGCCGCATGAAACCATTCGGCCGAAAGAAGGGCCATTCGACCGGATGAGCTCTTTCGACCATACACTCTTTCGCCGGTCAAAACCCACATTCGCCGGAGCCAAGTCTCAGTCGCCGGTCACCTCATTCGACCGAGCCATTCGCGATCTTCATTCGTCCATGCTCAGTCGGTCGCCACCTTCACTCGCCAACCAACCCCCACCTTCGGCCAACAAACCCGAATGAACTTGGCTCTGCCGAACTCTTCTACAAGACCCGAACCTGGTTGGATGTTCACGAACTCTTGATGATGCTAACTCAAGCAACACTGGATCCATCACCCTTGTCGAACCTTGTGTCATCAGTGAAACTTTGAGTTCACATATCTAGGGTAAACTAACCTTGTTGGTGATATGGCTTCATAACCGAGAACCCACCGTGGAACATACATCAAAACACTTGGGCCCAATAGTGTTGATTTCGGCCCACTTAGAATTTAATCAGGCCAATGTTCCTTGGTGAAATTCGGTCTATCCCATTTCATCAGCCCAAGTTAAACCGAGGCCCACACCTCCTTAGAACAACCCATAATAAGAATTCATTTGGCTGAATCAAGCCCAACTGTTTTTCTTCAGGCCCAACTGTTTTTCTTTGGGCCCAGCAAAATCCATCCGAGACCCACAGAAATTGATTTAAGGCCCATTTTGAGGCCTTGTCTTCACTTTTGGAGCCACTTTGTCATTAACTTGGTCAACAATCTACTTCTGGCCCATTTTCGATTCCTACAGCCCTATATGACTCTAGGCCCAACAAATATTGCCTAGGCCCACCTTGGGCCCAATAAATTCCTTAGAGGCCCAAAACAAGGCCCACAAGGCCACTTGAACATTAGTTTTTTTTATAACTTTTGGCAAGGCCTTTATGATTCAACATCTAATATCATTGGCCCAACCTAAATTGTTGGCCCACATGACTAAAGAACTATTGTAACTCTTTAACTCAACACTAATATGAATGATAACCAAGGGATTACTACCAAAACGGCAATTTTTGCAACAAAGTCTTGTAACTTATAACATGACTTCATGAAACTACAAATGGGCTTTAATACAAGCTAGATAAGACAAGAATAAATCAAAGAAAGTCTATGGATTACAAGAACCAATAACAAACAAGGATGGGCCAACAGAGACCTAAGACTTTGAGTGTTGGCCAAAGCTTATGGCTAACACATACATACACATAAAATCCCTATAATTCATATTAATAAGTTATAAACATCATGGAATCAATACAGGATCGTGAAAATACACTCAAGTACAATCAAGAGCGCGTACATTCTTGTTTAAGCTAAGTCAAACACAACAACTACAAGGTGAGTTCATATGCCCCCTTTTACTTTAAATCTTTACTGATTTTAACTCTCGGGGCTGAGAAACATGTTTGCTTTTATTTATTTAAAAGTTTGCTTAACATGTTATTATACTTTGATTTGATAATATTAAATTGTTTATTATCGTTTATCATTGTATGCATGCTTGTATGATTATGATATAATAGGGAAACTCATATGATTATGTTAAGATAATTTTCTTAATTATCATTACATTATAATAACTTGGTTATAAGATTGTAACTTATAACACTTAGTTATTTCCACATGATCAAATACTTAAACAATTTACACTTAATTGTATAACGAGAACATTCCCACACGGATACTTTGGGAAAACATGGATTCAGTAAATGACGATTCTTATCATTTACAGTAAATGACGATCATGATAACGTAACCTCATGGGATTCTTGTCATTTACACATATTTAACATAACGTAATAAGACAAGTTCTTATTCGACTTTGTTAAACACACGAGAACATTCCCACACGGATACTTTGGGAACGCATGGATTCAGTAAATGACGATTCTTATCATTTACAGTAAATGACGATCATGATAACGTAACTTCATGGGATTCTTGTCATTTACACATATTTAACATAACGTAATAAGACAAGTTCTTATTCGACTTTGTTAAACACACGAGAACATTCCCACACGGATACTTTGGGAACGCATGGATTCAGTAAATGACGATTCTTATCATTTACAGTAAATGACGATCATGATAACGTAACTTCATGGGATTTTTGTCATTTACACATATGTAACATAACGTAATAAGACAAGTTCTTATTCGACTTTGTTAAACACACGAGAACATTCCCACACGGATACTTTGGGAACGCATGGATTCAGTAAATGACGATCATGATAACGTAACTTCATGGGATTCTTGTCATTTACACCCGATTATCATAACGTAATAAGACAAGTTCTTATTCGACTTTGTTAATCACATGAGACAATCCCACACGGAAACTTTGGGATCACACGGCGGGATAGGAGAGAATGGAATGCATTTTAATCTGATTACGTGAGGATTTAAAATGGATTCCAATCGGATTCTATACGCTACATTTGGAGACATATGATGAACAGTTAACTAATACTTTTAATTAAATTAAAAGTGTAACATAAAAGTTAACCTCACAAGTAATAGAATAATATAAGGATCAGATTTAAATAATCTAAATTCCTTAATTCAACGAGGGTATATCAATACTTCGGTTCGATAACTAAACCCCTCTTACTATATTATTATTCTACATATGATTACACAACGGGCAATTCGGATAGTTGGGAAATGGATATCTTTAGTTGTATCGCAAGTGGTGTGGAACTTGGGTGAGTATGTGGTGGGATAGCGTCTGGGCTTGACCCTTTCGTGATTCCCTATATATAAGCATACTTAGTTAGGTGATATACTATTTGTACATACAACTAAGGAGAGGCCATTGGGTGGAACAGGTGAAACAAGTATACAAGCAACAGATATAACATTGTGAATGTGTGCATGATCAGTTCAATGGTTTTCAAATTACATGCTTATGAACTCACCAACCTAGTGTTGACTTTGTTTAAATACATGTTTTCTCAGGTGACGAACAGGTGTAGATACTATATGCAAATGATAAGCTAGTGGACTCATAGAAGACCTAGCTTTCTTTTGATTGCATACTTTTGATATGACAGAACATTGAATCACTTTTGTATATCTTGTACAGATCAAGATATAAACTCATTGATTCCTTTTGATTAGATTTACTTAGTTAAATTATGATGTACAATGTAATTTAACTTTGTAATTCTATTTCATGTCATGATTAGCATTTCTCATTTATATCTCATGTGCTATGTAAACAATCTGATCATTTGATTATCAACACAATGATATCACGCCCCGGGAACTTTCCGCCCGACGGGAAAACACGATCCGTTCCTGCCGGCCTGGGGTGTGACAGGAGTTCACCACGTTAATGTGGATACTAGTGTGGTAGCTGCTCACGAGGCCTTGTCGACGGATGTGAAAGAGTTGAAGATGAAGGCTGATAGGTGTTAGATCTGTAGGGGTGGCCATGCCACATCAGAGTGTTTGGTAGTCAACCAAGAGCAGGTTGACTATTTGGGGGGTCAAAGTAGGGGTAACGCTAACCCTTTTAATAACTCTTACAATCAAAATTGGAGAAACCACCCGAACTTCCATTGGCGTTCTTCCGGTCATCCCAGGTTTCCAATCTGGGTTACCTCATAACCAGGGGCAGGGTCATTCTTCGTTTAGTAATCCGAGTCATACACCGGGGGCGGGTAGTAGTGGTGGTGGTGGTGGGGGGATAGCATGAATAAGATTAAGGAGTTATTGACCCAGTTGGTTGCTAAGGATGCTAATACTTAGAAAAACCTTGCTGAGCATGACATCCTTCTAAAAAACCAACAATATGCTTTTCTTGATCTTCAAAGATCAGTTGGGGATATTGCTAAGCGTTTGGATGACAGGCCCCAAGGCCAGTTTTCGGGCACCACACAGCCTAATCCAAATGCACATGTAAAAGCAGGGACCACTAGGAGTGCTAAAGGAGGTGAGAGAGTAGATCCACAACTAGGACCAGGAGATTGAGGGATCACACAATGCTTCTCTTTGAGCTCGGTACTTTTGAAAGTGACCGAATAGATAGGTTCATTTCTTTAAAGCTCCTTCACCATAGAAACATAATTTGGGATTTTATTGATCAGTTAGGCCAGAGAGAGAGACTGGAAAGGCTTCTAGGACAGAAGTGGGCTAGGGTGTTAGCTTGTGAATGGCCTCAGTATAAGGAACTAACACTTGAGTTCCATTTCACCTTTTGTTATGATGATTCTGAGTTCGACTTAGTGGATGCGGTGTCATTTTCTTTGGGTAGACAAGTGTATGAGATGTCTATTCCCCAGTTTGTTGTTGCAACTGGCTTTTATACTGAGGATGAGGTGTTATCTCCCATGTTTTTATCATCCCTTAGATGTGCTTCTAAGAAGAATAGGGATTTTTGTCTGTCTGAGGTAGATCTGAGCGAGTTCTGGGGGACGATTGCTGACTTACCATTTTCCACCAGCATGGTGGAATCTGAGATCCGAGATCCAGTTTTGAGATACATACATAGATTCCTTTCTTGCACGGTTGTTGGGCGATATTCTGGTGAGGAAAAAGTCAATTGGACTAACTTGTTTTGTCTGTACTGCATGGTGAGGGGAAGAGAGGCCAATGTGGCCTGTGTGATGGCACAATCTTTGGCTAGAGGTTGGAGAGGTGGAGGTAGAGCGCGGTTGGACATGGGCCCCTATATTTACCGTATTGCTGAGTTTTTAGGGGTTTTTACAGGTATAGGCCCGACTTGATGACTCTAGGGCCATTGACTTCTGTGATAGATCTGAGGGACCTGCGAAGAGCGGGTATTTGTGAGCGAGATGACCCACCTAGGTGGGCGGGGTTTGTTGTGGGTCCTCAGATGATGCCCTCACATGGGACAGCATGTGCTGATGTTGTTATGGGTTTAGTGCCTACCCATCGTCATAGGCCCGTTTTTAGGAGAGATATGCCGCCCTGACAGTACCCATTAGGGAGCCCATACTTGACCCACTTACTTTAGAGTCCTTATGTCACAGGATGGATGGGTACCACAAGCAGTATAGGGACTGGTGTTTCACTGATCAGAGGAGACAGGAGGATGCTATGAGGTATTTGATGACCTCACTACATATCGACATTCCAGAGTTCTATCAGGCTCCTGACGAGCATGATGAGCGAGGTGGTGGTGATGTTGAAGACTAAGTGTGGGGAGGTGTTTGGTTGTGGTTTTTTCTTTAATTACTAGTTATGTTGGTTCAAAAAATTTGTATTTTGTAAACATTAAACTTGTTGGTTTGTGGGGAAGACGGGTTGGTTTGTGGTTGGACATGATATTGGATATTGTTATTATTATGCTTTGGATGTGTTGATGGTTGTTAGATCTTTGTTTTGTGCAGATTTTTTTGTACGTTTATGGCATGTGGAGCATTTGTAGATTGAGGAGCCTTCTTTGAAAGAATGACACTTGACAGTCTTCTTCTTTAACCAGCTAAGTCTTATCTAGTTTTTAGTTTTTATTTTTAGTTATTATTGTTTTCCTTTTTCTCTACATTGGGGACAATGTAAAGTTTAAGTGTGGGGATGGGAAACTTTGTTTTTTTTGGTACACTTTTTGATTTTTAGTAGTTAGTGTTTGAATTTTAGTTGTTCAGTTGAGTAAAAAAAAATTTAGCTTAGAAATTTTTCGTTTTTATGGAGTTGGTTGCAAAAGTGTGACTGGGAAATGATAGAAAAGTTAGGTTTGATTGTTTTAATCATGTTTAGCTTGGTGGATTGGGATCTATGCTTTGGTTATAGGATATGTGGGTAGGCTCAACCGGTTTTTCTGTTCCTTAGGATTGGTATAATTTCATCTAAATGCATGGATTTCGTGGAAAACAACTTGGGAATTTGGAACTAATGAAATTGTTTTCTAGTTATTAAAGGAACCTTTGCATAATAACAAATGAGAGTTTTGAAAATCTGGTTTCTATTTGGCACATAAGTACTCTTTTTATGAGAATAAATTCGAGTCTTATGGCGCCCCCGTTTCATCAAATATGTTGAGCTAAGAATAAAAGAAAGAAGTTGGACTAAAACTTATGTGTCACATGCCGGGTTGCAGCCTGGTTGAAACACTACTAAGCTAAGTTCAATTGAAAGAAAAAGAAAAAAAATAAATATACAAAAGAAAAAATGCTCACGCTTTCATCTGCTTCCATTGTAAAAATCTGATTTTAGAAATTCCTTGTTTGTTTATATGTGAGGGTAACTTGAAAGCTTGATTTCAGGGTTGATTTGGCTTTAAATTTCCTAAGTGTGGGTCTAATGAGATGAAATGTAGAACATTAACATAAAAGAACCATGACTAAGGGATTTAGATAATCAGTATGGGTTTAAAAGGATAACAATAAATGTACTCTTTTCCAAAGAACCTGATTTTGATTTAACAAGTCTGATTTTGTAGAAGCCATTTTACTTGACTATGATCCCAGATTTTTGCATAAGCCTTTTTTATGGACAAAAAAGAGATAAGTGTGGGGATGTGATGTGTTGAAAAACACATCTGTCTATCCATTTGTTTTTGTCAGATTATGTACAGTTTTGTTTAGTTTTATAATCGATTTTAGCTGGTGCTTCACAATCTTGTAATTCAATGCTTGCAGGTCATAAACATGTGTATTTGGCACAAAAGTACAAATAAACGAGCTCCCGGGTGTGCAAGGACGGACCTGTAAACAACAAAAGCTAAAAACTGGATTCTGGCACCCCTCGCGTTGCGCGACACACCCAGAAAACCCTGTCGCGTAGCTCGACAGGGGGAAAAGACCAAAATACCCTTGGTTAATGATTGCGGTTTGACCCAACTAATATTTCGGGTAGCAAAGCCCCTCGCGTAGCGCAAGGGTTAAGAAGGAGCCGTAGCGTTACGCGACAAGGGAAAAATTCAGAAAATCGTGTGTGAGTAATTATAGCGGCTGCAGGCTTCAAATCTAGGGTTACAGACGGTTTTTGGACAACATTGGAGGCAACCAAGAGGCTGGAACAAGCAAGTAAGGCCAAGATTCATCATCGGGAAGCCCTAGGATTGCGATTCAAAGGGTGTAACACGATCGGTTCTTGTTGTTTTATTGATTTATCCATTCGAATGATGTTTCACTTTGGTTTATACATCAGATCTTTCTGTTTGTTCAGTATGGTTGTTGGCTAAACCATTAGAACTACCAAGGGTTTTGACAATTATGCATGTTTAATGTTTGAAACGATTGATTGTGGAACAAGTTTGGGATTTTGAAATGACATAACGATTAGGTTTTGATTCTTGGATGCGTATGAATGTTTGGATTGTTTATTGGTTTGATTAATCGATTCCTTATGTGCTTTGATGAATGTCTTTCATATAGTAGGTGCATGTTAGATCAATTACTTTGTGTTTTTGATTTGTAAATGAATTGCTAGGCGTAGTGGTTCATAGGAATGTTAATTGTGTCATAAATAATCTAAATGTTTAACAAAATTCAAAAGCCGTGAGGTGAGAGTTTGTTAGTTTGTCTCGGGTGTTTAGTTGCTAGTTAAAGTCTTTGTGAAAAGACCAAAACTACTTTAATTGGATATTTCCTTGCCTACTAAGTCCAAGTTGATTTTCTTTATTATCCCGTGCATGTGTTTGTGCATTGAGACTCTCGTTTCCGTGAGGTAGATGGTTTTTAGGATATGTCATTGATGGGCTGGGTAACTTGTGAAAGTACCTCACTTAAATCGGTAATTTAGCAACTTGTAGACATCTTAGTTTAAATCTTTGAGAAGGGTTGAAGATACTTTAGGTTGTTTACTAGTTAATAATTCAAGATACCGGTTTCACAACAGTTCCATAATCAATCTAAAAAGCATTGAGCATGTATAGAGTTAACCCTAGGTAGTCATTTCATCATTTGCTACTTCTTGTTTCATTTTTGTTATTTAGTCTTAATCCGATTTTTAAAGTTATTAATTTATTTTAGTTAATTAGTAAAACCCCCGTTTAAAACAATTCTTTTAATTTAGTAAATTTGTATAGATAAGTCTTTGAGTCTAGTTAGCACTTTTTATAGAAGTCTGTGGGTTCGATATCCAGACTTACTTTTCTTTACTATTTTTAATAGGTTCACTTACCTGTTAGTAGTTTGGTTTAGAGAGTTTAGAGTATTACTTAGTGCTTAGGTTAGTTGTGATTTTTGTTATTTTTACTTAAACTACTTTGCACACATCATCAACCCAAATGGCATCACCATAAACTCATAGTGCCCATACCGAGTACGAAAGGCCGTCAAGGGTATGTCCTCTTCCTGAATCCGGAGCTGGTGATAACCTGATCGAAGGTCTATCTTGGAGAAGTACTGAGCTCCCTATAATTGATCAAACAGATCATCAATCCTCGGTAACGGGTACCGATTCTTGATGGTGAGCTTGTTAAGCTCTCTGTAATCAATGCACATTCTAAAGGATCCATCCTTTTTTCTTGACGAACAAAACAAGAGCTCCCCACGGTGAGAAACACGGTCGGATGAACCCCTTGTCTAGTAACTCATTTAATTGATTGGAAAGTTCCTGCATTTTTTACGGCGAGTCTATAAGGAGACTTAGCCATAGGAACCGCTCACAGAATCAAATTCGGAACTGCACCGATCGCTCGGGTGGAAGTCCTAGTAGATCATCCGGAAACACGTCCGCAAAGTCTTTCACAACTAGTACATCTTGAATCTTGATCTCCTTCTTGTCTTTCTCCACAATGTGAGCGAGGAATGCTGCACACTGTTTCCGTAAATACTTGTGTGCCTTCATGCACGATATTATTTTGACACTACGATTTGCTTGATCTCCATGAATCTCCAACACGCGATTGTTCTCCAATGGAATACGTAATAGTTTTTCGAAATAGATGATTTCAACCCTGTTAAGGGACAACCAGTCCATTCCGAAAATGATATCGAAACTGCTGAATTCCATTCGTATTAAATCAATGAAAAATGTGTGCTCATCAAGTGTCAATGGGCAGTTCCTAAGTATTGTACTAACTGTTATTTGCTTGCCATTTGCTACCACGATAATGTAAGGGGAGTCTAATGATTCCTCTATACAATTAAGTTTAGGTGCGAAGTGTGAAGAGATAAAACTCTGATCCGCACCAGTGTCAAATAATATAGATGCATAAAAGTCATGTAAAAGAAGCGTACCAGTGACCACATTAGGGTCTTGTCGTGCAGCAGTAGCTCCAATTTGAAAAGCCCATCCTCTAGCTGCCGGAGCCCTTTGTGGATTTCTCTTGGGGCAATCCCTTGAGAAATGGCCAGGTTCACCACAATTTTAACAAGGCCTGTTGTCAGTAGCAACAGCCATCACTACTGCGTTGTTGTTCCTGTTCTGGGGAGTTGGGTTTCTACAGTGAATCACCCAGTGCCCCAGTTTTCCACATCCAGTGCATTGCCTGCACGGGATTCCAGGATGATGATGAAACTAAAAATTGTTGCATTGAAGAGATGTGCCAGTATACGGCTTCTTGATCTGCAGTGGTTGTGGTTGTGTGGTTGTTGGAGCATGAGTGGTCGCAGCAAAGTTTCTGACCACTTTCTGTTTCTTGGCCAGGCGTTTATCCGGCTTCTTGGAGCTTCCAGCCTTAGCTGCTTCAGCATCTTTCTTTAGTGCCCCAGAGGCAACCATTACATCTGTCAATGTTGCTGACAAAGTAACAGCCATCTCCAAGGTAGTTGGGTGGGAAGAAATCACGTGCCCTTGGATGCAAGCCGGTAGTCCACCGACATACCGCTCGATCCGTTTCTCCATTGTTGGCACTAAATTTGGTGCCAGTGTTGCTAGCTAATGAAATCAGGTGGTGTAGGCCAGATGCCCAGAACCAACCATGACATGGTTGAGCAGCTCTGTCTCAACCTTTTTCAGCTCGTTTCTCGGGCAAAATTTTGCCCTCAGTAAGACTTTGAATTCCTCCCAAGGCATAGAAAATGCCTCATCTCTACCCCTATTCTACACCTGGGCATTCCACCATGTAAGAGCTCTCTTGTTGAACGAGCCCGCAGCATACCTCACTTTGTGCTGTTCAGGACAGCCACTGATGTCGAGGGTCATCTCCATCTTCTCGATCCATTGGATCAAGACGACAGCTCCCTCGTTGCCACTGAATACCGGTGGCTTGCATCCTACAAAACTCTTGTAGGAATAGTCTTGTTGTTGCCTGGTGTTAACGCTGCCTTCACCAGTTAAGTTGTTGTTACTATTGCCATTGTTGGAGTTAATCCTGTTCATCATAAATCACTTCCCTTAGTTGACTAGTCAGTAGAGTGGCCAGTGCGATGGTAGCCGGATCTAAATCGTATTTGGGTGGTGGTTGATGAGGTGGAGTATGCGGAGGAGGAGGTGGTGGTGATGGTGTTAGTGAGTGTTGAGGTGAATGCGGTGGTGGTGACAACAAAGGTGGAGGCCTTCTTGGCGGCATTCTGATCAAAACCGAAAGAACATCGGTTAATGCAATGATAGAACGCATAAGACATATGCAAATAAAGTCCTAAGTCTTATGTTCTCACAAGGGTCCCAAGGTTATAGTCTAGGTCAAACCGTTTAAGTAATATGACCTATATTTCTCTATAACCATGGCTCTAATACCAATCTGTCACACCCCGAGCCGACGGGCTGGATCGACTTTCCCGTCGGGCGGAAGATTCTTGGGGTGCGATATCGTGTGATAATCATAGTGATCAGATTGTTTACATAGCACATGAGATATAATGAGAAATGCTAACATGACATTGATATAGAATTACAAAGTTAATTTACACAATAAATGTTTATAATTTAACTAAGTAAATCTACCCAAGAAAATCATTGATTTTCTATCTTGTATCTGCAAAGATTTACAAAAGATGATTCAAAGTTATGTCATTCAAAAATATGCACAACACAAAAGTAAGCTAGGTCTCTTCTAAGGTCCACTAGCGTATCCCTGGTGCTGGTATCTAGACTTGTTCATCACCTGAGAAAACATGCATTTAAACAAAGTCAACACTAGGTTGGTGAGTTCATAAGTTTAATTATTTAAAACTGTTGGAGTTATTTACACTACATATTGTAATGCACAAATTATAGATATTCTCACTTGGCATTAACTCGTCACAATGTCCTCTCTATAGATACACCTACAGATAGGATATTGTCTAGTTAAGCATGCTAATATATAGGGCATACGTATCACGAATGAAGCCGCCAGCCCACCACACACCTAATCGAAATCAATACCACCTGTATTGTATCTATAGACACCCATTTCATCACACATAGATTTACCCACAATTAGAATTTCCAATGTAGTAACCCGTTACCTCACATTGATCCCATCATAGCATAATAGACTTTAAAGGGTACTATTCTCCGCAGTTATACGTGGTGGATTTCCACAGCTATTAATGGTGGCATACTCTTTAGATTTTAGAGAGTAAATTATCAACGGTTTTTAATAGTGGATTACCACAGTTATAAATGGTGGTTTTACCACAGTTATCAAGGGTGGTATTCCCTCTGACTTACTATTACTCACATCTGATTAGGAAGTGAGAGTAAGTCTGAAACGTAGTTCGATCCCACTTGATCTATAGGATTGAATTGACCACATTGTAGCCACCACGAAGGCAAACCCCAATGTCCTCAATTCATTCCTATTCCTTAGTTTTCCCCAAGACCTCACAACTATCTGTCACCAGTCTGTGACTTGAGTGAGGTCAGTCACTCAGCCTACTAGTCTATAGAGTAGAAGTGGTGAGATAATTAGCAGAAACTATCATACTCTTATCACCCGTGTCAGAAATGATAGAGTTGGAATAGGCTGACTAAAAATCAAAGAGCTCTCATAGTTCTCATCCCATAACCATCAACTCATAACTCCCTGTTCATCATCTCATAGAAATCCCATAGATATAACACACATGTTCTCATAGGGATAACAGATCTATTCACTTAGGATTAACCGCAATATTCTCAAAGGAATAACACTTATAATTTCCTTAGAATTAATAAAATAATTCAATAGGAATAATATGTATTCCTCTTAAGGATTAAAGTTGTAATCACAGAAGAATAATAGTCTTATCACTTAGAAATCATAGATATTGTCTCAAAGGAATAACAGTTATGAATTCATAGAAAGCATAGATATAGTCTAACAGAAATAACAGTAATAGACCCATAGTCATTAACATTCACATAGGAAGGCATACAATTGGAATAACCAAGTAAAACCTTATTATCATAAAAATGTACTAAAACATTTAGGAAAAGGTTTTAGCATGTTCTCAGCCTCGTAGTTAAATCAAAAGATTAATAAAAGGGGGCATATGAACTCACCTAGTAGTTGAAGTGGCTGACTAAGGAATCACAGAATGCACGCGCTCGTTGTTGTTCTTGATATTGTATTCACGATCCTGTGTTGTATTCAAGGTTGCTTGTAACTTATAAGTATAAGTTATTGATGTGTGTGTGTTAACCCTAAAATTGGTTGACACTTATAAGTCTTGTTGTTGGTTTAGCCTAAATCCCCTTGTGATGTAGTATACCAACACTTAACCAATTCTAGGTTAAGTATTAATATACGTTAGTATTCTAGTTCATATGTTTTAGACTTGAATTATAACATTGACACATTGTGTTATTTTGAAAACCATAATATTTTCTAAGTATAAAACTTAGAGTTTTAAGTTAAAACTTATAATATCACTTTGTGTCAACTTAAAATGATTTTCATTATCTTAATATGTTAAATAAGTAAATTGTCATTAAAACTTAGTTATCTTATATGTTAATTACATAATTAACAAAGGTTTTTATTAACTAAGTTTCAAAAATGTTCTAACACTTTTGTTATGAAAACCTAATGTTGTTTATATCCAACCATAACTTGTTATCACCCCCTCCCTTGTTGTTTTAAGTTGTATTTTTCTTGTTAAAATATCTAAATGATATTTTTCATCAGTGGTGAATAGATTTAAATGGGATCAATGGACCCAAGTGTAGTTTTAATGGCCATCATAGCCGATTAACCCTAATCGGCTCCCTTCGATCCTATGGCCTCTTTCCATCAACATTTTGACTTCATTTCTAGACCATTTCAGCTAAATCTTATTTTCGTTTACATGGATAAAATTTCCCTGATAGTATCGATGAAATTTGGAGGCTTAACCTTCTGTCGATCCTAGAATATCGATGAACAAGATGCAAATGCCCTATGTCGATACTAGCAGTATCAACTAGGCTTAAAATCGATGAGTATGATCAATATCGATGCTAGTTTAGACTGAAATTAGTTTCAGTATCCTTGGACCGATCGATATTAGTAATATCGACCCTAACCTGATCGATATTGATCTTTCCCGATTCTACCAATCCCGATGAAGTTCAGACCAGATCTGGTTTCATCGATATTATCCTTTGCACTGTTCTTCCATCAATTCTAGGCCTTCATCCATTGATATTACCAGATTCAACCCATAGAACTTTATCTTGATGTTATCCTAACTAAGGGAACTCGGTTTCATGCAATTTTAATGAGGTTTGAAGGCAGAAAACTAAGTTACAAGTTCATTGGTGCTGGGTTTCGAAAAACCCTGTAAAACCAAAGACTAGAGCTCACCTCTTGCTCAAATCCGATGATTTCAGTCCCGATTCTTTGTACTTCCGGATAGGAAACGTTGAGAGCTTCGCGTGGGTACCAAATTTGAAATATTTGGCTAAGAAATGAGGAAGATATGGGTGTTTTTGTGTGGGTTTTCTAGAGTGAGAAGCAAGAACTTGATATTAGAGACAGAGTGTGTGTTGGTGAGAAATTAAATGAGAGAATTAATGTGAGTTAGGGTTTTTATACCCCATAGGTTCGGGTTCGTTTCTGATGTTTGGTTTTTGATTTCGTTACATTTTCGAAACGTAAAACGCGTATTTTACGTAATTTAAATAAATAGTTTTCTAAAACCATTTTGAGGTTTTAATTCCTAATAAATATTTTCTATTTCTTTTACTTATTTTATTATTTCGAAATCGTTTATTAATTATGTTTCGTTTCGTCAGATCGTATTAACTTCGCGCGTATTCGTTCGAGTCGTCACCCGAACGGACACGACGATGGCTTTACTTTCTGATTTTTGTTTTCTAATTTTCAGTTAGCGTTCAGAATGTTAAACCCACAAACATGTTTGTGTGAATCGTCTCCCACACAAACACGCTGTCAGTTTATTATTCTGAGACGATACTGAACTTTTGTTTTGAATTGTATTTCCTCGCTGACGGGCTCAACTAAACTCACCTATTTGCACATAATCATACTTGTTTCACCTTGTTTACTCATAGAATTATCGGCCATCTGATTTATGTTATTTGTGGAAATCAGATCACAACCGATATGTTTTCGTTACTTGTTCTCACATTGTTGTTTCACATGAATTGTTGTATTACTGTGTTTAAATTTTCATTCAAACACATACAACTGTTACTTGTTTTCATAGTCCTGTTGTCACACAACTGCTATTCACATTGTATTTACACATAGTAAAATGTGAAAGTACATATACCGTACGGATTGTCGGACGATCTGGTACTGGTTGTCACATGTTGTATTTGGTGAAAATGATTCACAAGTAGTATGAACATTGAAATAGGTACATTCACATGAGGTGTGAAATTCCAAAAATTTGGATTTAAAAACTTTAGGTAAACCACAGATGGTGTGATTACCTAATACGAGGTTCCTTGGTTAAAGGAATTCCTTAAGGTGTTGGCTGGAAACGACCTGTTTCATGAATGGTTTTGGTGTTAAGCTTAATGATACCAACAAATTATGGTTGGACCTTGGTTATTATGTCCCTATGGTATTATGGGATTCATTTGGAGGTAACGTAACAATTAAAATGATCTGGGGTGATCACAAGGGTCCAAAATGTGAAAAATTGGAAAATTATACACACAGGTGGGCATAGGCTACGCCTTGGGCGTAGCCTATGCTGGGGGGTCTCTATCAGGGTGGTTGTAGTCTATGGCCAGGCCATAGGTACGGCTGGGGGTGTCTAAAATTTTTTGTTTTGGTAAATTTAATTGCATTTTAAGAGCCATAAACCTTTCGTAATGCACCTTAAAGTATATTGTCACACCCCCGCTAAAGCGGAATCACGAGGGCGAGACGAAATCGGATTACAAATACATTTTTTATAAAGAAACTTACTAAATTGCATTCATAATCCAAATAACATACATAAGAGATTTACAAAGATTCAAATAACATATCGATAATAGTTTTACAAAATGATATGATTCAAAATGATACAACAATATAAGATTTCTCCATAAAGTCTAATTTAAATTAAACAATATCTTCAAAATCTTCTTGTTGTAATATAATCCATGTAGCTAATTTCCTGAAATACATGCTCAAGTATCAACTAAAAATAGTTGGTGAGTCCATAGGTTTATGACTCGATAAAGCATGATTACAAAAAAGAAGTTTATAGTAACATACATCCCATAATGTTTAACAATAAAGCATACATTTTATGATTATGAGTTTAAACGATGTCAAACGTATACTTCACTCAAAATATTATTAATGTACATCATGAATATTAAAGAAGTTTAAACGATAGTAACACGTATACTCAAGTAATCACTAAAATGCCTATTTCATTTAAACACGTATGGATGTAAAGTTTTAGTATCTAGCATGTATTCCACCCCAAATATTAAATAAAAAGAGGGGCTATGAAACTCACTAGTAGTAGGATGCTAGAAGATAGATAATATTAAGATCTTGCTCCTTGTCACGAACTTCAAACCCCTAAAATAAGGAAAGTATACATTTGTTGAGTTTTACGATGGATTTAATTATATGCGTTAACCCGATTAATAGATTGGGGTTATTGCAAAGTAATGACTTTCCTTAAGTCATAAAAGAAATGATAATACGTTACTCGAACTTGTCATCTTCCAACTTAATAATGATATTAAGCCATAACACAGTTCGCTTTTTAATTTGGCATTTTAATCGACACTTTATTTTGAGTTGTACCAAATTACGAATGAAACCACGGATGGTTTAATGATAATGACACCACGGATGGTTTAATAATAATAAAGTTTGTAATGCGTATAATCAAGGTTTTAGTTTTAGGAGTAATGATTAATTACGTGCGTTACTTTGAAGTGATATTAGTGAATAAGGGTTTAAAGTTAACCCAAAATATATTACTAACCTTTAAGTGATGTGATTGAATACATATAAGTATAGGTGTGCATGGGTTTTGGTCATTTAAAGGCACTACACATATATAAGTAAGGCAAATGTTGAAAGTATGTTTTGTATAATTGTTGATCTTTGGTTAAAGACCCATAATTATACAAAACCTTTGTGTTATCAACATTCAAAATAATAAGGCAAATATTGAAGGTATGTTTGGATGTTTGGTAAAGAACAAACACACAAACCTTTTTGTTATCAATATTGCAAGAATCCATAACTTGAAAGTATGTTTGTGTATGGGTTGATCATAGGTTACTTGTCATAAAACAAGTTATTAGGAAACCTCACAACACACAAACCTTTGTGTTATCAAGCATGGTAACAACTTAGAATTTGAGGATTAGAAGAAGAAAATGAAACATAAAGATGAAGAGCATTTAGTTTAAGTGTTTATTACCTTGGAAATCTTAGAAAGATCCCAAGAGAGGTGGATTAGGGAGATAGAATTAGAAATCCAAAGAAGAATGGTTTTGGTGCAAAGGATTTAGGAAGGATGAAGCTTGGTATTTATAGTTGAAAATTGGAATGGGGGTGGCCTTGGGGTGGTCTTGGATGGCCAAGGAGAGGGGAGGAGAGGGGTGTGTGTGACAAAAGTGTTGGAGGGGGGACAAAGATGTTGGAGTGTAGGTTAGTAGGTTATAAAGTTAAATGATTATGTTTAATTAAGATTTTTGATTTAATTTTTAATTAGGGAAAGAGTTCTTTCAATTTTTATAAATAAAAATGGGTAATAATATTTATAAAATAAAGATTTGGGCAATTTCTAAAATTTATAAAATTTCTAAAAATGTTTATAAATTCATAATTATTTAAAAGAACATCTTATAATTATTTAAATGCTTATTTTAAATTATTAGAAACTTTTTGATTATTTTATAATTATCTAAATATTTATTTAAGTATTAAAATAGTTATAAATCTATACTCATTTTATACCTCCTTTAAATTTATTAATTTTTATTAATTGGAACACTTTTAAAATTGTTAATTATATCCACATTTTACTAAATTATTATAATTCTTAATATTTTCAAGATTTCATAATTTCAGGGTCTTCGCGTACTGTGATTATCGTTATTCCTTGATTATTTCTTTATACGCATTACTACATCTGAAAACCCATGACTGATCATGTTTTTCTTAGTTGTTTAAATACCATCGACTCAACATACATATTAACTTGGTTTTTGTTCGTTAAGGACTAAATAATTAAGATCTTAATATGGATTTTACCGGGATTTTTCACGGATGTTACAGTCTCCCCCGGTTAAAAGAATTTCGTCCCGAAATTCAATCTTTATTTACCAGGGTAGAGTTGTTTATGAATAGCTGAGGATACTTTTTCTTCATATGATCCTCCCTTTCCCAGGTGAATTCAGGTCCTCGCTTAGAGTTCCATCTAACTTTGATGATTGGAATGCGGCTTCGCTTCAACGTCTTCACATCTTGATCCATAATCTCAATTGGTTCTTCGATGAAGTGGAGTTTGTCGTCGAGTTGAACCTCATCCAATGGGATTATCAATGTCTCGTCTGATAGGCATTTCTTTAGATTGGACACATGGAACGTATCATGAACTCCACCGAGTTCTTGTGGTAGTTGGAGCTTGTAGGCTACGGGACCAATTCTATCGAGAATTTCAAAAGGTCCAACGTATCTTGGAGCTAGCTTGCCCTTCTTACCGAATCGCACAACACCCTTCCATGGAGATACTTTTAGCATTACCTTATCGCCAATTGCAAATTCCATGGTTTTCTTCGGTTGTCGGCGTAGCTTTTCTGACTATCCCTAGCGGCTTTGATTCGGTCCTTGATTTGTGCAATTTTATCCGTTGTTTCTTGAATGATTTCAGGACCAGTTATTTGACTTTCCCCGATTTCTGCCCAACATACGGGAGATCGACATTTTCGTCCGTATAAGGCTTCAAATGGTGCACACTTGATGCTTGTGTGGTAACTGTTGTTATACGAGAATTCAATTAGTGGGAGATGGTTATCCCAACTTCCACCAAAATCTACCACACAACACCTAAGCATATCTTCCAAGGTTTGGACTGTTCTTTCGGTCTGCCCATCGGTTTGTGGATGATACGCGGTGCTAAGGTCGAGACGAGTTCTGAGTGCCTTTTGCATAGATTTCCAGAATCGGGAGGTAAATTGGCTATCTCTGTCGGAGATGATTGACATGGGCACCCCGTGCCTAGTGATGATTTCGGTGATGTATAGTTTAGCAAGCTTCTCCATCTTAAAATCTTCTCTAATGGGCAAGAAGTGAGCGGACTTTGTCAATCGATCGACGATGACCCATATAGAATCATAACCGCTAGAGGTACGTGGTATTTTGGTGATGAAATCCATGGAAATTTGCTCCCATTTCCATTGTGGGATTTCGGGTTGTTGTAGCATACCTGATGGTTTTTGGTGTTCGGCCTTAACCTTAGAACAGGTTAGGCACTTTCCGACATATAGAGCGATGTCTTTCTTCATTCCGGGCCACCAATAGTATTCCTTGAGATCTTTATACATTTTGTCGGCGCCCGGATGAACGGAGTATTTGGATTTGTGGGCTTCATGAAAAATGAGCTCTCGGATGTTGTTCAGCTCGGGAACCCACATTCTTTCTTGGAAATACAACACATCATCTTCCTTTAGTTCTAGTCTCTTCTCCGCCCCGCATAGCAGTTCTTCTTTGAGTTCCTTTGCCTTTAGAGCTTCCTTTTGTGCTTCAAGAATTTGGGTTTTGAGAGAGGTTTGTATTGTCATACCCAAGGCACATACGCGAACGGGTTTGATCCTCTCTTTTCTACTTAGTGCATCAGCCACCACGTTTGCTTTACCGGGATGGTAGCGTATGTCACAATCGTAGTCGTTGAGTAATTCAACCCATCTTCTTTGACGCGTATTCAACATTTTTTGATCAAGGATGTGTTGGAGGCTTTTGTGATCGGTTTATATAATACACTTGGTACCGTAGAGGTAGTGTCTCCAGATTTTTAAAGCAAAGATAACGGCTCCCAACTCCAAGTCATGAGTTGTGTAGTTCTTTTCATGCACTTTGAGTTGTCGGGATGCATATGCAATAACTTTGTCTTTTTGCATCAACACGCAACCGAGACCTTGGTGCGATGCATCACAGTATACGACAAAGTTATCAGTGCCGTCGGGGAGTGATAGGATCGGGGCTTGGCATAATTTGTGTTTCAGTAATTGGAAAGCCTCTTCTTGTTCTCTTCCCCAATTGTACTTTTGCTCCTTTTGGGTGAGCATGGTTAATGGTTTGGCTATTTTTGAGAAGTTTTCAATGAATCTACGATAGTATCCGGCCAACCCTAAGAATTGTCGGATTTCTGTCGGGGTTGTCGGTGCTTCCCATTTCTTTACCGCCTCAATCTTGCTTGGGTCGACTTGAATACCCTTATCATTAACCACATGACCAAGGAAGTGAACCTCCTTCAACCAGAACTCGATTTGGAAAACTTGGCATATAGTTTCTCCTTTGCCAAGGGTTGGAGTACTAGCTTTAGGTGTTGCTTATGATCCTCTTCGTTTTGTGAGTATACACGGATATTGTCGATGAACACGATCACGAACTTATCGAGGTAAGGCTTGCATACACGGTTCATTAGGTCCATAAATACCGCAGGGGCATTGGTGAGTCCGAAAGGCATTACTAAGAATTCGTAGTGCCCGTATCTTGTTCTGAATTCGGTTTTTGGGATGTCGTCTTCGTGGATTCTTAATTGATGATAACCTGACCGAAGGTCTATCTTTGAGAAGTGCCTAGACCCTTGTAATTGGTCGAACAAGTCATCAATCCGAGGAAGAGGATAGCGATTTTTGATGGTTACTTTGTTGAGCTCCCTATAGTCGATGCACATTCGAAAAGATCCATCCTTCTTTTTGAAAAATAGAATGGGTGCTCCCCATGGTGAGAAACTCGGTCGGATGAATCCCTGATCCAAGAGTTCTTGTAATTGGCTTGATAACTCTTGCATCTCGGATGGTGCGAGACGGTAGGGTGTCTTTGCTATCGGTGCCGCTCCTGGAATCAGGTCGATACGAAATTCCACTTGTCGAACGGGTGGTAATCCAGGTAGCTCATCGGGGAATACTTCGGGAAAGTCGCGGACTATTGGTATGTCTCCGATCTTCTTCTCTTCTTGGTCTTTGACTTTGATATGGGCAAGGAAGGCTTGACATTCCTTCTTCAGATACTTACGTGCCTTCATAGCAGAAATGAGGTGTAGTTTCCTACTTGCTATTTCTCCTTGAATTTCTAGTGCTCAGCCGTTTGGTAATGGAACCCGAACAATTTTGAGGTGACATTGGATTTCAGCTTGATGTTTGGACAACCAGTCCATTCCGATGACTACATCGAAGCTTCCAAGTTGGATGGGAATGAGGTCTAGATAGAATGAGTGGCCGTCATAACTAAGGACACAACCCTTGAGGATTTTTCGTGCAGTTAATAGTTTTCCGTTGGCTAATTCTATGGTGTAGATTTCAGTTAAAGGGGTAGATTTTTGGTTTACTACATGCTCAAACTTAGTTGATATGAAACTTTTATCAGCACCCGTGTCAAATAGAATAGATGCAAAGTGATTGTTTACAAGAAACGTACCAGTAACGACGTTGTTGTCTTCACGGGCTTCTTGAGCTCCCATGACGAAAGCTCTTCCCCGAGGTGGGTTGTTGACAGTTCCAGATCCTTGGGGTCTTTTGGGACAAACATTGAGCATGTGGTCGGGGCTTCCACATCCATAGCAAGCACGTGGAGTGGGGTTGCTTCGACAGTTATTGGCTTGGTGCCCCGGTTTCCCACACTTGGAGCAGACAAGGCATGCTCTAAAATGGAAGTAGTTGCATTTGGCACACTTAGGTGCATGTTGATCCCTCTTGTCTTGGTTAACTGCCCCATAGTTACGGGCAGTTGTGGGTTTCTTCTTGTTGTTGTGTCTTTTGGAGTGGTTGGACTGGTTGGATTGGTTGGTGTGGTTGGAGGATGTGGGGTTATCAATCTTCCTCTTTTCTCCCGAGTTTTTGTTCTCGAAAGCATTGTTTCTAACCAGATGATCCCTAAGTTGACCAGCCAAGAGGATGGCACCTTTGAGCGAGGTTGGTCTAGAAGCGGTGACCATGCTTCCAATTTGGGGTGCAAGTCCCCAGATGTAACGCTCGATTTTTCGATCTTCCGAGTTCACCATGTGTGGTAGTAAGCTCGAGAGCTCGTGAAAGCGGTCGTTATAGGCCATCAGTTCAGCACCCTTCATGGTAAGGTGCCAGAATTCATTCTCCAGTTTTTGCAATTCGTTGATGGGGCAGTATTCTTCTAATAATAGGGCCTTGAATTCTTCCCAGCCCATTGATTCTGCCTCTTCAACACCCCGAGCCTGTATTTGGTTGTTCCACCAGTTCAAGGCCTTCCCTTGGAAGGAGTTTGCAGCATAACGAACCTTGTGGGTTTCAAGGCATTCAGAAATACGGAAAACTGCTTGGATCTTATCTATCCATTTTAGCAGTCCTATGGCTCCGTCGTTGCCATAGTAATCCTTCGGTTTACAGGACATGAAATGTTTGTATGTACAGCCCTTTCTTGCATTACTGGTTTCGGGGTCGGTGGTATTGCTATTATTGGTGTTGTGGTTGTTATTGTTGTTTCCTGAGTTCGAGTTTGCTCGAGCAAGTATGCCGGGTATGGCTGCGGCTATTCGAGCTTCCACTAGTTTTTTGATGTCGTCGGGTGTCATTGGAATAGTAGTATCTGTATTGTCAACTGGTCCCTTATCCTTTGGTTTTCGCCCTCTTTTTGTTGGAGCCATTAGCTATGAAGTTAAAAGGAAATGGTTTAGTATTTCATTTAATGTAGTAATTTATTCAATATATACTTGATTTGAGTTTTCGTGTGTGCAAAAGTATGGACCCTACTTTTATCAAACGGGTTTATCCCGTTGGACATAACCAATGTTTTGAAACCTTGAGGTTAGGAAGTCGTGTTATTTGTTAACTTAAAATAGAATTTGCCAAAACTCTCATGCATTTCAAATGGCGATTACGTGTGCACTCGTAATGGTAGTTTGACTTGCATGATTATTTTGGTTCTTGCTATTTTAGGTTGACATACGAATACGAGTATGTAAATAATCATCTTGGAAATTATATAAATCAATGAAGTTGGCTTCAAAGTGAAGCGGAATGGCAATCCAAAGGGATTGCCGTTGACTTATTAGAGCCGTATAGTTCGTACAACGTTTGGTATAACATGCTTTGGCCTATAGGTTAGAATACTCTCATCGGAAATCCCCAGGAAAGCTAGACTGGTCCCGCAGTATGTCGGGGATTTATGCGAATCGCTTTCCTAGACAGGAGTCCCAACTACCGGCATTCGCCCTTCCAGTTAATACATGTCCGTTTATACAAACTTAGCTCTAACGAGAACAGAATAAAAATTTTTGAGTGTGAGAGTGTCAAACATATTTTTGTCATACATACATATTATGTGTTTTAAATTTTTATATAATAGGAAAAGTAAAGGTCGTAGGATTTAACTAAGGTTTTTATAATCTAAGGCATTCTTAATGGAATACTTAAATTCTAAGGAAATCTTATTTCTATCAAACAAGCAAGTAAGCACGTATGGTGATAACAAGTAGTTCAAGTAAGGTAGCACATAAAGTCCATGTAAGTCCTAGGATGAGCTATAAGTTATAGTCTAGGTTTCATGCAACCTAATTCTCTATAACCAATGGCTCTGATACCAATCTGTCACACCCCCGCTAAAGCGGAATCACGAGGGCGAGACGAAATCGGATTACAAATACATTGTTTATAAAGAAACTTACTAAATTGCATTCATAATCCAAATAACATACATAAGAGATTTACAAAGATTCAAACAACATATCGATAATAGTTTTACAAAATGATATGATTCAAAATGATACAACAATATAAGATTTCTCCATATAGTCTAATTTAAATTAAACAATATCTTCAAAATCTTCTTGTTGTAATATAATCCATGTAGCTAATTTCCTGAAATACATGCTCAAGTATCAACTAAAAATAGTTGGTGAGTCCATAGGTTTATGACTCGATAAAGCATGATTACAAAAAAGAAGTTTATAGTAACATACATCCCATAATGTTTAACAATAAAGCATGCATTTTATGATTATGAGTTTAAACGATGTCAAACGTATACTTCACTCAAAATATTATTAATGTACATCATGAATATTAAAGAAGTTTAAACGATAGTAACACGTATACTCAAGTAATCACTAAAATGCCTATTTCATTTAAACACGTATGGATGTAAAGTTTTAGTATCTAGCATGTATTCCACCCCAAAATATTAAATAAAAAGAGGGGCTATGAAACTCACTAGTAGTAGGATGCTAGAAGATAGATAATATTAAGATCGTGCTCCTTGTCACGAACTTCAAACCCCTAAAATAAGGAAAGTATACATTTGTTGAGTTTTACGATGGATTTAATTATATGCGTTAACCCGATTAATAGATTGGGGTTATTGCAAAGTAATGACTTTCCTTAAGTCATAAAAGAAATGATAATACGTTACTCGAACTTGTCATCTTCCAACTTAATAATGATACTAAGCCATAACACAGTTCGCTTTTTAATTTGGCATTTTAATCGACACTTTATTTTGAGTTGTACCAAATTACGAATGAAACCACGGATGGTTTAATGATAATGACACCACGGATGGTTTAATAATAATAAAGTTTGTAATGCGTATAATCAAGGTTTTAGTTTTAGGAGTAATGATTAATTACGTGCGTTACTTTGAAGTGATATTAGTGAATAAGGGTTTAAATTAAACCCAAAATATATTACTAACCTTTAAGTGATGTGATTGAATACATATAAGTATAGGTGTGCATGGGTTTTGGTCATTTAAAGGCACTACACATATATAAGTAAGGCAAATGTTGAAAGTATGTTTTGTATAATTGTTGATCTTAGGTTAAAGACCCATAATTATACAAAACCTTTGTGTTATCAACATTCAAAATAATAAGGCAAATATTGAAGGTATGTTTGGATGTTTGGTAAAGAACAAACACACAAACCTTTTTTTTATCAATATTGCAAGAATCCATAACTTGAAAGTATGTTTGTGTATGGGTTGATCATAGGTTACTTGTCATAAAACAAGTTATTAGGAAACCTCACAACACACAAACCTTTGTGTTATCAAGCATGGTAACAACTTAGAATTTGAGGATTAGAAGAAGAAAATGAAGCATAAAGATGAAGAGCATTTAGTTTAAGTGTTTATTACCTTGGAAATCTTAGAAAGATCCCAAGAGAGGTGGATTAGGGAGATAGAATTAGAAATCCAAAGAAGAATGGTTTTGGTGCAAAGGATTTAGGAAGGATGAAGCTTGGTATTTATAGTTGAAAATTGGAATGGGGGTGGCCTTGGGGTGGTCTTGGATGGCCAAGGAGAGGGGAGGAGAGGGGTGTGTGTGACAAAAGTGTTGGAGGGGGGACAAAGATGTTGGAGTGTAGGTTAGTAGGTTATAAAGTTAAATGATTATGTTTAATTAAGATTTTTGATTTAATTTTTAATTAGGGAAAGAGTTCTTTCAATTTTTATAAATAAAAATGGGTAATAATATTTATAAAATAAAGATTTGGGCAATTTCTAAAATTTATAAAATTTCTAAAAATGTTTATAAATTCATAATTATTTAAAAGAACATCTTATAATTATTTAAATGCTTATTTTAAATTATTAGAAACTTTTTGATTATTTTATAATTATCTAAATATTTATTTAAGTATTAAAATAGTTATAAATCTATACTCATTTTATACCTCCTTTAAATTTATTAATTTTTATTAATTGGAATACTTTTAAAATTGTTAATTATATCCACATTTTACTAAATTATTATAATTCTTAATATTTTCAAGATTTCATAATTTCAGGGTCTTCGCGTACTGTGATTATCGTTATTCCTTGATTATTTCTTTATACGCATTACTACATCTGAAAACCCATGACTGATCATGTTTTTCTTAGTTGTTTAAATACCATCGACTCAACATACATATTAACTTGGTTTTTGTTCGTTAAGGACTAAATAATTAAGATCTTAATATGGATTTTACCGGGATTTTTCACGGACGTTACATATATATGGGTGTTTTTACTTATATCTAATGAACTAACTGTGATTTACATATGGTGTTTTAAAGGTGAACGAAAATGTGAATGGAGTACGTGATCAGATAACATGCAAGGACTTGACTCGAATGCATTTTGGGTTTTTATTTTGTTAATTAAAACCAAATGTTTTGTGATCACCGATAATGTAAATGGGGTTTTTTAAATGTTTAACTATAACATAATCTTTTGAAAGTTTGATGTAAATTGGGTATCAAAGAATCAAAATACACTTGTTTATTTTGAAAAATCTAGGACGTAACTCTGAGTTTGTTTTAAAACACGTGTCTAACATGGGTGAAATTTAGGAGGTTACAATTGGTTGGGTGAATGAGTGGATAAGTGGAAATGAAATGGAAGAATGAGAGTATTTGGGTGAATGGGAGGCTATGTGAATGGGATTTGAAAGAATGGTGTTGTTTGGGTGAATGAAGGTAGGACACGAATGACGGTTAGGGAGAATAGAGATTAATGGGCGAATGGCTTGCCTATTCGTATGAATGAGTGATCTATTCATACTCAAGGAAGGATAGTTGTGCAAATGCATATGGCTATTCGCTCAAATGGATTGTTCTTTTGATTTGTGGCTTCACAACAGACTAAATTTGCTAATTCGAGTTTTAGGCCAAATTAGACAACCAAACTTGGAACAGATTACCAGAATAGTTATCTAAGAGTTGTATATCAAGACTTTAATGAAATTGGCTCTAAATCCGGGTGTATTGCGTTGGAACAGTAACTTTATGGAAACGCAATAAATTTGAATAGCAAAATCAGTCAAAACAATCTGCAATTGTGTGAATCTCGAGTAAAATTAAGAGCCAAAGCTCTAATACTACTTTGTAGGACATTAGAACTCGCTCGTTCCATTCGGACTCTACCCGGGCAACCTCTAAATAGTGTTGAATCCTATGTGGAGGTGATATAATCGAGATAACAACAAACCATGATCGATAGACTTGATAGAATCATTTTCAGAGTACAAAATTGATCAATCATGGGTGAAATCTCGAATTTGGAGGAGAGGATTAGGGTTTGGCGGCGTACAGAAAACTAGGTATGATGGTGACTTCATCATAAAAATCTAAGTGTCAATTTATATAGTCTGAGGCCATTCGTATGAATGAGTCATGCTAATAGAATGACTCACACTAATGAGTGAGATCATTTGTACAAATGAGTCATGCTAAGGACTCATCCGTGCCAATGATTCATCCGTATATCGTTCATTTGTACGAATGTTCATTCTTATGGCTCATTTTTACGAATGATTAAACATTCAATAGAAAAACAACTTAAACATTCATTATCAACCAAAAAACAGAAAAAAAAAACATTATATTTATTGATAATATAGACTTTATGCGTTAAAATAGGCCATTACAAGGAACTATGGACAATACATGTATCTACACGTATGCTTTTTGATATTTGTTGTGTTTCATGGTTGTCGTGATCGAATGTCCATAGGGCGACATTGTATGAGACAAATTTTAGGTCTTCTTTTATTTTTTTACCATTATTTTATTATTACACATGAACAGTGATATTATTTTAATAATCATAATCATAATCATAATCATAATCATAATCATAATCATAATAATTAATTTTTTACTATTTTACTTGTTAATATTAGATTTTGAGACTAAGCATAATATTCTTTTTGTTATGATGTGATGTACACTTTTATGATGACTTCACTTTAGGTTTTATGTCGAAGTGACAATCGTTGTAACAATTTTTATTTCTGTATTTTGATATACATGATACTGTTTGGATTTTCAAATTGTGAAGAAATTCTAGTTGTAATGCGCGAGAAACCCAATACACTACATCAGAAACGGTCTATGACGACGACATGTTGTGGCTAAAAGGATCATCGGTATAGATTTGTAGCTACATGCTAAAAAAGTCGTCCGGAAAGCGCTCGTTGGCATAGACACTGCTGTGCCAACGACTTCTGGTCGGTAGAAGTGATGCCTGAAATTTTCAAAAAACTCTCTATCCTGACAACTTTTAGTTGGCATAAGTTATGTCCCAAAATTTCAAAAACACTCTACGCCAACGACAATTAGTTGGGATAACATAAAGAAAATTAAAACACCTATTTACTAGAACTCTTGTATATGCATAACATGACATATCATACAACACCATGATTGTCTCAAATCACAAAACAACAATTAAGTTGTTCAAATAAAAACATTCAAACCAACATCCAAATTGTTCAAAGTAAGCGAAACATCCAAATTGTCTAAAATGGCACAACATCCAAACCATATGTAAGTACGGATCACAATGTTGGTGTCTCTCCTAAAGGCGGGGAATTCCTTAATTTGGAGACTCATTTATTTCATTACACAATCTCTTTCTCTGTCTCATTCTTGTTGTTCTTGCAATTGTTGTTGAAGTTGTTCCACGCACTCGCTCATCCAGTTGATTTTGCCATTGTCCTTCTGTTGAGGGGTAAGTAATAGACACATCAGGAGTGAGATGTCTCACAACACAAACAACGCCTCTAATATCTCCACGTCTTTGACCTAAGACATGCTCCATACATTTAATCCGATTAACTGATAATGAATCACCAGATTCCTATATGGATTTTTTTAAACTCTTCTTGCATTGTATCCTGAGTTAAACAATATAACAAATTTACAACCAAAATTTACAAAAATTTAACAACATAATTAAACACAACAAATACAATCATTAATATCCCAATTGCAATCAACCTACATTAATAGAAACAAATACAAGCAATAATACCTAACTTTAAATATATTAAAATGCATTCTTGTTATATTGACTCATTTATGCTAGCAATTGGACGTTCTAGGTAAATTTTAATATGTTCATGTTATTTTGAACCATCTAGCCTAACAACATACTAAATCATGCAAATAAAGGCATTTACTTACATAGCCTGGTTCTGCAATCTCGTTTGCCCAACTTTATTCGATCTCGTAATGGGTCTCTATAAAACTTCAATGCCACAGATGCCCTGTGAACAAAAATGATATTACTTAGATTTCAGTATAATAGTTAATATATCAGTAACAATTCTCTATGTTACCTCTATATGTAACCTCTGAGCGTATGATTTGCTACCATGGAAACTTGTATAACGTTGTTTTGATCTATTTGACTTACTTTTCTAAGAGTGTTTCTTAAAATCATGTCTTAAGAACAATTGATCAATAAGTTGTTCCCATGCTTGTTGGTCCATCTCATCTAGAGTTTGCCTTTTGCCTTCGCAACATCCTCACATCCTCCAACCTTATAAAAAAAAACTTAAAATTCTTGTTTGCAGTCCTTGTAAGCTCTTTGACATTTATCATTGATACCAAGCCTTATGCCTTCCCATCGGCCTGTGTAACTCAAACTTTGAAAATCAAAATATTCCTGCAAAAGAGATTAATTATAATAAATTTAGTCCTTATGAAATTAAAATATAAATAAAACATTACAATGCAATCTATTTTTCTAATAAATTGAGTAAAAGAATTACTATCCAATTAAGCCCCTCAACCCATTTCAATTTGAACAATTCTCTTAATACTTTATCCATTAACATGCTAGAACATAATCCAATCGACCCGTTTACCCATAAGTGGCCCCGAAATTACCGCTGCTAAATGCCCATAATTCCTTTTGCCATTTGATTTAAGCCATTTTAATTTCTTCATACCAGCAACAACAATTGTTTAACCACATATATGACACAACTTCATATACATAATTCAAAATTACACACAAACACATACATGGTTACCTTCAAATAATATTTCAAAAACTTCAAATTCAAGAACTTCAAATAAGCCTTCAGAATACAAGAACTTCAAATCATTCTTCAAAAATACCTAAAAAGTTTCAAAACCCTAGATGATTAAATAAGATAGAGATACTTTTTTGAAGGAAACATCAATTAGATAGTTATTATATGATTAAATAATTAATATTTAATTTTTTCATTATTCAACTCGCATAATACACGAGTTTCTTTACCTATTATATATAAACTATAGGGGTATACTACGAAAAGATTTTTTTTCTAAAAAGAGTAAGAACCAATATAAGTTTGACATGTGATATGCTAAAAACATAAAAACAAAAATGTAGTACAAAAAAAACAAAATCCAGTACAAAAATCCAATGCAAAAAAAAAATTAGTACTAAAAATAAAAAATCTAGTATTAATTAATAAAAATACAGTATAAAAAATAAAAATTGTGCATAAAAAATAAAAATGCAGTACAAAAAACATTAAAAAAACAAGTAAACAAAGAATCCAGTACAAAAATATAAAAATATAACACAAAAAATAAGATGTTACACCTAAATTATCTTCTCTTCCTTTTTTTATCATGTCACATGCCAAATTTCTATTAGTTATTACAATTTTTATGCATTAAAAAAAATTATCCTTATCATTAATTATAATATAAAGCATAAATTTGTATTCAACTAGGGTTGGAAAATTAACAATGATTTTGGGTCAAAAACCTGAAAAATTTCTCCGTCGACTTAAAAATAAACAAACATAGAGCATACTACTATGATATATAATCATGTCAAGACTCACACAAACACATCAGATTCATTGGATTATTTACGAAGTCAAAAGTAATCAACAAGATATCTTGGAATTTTCTACTTGTTACGTATCGAATAGTGTGTGTGTGTGTGTTTTAGAGCTTTAATGAATCATATACAGTCTTGAAGCTAGTGATGTTTGTAACCACTATTATTATCTTGTTGAAAGTAAACACAGTATTGTTGATTCATGGCTATGGTGGTTACTATTATCATCCCAGCAGTATGACTTGTACTCATCTGTGGTACTACTGCTCATGATCATCTCTTGTTCCTCTTCATCAGGAAGCATGTTGAGATCAAGAAACACTCGCGTATCGCGAACCTGCTCATCAGGTTTCTTGACCACAATGGTCTTATTTTCTTGATTCTGTTTAGCTTCAGAAATCAAGTGTGATCTTTTGTGACCCCCTAAAGCTTGCCCTGATGTAAAAGTCTTGAAGCATATTGGACACACATGTGATCTCAACACCACTTTTCTCTTCAAAGAACCAACATCAAGATTGAAACTTGATGATTCTTGATGATCAGTAGATGTTCTTGAATCATACCCATTGATTGTTTCATCATGATCTAACACGGGCTTGTGTTTGTTTCTGTATGTCCTTGAATCATACCCATTTATTGTTTCATCATGATCTAACACGGGCTTGTGTTCGTTTCTGTATTTGTGTTGGATTCTTGAATCAAGTTCTCTCTTTAGTTGTTGGTGACTTGCTTTGTGTCCACAAAGTGTTTGATCATGCTCAAACTCTCTCTTGTTTGAGTCCTTTACTTCACCCAAACTCGAACCGAATTTGTTGATTTTGGTCTCAGATCTTCCAAGAAAATCAAAACCAACTTTGGTTTCTGAAAATTCATTCATCTTAGAACAGTTTCCCATCGAATCTTTACCCTCAACTTCACTCAAATTAAACAAAACAGAGGACTTGTAGCAGTAATCAGATGATAGAAATTCATTACCACATCTTCCCAAATCTCTAGAGAGCATCATCAAAGACACAGCAACTTCTGCCTCTTGTTCTTGTTCAATTTCAGACATCATACTAGTTGAAGCATTATTACTATTAATTTGATTACAATTAACATTCATATTGATAGAAGATGAAGCTGTTGTAACTTTGTACCATTTGTTTCTTCTGCTTCTAGATCGCGATCTTGATCGCATTATGAAATGATTTTTTGAATCTGGATCCTCTTTTTCTGAATGTTGGTTCAAACTTGAAATTTTCTTGTTTTTGCTATTTAAGTGTTTGACTGAGTGACATTTCATGTGCCCAAACAAAGCCTTCCAAGATTGAAACCCTTTTCCACATTCTTTACAGATCTTATCAACAACACTCAAACAAGTTGTGTTTTTCACCTGATGATGACGATGATGATGATCAGTTGAGTTGATCACATGAGACCTCATGTGACCCCCTAATGATCTTCCACAAGAAAAGGTTTTCTTGCAGAATCTACACATGTGTTTCTTCAAATCTTCACATATTTCTTCCATCTAATTTACGGAATTCGGATCAGATCACCAAGGATTCAAGATCAAGAAACAAGATCCAAAGGTGAATTCATGAGTCGGAATTCAGTATAATTCAAGATTTCATCATGAGAACAAGATTTGAAGCAGAAACTGTTTAGTTAGTTGAAACTCAAAGTTAAAGAAAGGGTAAAGATAATGGGTCGGTTACATAAAGGAAACAAGTGGTTTATACTCTCAGTCACACTTTGTTTCTCTCTCTAAACGTGTGTGTATGTCTGTATGTATGTATGTATGTATGTATGTATGTATGTATGTATGTATGTATGTATGTATGTATGTATGTATGTATGTATGTAGTAGAGAGAGAGAGAGAGAGAGAGGCGAAATTTGGAAGAAGATGGAGAAATTCATGCATGAAAGCAAGGATAAAAAGAAGCTAAAGCAAAGATGGTCGCACGTGTACTTGAGTATGGATTCTACACCAGCAGCAAACCAACGGTTGAGATCTCTCCACATGGTTCTGGAACCAAAGATCCTCTCCCACCTGATTCCACCCTTACTATTATTCTTTGCCTTGTAAACACATATCTTGTTGAGATGTTTGGCCAGCCACTGAAAACAAAATTAATATTCAAGATAATATCTAAATCATCATTATTTTAGGACATACGATTTTTTTTTAGAATAAATTTATTTAAAAAATAAAATATTAAAGCTTAAAATCAATTATAAATAAAAAGCGTGTTTGTTTTAGGCTCAAGATTTCTAACCTAACCATCTACTTTCATTATAAAATTGATCTTGATACTTAGAATTGTCATCATAAATTGCTTTTATGTTTTTATTTTCTTAGTTATAATAAAACAGTACTTTGGGGTCTTAAATTATTATAAAATTATTACTAATTTACCTTACCGGCCGTCAGATTAATTTATATAGTAAAATTGTCCATTTCATTTTTTTTTTTTTTGGTTTTTTCTTTGCATATGCAACAAATATATTTTATTTTTTAACGAGTGAAATACCAATTATGTCTAGTCCTAATGATAAGATAGAGGTATAAGAGAAGTGATAGGAGACCCAGGTCATGGGTTCGATTCTTGATCCCACCCAGTTTTACCGGCCTTCCACCGTCGTGTCTTTGGGCGGGTGCTTGGGTCTGGTTTTCCTCGGGAATTGGTGGCTGGTGGGCTAGGGGTTCCGTCCATCTGAACTAGTGGCCAGCTTGGGCATCCTTTAGCCATTGAGGGCCGCGTACGAAGTACCCGACAGTTGATTAGTTGGTTTTTTCTTTGTTTATGCAACAAATATATTTTATTATTTAACGAGTGAAATAAGAAATTAAAGATTCTTAATTTTGACTTATTTGACCAGAACAACTCTACCCGTTTATAATATTGCTCAATTGGTTGCTGTGCATGAAGCCATGCATGTTGTTGCAATAAGATGAACCTTTTAAATATATAATTTAGTAGATATTCACGATGATAAAATCCCAAGAGAAATATGCCATGGATGAAGCAATAAAATTAAGTGAGAATGTTCTTTACAAATAAAAGTTATTTTAATAATGCGTTGCAATAACTTTTACTAGTTATAATTACTAATTATAAACATGAATCTTTTGAAAAGCTAATATTTTTAAACTATTTTTTTATAATGAACTAGCATAATATAATAATATTTTTTTTTATTTTATTTTGAGGAGTTGAAAGTTAGAGGCTTAGAGCAATTAAAGAATTTACAACTACAGCACCACATTTTTACTAGTTAAAATTAACACACCCACATATTCATATCTATACTTTATAATAAAAAAAAAGTAAAAATTTTGTCACTTGTCATCTTTTTAAACCATTATTGTCACTTGTCACATTCTTACATCATTATTTATATTTGTTAATTATTATTTCACTTAATTCTCTATCCTATTAAATAATTATATTATCTCTCTTATTAATTAAATTTTCTCTTCTTAAATAATTATAATACTAATAATTAATAAATAGTATAAAATTTATCTTTTTATTATTAAACACACTTAAAATTTTTTATAAAATATGAAATTTTCTAAAATCAAAATTTTTTAAAGTAAGAAATATTCTATTTTAAAAAAAAATTATGTAAAAAAGAAGTAATTTTAAAAAGTAATTTTTTCTAAAATAAAATATACTATAAAACAAGTTTTTAAACAATGGGATTTTTATAAACAAATGACGTTGTTTAATTTATTTAAAAACTGGAGTAATTAAAATGATTATAACGTTACACTTTTGGTCCGTTATGTTTAACGTTATTTTTAAATTGGGTCTTTTAACTTTTATAATTGCAAAAGTTATATTTTATATGATTGATTTAATTTATAAAAGTTAATTTTTAATACAATACAAACTAAAGTTTTTAACGTCAATTGATATCAATTGTTACACATCAAAAGGTCATATATCATTTGTATAGTGATTAAAATTTTTAATAATTTTTTATTGCTTAAAATGTTTGTTTATATGTAAAACAATCATTTTATATTAAAATATCATTTTAGAATTACTAAATTTTCATTACTAACTATTTAATATTTTATATTAAATCAGTGTAATTCACATGTTAATAACCTAGTATACTAAATAATACATATTAGAAAGAAAAACAGTAATTAGATTAAATATCTTAAAAGTAAGAGCCTTACAACTTCTATACCATGTGGTATAACTTTTTAAATTTAATTAAATGTTTTTTTCCTATTTTCAATTTGTCCCATATGGGTAGCTTTTAAAAATTAAAGGAGGATAAAGTGGTAATAAAGAAAACCACACAAAGTAAATGAATCACTTCTTGATATTTTTTGTAAATTTGACTTTTTTATGTTAGAAGTTAAAGTAAATTTTAATTAACTACTGAGTTAAAAAGAATTGCTTTTATTATTATTTTGACTTGAAAACGAACCATACAAACCTTTAAAATCACCAACTTAAATGTTGTTGTCGTTACATCGTGAAGGTACTATACTATTATATATACATGTGTAATGAACTGAACTAGCATGATAATGTTTTTTTATTTTAAGGAGTTGAAATTTAGAGCGATTAAAGAATCCACAACTACAAGCCCACATTGTTGAAAGCTATAAAGGTAGTAGCTTTAGCAAGTAGGGAAGCAGTTATGTGGTAGGATCCCTTTTTTGTCCTCTTGGTGCAATTTTCCAAAAGCATTCAACTGATTTTACTATGCTACCAACTGTCCTAATTAAGGCCACAAAAAAGAATAAATAGAACATAATTTCGTTGGATTAAATTGCCTAAATTTTTAAACTTAAGCACAAGTTATTTGAGTTTTATTCAATACATTTAAGACGGTTTTTAAGTCAAAAGGGTAACAAAATTTCAGCTTTGAATACGATTTTTATAGTTCCTTAATTAATAGTATGTTTATTTTTTTAACATTAATATTATCTTTTTATTATTTCTAAACTACTTTAATATTCTCTTTTTCCTTGGATTTGAATCCAATACATTTTTCTGAGAATATATGCCCCTAACAAGTAAGCTATTGATATACAATCTTTCAAACCACGAAACAGTCCAAACCGATCATCAGTTTGGTTTCACAATCGGTTTTTTACAAAACATTTGTTCAGTCCGTTTTAAAAGTTTGAAACCATAGTGAATGGTTTACGGTTTTAACTAAAAACTGGTTGTTAAAAATAGGACTGGACCATGTGATATACACACATAATACATATGCAAACATATTAGATAGATAAAGAGATAGATAGTTAAGGTTCTGTATTAGTTTTCATATACAAACATATACAAACCAATGATAACGGTTCGGTTTATATTTTTAAAGGTTATGTTTTGGTTTCTATTATTCAAAAACCGTTATTAACGGTTTGGTTTATGATTCCACTCAAAAGGGTAAAAACTGGACCATGAACACCCCAAACAATGATAGTATAAATAATTTGTAGCAGGGGCAGATCTACATACTTGGATACGGGTTCATTGGAACCCAACGTGATTCGAAACGTTAGTAGGAAAAAAAATTTCTAAAGGGTTAAACAATAGAGTGTACCCATTAGTATTTTGAAGATGAATCTCAAGTATATAATTTACAAGTAGTCTAGTGTTAAGGAATCCGGATTTCATCCTGTAGGTCACATGTTCGAATCTTGGTTCCGTATTTTTTTAAAGTTTTTAAAAATAGAAAATGAGATAATTGGAGACTTAGGGATTTTTTTAAACCACGCACTTTTCCGGTTTCCCCCATTATTCCTCATTTCCCCCATTCTGCTCTTCTTTGCTTCAACCACGAATCACGATCCAATATCCCGGCCAAAAAAAACTTCAGCCCCAGCCCTCCCGATCGAAATTGATCTTGCCCAGCTACCCTCTGGCGACAACCAGCGACCACCGGTGCTCACTGCTTTGTGGCATTCTCCTGCGGCAACCGACGTGCGACAGGACCAAAAGAAAAGGTATTTCATTTTGTGAAATTAGTATTGAACTTGATTTATTTAAGTATTTAGCGAATTTTGTGTTGTTTTGTTTAGATATTTTGTGAAGTTAGACTAGTTAGTGTTGATGTTTTAGGTATTTATTGAAATTAGTGTTGAAATTAGTGATCTTGCCAAATGCACGGTGGAAACAAGAAATCATATTACTTATCCATTGGTTTATTATTTAATAAAGTTATCACTAGTTTTACCCGTTGCAACAGCAGGTGTTGAACGATGTTTTTCATCTATGAAACATTTGAATACGGATTTGTGTAATAGGATGAGTGACGTCAACTTAAATGATGCTTGCATTTCTTTTATATTGAAAGAGGGTTCTTACAACAAACCCGAATATTTTTTTGCCACATTTTATCTAATTGAAATGTCTTAACATAGTGAACCCACTGAAATAAATTCCTAGATCCGTCACTGACTTGTAGGACCTCAGAATTTGCTCGTTCTAGTCAGAATCTACACGGGCAACCTCCAAATAGTGCGGAATCCTGTTTGGAGTTGATCCAATCGAAGGGAACACCAACCATAATTGACCGATGCAAGGGAATCAACATCGGGGGTAGAAATGATCAATCACAATGTTGTCAGGATTGGAAATGAGACAATAATTGAGGGTTTTCACTAAAACACTAAGCGGCAGAATTTAACATGTTTAGCTATTCAAGCAAATATTGAACATATATCAGAAGAAAAGATAAAATAGACATAAACATATCATTCATTGATCATTCACAAATAGATACAAAGGAGCTAGGATCAAGAAACAAGCTTTCGATCATAAAGCATCTCAACGATTTTCTATTTTCCCTCACTAGAACTTTTCCACTCTATGCGGCCATCGTATCAAGAACTTGTTCTTATTACTATTACCTTAAGACTACTACATCAGCATCTATTTATAGAAATTCAGAGCCCGTAAAAACTCATTAGGTCAGGGCCCAAGTTACAATGTAACAATTATGGTACATGTCATAAATTAAGCTTTTCAGCATCTGAGTTTTCATTCTCTATTAGTGTAATCCCCGTGGTTTTTCAATTTTATATTTGAATTATAATTATATTCGTACATAATAAAACAAAGTTTATAACACGCTTTGGATAGTTGTATTCGTAGTTTTAACATAAGATAGCCTTTGGGTGGCTATTTAGCCAACATTTTCTCATCCTCAAACTAACATTTTGGACCACCCAAATATTCTATATATAATAGTATACTTAGAAGAAATTAAATTCAAACGGTGCGTAAAACCGAGCCCAAACGAAACAAGAATCACAAACAAAAGTTTGACGGTTGCCAGACGCGAATTCTTCCTAAAACCCATCCCACATCGCCCAAGAAACCAATATTTCTCCCCTTTAAACACCTATAAATATATATCCTTGCTTGGTCCCTTATATCTTTGCAACTCCTAGTTGAGTATAAACAAGTTGAATAACCAAATTTTGGTGGTTCTAAAAGTGTAACACCCATTGGGATGTTGAATGTAGCATTAGTATTTCGCATTAGCATGTAGCATTAGCATTTCGCATTAGCATGTAGCATTAGCATCTCGCATTAGCATGTAGCTTTAGCATCACGCATTAGCATGTAGTTTTAGCATGTAGCATTAGCATTTCGCATTAAGAATAAGTATAAAAGCACTTATGCAACATTTAAACACTTGTTTAAAAGGTATAGCATGCTTCTCAGTCTCGAAGTAAAATTCAAAATAGTTTGGAAAGGGACAATGAACTCACATGTGTTGCTAATTATGAATTACCACAGATAATGCGCGCTCATTAGTTGTAGCTTAAGTATCTTCAACACCTGAGTTGTTTTAAGAGATTCGGATACTATTAGTCTTCGTAATAGACGCGAACTAGGTTTTGGTCTCGGTGTACAACTAAGTGTCCTATATTACTAACGTGTTTTCTAGGATTTCATTTAACTAGTCTAAGGTATTACCCATAAAAAACCATTGATCCCGTAAGTAACCATTACAAGACATTAATTAAATATTTTTAAGATAATTCATTTTAAGTTAATCTTAGGTTAGAAATCATTTAATTAATTCAAGAAAGTTTATCATTGATTTCATTTATTAAAACCATAATGTATTTTAAGAAAATCATAGATTAGTTTGTTAGGCTTAAGTTAATCCCATTTGATTAACTCTAAGTCTAAGATTAAGCCTTAGCTTTCTTTATTTCTTGGATTGTTTGTGTGTACAACTTAGCTTAGAAGTCCGTTAGGACTATCTAGCTTAGTTAGTTCCTTGTTTCTTTGCATCTCATGTTTTACACTAGAATAGTAAATACTCTTGTTGTTGTTGCATACATCTTTGTTTACCCTCAATCCCATGTGATAGAAAAACTATATGTTTATCATTTGTTTAGAAAAGTATTGGTGACTGAACACTTAGTATGAGAAGCTCACAAGTTTATCATCTTTGTTTTAAAACTAAGTTGATTCCATGTTAGGAACCCTAAACATTTCCCATGCACACACACCCATGAGACCACCTCGCATGCAAGTTTGCATACAATATTTGTGCATGAAAACATACAATTTAAACCCATGCTCATGACCATTTACCTTAGCCTATGTTCGGTCGATTGTAGTGATTCGAGTGAAAGTTTCCCATTTGGGCCGAAGATATAAGCCCATACAAAGGTGGCTGGTCGAACGTGTAAAGCCTGTTGGTTAAAGGTTCGGCCGAAGGTGTGTAGCATCCCGCCTAAGTCTAGGCCGAAGGAGTTTAGTCGAATGATCCTGGGCCGAACCAGCAAGGCGAATGGCTGCTGATGCCGAACGAATGTGGGTCTGGCCGAATGGGTTGGCTCACGAATGAAGGCCCGACCGAAGGAGATAGGGGCGACTAAACATTGGCTGATCGAATGAGAGAAAGGGCCATTCAACCGAAAGTAGCCATTCGGCCTACCTGTGAAGAACCATTCGGCCAAGCCACCTTCGAACAGGTGCAGCCATGGAGTTCGAGCTAATCGACCTTGGTTTGGTATAATACTTTTTCCTACATCATTTGGTGGTGTGGTTGTGTGGTTTCCCTAAGATTTGAAGTACTTAAACCGGGTTCTAGAGAGGGGTTCGAACTAGGGTTAGAAAACCCTAAAATCGCAACATAGATCTCATTTTTACCTCAAATCCGATGGTTTAAAGCCCAGATCTTCTGTACTTTCACGATCTACGTGATGTGGTGGTCGTTTAGACACCAAAATCTCTTGATTTGGTTGCGAAATGGAGGAGATAGATGGTGGGTTTCTTGGGAGAGAGTATAGAGAGAGAGTGAACGATGGTGGTGATTGTCACACCCACAATTTTCAACTAACGGAATCATACCGTTTGGGACGTGACAAACCAGGATCTCAGATCATTAGACATAACGAATACCTCTATATGATTTTCAAAACATACTTTGGTCTAAAATTGTAATATCAAAGTTCTACGTTGCGGAAGCGTTTTTAAAACAAAACAACCATGACAGTTTGAAAACTGTAAATTACAATACAAAGTTCAGATGTTCAAATCCAAATAACGGAAATATAAAATATGCATGCGACTCGATCTCCTAGTCCATGCTTGTTTGCGTATGTACCTTAGCGTCCTGAGAAAACATGTAAATCAAGTCAACACAAAGGTTAGTGCATTACACAGGTTTAAGCATTCACAAATGTTTGAAACCACAGTTTGAACAAAATGTTTGCAGATAACATAATCACACATGAATAGTCATGATAGCTAGTCATTTATACTATTTACATAAGTGGTCGACACCGAAGCTGACTGTTGCATGCTAACGCATGTTTTGCCTTGCCACTATTGTCTAGCACAAACAATAGTAATGTGAATTTGCTATTCAAACACTTGCGTAGATCCCATCTACCAAGTGAGGTTTGTCAAACCTAATAGATCTATTTCCAACTACCACGCTTTGCACTACGGCAAACTAAACGGTTCGAAATGTAAGGACTTGTAATGCTATGTTTTCACTCAATGTAAACAGCTAACTCATGCAAGTGATATGTATCTAAAAGTGTTTGTTGCACATGTTTTCTCCCCCAAAACAGTTAAAATAAGAAAGGGGCCGTGTACGCACCTTTGATTGTAGCAGAATGATCAAACACACGTGAACTCGCGTAGAAAATCCTCTACGAAGAATCTGTGTTTAAACAATTACAGTGTGTTATTCGGGATGTCGTTTTGTGCTTGAAATCACATACGTGTCAACACACGTATGTTAGAGTGTTAGAAATGTACATACGAAGGTACGCGTAACTTTGAAATCGTTTAACAAAATCATATCTTCATTTATGATTTTATTTAAACAAACGTAATTATAAGCGATTTTGTTTTCAGTTTAAAATGTAAATTTTATTACTCTAGAATGTTCGGAATGAAATTCTGGTTCCAACGAAATTTGAACGGATCGAATCGGAGTTATAACGAAGAAGTTATGATCAAAATACCAAAAATGATCTTAATTCCAAAAACAGGTGGGATCCCAGGTTCGAACCCGTGACCCTCCCATCTAAACCCAAGTATCTTACCAACCGCTCTGCTTCAACATTTGTTAATGGATTCGTTTCAGTTGGTTTTAAACACAACCGAACCGGTTCCCCTTTGATTTACCCTTAGCCGAACCAACCAAGCTTCAATTAACCCAAAATTCGAATCTAATCGACCTTGTAATCATGGGGTTATTGCTCCATGGATTCAAACGAGTAAGAATGTGAGTTTATGTGATCTCTATTATCGAAATCATACGGTTTTATAGTCCCGATCGGATTCAAACCTAAAACCCATCTTTTTGATTCGAATTCATCAAATTCGATTAGGTTAGATTTTAAATCCATAGGGTTTTCATTAGATGATGAATTTCGCAGCTTTCTGAGCATCTTAATTCGAGTAACAAGCCTAGTAGCTTCGAAACCCCCAAACGACTTTTCATCATAAACCCTAGAAACCGAAGCCCTATAATTCGATGTTATTCGATCCAATCATCATAGGCTTTTCCCTAAAAGGAAGACTTAGAAACTATCTGTTAGGTTTAATTCGATTTTTATACACATTAAGATGGAAACCCCCAAATCGGTTTATCTAAGAACCCTAGAAACTTGATCTTAACCAATTCGTTAATGTTTCCTGAAATTGGCACATGAGTTAGATTTATCGGGACTCTCTGAAACTAATGGTACTATTGGATTTCGTTTTTAGACCCATCTCGACCGAAACCCCCAAATCGTTTATTGTAAGAACCCTAGAAATCAAAACTCCTACTATTCGATGTTAACAGCCGAAATTGAGATGGGTTTTCTCTTAATCGGCTATGTTAGAGTGTGTAACAGAGATTTGTTACCTTTTTTTGATGTCCGATTGATGTAATTCGATCACGAGCCCTAGTTTCGGCCACTCCAAACCCAATTTCTTCTCCCGATGCTTCTGGTCTTGAATTCTCGTGTGTGAAAGATACTAAGGGTGCCGAATAAGGTTTATCAGTGTTCAATTTGTGATGTTTCAATCGATTGATGAGAGTTCTATCAACACAAGTAACGGTTTCGGCTTTTCATTGCCAATTGAGTTAAATTCGATCCATCATGTGCTGATAACGGATGATTACCATTTAATCATCATCATAATGAGTTGCTAGGAAGTTTAATTCGGTTATTAACACCAAATTAATACGAATTTAGAGTTTTGTTTGCAAATATAGCCGAATTTTGACTCTCAAAGTCAAAATTGAGACTTTTATTGAATTGCAACTTTAATCCTTGAAGTTTTAACATTCTAAGATTAATTTTGATCAGTTACAACCCCTCTAGTTTGATTTTTATTGATTTCACATCAATTCAGTTAGTTTCTAGTTAACGAAGTTAACCGCGAATTGCCGGATTGTCACATCATCCCCTTGTTGAAGGAATTTTCGCCCCGAAAATTGCTAGTTGTTAGAAGTAGTTAGGACACTACTTGTGAGTTCAAAATGTACATGTTAGTGTGGTGTCTGATCATTCTGTGTGCTTGTGTGTACTCACACACAAAACCCAATGTTTGCAACATCACAACTAAATGTGATCGTTCTATGTAAGTGTTTGTGTGTACACTAGTTAGTTCGCCTAACTGTGACTGTTTGTGTTTGGTCATACTGTGCTGTGTAATCTTGCACATAGTAAGTGTTTGCAACTGTTTGTACTATGTAACCTCGCACATAGCAAAATGTGTGTAACTAATCATGCATGTACTACCATAACATGTAACATATGAAATGTAGCACATAAAATGTAATGTAGCACAAATGTTTGTAACAAAACCAATTGAATAAAGTGTTTGTGCTTACAGTTTGAAATCTGAAATGTTGATGTGTGAAGCATCACGTCATCCCCTTGTTGAAGGAAATTTCGTCCCGAAATTTAACGTGTCTTCACATTGTTTGCAGTTGTTGTTTTGAACAGATGAGGATACTTCTTCATCATTTGGTCTTCCCGTTCCCATGTGAATTCAGGACCACGTCTTGAATTCCAACGAACTTTGACTATCGGAATCTTGCTTTGTTTGAGCTGTTTGACCTCTCGGTCCATGATTTCAGCTGGTTCTTCAATGAATCGTAACTGTTCATCCACTTGTATTTCTTCCAACGGTACAATCAATGTCTCATCAGAAAGACATTTCTTTAAGTTTGAAACATGAAAGACATCATGAACTCGCTGAGTTCATCCGGTAATTTGAGTTGATACGAAACCGGACCAATTCTTTTCAGAATTTCAAAAGGTCCTACGTAACGTGGACTAAGCTTCCCGCGCTTGCCGAATCGTATAACACCTTTCCAAGGTGATACCTTTAGAAGAACTCGGTCTCCCACTTGAAATTCCAACGGCTTGCGACATTTGTCAGCGTAACTCTTTTGTCGATCCCGGGCCGCTGCCATACGGTTCCAGATTTGAACTATCTTCTCTGTCGTTTCGTGTACTAATTCAGGACCTGTTATCTGACTATCACCAATTTCAGCCCAGCAAACTGGTGAACGACATTTACGACCATACAAAGCTTCAAACAGTGCTGCCTGAATACTTGTATGATAACTATTGTTGTAAGAGAATTCCACTAACGATAAGTGGTTTTCCCAACTATCACCAAAGTCAATTACACAAGCTCGTAACATATCCTCGAGCGTTTGAATTGTGCGTTCACTCTGACCGTCGGTCTGTGGATGATATGCGGTACTCATATCCAAACGAGTCCCCAATGACTTATGAAGTGATTTCCAAAAGTTGGAAGTAAATCGAGCATCCCGATCTGATATAATAGAAATTGGCACGCCATGCCGTGCTACCACTTCCTTGATATAAATACGAGTCAGTTTCTCCATCTTGTCGGTTTCCTTGATTGCTAAGAAGTGTGCAGATTTCGTTAATCGATCGACAATTACCCATATCGTATCACAACCACTCGGTGTACGGGGTAACTTAGTAATGAAGTCCATCGAAATCTGTTCCCATTTCCACATTGGTATTTCTGGTTGTTGCAGCAAACCAGATGGTTTCTGATATTCCACTTTGACTTTCGAACAAGTCAAACATTTGCTAACGTATCTAGCAATGTCAGCTTTCATGTGAGGCCACCAATACAATGCCTTCAAGTCATGATACATCTTGTCTGATCCCGGATGGACTGAATATCTGGACTTGCGCGCTTCATCCATCACGAGTTCCCTCAAACCTCCATACAAAGGTATCCACAGTCGATTAATGAAATAACGAATTCCATCAGGTTTAACATCCAATTGTTCTTCCATTCCTCGTAAGGATTCATGTACCAAGTTTTCCTTTATCAAGGCCTCGAGCTGAGCACTGCGTACCTTGTCAGGTAAGTCAGTATGTATCGTCATCATAAGTGCGCGAACCCGTCTTGTTGATGTGTCTTTTCTGCTTAAAGCATCAGCTACCACATTAGCTTTTCCCGGGTGATACTTAATCGCGCATTCGTAGTCGTTCAACAACTCAACCCATCGTCGCTGTCTCATATTAAGCTCCTTCTGATCGAAGATATGTTGCAAACTCTTATGATCAGTGTAGATGGTACACTTGGTTCCATATAGGTAATGCCTCCAAATCTTCAAAGCAAAAACCACTGCTCCTAATTCCAAGTCATGAGTAGTGTAATTCTTTTCGTGTGGTCGTAGCTGTCTTGAAGCATAAGCAATCACTTTATCACGCTGCATCAACACACATCCCAAACCTTGGGCAGATGCGTCACAATACACCGCAAAGTCTTCCGTCCCCTCTGGTAGGGACAGAATCGGTGCACTGCAGAGTTTCTGCTTCAATAACTGGAATGCAGCTTCCTGTTTATCCGTCCAGTTATATTTCGTTCCTTTGTGCGTAAGAGTTGTAAGTGGTTGAGCGATCTTTGAGAAACCCTCAATAAATCGTCGGTAATAACTCGCCAAACCAAGGAATTGTCGTACCTCGGTAGGGGTCTTTGGAGCTTCCCAATTCTTAATCGCTTCAATTTTCGCTGGATCAACATGTATGCCCTTTTCATTGACTATATGACCCAAGAATTGTACTTCTCGCATCCAAAAATCACATTTCGAGAACTTAGCGTACAATTGTTCCTGTTTCAGTAATTCCAACAGCAATCGAAGATGTTCAACGTGCTCCTCCTCAGTTTGAGAATAGATGAGAATGTCATCAATAAAAACAATGACAAACTTATCAAGGTAAGGTTTACAAACACGATTCATGAGATCCATGAATACAGCTGGAGCGTTTGTCAACCCAAATGGCATGACCAAGAACTCATAATGGCCATAGCTCGTCCTGAATGCTGTCTTCGGGATATCTTCTTCCTGTACTCTGAGTTGATGATAACCAGACCTGAGATCAATCTTCGAGTAGTAACTCGAACCTTGCAATTGATCAAACAGATCGTCAATTCTAGGTAACGGATACCGGTTTTTGATAGTAACCTTGTTAAGTTCCCGGTAATCGATACACATACGGAAAGTCCCGTCCTTCTTCTTGACAAATAAGACTGGAGCTCCCCACGGTGAAAAACTAGGTCGTATAAAGCCCTTATCTAACAACTCTTGCAGTTGTGTAGATAACTCTTGCATCTCAGATGGTGCAAGTCGATAAGGCGCCCAATCTATCGGTGTTGCGTCTTGTGTAAGGTCGATTCGGAATTCCACCTGTCTGATAGGCGGTAATCCCAACAAGTCTTCTGGAAATACTTCGGGTAATTCACAAACTACTGGGATGTCTTCAATCTTCTTCTCAGCTACCGGCTTCTCAGTTATAAGTGCTATAGCTGCTGTATGACCTTTACGCAGACATTTGTGTGCTTTCATACAAGATATGAGACGCGGTGGCGTACTGGTCTTTTCGCCTTGTACATACAATGTCTCTCCATGCGAAAGAGGTATACGAACGATCTTTTCATGGCATACTATTTCAGCCTGGTGTTTGGACAACCAGTCCATGCCAATGACTACATCAAAACTGCCTAAAGTGATAGGCATAAGATCAATTTATAATGTTTGAATAATCAAATCAAGGATACATCCTTTAAAGATTTGTTCAACTACAATTAACTTGCCATCGGCTAATTCTACAGTGTATGTATTTTCTAAGGCAGTGGGACTAACATTTAGCAACCTAGAAAATGAACTAGATACAAAACTCCGGTCTGCACCAGTGTCAAATAGCATAGAGGCATAGTGATTATTTAAGAGGAACGTACCCGTGACAATGTTGGGATCCTCCCGTGCCTGCTGTCCTCCAATCACAAACGCCCTGCCCTAGCACCATTGTTGTTGTTATTGTTGTTGTTATTGGTGCCATTGCCATTGCCGTTGCCGTTTGCATCATTGGTCCCGCCTTTCTTGAGTTGTGGGCAATCCTTTTTGAAGTGCCCAATCTTACCACACTCAAAACAACCCTTCGGTGCGTTATCTGATTGTTATTTTGATTGTTGGAATTGTTTTGCAGCTCTCCGCGGCAATCCTTAGCTGCATGCCCAACTTTACCACACCGTTGACACTTAAACCTATCACACTGATTCCCAGCATGATGGAATCCACACTTGTTGCACTTTGGGTGTTTACCAATATACCCCCCTGATGATGATGATTGCTGACCACTGTTCGAGTTTTGATAAGACTTGTGTGAATCCTGTCTTCGGTTCTGCTGAAAAGGCTGTTGGTTGAAATTCTTAGAGTTACTGCTTTCCCACTTCCTCTTGTGGTCTCCTACCTTAGTAGCTAATGTTCGTTTAGGCAGAGTTCCCTGTAACACTGCCTGATCAGTCAATTGATGCGCCAGTCGAACAGCTTGTTGAATCGTTGTGGGATTTGCAGAAGTGACCAATCCCTGGATCTGAGGCACCAATCCCCCGATGTACCTCTCTATCCACTTGCTTACTGGGGTAGCCATGTGAGGTAGAAGTCTGGCCAGTTCATGAGATCGAGTCGTGTACTCCTCGATGTTAGACCCCTCCATCTTAAGATGCCAGTACTCCTCCTCCAATTTCTGCATTTCACTACGAGGACAGTACTCCTCCTGCAATAAGGTCTTGAAACCATTCCAAGTTAGGGCATTGGCCTCGCCCAATCCCAATGTTTGAACATTCGAGTTCCACCAAGTCAATGCCGGACCTTGCAAAGTTCCAGTAGCATACTTAACCTTATTCTCCTCAGGACAGTTACACATCTCTAAAACTGATTCGGATTTTTCAATCCATCGTAGGAGTCCAATGGCTCCCTCCGATCCTATGAAGTTATGTGGCATACAGTCCAAGAACATCTTGAACGTGCACACCTATGGGTTCACCAATCCCCCTGCTGGACCCTGTGGCCCTGTAGTGTGTGTCTGAACGTAGTTCGCGATTGCCTCCGCGACCCTGTTATTGATCAGTTCATTGAGCTCAGCAACTGTCATCTGTACGTTCTCACCGGCCATTATCTTCCTAGTTAAGAGAAATGTTAAATTGTTATCAAAGTCCAATGTGAAACGTGTAAACAATACAACAAACATCAAACATGTAATGTAGAAATCAACACAACTGTTGGCAAAAGTAATAGTTTTCAATAGATAATAATCTGGTTTGAGTATAATACTTTCAAAATCAAAACACAAGTTTTTCAAACATCTAATGTAGGGACACAACCCGGCCCTAATAAGTTCAACTAGATCAGTCCTCTGGGTCATCAATAGTGGATTCAGGATCAGAATCAACAGCTGGTGCTGGTTCCTCCCCTTCCTCCTCTTCATCCTCTTCTTCATTCTTCGAGGCCACCAAGTCTTCCAAGGCTACAAGTCTGCCTTCCAGAATCTCAGCTCGGTTCTCAGAATCTTGGAGAAGACCAGTCAACTGGATGATCTCATTTCGCATCCCATTGACCAAGTTGTAAAGGTTATCGTGTCTTTCATTCGCATCCCAGAGTTCCCGAACATTGTACTCAATCCTATCATTCGCCCAGTACAAGTCCTGATGTAGTTAGGCAATCTCCTCTGAATCAGTCCGTTGCCTCTTAGGCTCAGGATCATCCAATGCAGGTGGTGGATGAGTAGAAGGTCCCTCAGCAGGAATCTCCTAAGTATCCTCAGTTGGTTCCTCCTTAGGCTCCTCCTCTGGATCCTCATCCGGATCCTCCTCCGGATCCTCCTCAGGGTCTGAATCATCCCTCTCAGATGGTGGAGGAGATGGGATAGGTGGTGCTGGTGATGATGGTGGTACTGGAGCTACCAGCTCCTCATCCTCCGAATCAATAATGTGTATGTATGGTGCTGATGATGAAGATGCCATGTCTGTTACATAATACCATATGTAAGTGCAATGTCATGGAATGTGTAAGCAAGGCTATTACATAATGCCATATGTAATTTCTGAGTGATATGTGTAAGTATGCGTGTCTAATGTCTAACAGTTATAGTCTAAGTCTACAAATGCAAACCTAGTTCGCTATAACCAATGGCTCTGATACCAATCTGTCACACCCCCAATTTTCAACTAACGGAATCATACCGTTTGGGACGTGACAAACCAGGATCTCAGATCATTAGACATAACGAACACCACTATATGATTTTCAAAACATACTTTGGTCTAAAATTGTAATATCAAAGTTCTACGTTGCGGAAGCGTTTTTAAAACAAAACAACCATGACAGTTTGAAAACTGTAAATTACAATACAAAGTTCAGATGTTCAAATCCAAATAACGGAAATATAAAATATGCATGCGACTCGATCTCCTAGTCCATGCTTGCTTGCGTATGTACCTTAGCGTCCTGAGAAAACATGTAAATCAAGTCAACACAAAGGTTGGTGCATTACACAGGTTTAAGCATTCACAAATGTTTGAAACCACAGTTTGAACAAAATGTTTGCAGATAACATAATCACACATGAATAGTCATGATAGCTAGTCATTTATACTATTTACATAAGTGGTCGACACCGAAGCTGACTGTTGCATGCTAACGCATGTTTTGCCTTGCCACTATTGTCTAGCACAAACAATAGTAATGTGAATTTGCTATTCAAACACTTGCGTAGATCCCATCTACCAAGTGAGGTTTGTCAAACCTAATAGATCTATTTCCAACTACCACGCTTTGCACTACGGCAAACTAAACGGTTCGAAATGTAAGGACTTGTAATGCTATGTTTTCACTCAATGTAAACAGCTAACTCATGCAAGTGATATGTATCTAAAAGTGTTTGTTGCACATGTTTTCTCCCCCAAAACAGTTAAAATAAGAAAGGGGCCGTGTACGCACCTTTGATTGTAGCAGAATGATCAAACACACGTGAACTCGCGTAGAAAATCCTCTACGAAGAATCTGTGTTTAAACAATTACAGTGTGTTATTCGGGATGTCGTTTTGTGCTTGAAATCACATACGTGTCAACACACGTATGTTAGAGTGTTAGAAATGTACATACGAAGGTACGCGTAACTTTGAAATCGTTTAACAAAATCATATCTTCATTTATGATTTTATTTAAACAAACGTAATTATACGCGATTTCGTTTTCAGTTTAAAATGTAAATTTTATTACTCTAGAATGTTCGGGATGAAATTCTGGTTCCAACGAAATTTGAACGGATCGAATCGGAGTTATAACGAAGAAGTTATGATCAAAATACCAAAAATGATCTTAATTCCAAAAACAGGTGGGATCCCAGGTTCGAACCCGTGACCCTCCCATCTAAACCAAGTATCTTACCAACCGCTCTGCTTCAACATTTGTTAATGGATTCGTTTCAGTTGGTTTTAAACACAACCGAACCGGTTCCCCTTTGATTTACCCTTAGCCGAACCAACCAAGCTTCAATTAACCCAAAATTCGAATCTAATCGACCTTGTAATCAAGGGGTTATTGCTCCATGGATTCAAACGAGTAAGAATGTGACTTTATGTGATCTCTATTATCGAAATCATACGGTTTTATAGTCCCGATCGGATTCGAACCTAAAACCCATCTTTTTTATTCGAATTCATCAAATTCGATTAGGTTAGATTTTAAATCCATATGGTTTTCATTAGATGATGAATTTCGCCGCTTTCTGAGCATCTTAATTCGAGTAACAAGCCCAGTAGCTTCGAAACCCCCAAACGACTTTTCATCATAAACCCTAGAAACCGAAGCCCTATAATTCGATGTTATTCGATCCAATCATCATAGGCTTTTCCCTAAAAGGAAGACTTTGAAACTATCTGTTAGGTTTAATTCGATTTTTATACACATTAAGATGGAAACCCCCAAATCGGTTTATCTAAGAACCCTAGAAACTTGATCTTAACCAATTCGTTAATGTTTCCTGAAATTGGCACATGAGTTAGATTTATCGGGACTCTCTGAAACTAATGGTACTATTGGATTTCGTTTTTAGACCCATCTCGACCAAAACCCCCAAATCGTTTATTGTAAGAACCCTAGAAATCAAAACTCCTACTATTTGATGTTAACAGCCGAAATTGAGATGGGTTTTCTCTTAATCGGCTATGTTAGAGTGTGTAACAGAGATTTGTTACCTTTTTTTGATGTCCGATTGATGTAATTCGATCACGAGCCCTAGTTTCGGCCACTCCAAACCCAATTTCTTCTCCCGATGCTTCTGGTCTTGAATTCTCGTGTGTGAAAGATACTAAGGGTGCCGAATAAGGTTTATCAGTGTTCAATTTGTGATGTTTCAATCGATTGATGAGAGTTCTATCAACACATGTAACGGTTTCGGCTTTTCATTGCCAATTGAGTTAAATTCGATCCATCATGTGCTGATAACGGATGATTACCAATTAATCATCATCATAATGAGTTGCTAGGAAGTTTAATTTGGTTATTAACACCAAATTAATACGAATTTAGAGTTTTGTTTGCAAATGTAGCCGAATTTTGACTCTCAAAGTCAAAATTGAGACTTTTATTGAATTGCAACTTTAATCCTTGAAGTTTTAACATTCTAAGATTAATTTTGATCAGTTACAACCCCTCTAGTTTGATTTTGGATGATTTCACATCAATTCAGTTAGTTTCTGGTTAACGAAGTTAACCGCGAATTGCCGGATTGTCACAGTGATGAAGGCTGGTAGTTGGGAGTGTTTATGGCAATTAAATGCCATTAAATGCTCCCAAAATAACCCGGGTATGTTCGGGTCCGTTCGGTTTCGCTCGGTTTCGCGTAAAACTGCCATTTCGTTCCGTTTTCGTAACGAGATGTTACGGTTCTAAAATTAAAGTTTGTTAAATTAATTTAAGTGGTTATTCCTAGTAAATTAACTAATTATCTTTCGTTTATTTAAATTTTCTGAAACATTTAAATTACAGTTTAAATCGAATTGTATAGTCCTCGCGCGTATTCGTTCGAATCGTCACCCGTACGAATACGACGATAACTATACTTTTCAATATGGTTTTCTAATTACTGGACATCATTCAGAACGTTAAACTTTCAGATGTATTCGTACAGATCGTCACCTATACGAATAATCTGTCCATTTAGCATTCCTGTAACGACGTCCTTTATTGCTTTGCTTTGTTCATCCTCGCATACGTTTATACAAAATAGCATATTAACAAGTATTCGTGTGTCAACTCATTGTTGTCTGATATGTTTCTAACTGTTAAACCGAAAGGTTTAATCAGTTTGCGGACACAATTGTATAATAGTTTTGTGTCAAGAATTACATGATAATAGCATACCAATAGTTCACATAGTTTATACCTGAGTTACTGTGCAAGTTACTGTGCAGATCACTATTCCGGTAACGTTTCCGGCACTGATGTTACAGTCTCCCCTTGTTAGAGAAATTTCGTCTCTAAATATAAGAATCATTATCCGGTACGTCTTCCTCTGTAAACAGTTAGGGATACTTAGACTTCATGTGATGTTCGCGTTCCCAGGTAAACTCGGGCCCGTGCTTTGAATTCCGACGAACCTTGACAATCGTAATACGGCTTCGCCTCAGTTTCTTAACCTTGCGATCCATAATCTCCAAAGGTTCTTCGATAAAGTAAATGTTCATCCAATTGAATTTCTTCAACTGGTATAACGAGTGATTCGTCTGCAAGACAATTCTTCAAGTTTGAGACGTGAAACACGTCATGCACACCACTAAGTTCATCAGGTAACCTTAGTCTATACGCCACAGGACCAATAAGTTCAACAATCTCGAACGGTCCTACGTATCGTGGTGCTAATTTGCCTTTCTTTCCAAAACGGACTACGCCTTTCCATGGGGATACCTGACGCAGTCCCCTACTTGGAATTCCAACGGCTTGCGCCGTTTGTCGGCATAGCTCTTTTGTCTGCTTCGGGTTGCTTGTAGCCTTTGTTGAATCTGAGCAATCTTGTCAGTAGTCTCTTGAATAAGCTCTGGCCCAGTTATTCGATTATCTCCTACTTCAGTCCAACAAATCGGCGATCGACATTTTCGACCATAAAGAGCCTCAAACGGAGCACATCCGATACTGTTGTGGTAACTATTGTTGTAAGAGAATTCGATCAGTGGCAAATGAGAGTCCCAATTTCCACCAAAATCTAAAACACAGGTTCTCAACATGTCCTCCAGGGTCTGTATAGTACGTTCGCTCTGACCGTCCGTTTGTGGATGGTAAGCGGTACCCAGATTTAAGTGCGTCCCCAGAGATTTCTGCAACGATTTCCAGAACCTTGATGTAAATCTGCTATCTCTATCTAAAATGATAGACAATGGCACACCGTGACGTATCACTATCTCATTGATGTATAGTCTTGCCAGTTTATCCATCTTGTAGGTCTCACTCATTGGAAAGAAATGAGCAGATTTGGTTAATCGGTCAACGATAACCCATATAGTATCATGTCCACTGGAAGTGCGGGGTAGCTTGGTAACAAAGTCCATAGCTATTTGTTCCCAGGCTGTTCTAGTAAACCTGACGGCTTCTTGTGTTCCGCCTTCACTTTTGCACACGTAAGGCATCGACCAACATACTCGGCTATGTCTTTCTTCATACCCGGCCACCAATAAAATCCCCATAAATCTTGGTACATTTTATCAGCGCCGGGATGCACGGAGTACTGGTCTTGTGTGCTTCATCGAAGATAAGCTTTCTCAATTCATCCACTGCAGGAATCCATACACGATCCTTATAGTAGATAATTCCATCAGGCTTCGTTTCAAATTACTTTTCTGCTCCACAATCAAGTTCCTTCTTTAGATTTCCTCGTTCAACTGCCTCTTGTTGTGCTTGAATAATGTTTGTCATGTAAGCTTGTCTGCACTGTCATTCCCATTGCTCTGACGCACAAAGGTTTGACCCGTTCCTTCTGGCTCAAGGCATCAGCTACAACGTTTGTCTTGCCCGGATGGTACTTGATTACACAGTCGTAATCATTTAGAAGCTCAACCCAACGTCGTTATCGCATGTTGAGTTCCTTCTGATCGAATATGTATTGCAGACTCTTGTGATCAGTAAATATGGTACACTTAGTGCCATATAAGTAATGTCCTCAAATCTTCAGTGCGAATACCACCACTCCCAGTTCTAGATCATAAGTAGTGTAGTTCTTCTCGTGAATCTTTAGTTGTCTCGAGGCATACGCAATGACTTTGTCCCGTTGCATCAACACGCAACCAAGTCCCTGATGGGATGCATCACAATACACTACAAAGTCATCACAACCTTCTGGAAGAGATAAGATCGGAGCATCACATAGCTTCTGCTTCAAGGTCTGAAAGGCATCTCCTTGCTTCTGTTCCCAAACAAACGGTTCGCTTTTCTGTGTTAGCTTGGTGAAAGGCAGGGCTATCTTAGAAAAGTTTGAGATAAACCTTCTATAGTAGCCTGCTAATCCCAAAAAGGACCGTATCTCCCTCGGTGTCTTCGGAGTATCCCAGTTCTTTATTGCTGTTATCTTGGCGGGTCTACGTGTATTCCCTCGCTGTTGACTACATGACCCAGGAATTGAACTTCTCTTAGCCAAAATTCACACTTAGAGAATTTAGCATAAAGTTTCTCTTCCTTCAACAGCTCCAAGATCATTCTAAGATGTTGCTCGTGTTCTGCTTTGCTTTTGGAATATATCAGTATGTCATCAATGAATACAATAACAAACTGATCCAGGTACGGCTTGCACACTCGGTTCATGAGATCCATGAAAACCGTGGGTGCATTCGTCAATCCAAAAGGCATCACCATGAATTCGTAATGCCCATTTTTGGTTCAAAACGTCGTCTTCGGTATGTCTTCGTCTTGAACTCTAGGCTGGTGATATCCGGACCGTAAATCGATCTTCGAGAAATACTGAGCTCCTTGTAGTTGATCGAACAAATCATCAATCCTCGGCAATGGATACCGATTCTTGATGGTTAACTTGTTTAGCTCTCTATAGTCTATGCACATTCGAAAAGATCCATCTTTCTTCTTCACGAAAAAAACTGGAGCTCCCCAAGGTGAGTAGCTCGGTCTGATGAAGCCTTTGTCAAGTAGCTCTTGTAGTTGATTCGACAATTCCTGCATCTCTAAAGGTGCTAATCTGTAAGGAGATTTAGAAACAGGTGTTGCTCCAGGAATTAAGTCAATACGAAACTCTACCGGTCGCACAGGTGGCAAACCTGGTAAGTCCTCAGGAAACACTTCTAGGTATTCCTTCACTATTGGCACATCTTGAATCTTGATATTTTCTTTCTCTTTCTCCACCACATGAGCCAAGAAAGCTATGCAGTGCTTCTGTAGACACTTACGCGCCTTTATGCAGGATATGATTTTGACACTCCGTTTTGCTTGATCACTTCGAACTTCCAATACACGATCATTCGCCAAAGGAATCCAAAGTAGCTTTTCAGAACAGATGACTTCCACTCTATTGAGAGATAGCCAATCCATCCCAACAATGATGTCAAAACTGCCCAACTCCATCAGTATCAAGTCGATGGTAAATGTATGATCAATAAGTGTAAATGCGCAGTTCCTAAGTATAGTGCTAGCTATGATTTGTTTCCCATTTGCTACTTCGATAATATAAGGGGTGTCTAAAGATTCCTCAGTAAGATTTAGTTGGCAAATAAAACTCTGATCTGCACCGGTGTCAAACAGAATAGATGCATAAGAGTCATGTAAAAGAAATGTACCAGTGACCACGTTAGGGTCTTGGCATGCTGCATTGGCTCCAATCACAAAAGCCCTCCCACGAGGTGCTTGTGTTCCCTGTTGCACTCTCTTTGGGCAGTCTCTGGAGAAATGGCCTAGTTCTCCACAGTAATAGCATCCCCTATTGTTGCTGTTGTGATTGCCTGGATTTGGTGGTGGAGGAAATGCTATAGCAGCATTGTTTGCAGCTTGTGTTGCTGGAGTGCGGCATTGCTGAGCCGGTTGACCTAGTCGGCCACAACTGTTGCATTTCCTGCACTGCACAGTAGAAGGATGATAAATTTGCATTGTGCACACTAAGGATGAATTCCAAAATAAGGTTTATGTGCAGCATTAGCAGGTGCTGCAGTGACTTGTCGCAAAGGGGTGGTCATCACGTAGTTCTTGACGACCTTTTGCTTCTTCTTTTGATGATATTCGGGCTTCTTTGACGGTTCTTCCTTAGCTTTGCCCGAATATTTCTTCAGAACTCCTGAGTGAGTTTAGCTGATAGGGAGATGGCTGACTCCAGAGTCGCAGGGTTTGCAGCAAGTACAATGCCTTGAATGCAGGATGGTAATCCTCCCACATAACGATCAATCAGCTTTTCCAGAGTCGTCACCATCTCTGGCACCAAAGCTACCAGTTCATGATAGCGAGTAGTGAAAGTCATGTGGTCTGCCCCTTCATCACATGATTGGACAGTTCAGTCTCTAGCTTTTGAAGTTCATGCTTTGGACAGAATTCATTCCTCAGGAGGAGTTTGAAATCTGCCCAAGGCATAGCCAGTGCTTCTTCTCTGCCTCTAGCTCTTATGTGTGAGTTCCACCATGTTAAGGCCCGCTTGCTAAAAGATCCAGCAGTGTAGCGAACCTTATGGTGTTCTGGACAACCGCTGATGTCCAATGTAGTCTCCATCTTCTCTAGCCATTGGATCAGTCCAACAGCTCCTTCAACACCGCTAAAGCTTGGCGTCTTTCATCCTACGAATGATTTGTAGGAACAATATGAAGTAGTGCCAATGTTTCCACTAGCTTCCCCTATAGTATGCCTGGAGTTGTTACCGTGGCCTTGAATCCTGTTGATCATCTCTGGGATGACATCCTTCTGCTGGTTAGTCATCTGACAGCTCAGTAATGTTGCCAAAGCAAAGGTAGCAGGATAGATAGCTGGAGTTACATGCGGGTTTGGAGGAGGAATGAGTGGAGGAGGAGAAGGTGGCGATGGTGAATCAGGTGGTGATGGTGTTGAAGAGTGCGGAGCTGAACTCTGTGGTGGTGGTACAATAGAAGGAGGTCTTCTCGGTGGCATTCTGATCATAACCAAAAGATTATTGGTTAGTGCAGTGATCGAATGCAGAAGACACAATGCAAGCATAAATCCTATGTTCTCTATATGAGGGTCCCTAAGTTATAGTCTAGGCCAAACCGTTTTAAGTAAATGACCTATTATTCTCTATAACCTTGAGCTCTGATACCAATCTGTCACACCCCGAGACGGCGGGCCGGATCGTGTGTCCCGCCGAGCGGAAGGTTCTCGAGGCGCGATATCGAGATTGATAATCGTGAATGACCATATTGTTTACATAGCATCAACATTGAGAATAACTAAAGCATAAATAGCATTAAACTATGATTACGAAGTTAAACTACAACTGTTAATGTTTGATAATTTAACTAAGTAAACCTATCTAAAGAATCAAATGTTTGCTATCTTGTAACTGTACAAGATATCAAAAGTGATTCGCAATAATAAACAAAATATGTGCTTTCCAAAATCTACTAGGTCCTCTAACTGGCATCCTAGCATGCATTCCTGAGCCTTAGCTTAGTTCTGTACGTCACCTGAGAAAGCATGAAAGAAAACAAAGTCAACACAATGGTTGGTGAGTTCATATAGTTTTAGTATTTGAAAAATAGCTTTTGCAAACCTTTTCGGTAACAACCTTAACCTCATTAACATCACCTGTAATATCCAATTCGGTTATATATAGGGCATACGAAAAGGTCGAGCCTACAACCCGCCCAGACGCCATCCCACCACATACTAAACCACATATGACATTGTTGTTAATGATAATTAAGAAATTTACCTACCATCCAATCCCATTCCCATCATAGCTTTAGAATTTTGTTTATAAGTTTTCAACATGCACACAATAGCATCTGCAAGTCTAGCTTTGAGAGTTACCTTTATGGACAACTAAACACCCTAAGGAATCCAGTATCAATCCATATCGGAACTAAAAGTGATTAGCAACATTGGTGTTTTGATAAAGGATTTCTAAGATGACACAAAGTCAACTAAAGAAAACCAGAATCATCCTAGTCACATATCAAAGCCATGGGTGGACAATGAGGAATCACTGTATGGCAAGCACTGAGAGGCCAACAGTCTGTTCCTCCCAGTCCTGACTATGAAGGAAACCTTATGGCAAGCATTGAGAGGCCAACGGTCTGTTCCTTCAAGTCCCGACTATGAACAACACCCTATGGCAAGCACTGAGAGGCCAAATCAGTATGTTCTACCATAGTCGATAGCTTTAGCATCCAATTTTATAGCATTCATATAGCATAGCATTTACGTATCCTGTGCACAAGTACTAGCTTCACAACCGGCATGGCAAGCACTCAGAGGCCAATCCGTTTGTCTTAGCATTTCAAACATAATAAGCATACAAGAGTTTAAAGCATTCTGAGCATTTCAAGCATTTTAAGCATTTGCGCATAGCAAGCATATCAAGCACATAAGCCTTTTAGAGTTTGAGCGTTCAAGCTTTCAAAGTTAGTTTATAAAAGCATTTCAACATGTTAGTCTTTGCATTCTTTGTATATGAAAAGCATCCAGTGTTTTAAGCAACTAGTATAAAAGTATGTAGTCTTATCATGTAGTATTAGCATGTAGCATTAGTATTTCGCATTATCATGTAGCATTAGCATCTCGCAGTAGCATGTAGTATTAGCATGTAGCTTTAGCATCTCGCATTAGCATGTAGTTTTAGCATGTAGCATTAGCATTTCGCATTAAGAATAAGTATAAAAGCACTTATGCAACATTTAAACACTTGTTTAATAGGTATAGCATGCTTCTCAGTCCCGAAGTAAAATTCAAAATAGTTTGAAAAGGGATAATGAACTCACATGTGTTGCTAATTATGAATTACCACAAATAATGCGCGCTCGTTAGTTGTAGCTTAAGTATCTTCAACACCTGAGTTGTTTTAAGAGATTCGGATACTATTAGTCTTCGTAATAGACACGAACTAGGTTTTGGTCTCGGTGTACAACTAAGTGTCCTATATTACTAACGTGTTTTCTAGGATTTCATTTAACTAGTCTAAGGTATTACCCAAAAATAAACCATTGATCTCGTAAGTAACCATTACAAGACTTTAATTAAATATTTTTAAGATAATTCATTTTAAGTTAATCTTAGGTTAGAAATCATTTAATTAATTCAAGAAAGTTTATAATTGATTTCATTTATTAAAACCATAATGTACTCTAAGAAAATCATATATTAGTTTGTTAGGCTTAAGTTAATCCGATTTGATTAACTCTAAGTCTAAGATTAAGCCTTAGCTTTCTTTGTTTCTTGGATCGTTTGTGTGTACAACTTAGCTTAGAAGTCCGTTGGGACTATTTAGCTTAGTTAGTTCCTTCTTTCTTTGCATCTCATGTTTTACACTAGAATAGTAAATACTCTTGTTGTTGTTGCATACATCTTTGTTTACCCTCAATCCCATGTGATAGAAAAACTATATGTTTATCATTTGTGTAGAAAAGTATTGGTGACTTAACACTTAGTATGAGAAGCTCACAAGTTTATCATCTTTGTTTTAAAACTAAGTTGATTCCAAGTTAGGAACCCTAAACATTTCCCATGCACACACACCCATGAGACCACCTCGCATGCAAGTTTGCATGCAATATTTGTGCATGAAAACATACAATTTAAACCCGTGCTCATGACCATCTACCTTAGCCTATGTTCAGTCGATTGTAGTGATTCGGGTGAAAGTTCCCCATTTGGGCCGAAGATATAAGCCCATGCAAAGGTGGCTGGTCGAACGTGTAAAGCCTGTTGGTTAGAGGTTCGGCCGAAGGGGTGTAGCATCCCGACTAAGTCTAGGCCGAAGGAGTTTATCCGAATGATCCTAGGCCGAAACAGCAAGGCGAATGGCTGCTGATGCCGAACGAATGTGGGTCTGGCGGAAATGGGTTGGCTCACGAATGAAGGCCAGACCGAAGGATATAGGGGCGACTGAACATTGGCCGATCGAATGAGAGAAAGGGCCATTCGGCCGAAAGTAGCCATTCGGCCTACCTGTGAAGAACCATTCGGCCAAGCCACCTTCGAACAGGTGCAGCATGGAGTTCGAGCTAATCGACCTTGGTTTGGTATAATACTTGTTCCTACATCATTTGGTGGTGTGGTTGTGTGGTTTCCCTAAGATTTGAAGTGCTTAAACCGGGTTCTAGAGAAGGGTTCGAACTAGGGATAGAAAACCCTAAAATCGCAACATAGATCTCATTTTTACCTCAAATCCGATGGTTTAAAGCCCAGATCTTCTGTACTTTCACGATCTACGTGATGTGGTGGTCGTTTAGACACCAAAATCTCTTGATTTGGTTGAGAAATGGAGGAGATAGATGGTGGGTTTCTAGAGAGAGAGTATAGAGAGAGAGAGTGAATGATGGTGGTGATGAAGGCTGGTAGTTGGGAGTGTTTATGGCAATTAAATGCCATTAAATGCTCCCAAAATAACCCGGGTATGTTCGGGTCCGTTCGGTTTCGCTCGGTTTCGCTCGGTTTCGCGTAAATGTGCCATTCCGTTCCGTTTTCGTAACGAGATGTGACGGTTCTAAAATTAAAGTTTGTTAAATTAATTTAGGTGGTTATTCCTAGTAAATTAACTAATTATCTTTCGTTTATTTAAATTTTCTGAAACATTTAAATGACAGTTTAAATCGAATTGTATAGTCGTCGCGCGTATTCGTTCGAATCGTCACCCGTACGAATACGACGATAACTATACTTTTCAATATGGTTTTCTAATTACTGGACATCATTCAGAACGTTAAACTTTCAGATGTATTCGTACAGATCATCACCTATACGAATAATCCGTCCATTTAGCATTCCTGTAACGACGTCCGTTATTGCTTTCCTTTGTTCAACCTCGCATACGTTTATACAAAATAGCATATTAACAAGCATTCGTGTGTCAACTCATTGTTGTCTGATATGTTTCTGATTGTTAAACCAAAAAGTTTAATCAGTTTGCGGACACAATTGCATAATAGTTTTGTATCAAGCATTACATGATAATAGCATTCAAATAGTTCACATAGTTTATACCCGAGTTACTGTGCAGATCACTGTTCCGTTAACGTTTCTGGCACAGATGTTACAGTTGCCAGTCAAGCAAGCTAGTACTTAGTAGCCTAAGATGTGTTAGATACCATCTTCACAATGGCTTTTGCCTTTGTGTGAAAAAGGTGAAAGTACACCTAGCAAACTTGTTGAATTATGACTGTTAATTTATAGTATGGCCATACTTGAATTTACATGTTGTAAGGATACTTGTTTGGACATAAGCTATTGTTATTCATTCATTCATTCTAATTATTCAAACTTGTATTCATGCTATGTTTAAGATACATATTCGGGATAGGCTATTGTTTGCATCCTTTTTATACTTATTATTTAAACTTAGTGTGTGAACTACCAACTATGCAAATAGTTGAAAAACTCTATTTTACATGTGTAACAGGCTAAGGAAGCATGATGAAGACATAAGATAGGTTTAGTGACCTAGTTTAACTTTGAAACAAATGTATAAACTTTGAAATTGTAATACTTCGAATATTCAATTCATGTAATGTTTGTTTATCATTTATTGAATGTAATGTTGGTTTTTAATAATGATGCATTAAATATTGAAACGTATAATAGAACCATGAGCTAATGAACAGTCGTCGTCACGCCCCGGCGTGTTCCGCCGTCGGTCGGGATGTGACCGATTGGTATCAGAGCCATGGTTATAGGGATCTAGGTTATTAGAAAATGGTGACCTAGACTATAACTAAGTTTACCTAAATATGAGTTATCTCATACTATTATTATTATTGCATGTTCATTATTTGCGTGTGTGCTAAGTGTTATATAATATCTATTGTGTTATATTTTATACATGTTACCATAGAGGAATGCCATAGATGTTAACATACATTTACTTACACTTAGCTAAGAATGCCTTAATTTAAGATAACTTCTTATATTGAGGATTACTTAGTTTATGTATTTAACTTATAATTTGCTTTCAAGTAAACTGTATTCCAAACTCACGTACGCGCAAACCATCTTTAGATGATAGCAATTCAAACTCATTAGACTTAATGTCTAATATTATCATTTAGACAAAATAGGAATTTCAATATTGATTTTAAGATCCCGTTAGGATTATGTTTGTAAGGTGGATATGTACTAACTTGAAGAGTGTAGTATCGTTAATTGGAATTCCTGTCTAGGAAAGTTATTCGTATAAATCCCCGATGTACTGTGGGACCTGTCTAGCTTTCCTGGGGACTTCTAATGAGCGTACAATCACTTATAGGCCAAAGCATATCATACCAAATACCTTACAAACTAAAATGATTTTAATATGTCACCCGGTATTCAATTTTGAATATCATTCCTTGTGTTTTCCAAATGAGTTCAAATGATTGACTTATTTGTGATTCTATTATCTATTCAGTTTTGATTCAAATTCTCATTAGAATTAAGTTTGTTAAGATGAACATGTAGTAACTAGAAGAGTGAATACCGGTAGTTGAGACTCCTGTCTAGGAAAGCGATTCATAATCCCTGACGGGGGACCAGTCTAGCTTTCCTGGGGATTCTTAATGAGAGTATTTTACCTATAGGCCAAAGCATGTTACATTTTGCAAACAAAATTTAATTCTATTAAGCCAAAAGGTGCCCCACTTGGATACTACTCCCTTACATTTCTAATCAAATTCTAATTGATTTCAATACATTGTTTATAAAATTTCAAACCTAATGATATCATACTTAGGATTTGTGATGGTGATTCATCAGTAAATCTCAAAAAATATGATGCTATTTTTCCTTTGTTGAATAACATATATATTATGATTTAAGAAAATTAATAATATCATACCTAAGATTGTAATGGTGATACATTACTACATCTAAGGGCTATGGTGTTACCTTTTCTTGGATTTATAATGAATATGTTATGATTTAATACCTACATATTATCATTCTTGGGGTTAGTTATGGTGATTCATCTCTATTTCACAAGATATGATGTCAATTCTCTTTGATTTATGTTACCTATTTTATGGTTCAAGAATTAGTAACATTATACCTAGGACTTGTGATGGTGATTCATCATTACATCTAAAGGTCATGGTGTTACATTTCTTGGGTTGATAATGTATATGTTTTAATTCTTAAAACTACATGATATTATACTTGAGGTTAGTGATGGTGATTCATCATTATGTCTAACAAGATTGATGTCATATCTTTGTTTTATATTACCCATGTTATGATTCAAGCAACATTAAACCTAAGATTTGGGATGGTGACACATCACTAAATCTAAAAGGTTATGGTATTATTATTCTTTAAATTATTATGTATATTTTGTGACCCAAGAAAACTAGCAATATTGTACTTAAAGATTTATTGAGGGTGATTCATCACTAAATCTAAAAGATCATAATATTGCATATTTCAATATTCGAACTCATGATAGAAACTCACTGGTATTGTACTTACGATTAGTGACTTGTCACTATATCTAAAAGTTATAATATCACCTCTTTTATATAATCCATGATGACCATGTTATAATTCTTTGAACTCATCAAGATTTTATGTCTAAGATCAGTGATGAATAATTCTAACATGTCATTAAGTATTCAAACCTGAAAATTCTTTCCTATGTTTTAAACAAGTCACAATGATTTCTGATTTTATTATTTTAAACCAAGACACAATGATTTCTTATTATATTACATATCCTGTTTAATTTCAATAAGGTGACATGACTTGAACTTATGGGATGTTAGTATGAGTGATTTCATATAAAATTCCAAACTAGTTCACATTAATCATATTATTGATTTAGACAAATTGATCTATATTTGTATGTTTATACAATTACACATAGAGTCAATGATATTATAGCTAAGTTTAGTGATAGTTAATTATTAGCACAAACAAAGGTTATGTAATATCAAATACTTGTGTAATTCTACATCATTTATTTATCCAAAAAAAATCGTTCATCTACCAAATTCATACGTAACAACCTAGAGATTCCATTTCAAAGTTTCAATGTTTAGAATTTCTATACTCATTTAATTCATACAAGCTAGTCAAAGTCTTCCACATCTATTTAAACATGTCTAAACTTTATGTTAGCCTTGGTAGGCCTTTGGTATGTTATCAAAGTATTAGTAGTGCGGTGGGTTGGCTGCGGTATACCCTATATATAAGAACTAATAGTACATTGGTAGTAGGACCAAAAGCTTGATCAAGGGCTAGAGTAGTCAATTCAATCTATAATTTCAACTAAACTATGCTAGTTAAACCAATTGTTACTCAATTACTAACACTTGGTGTGTATTCTTACACCAGGTCAAATCAAAGATATCAATAAACACATGAATCATGTTTTGATTTTTAAGTGAACTATTCAATGCGTGTATATTTAAGCAAAGACTCAAAGATTCGATGATATTATAATAAGGTTAATGATAAATAATTATCAAAACCATATAATATCACATACCAGTGTATTCTATGTCATTCTTATATTCAAAATCGATCATTTCACATCCATACAATCATGAGATTCTATTGCAAGATTGTAATTTTAAAATTTCTATACTCATATGTTTCTCAAAGCTAGTTTGTATGCAAACCTCAATTCAAATGTAGTTAAGTATAGGTTAGTCTTGGTAGATAATTGGAATGCTATCAAAGTATTAGTGATGTGGTGCGTTGGCTACGGTATACCCTATATATAAACACCAATAATACATTGGCAGTAGTGCCGAAAGGTTGACCAAGGACAAGATTCGTCAATTCAATTTATAATTCATGAAAATGTGGCCATAGTCAAGATTGTTAATCAAATTAATTGTTATTCATAAATGAGTATTTGGTGTATATTCTTACACCAGGTTAAATCAAGGATATCAATCATAATTCTTACCTTTAGTTAAGTAAGATATCGTAAAATCGAAATCCCCTTAGCAAGTGATCAAGCTGTATACAAACCCTAAAAAACAATGTGTTACAATTATATCTTTAGATATTATAAATAGTAGTCTATGAATTTAGACATTATTCTATAATGCTAATTAAATATTCATCAATCTAAAATGTTAAGTTGAAAATAAAAGTTTTGAAGAAGACAATACAAAAGAATAGTAAGCAACAATCAACACTCGTGACAACAATACTTATTAAATAAATAAATTTCAGGACGAAATTTCCTAAAGTATGGGAGACTGTAATCCCCATGGTTTTTCAATTTTATATTTGAATTATAATTATATTCGTACATAATAAAACAAGGTTTATAACATGCTTTGGATAGTTGTATTCGTAGTTTTGACATAAGATAGCTTTCGGGTGGCTATTTAGCCAACATTTCCTCATCCTCGAACTAAAATTTTGGACCACCCAAATCTTCTAGATATAATAGTATACTAAGAAGAAAATAAATTCAAACGGTGCGTAAAACCGAGCCCAAACGAAGCAAGAATCACAAACAAAAGTTTGAGAACGTAACCCTTGATTCACGCCAAGATCCAATGCTTAAACCCAATTCTAGACACCATGAATGTTGGATTACTATCATCCATATGATAGTACTCTGAAAATGATGAACGTGGGCGAAAACCGTGCGCAAAACGGAGTTATAACGAAGCGGGAATCGCGAAAACAAGTTTGATGTTTATTAACGGTTGCCAGATGCGAATTCTTCCTAAAACCCATCACACATCGCCCAAGAAACCAATATTTCTCCCCTTTAAACACCTATAAATATCCTTGCTTGGTCCCTTATATCTTTGCAACTCCTAGTTGAGTATAAACAAGTAAAAATAACCAAAAATTGATGGTTCTATAAGTGTAACACCCATTGGGATGTTGAACGTAGTAGTTTTATTTTTTGCTCTTGGTGAGGAGGTATTGCGCTTCGAGATCGTCTCGTTTGTAAAGTTTCTTTGAGGTAATTTTCTTTTTCATTTTCTTCTTTTCATTATTCATTGATTTATTTTTTCCTAGTCTGAGTAGTTAAGCTTAGTTTATTAGTTGTTGGCATTAGGCTCGTTTAGGTTGCCTTTTTCAGGTCGCCTTTAGAGTTGGTGTAGTCTTATAGAGGCTCGTTAAGCCAACGAGTCCGGCCTATGATGTCCGTTCATTTATCTATGCCTAGCATAATGTTTACGCATCCTCGTTGCATTCGTTTGACTAGGTTGAACCACGTTTGCATTCGGATCGTATACTTGATCCTTTGAGCTGCTATCTGGTCACACACGTTCAATCTTCAGGGCATCCAGTTTGATACAACTGTTGATCTTGATTCTTCTTCATTATACTAGTTTCCTCGAGCACCATTAATGTGAGTTTCTTCACATTCCCTTTTACATTTTTGTTTTGGGATGTTACACATGTCTTATTCAAACTTTATTCATTATATTATTCATTCAATCTATGATGCAAGCCTTAGACCTAGTTAGCTTTATGTGTTAGATGCTAAGCTTATACAATGTGTTGATTCTATGTGTGATTCTATGTGTGTTGCCAGTCAAGCAAGCTAGTACTTAGTAGCCCAAGATGTGTTAGATACCATCTTCGCAATGGCTTTTGCCTTTGTGTGAAAAAGGTGAAAAGTACACCCAGCAAACTTCTTGAATTATGACTGTTAATTTATTATATGGCCATACTTGAATTAACATGTTGTAAGGATACTTGTTTGGACACAAGCTATTGTTATTCATTCATTCATTCTAATTATTCAAACTTGTATTCATGCTATGCTTAAGATACATATTCTAGTTAGGCTATTGTTTGCATCCTTTTTATACTTATTATTTAAACTTAGTGTATGAACTCACCAACTATGCAAATAGTTGAAAAACTCTATTATACATGTGTAACAGGCTAAGGAAGCATAATGAAGACATAAAATAGGTTTAGTGACCTAGTTTAACTTTGAAACAAATGTATAGACTTTGAAATTGTAATACTTTGAATATTCAATTCATGTAATGTTTGTTTATCATTCAATGAATGTTGTGTTGGTTTTTAATAATGATGCATTAAATATTGAAACATATAATAGCACCATGAGCTAATGAACAGTCGTCGTCCCGCCCCGACGTGTTCCGCCGTCGGTCGGGTGTGACAGTTAGCACTAGCAACTGCCTTATCAGCATCAGTAGTTAGTCAGATAAAAATACAAGTCTTGAAAACGTAGGGACCATTTGCGGAAGAGCGCTTGTTATCTGCAAAGTTCTTCTATTCGCATGACCGGATCTTCATCCGCATTAGCTCCATCCAAAGATAGCTTAGAAAAAAATTGTTCTAAGTGTATACAAGTGGAACATTCGTAAATATTCTAACTGTACAACACTTATGCATTCGCAATTTTTAGAGTGAGCACAATTTGAACATTCGTAAATGTTCTAAATGTGCCACACTTATATGTTCGCAAATGTTCTGTTCGTGCAAAAGTTGAACATTCGTTACTGTTCTAACTGTGCAACCCATATATTCACAAATGTTATGAGTGTACACAAGTTGAACATTCGTAAATGTTCTAATTGTACAACACATATATTCGCAAATGAATTAAGAGCATCAGTTATATTTTGACAAATGTGTCAATTGTGCATAAGTTAACATATGGAAGGATGTTAAACGTGTATATATTAGTTACGTTGGGAATTAGTCGGCCATTTAGGATCGCATGTAGGTGTAAATCACACAATCATTCCTAATTAGATTGGAAACCTTGTTTTGAATCGTTTTGGAAGAAAACCGTGCGAAAGGGTTTCGAACCCATGGTCTGGGAAAAACGAGAAAGAGAGATTTTGATGTTTGGTAACTTAAGTTCTTCAAGTTTTGGGTGTTCACCATCCAGGTTTAAATTTTCATACAATTAAAAAACACATGTTCTTATAATTGCAACTATAGTCCTTATAGTTGATATCTTTTTATTTTATGTTTAAGGCTTTTGTAGAATTTATAAAAATTATTATTAAGTCATTATTATTACTTTTTTATAAAAATTTCAAATTACTATTTAAATTCTATTTTTATTTATTTTGTGAATTTCCTTATAGTTATATTAGATCTTATAATATTATTTATCATATTATTATGTCCACATGTACATAATAAATTTTATTAAAATAAAAAATTTTACTTGAATCTAATTGTTTTGTCTTCAATTAAATCCCAATAAAATTTATATTGTATGTGTATTTACAAATAAAAAAATAAAAATTGCCTACGAAATTTCAGATTTTTCGTTTATTTCAAATTGACGCTGTTAGAAGTTTTAAATTTACAATGAAAATCGTATGTGTTACAGTATCCCATAATTTAGAAAATTTTGTTCCAAAATTGGTTTGGAAGAGACTGGTTATTAGCAGAAAGGATTGTTCTTAGTTTTCATTCAAGCTATTTGTCTTCTAATGAACTTTGATTTTTTTAACTCTTTTTAAGTTGTTTCTCAGGATCTCGATTTTTTTCTATACATAGTAGATTGAATCACCAATGTACACTTTGCCAAGAAGGTTGTAGATTTCTTTGCTTTCCCGTTATGTGATCTTTATATATCTTCCTACTAGATGCATTAAATAACCAATGTACGCTTCAATAAAGAGAATATAAAGATTCAAAAGACTTTAGTTATCCCAAAAGGTATAACTAAACATTTGAAAAATCATGTCTTACACAGAATGTGTTCTTAGTAATAATGTCTTTGCAAGTCAAGAAATATAGATAAAAAAATTGGAAGTGATGGAAAATCATTATCGAGGGTTTTACTGTGTGGTCAATATTTTACTTGAATGTTTATTATGGTTTGTGTTTGTTAATTATAAGAACATTAGCAATATGGTAGTTAACACATTCTCCACTACTTTAGTTGAATTGTTGATTTTTGAAATGTGATTTTTCCCTTAGATTTCTCGTTTACGCTTAAATTTTTTGTCTATGTATCCAATTCTTATGAATAGATTATTTTAATATTGCATTGATGATATTTATACATTGGGCGTACATAGAGTGAGTGATAAATAGATTCTTTAGTTCATGATCGTGATAAAATGCATCAAATGATCAGGTCGTCTAATCTCCTTTGTGTTTTGATAAACCTTGAATGGATTTGAAGTATGGAGTAGAGATTTTGAAACATATAGAGTCAAACTAGAATCATAGATTATGGTTTTAGAATTTGTATATCAGAGCTTGATGTTTAGGACTAATCAAATGGTGTACTGGATTGGAAGTTTTGTGTTAGTTTTATGAACCAATGTATTCAGATCATCGACTAATATTTGAATAAAATCAAATCATTTAAAAAATTTGGAATCCTAAGTTGTAACACCCCGACCAATGGCGGAATCATTGGGGCATTCACGAAGTGTAGATTGTTCAAAAGCACAAGGTTTATGGTGTGAATAATCCAAACATAGCATTAAAAGAAATTCAAGCTTAACCTTTACATCATAAAATGAAATGCTAAATCCAAAAACTCAAAGCTTAAACATAATAATAAAACTAATAATCTGAATGCAAGCTCTTAGCATTCTTAAGTAGCGTTACCACCTGAAACATGTTTAAAATAAAAGTTCAACTATAAATAGTTGGTGAATTCATAGGTTTTTGAACACTCACACCAAAAATAGTTTAATACAAGTATATGTGTTATTACATGTGAACACAAAGTATAATGAACATAGCATTAATTAATTCTAAGGCAGATCAAATAGTGTTAAAGTATAAAGTTTGACCAAGTTTAACATTCCTAACAATGTTGAAGTAGTAGTAGACTATCACCGCGGGCCTCCCCCGAAGGGTAAATCAAACATCGGTGGGATGGTCGGTCCAATAGATCTATCATACCCACTAAAAGTTTAATAGTGTACGATCAATGCACATTCTTAGCTAAAGTTCAATAAGTCTAAAGCCATTAAACAAGTTTTACATGATAATAGTTTAAAACTAAGTTTACTTGTTTCACCCCAAAAATAAAAGCATAAAACAGGGGCTATGAAGACTCACTTTGTTTAATAAGCTAGCCTTTGCAAAGAATGATGTCAAGTGTATAGCTCAAATAATGTCCAACACAATCAAATAAACCTAAATTGTTTCATTCATACATCAAGTTATGTAACTATGACTTATATGATATTTCTAACACAACGAGGTTAGTGCAATTGTATTCCATATGTGAAAGTTTGTAAATAGTTTTGTGCTAAAAGATTTTGTATGTGTAACCACTTTAAATATTTTAAAGTTTATGTTATAAATTGGATAATCATTTAAAGTTTAAATCATATATATCAAATATTATTGATTAATAACAAATAAGTTAGGAAAATAATAATAATGATGATAATTGTCGTTAATATTTTTTGAAAAGATTATTTCTAGTTTAAACTAAATAATTTAAATCTTAAGCAAATCATTTGATAATATATTTATTTATTTATAGCAGATATATTTTTATTTATTAAAACCACTTTAATACAATATTTTGTTTGAATAAATACTAAGGTTTCATAAAAGTTAAAAATTAAAGTTATTATAAACTAATGTTTGAAAGTTTGTAAATATAATAAACTAATACTTAAACATTTAATAATAAATTTCGTTTTTTTATATAAACTATAATCAATGCATGTTATTATAAAGTTCGTGTATCTTTGATATATAGTTTATAAAATCTTAAATAAATCCCTTGAATAAATAAATAAATTTTAATAACTTTAAACAAGTCTTAAGTATGTATGTAGGTAGGTATGTACATGTGTTTCAATAAACATATATTTTTTATTAAAATAATAAGTTTTAAGTTTATAAAACTTTTTTGTGAAAACATAATTTAAAAATTTATTAAATAAAAAGTTACAAGAAAAGGGCAAAAACACGCCCCAATCGGACTCGAACCCGCAACCGGATGAGAATCCATGCCTTCATGCGCGTGTTACCAGTTCGTCTAGAGCCTTGCTATCGGTTTAATTCCATTCCTATTAACCTTAACATAATCTCTTGTTGTTCCCCCAATTCCCTATTATAACCAACGAAACCCTAACCTCCTTAACCCAGAAATTCAATCGAATTGAAATCCGATTGTTCCCAAATTCATAGGGCTTTCGTTGGCAGTTGTAATACGAGTGTAGGGGGTATAGAACACTAACCTTAATGTACGTTTGACATGGTTTCGATTAATGGTTCAAAGCGTGAAAAACCGTGACTTTGGAGCTTGAATTCGCGAACTAGGGAGTTTGTGAGGTTGTTTTGTTTGCACAGACTTGGCCGTCGGATGTAGAGGTACCTTTGGATGAGTTTAATTTGATTATCACGCTCGTTTATATTGGGTTTGGTTAACCGATTAATTTTGGGAGTTTAGGAACGATTTTCGTGAAGATTTGAATTTTAAACATCGAATTGAAGCTTGAGATTGATCCCTTAAAGTTCGTAGTTGATAAAGGTTCGAACTTTTGTTGATTTTATCCACTAATTTGAGCTAAGATTGATTGAGTTGGATCGGGAATGGGTATACGGTATCCATGGATGAGTTGGGTTGGGGAAGATGACAAGTATGGGGTAATGGCAGAAACAACCCCTCCTATTTGTGTTTAAAATTTCAGTTTCCTACTTGTCACTATAAGTCCCTCAAAGTTTAAAAGTAATATAAGAATTTTGATAAAATCTATACAACTTTAACTAATTTCATGAAGTTAACTTTTTAAAAGTTTATCAAATAAATTCTCAATATTTATTTATTTGAATAATGTTTAATATCGTTTATATTTTATTATTATTATCATTAGTATTACTATTACTATTACTTTAAACCTGTAGAACATGAAATTGTTATTATTATTATTTTTTTTATTGATTATTATTATTAGTTCCATATGATGTATTATATATACATATATATATATACACGTTTACAAACTCTCGAATTTCTCATTAATATAAATGAGATTACATACTTAATCGAAATGTTACATAAGTTGACGTTTGCTTTAGGATTTGATGCTTGAAAATTTTCAAGCTAAAAATAGGTAGACAACATATTTGTCTTTAGAGTTTACATACAAACAGTTTACTTGTTTCCGAGTGTTTTGAATAAAACGATAGATTTGTTGTCTTTATGTAAGCATAGTTACTATATAAGATCTTTGAGGGAATTGGTGTAAGTACACACACCAATGTATGTATATATGAGTGCCAATAGTTTAATTGGTTCATACAAAAACCTTTGACTAAAGAATAACTTTTTTTGATTTAAGAATCCAGTCCTTGGTCAAGTTCTTGATTCTACCCATAATGTAATATTGGTGATTATATATAGGTAGGATCAGGAATTTTACATAACCCACTATTCCCGCGCTAACCCAAATAACTTTGGCAAGATGAAGTCAAATCTTGGATTTTTTTTTTTTGAACATTATTGTAACACATTTTGAACACCATGTTCTTTTATGAGTTTGGGCTAATTCATCACCGCTTAAAAACTTACAGTACTATAAGTTTTTAGATATTTAAAACTTACAGTACTGTAGTACAAAACTTACAACGATGATATCTTTTAAACGGTGATGAATTATCCCAAACTCATAAAAGAACATGGTGTTCAAAATGTGTTACAATGATGTTCAAAAAAATCCAAGATTTAGCTTCATCTTGCCAAAGTTATTTGGGTTAGCGCGGGAATAGTGGGTTATGTAAAATTCCATGCCCTATATAGATATACCACACCCAACCCACCACATCACCAAGACTTTGAAAGTATATCAATCACCTACCAATACTAACATTACTTTAAGTACAAATACGTTTAGAATTTGAAAGTTTGAAGTCTTTATTTGATGTTTGCATGTAATTGATCATATTGATTTGTTTTTAATTCTAAATCAGAATTCGAATGAGTTTAAGATTTATATTCAATGTTTACAACAATAGTGTCCATTGTTGCTTATTACAAAATTTACATTTACTATAAATTCTCATTCCATGTACACCCGCAACGATAATTTGCTTTACATGATTACTCTTCTCCCATATGGCTACATTATACATGACCACAATTAAGTTGATTTAGAATTGCATAGTATGAAAACTTGTCTAATTAAAGTTATCATGGTTTATAGGATGTTCAATCTCAATTGATCAGATTGAAGAAGTTTGTCCCGTAATACCATAAACTTTGACATGATTGACAAGATAACAAAATAGTTTTTTGCATTCCCATGACATCTAAAGTGTCAAATTTTAACCAATCATGTTATTAAAAGCCTATCTCATAGTGTTCAACTTGAGTAGTTTGAAGATCGTATAAGTATCATGATTACAAATATTGCAATTCTGCAAAGGAATTTCGTGTTTGTAAGTATTATTGTATAAACTTTGTAGACAATCCAGAAATATTGTGATATTAGGGAACTTGGTGCAATATGATAAATAAATATGATATACCATAAGCGTAATATCATAAGATTTGGGAAAGTTATTTAGGTATAAGACTGTAAGGGATAAGACATTTTATAACTTTATGTTAAGATGCTGATAAATACCATCCATCATAAATTTAATGTCTTAAAACCTTTATCTTTTATTGAGTTGATTCTCATCCTCAATTTCATACAAGACAAATTTGTCGAATGATTCATCCTTACTCTTAAGTAATAAGATATAGCAGTACTATATACTATCATAAATGAATGTGATAAAGTACTTATTTTCACCTCTTATGTGAATTGATTTCAATCACATACAAAAGTGTGAATTATATCAAGGGTTCAGTTATTCTTTCCACTGACTTAAAAGATGATATTGTTTGTTTTGCTTCAACACATGTTGTATATTTATCTTTTGAATCAACAAAAAAGTTTGGAATGCAATTTAATTTAATCAGACGATGCATCGAATTAAAATTAAAATGACCAAAATGACCATGTGAAACATTAGATAACTCAATCAAATAAATATAATTAGACGCATCTTCATTCATGTTATCAACCTTAGCTATTACATTGAGTTTAAACATTCCATCCTGAGCATAACCCTTACCAACAAACACTCCACGCTTAGTTAAAATAAATTTATCTTATTCAAAGACTAAACATAAATTATGTTTGTTAAGCAACCATCCTAACATGGGCTCTTGCATGTCAGGAACATAGACCACATTACTAAATGTGAGCTCCTTTCCCGAAGTCGACCTTAAGATCACACTACCTTTACCCGTGATATCGGCAGCTGCTATATTCCCCATGTACAACTTTGGGTCGCCTACCACCTCCTTTAATGTATTAAATAGGGTCTGATCGGGACACATATGAAAGGTAGCACCAGTGTCAACCCACCAACCCTCAGGTTCATTTGACACCAAGTTGATCTCCATTGTAGTGAAAATGTTTCTAAACCACTATCCCCCATTTTTCTTCCTGATGAAATCCCAGCAATAAAGAACACACCTCCAAGGGTGTATCAGTCTGGAAAATTTCCAAAGTTTGTATATCCCACTGATACAAGCATGGAAAACCAGAAGAAATACACTTGGAAAATGTTCATAACAATAACTCTTCTGAACAAAATGATATTGCTCATGCTATGAGCTCTACTCAAAGTTTAGAAGGTACAACACAACAGGAAACCTATGTTGACCCTAAGGCCAATCTTGATAAAGGAAAAAGGCCCATGGTCGACATCAAATTTCCTCCTTCTCATCCTCACCCTCCTTACCCAATAATGAAGGCTAATAAGCTATTCATCCCAAACTATTCTTCACTATCTCTTGCCTGCTTAAAATGTTTCAAGTACAATCATTCCACTGAAAATTGCAGAACAAAAACTCCTTTGGAGAAAATAAGGGAAAAGTTAAAGGCTGAAAATTCGAAAGCTGAACAGGTTTCTTCATCTAAAGGAAATTCCCTCAATAAAATGAAGAAGTCCAAGAAAGCTAGTAGACAAGAAGCCAACAATACGATAAGACCAAACACCAATTCGTCATTCTACTCACCTCCTTCCTTGGCCACTTTTTCCAAACCATCAATTCTTGGTACACCATGTTCTTACCCCATGGTGAACCCTACTTCTTACTCTCCTGCTGCTGTGAACCCACCTTCTGTGAACTCACAGATCAACATCTTGGATCAAAATCAGCAATAGCTGATCCAAATGATGCAGAAGTTGATGAATAATGCAGTTCTTCTGATATAAACATTAACCCATATCTAACCAATTGCATTTGATCCTCTATGTGCAGAGAGCCTCTACAAACTAAAATCACTTATGGTATGTGGACAATGGAGGCTCTAGACACATCACAGGATGCAGATCCATTCTAAGGTGGTGTTTGTTTTTTCAGAGGTAAAACGTCTGCGGTCTGCGGACCACATCTGCAAACATCTTTTGCAGAAGAGGTGGACCAAACCCCTGCAAGAAGAGTTTTTGAGGGTGTTTGTTTTTCAAAAACCTCTTCAAACAAGAAAATGTCTTCCCAACCTACCGTCCCCAACCCCACCGTCTTCAACCCCACCGTCTTCAACCCCACCGTCTTCAACCCCACCGTCGACCATCGAAGACCCCACCTACCGCCGCACCTCCGATCGCCCCCTCCACCTACCGTTGAGCCACCACCATCCACCACTGTCACCATCAAACCCTAACAATCTCGAACCAGAGGCGATCGAACCAGAAGCGATCGTTCTAAAAATCCTAACAATCTCGAATGAAGGAACCCTCGGTGGTTTCTGCGACGGCGGTGGAGCAGGGCGTTGGAGATCGAACGACCTAGGGCGGTGGAGGAGGAGACCGCAACGGTGGAGATCGAACGAGGAGGAGGAGATAGCGATCGAACCAGGGTTCGCGACTACGGCGGTGGAGGAGGAGACCGCGACTAGGGCGGTGGAGGAGGGCGGCGGCGGCGGAGATCGGTGGAAGAGGGCGGCGGCGGTGGGGATCAGTCGCTGATGGGAAGAAGAGAAAGGGTTTGAAGAGGTTTGAAGTGGATGGTCCATGTCTTCTCCAAGAAGAGGTCTCGCAGACGTTTTTTGATGAAATGTCTGCGAGAAAACAAACACCCTACATCTTTCCTTGGTCTGCGGGGCGCAGACAAAAGAGGTCTCGCAGACCTTCGCAGACGTTTTTGTAAAAAACAAACAGCCCCTAAATAACTTCATTCCAAAGAATGGAGGATCTGTTTCCTTTGGAAACAATGCAAAGGGTTGGATAGTCGGGTCTGATTCTGTCCTTAGTGGAAAGCAACACTTTAAGGATATTAGCTTAGTTGAAAACCTCAATTTTAACATCTTGAGTGTCTCCCAATTAGCAGACAAAAACTATAGTTCATTTTTCACCAAGGACAGCTGTAAAATTCTCTCTCCTGAAATAAATTCTAAAATAAAGGTCTTAATTGATCAACACACTCTGTTGACGGCTAATATAAGTGGGAATGTCTATGTGGTAGACATGACCACTGATTCTCAAACATCCAATCCTACATGTATGATAGCCAAAGCATCATCTTCTTAAATTGCCCTATGGCACAGAAGATTCAGCCATCTAAATCATCAAACTCTTCATAAGCTTTCTACCCTTTCTTTAGTAAGAGGATTACCTTCAAAAGAATTTCATTCTGTTCTGAAGGACAATGTGAATCTTGCTTAAAGGGAAAGCAACAAAAATCATCACATAAGTCTATTAAGGAATCCAAAACAACAAACTTTCTTATTCTGCTTCATATGGATTTGTTTGATCCTGTGAAGGTAGGTAGTTTAGCCAGAAAGAGATACTGCTTAGTTGTTGTGGATGATTACTCAAGATTTTGTTGGACCTTCTTTCTCTTCAGCAAATATAAGACTGCTGATAAAATAAAAGCCTTATCACTCAACTTGAAAGACAATTTGGTCTTCCGGTCAAGGTAATTAGAAGTGATAATGGTACTGAATTCAAGAATCATATTCTTGATGAGTTATGCACTTCTAAAGGAATCCTTAGACAATACAGTGTTCCTAGAACTTCAGCTCAGAATGGAGTTGTGGAAAGAAATAATAGGACACTTATTGAGGCTGCAAGAACCATGCTTGCAGACTCAGGATTACCTTTATCCTTCTGGGCTGAGGCAGTAAACACTACTTGTTATGTCTTGAACAGAGTTCACATTGTGAAAAGACATAACAAGACTGCCTATGATGTCCTTCATAACATAAAGCCCCTAATTTCCTTCTTCAAAATTTTTGGGTGTCCATGTTTCATCTTGAACACTAAGGACTCCTTGTCCAAGTTTCCTGCAAAAGTGGACTCTGGATACTTTGTTGGATACTCTCAAACTTCCAAAGCTTACAGAGCATTTAATCTCAGGACCAAAATTGTTGAGGAAACCATTGATGTCAAATTCAATGAATCTGCATCAACCTCCTCTTTTCCTTCTAATCCTGATGAACTATTTGATCTTGAAAGCTTTACCTACACTTCTCATACCTCTTCCATGTCTCTTTCTTCAGATTCTTGTCAAACTTCTGAATATCTATCATCTCTTAAGGAGTGTTCAGTATCTCACTTCTTTTCTTCCATCCCATCTTATCCAATAAATTATCAAGATCAGAATGAACATGTATCTACTTCCGCATCCCCAATAATTGATAATGCTCCAGTATATACCTCTGAACAAGCTCATGCTACCTCATCTGAAAGCTTTCCCGACCCCATTGATAATCCATCCTCTTCTGATGTTGCTTCTGCTAATAATTGTTTGGACATCATTCCCTTTAATAAAAATCACCCCTAGAGCAGATTGTGGGTGATTTAAGTAAAGGTGTTCAAGCTAGGAGCCAGATTTCAAACTTTTGTCTTCATGCTGCTTTCTTGTCTCAAATTGAGCCATCTAAGTATCAAGAGGCTCTCAAAGATAATAATTGGGTGGAAGCTATGCATAATGAACTGTTATACTTCAAAAGACAAAATGTTTGGACTCTCTACCTCTTGCCCAAATGAAAATACCCAATAGGAACTAGATGGGTATTTAGAAATAAAACTGATGATAGGGGCATTGTAATCAAAAATAAAGCCATATTGGTAGTGCATGGGTACTGCTAAGAAGAAGGCATTGATTACGATGAAACATTTGCCCATGTGGCCAGACTTGAAGCCATAAGACTCTTCCTTGCGTTTGCTACATCCCACAACATATTGGTATTTCAGATGGATATAAAAAATGCATTCTTGTATGGAACTTATAAAGGAGGAAGTCTATGTCTGTCAACCACGAGGATTTGATGATGTTCATCATCTTGATTGGGTGTACAGATTAGAAAAAGCACTTCATGGTTTAAAACAAGCACCAAGAGCATGGTATGATACTCTCTCTCAATTTCTTCTCTCAAATAAATTTTCTAGGGGAACCATTGATAAGACCTTGTTCATCAAGAGGGTAGACAAGGAACTTCTGCTGGTCCAAATCTATGTTGATAACATCATTTTTTGATCAACAAAACCTTCCTTGTGTGAACAATTTTCTAAATTAATGTCTTCTAAGTTTGATATGAGTGCTTTAAGTGAACTAAAAACATTTTTAGGAATCCAAGTCAAACAAACCCCTAATGGAACTTTCATTCATCAATCTAAATATGTAAAAGATCTTCTGAATAAATTTGAAATGAATGATTGCAAAATAATTTCTACCCCCATGGCAACCGCACCTGGAATAACTCCAGGGGAAAATGGTGAACCTGTAGATCAAACCCTTTACCAGTGCATGATTGGATCTTTGATATATCTCACTACATCAAGGCCAGACATCATGTATGCAACATGTGTCTGTGCAAGATACCAATCTGCCCCAAAACAATCTCATTTATCATTTGTGAAAAGGATATTTAGATACCTAAAAGGTACTCCTGTACTAGGTATTTGGTATCCTGCTAATCAATCTTGCAAGCTTGTTGGTTTTTCAGACGGTGACTATGCAAGATGTTCACTTACCAGGAAGTCTACTTCAGGTGGATGTCAGTTCTTTGAAAATTGCTTGGTCTCATGGCAAAGCAAAAAAGTGAACTTTAGTGTCAAATTCAACTGCTGAAGCTCAGTACATTGCAACATTTCATTGCACTACCCAAATCCTTTGGTTACAATACCAACTATTGGACTTTGGAATAACGGAACTAAAAACACCCCTCCAAATAGAAAGTGAAGCTGCCAAAAATATAATAAAAAATCATGTCTATCACTTTAAAACCAAACATATAGAAATAAGGCGTCACTTTATTAGAGACTGTTTTGAAAAGGGATTAATAGTCCCAGAACACGTATCTACAAGTGACCAAATAGCAGACATATTTACCAAGCCTTTGGACTCTTCAACCTTTTCTAAGTTTGTTTCCAAATTAGGCATGATAAATTTGAGTTAATAAATCAATAAATATGGTTAAAAATATGTTTCTTGAACCTTAAAATAAATATAAAAGGATAATTCTCAAAGATTATTCTAACAACGGATAAATGGAAAAACCACTGATGAAACAGCCGTGGTTCTTGTCTCAGTGGTTGTCCTAAAACACGAATAAATTCAGTGGTCATACTAACCACTGACTTATATCTATCCGCGGTTATAATCAATCCGTTGTTACATTTGAAATACTTCGTGGTTTTCCCCTTGGTAACTTATCCATGGTTAAAACTCTTCCGTGGTTATTAAATTCTTGATAATTACGCTTGATTTGACCTTCACTAATCACTCTGCAAGATTAGACTCCCTACATTTAATTGAATTGACACGCATTAATTGTTCTCACGGCTCGAAAATATCCTCTCATTTTACTATTTTACCCCACTTACTTCAAATGTCCACTGATCGTCTTTTCCTTATTTATATCAGTAGTTATCTTCTTCCGTTCTTACACTTCTCCTTAGAAAGTTTCTTGATCTTCTTTATGATCAAGAAGATACTTCTTTCAAATTCAAAACACAGAATGTTGCATATGGCGAAGGACAACCGCTTGTCAGGCATGTCGCCTGGCTCGACGCACTTACACTGACTTCGCCTGAGCTTGCTGCTCATGATGTTAGTGTGTAACGGCATCGGACCAGGCTTCATTCCTAACAAAGCTTTTTCTGTACATCAGGGTGTGCATGAACGTACTAATTTGTCCTTTGTCATTCTCTCGCTTGCTTACAAGTTTGTCCAATGGGTAAAAACCCAAAGGTAAAACTTTAAGTTTGTTATAATAAGTGGAGGTTTCCTTTATTGAAACCGCACCCATATGCAACGTGTTAGTACCCTGATAGCAACTAGCTTCAGCTGTTAAATTGAAAACTGAAGATTGTTATTGTTTCAAGATTGAAGATCGTTATGATTTTGGTTTTTGTTTTTGTTTTCAATATAATGTTTATATTTTATGATTGTTTGTTTTGTTTTAGTTTGTGTTTTTTTTTTTTTGAATAATTGTAAAAATTTACTAAGTATAGCTTTTGTCAATATTATTAGTATCGAAGACATTTTTACCGATATTATTAGTATCGACAGTAATATCGTCGATACTAGTAAATTCGATGAAATGGTCTATAAATAGCTAAGTTGTAGTTGAACTTAGTATCTTTTTTAGCAGAATTCTAAATACTGAAATTTGTAATTTTCTCTGATTGTATGTACTGAATTCCAAGTTATTAATAAAAGAAGAGAAGATCTTTAATTAAATTCTATTCTTCTAATATTTATTTTATTTTGTTCAAACACAATATAATGGATTCCACACGTTATATGGTGTTATACAAGATCATTAGATCCTAACCATGGACCTACAAGTGGTATTAGAGCCTTAGTGTTCGATTACCGAGATCACATTGTGTGTTTTGAATAGATTCGGATTGTTGAAGATTCAAAATTTGAAAGTTTGTTGAAGATGAAAGTTTGCAGCCATGTTTTTAGACAAATTGATCATTTTCAAATGTCATTTTGATCAAATTTATGGGCTAGGGTTGTGTATTTTTGAATTACGAAGAGATTGATATAAAATTCGACTTCTAACTCTCAAAAATGAAGATTTTAGAAGGATTTTTGTGATTTTTCGAGCTGTTCGGACTTAACAGAATTTCCCGCCAATTTCTTGCATCGATACTCGAAGGAATTTTCATCAATACTATTAGTATCGGTAGAATATTGGGTGATACTATTAGTATCGACGGAATCTTTATCGATATTATTAGTATCGGTGGAATCTTTGTAGATACTATTAGTATCAGCGTTGACTTTTGTAGATACTGTCAGTATCTACAAAAACAAGACTTAGAAAATTTTTCGAAGCGTTGAAAATTTTTTCTCGGGAATTCAAAATGGCAAGTTATTCAAGATTATCTACTTTGTTTAGTAAAACGGAGATTGAAAATTTGTCAAAGCTTCCGGTTCTTTTCTCGCTTAGCGATTTTTCATCTTGGAGTACACAATTTGAAGCGTTTCTCGAGCTTGTTGACCCGAATCTCAAAATTCACATATTTGATGGATATTTTCAACCTAAGCTCAATGGAGTTTATAAAAATCCATCAAGATAAAATAAATAAGAGAAGGAATGTCATGATCGTGAGAAGAAAGTTTTTACCTTGCTTTCTATGGCAATCTCCAAAGATATTATTCAGACTCTCAAGCAGATCAAGAATTCTAAAGATCTTTGGATTGTTGTCGCCAACTTGTGAGATGATTCTAAAATGAAGAATGATACTAATAATTTAAAATATCAGATTGACGAGCTAAAAGCTGAAATTATGAGACTAGATAAAAGATGTGATGAGTTTGATTTGTTGGAAGAGGAGAATGTTAGATTAAAGAAAGAAATTGAAGATTTGAAGAATAAATCTGAACTCCAGGAAAAGCAGATGGATGAAGATCATGTTAATATTTCTAAAGAAGTATTCAAGTCAATATCCAAACATTTTGAGTGTCGGAAACAAAAGAAGAAAAGGAAAACAAGGAGGAGGTCAAGAAAGTCAATGAACAACAAGAAAACGACAGAGAATGTCAACTTAATCGACTTATTGACCAAGGCTTTCAATGATTATTTTGAAAATGAAAAGATGAAGTCTAAACATGTTTATAAATCACATGCAGTTAATTCAAGATATTTTGTTCCAATTGTAAAGCAGAATAATTACATAATTTATGGTGATTATAGACAAAGAAATACAACGTGCTTTCATTCGTATGCTCAATCTTTTCAATCAACTTGGAATAATCAAAGATATGGTTCCGGTATGGATGAAAAAAGAAGGCTTCATATTAATGATAAGATCAACAAAGAAGCTGAATGCCAGTTTCATGAAAATGAAACAATTATATTGAAGCCAAAACCAAAGAAGGTTTGGACAGTTGTTAATTCTGATACCCATGCTATTACTAAGGGGGAGACTGTTGGTACATAAAGTTAGTAAAAGCTTTGGGTGATTAATTATTGTTATTTGATTACAATAATTCAAAACAAAGCTCAAATACTTGAGAAGGAGGAGAAACATTTTCAGAGACTTGTAGGTCTTGATCTGGCATAAGATGCTTGCTGGAAGCTACTGTTTGTCTCAAAAGACCTGATTAGAGAATAATCACTGAGCTGTTGCTAAGGGGGAGTCTGTTAGTGCACAGATTTATCAACAACTTTCGATGACTACTAAAGACATTGTTTTTAGTCTAGATCATGTATTTTAATTGTATTTTGTATTTTTCATTGAATTTCTAGTATTTATTGCCGATACTAATAGTATCGATGTGAGTTCCATCGATACTAATAGTATCAACCATTGAAATGTGTGGCTAAGGTTTTCGTGATCATCTCTGGGTAAATGGTTAGGTTTTGATAACTAGGTTTTAGGGATGGCAATGGGTCAGGTTTGGACGAGTATAAGTAAACCCAGTCCCATACCCGTTTATAAAAGTATGTCTCATACCCATTCCAAAACTCATCGAGTATCTATCGGGTATTTACCCGGCGGGCTTCGGGTATCCTGGCAGGTTACGGGTATACCCGTTAGTTAGCTAAATATACTCGTTAAGAATAATTGGCTTAAAACACATCGGGTATCGGGTAACAAATAATAAATTTATTTTTAATAACCAAAAACTATATGTTAAATATGTCAAAAACAAACTATTAATATATCAAATAACATTAAATTTCAAAATATTATAAGTTGATTACCATCGTTAAAGATAAACCAAAAAATAGTAATCATTAATAAAATAGTTCAAAAAAATATTGCAGTTGCCACAAAACAAAACAAATATAAAAAATTATATTAAAAATTTCTAAAGTTCGAAAGGAATAAAAATGAAACAAATTATGTTAATTCAAATGTATATAAATGGGTATTTATAATCGGGTACACAGAACTGGTAAATGGTATATATAATCAGGAAATCGGTCCGGATAAATGGGTATATGAACAAATTCCAAGCACGTCCCATACCCATGAAAATATTAAAAATTAATCACAAACCTGGCCCAATACCCATCAGGTTTGGGAATACTCGTCCCATATGTAGCGGGTTTCGAGTAAACTCATCGGGCTCGGGTTTTTTGCCATCCCTACTAGGTTTTCTTTTCATTTGTTAAACATTGGTATTAGATTTGTCTTCATAGATTTACAAGTTCAATATTGCTTGATTGTGAAACAATAAATAATTTTTGGTTTATTTTACAACTTTGAATTCAATGTCATTACTTGCTTTCCTCTATTGTTAAGTTTAATGTTATTGGTTTAATTTTAAAGTATTCTAAAAATCCTACATTTTGTGAAACAAGTAATTAACGGAGTCAACATCGGTCTAGTTTTCGGTTGTCAACAAAGTCATTGACTTGGTTTCAAATCATAATTGTTTAATAATATAAGCATGAATCATGTCTACGTATCTTCCAATTAACAAATCAAGATATACATAGTTGTTTTACTAACTTGAAATACGGAGAGATCATCTTTTCATTTACTGTTTATAAATCTTATAATTAAGTGTTTTAAGTCTCATAAGTTTGTTTTTATTTGCAACTCAAAATCCAACATTCAAGTTTATTTTTTAAATGCATTTAATTAGTTAATTTAGTTTTCTTTGAAATTAGTTTCCACTTGACTGCTCGTGAATCGATACCCGACTTCCCTATCTAATTGGGTAGCAGAACTTGAGTTTATAACTCGTACTTTTGATTGGTACTTCGACACGGTGTTGTAAAAATCGGGATTAATCGGCCGATTAATCGGGATTAATCGCTAGTCGGCCCTAAGCTGATTAAATTTTGCCTAATCGATCCACTAATCGGTAGTCGGCTCTAGTCGAGATTAATCGATCAAGTTCAAAAAAAATCGATCAACCCAGTTTAAAGCCCAAAATTTCAGTTTAGCCCATAAATATTGTGATCTTTCTTTAACCTAATAACTAAAAGCTTTATCCAACCCATTTTAAACATGTTTTGGCCTATTAATTGGTTTTTAAATTGTGTTTTGGCAAAAAAAATATTCTTATAGGCTTTTTAATTTGTGGAAATCTTTGATGTATTGAAAAACTAATATTTATTTTGAAAATTATATATAAATTTTCAACCCGATTAATCCCTAGTCCCCACCTCGCCGCCCGATTACCGACTAGCGATTTTTACAACCATGCTTCGACATCGATCAGTAACCACTTGGGAATAAATCTCCCATCGGCAAAAACTAGTAAACATGACCGGATCAATCATTTTGAAGACCTGGAGCAGAACAAAAAATCTAAGACCTCTTGCTACAAACCCTATGTGAATAGTAGAAAATAAAAAGCTTTTATTTGGATTTTTCTTATATTCTTATTTTATTCCAGAGCCTAGAAACTAAAAAAAAAAGCCTATAGACCAAAAAAACCCAACTACATGTAATTTGTTTAAAAAAATTAAAGACTATTTTTAAAAACCCTTTTGAGTTGTTTCGTCATTGGGTATTAAGGTAAGCCTTGCCAGTAAATGTTTATTGATATCTATACTTGAGCAACATCTTTTTTTAAACGACTAATTTGGATCACTAGAGTATTAACGTGCCAACAGCAGTACCACTCGAACATATCTACCACCAAGTTATCAGTTCAAGAAGAAACTCAATACTTTGACAAAACCCCTTGTGGAATTCAAATGCAAGATTTTATGGATCCTGAGCCTTATCCACCACCACGATGACATTAGCAACATCTATTTAATTTGAGTTTTTCAAACTACATGTGATCATCTTATTTCATTTTAACAAGAAACCTCGCAAAACCCAGTTTAACACAATAACTTGGGACATTGAAGGCCTTTATTTTTTTGGAAATTTTAACATATATCAACCTACAAAGAATATTAATTACATATTTACTCAACCATTAAAATAATAATATATATCCCGTTAAAAGGGGAAAATATGTAATTGTCTTTTTTATTTGGAAAAGAAATTATGTTTAAAAAAAAAAGAAAATATGTAATTAAGTTTTTTATTGGGTAAATATGTAACAAATGATATTAGCATGGGAAAATATGTAAATGTCTTTTTTTTATGGCCCAAAGTTCTAGTTTCACCCAAATACACTATTAAACAGCCCTTGAATCCGCAACCCTTTCAAGTTTCAACTCCAACTAAGTGAACAATATCATCAAAAGAAAAGGCTTAGCACTGAGATAACTTCATGCTGATTGCAGACAGGCATCCAGGATGAAAATTGTAATTTCATCATCAGGTACAACAAGTCATAGTAAAATTATTACCGCTATTTCTACCCATTTGCATGTTGGGTTAAAAAATATTTACATTTTATATTTATAACAAGGTTTGTATACAAGTGTGAAAGAAACATGTATGACGCATGGGAGTTAAAAAAATAAGAGGTATAAGATAAGAAATGATGCGAGTAAAGACTCACTAGTAGTTTGTGTTTTAGGATAGTTTGAGTGCTATTTCATGAAGAAGACTTCTTTTTTGTGATGCATTTATCACCTGATTTGATTCAGCATGTGCCAGCACTTCAGCCACTATAGCTCCAGCGTGACCAATAGGTTCTTCAGAGGATCTTTTCAGCATGAAAGCCTATTCAATACCAAAACCCAACAAAACTTCAGCTTGTTCTTTAGTAAGAATTAGCACACTCAGTTTTTGTTATTCAAATGAATATAATAATCTTGGTTTAAAAGAGCAAGAAGCGCTTCGAGCTTAGCTCCCTAAAGAGGAGGCATTACACGCATGCGTCATACGAGAGACGCTCTACGTAATACCAAATAAGCTCCATTTACAACCAAAACTGGTCTCTCATTTGTTTGCATGTGTTACCATTTTATCAAGCAAACCTTTCATAATTTCTTCATCCTTGTGGTTTTTTTACTAATCAATCTCCTACAAACCCTAACCTTTGATCGCCTTAGACCAATTTTAACCCGGACGTACATGAGGCACCCCCTCAATGCCCCCTGAGACACCTATTTTATTTTTTTTTAACAGCAAACGCCCGATCACCGGGATCATCCTGACAAATAGATCACCCTTCCTTCCGAATAACAGAGCGTGGTGACCTGACCCACCCGTCCAGGAGGAACCTACAACTAGGAAAACCTCCTGGCTCAACCCAAAACAATATTTGCTCTAGGTGAGACTCCACCCAAGACTTTTCATAAGAGAAGTCAAGGGCTACTACCACTAGGCTAGAAGTCCTTTGGTTCCTAAGACACCTAATTAACTGACATGTCTCGCACATTAGGCGAGCCTTTATAACCAAGGTAGCATACCAAGTTATTGAAAAACTAGATGATAATTATCCCCATGTTAGAGAGAGATAGAGGGGGGGAGGGGGGAAGAACCTGGCCATGATGTGAGATAGTCAATGTGCATGGTGACTGCATCCATGGTTCACCATCTATTTGAACAGGCAATTGAGCAAGAAGCTGAATTTTAATGGTTTGCCCTTGTGCAAGCCTTCGAGCTCGGGAAAGCCCTACCTGGAAATTATTAAAATACTTTATCCTTAAATTTACATGGAAAACAAAAAAGAATCGTGTTTTTTCATGTTGACGGCAAGAAGCAAAGAGGGTATATGATTTTCTGACAGGTTAAATGCATCAAGGTAACCACCCTTTTCTTTGGCCAGAAAAGAGCCATCGGGTTGAAAATTTGATCAGGATAACCAACTCTTAAATTTTAATTTAAGGTATCTGATCCACAGACCATTAACCAGTTATTTGTAATTCTTAACCTAATTAAAAAAACATCTTGCTTCGAACTGGCACATGGCTTGTCACTTGTCAGTAGCTTTTGATCATATTAAAAACCTTACGTAATTCACTTAAATCAAAATTTTGAAACTTTTAAGGGTTTGTCTGGCCAAAAATAAGTTGGTTGGCTAATATCAGGCTAAAATTGACTACCTTTTAATGCGATCAATACTTTCCAAAACAAATGCCAAAGTAATTAATAATAAACCGCATCTGTGAAATAACTTACCTGGAGTTTTCCAAGATGCCAGGTCCCCGATATGCTCACAACTTCAAGTATCCTATCATGCATAGATTGAGGACCAAGATTCTCATAAGTATCATCTTCATTCTGCCACAAGTCTACACCACCCATATAGCTGCCAATATTGGCAACAACAATACCCTCCGCATCCTTCAAAAAAACAGAATGATGAAAGTAAATTAATATTCAGTACAAGTAACGAATAACCAAAATAAACCTGAATGAATAAATAAAAACAAGATCGTCAATAAGTAATGCACTGATGTTGTAGTTTTCTAAAATGAAAACCACTGAACTAACCTCAGGGACCTCAACATCAACGCCATCTACCTCCACTTTAACTTGCCAAGGTAATCTGCAAATGTTCTACCCATAATAGTTCTAGCACCTTCTCTCGCATACAAAACTTTGTTCATAAACTGCAATTATAAAAAGTTACTTTCAACTTAGTGAAGATAATTGACTGCTGGGAACAATTCTGACCAATCACCACTTACTGTTTAAAAAGGATAAATAAAATAAAATGCACACCTGGTTATAGAATTTCTCTGGATTCTCTTCCCTCAGATTATGAATATCTAGAGCAACCTTTGCATCACATCCTACTCCTATGGTAACAAGTTTTAAGAGCAATTTATAATGATTATATCCATGATTATAATAAAAATCTGGTATAACAAGGTAACCTAAGAAACAAATGATTTGTAAATTATACTAAGCAAATCACATTTCACATACCAAGATAATTATTCATAAATTTTAGGGCTTGAAGCTGTTTTCCCTTCTGGTTAGTTATTGATATCTTCCAACGATCAAGAACAGTTACAGCAGCATGTTCTATTTCTTGCAGCATTGAGCAGAGACCACTTTGTCTATCTACTGATCCCAAACCACCTCCCCAACCTAAAACTCTAGCCAGGTCATTTCCAGTTCCAGCTGGTAGAATAGCAACAGGTGGAGGAGAAACAAAATTCTGTTTCTCAATTGTGTCCAGTACCCATCCCACTGTCCCATCACCACCAGATACAAGAATTCTGAAATTGGGTACTTTTCTAAATAATAAAGACCAACTTCCGGCTTCCGGCTCTGTGGAGCTCAACTCAAAAACCTAAAAAATTAAAGCATATTATTTTAGATATAGGCAAATACATAACAATGAAGAAACTTCTGATGACGATCAAGTAAAATAATTGGTATGAGTTTGATATCCCCCATACACATCTTCAAATTCTCAATTCCAATTGGAATTTTTAAGAGCAGCAGTAGATTCCAGAAGATAACAATCAAGTTTCACTTACAACATATATAGTAAAATGCAAAAAGTAATCTTAGTTATGCAACAGATAGGCACACGACTTTAATTACCTTGAGCTCAATACAAAACAACCCGTTTTAATAAACTAAGAATATTACAGTTCCATATCTGCTCATCATTCTCTTTCATCAATTTAAGCGCACAAAAATAATTTCTTTTTATCAAAACTAGCAGTTACAGATTTTTAATCCTTGCTGTTGGCAAAATAAAACAGTGAACAGAGAAATCAACAATGAAAACAATGTCCCATATGTATTTTGAAACCTTGTGATCAGATGTGGCAATTTCTACCCATTTAGGGTGTGCTTTATTTTAAATGGTTCAAATAAAGAGTTGGCCAAACAGGGAATAGGTTAAACTAGCTAAATAGACAAAACTCGGCCAAAGTTTATTGTTAATGCATACAACTTCCCAGATCACTTTTAATAATATTGTATTGATATTCATGATGAACACATTCATTATTTATAAAAACAATAAAAACAACAATAATGTGTTTGCAGGTCACCCAAAATGGCCCAGCATGTTTTGATCTGTCTTAAAAAAATATTCCCTTTCAACCCCAACTGCTTTTGACTTTCGAATTTTTACTCGTTATTTACCCCGCCTGATCCACCATCTTGGCGCCTCTACTCCTTATGATCCACTGACCTGAACAGGGTTCAATAGTATATTCATCCGTAGCCTGAGCGAATTTCCTCTTTGAGCACCACTTTTCTTGTTAATAAAGACTAAAAGAGGCCTTGCATCTGGACCCAAATCAGTCAACTCGTATTTCTGCTTCATACCTGCTACATAGGACTCATCCCTTTTGCTATCTGACAAGCTTCTTTTGACACGTAGTTTTCCACCAAACTTGTTAACATCGCTATCTTGGTGTTGACTAGTACCGTTTGTGTACATGTTCATGTTCCCATTGTAGTTTTCTTTTTCTTGTGTTCTATTTGAGGCATCATTTGCTAAATTAATGTCATTTGTGCTTTCTGTAGAAGATTCCCCTACACTACCATTACTACTTTCCACACATACTTCTTTTCCTGGCTTGATTTTCTTATTTTGGTTTCTAATGCTCGCACGCACAGAAGATGCAATTTCATTAGCACCATGAGTGATGGAACTCAAGATTCCACCAGATGAGGTCCGGCCCAATTCCTTGACATGAAGAGGTGACACAATTAACCTTCTAAACGGGCCCAAATCACAAACATCACCTGTATCACTATAAAAACTACTATGACAGTCAACATGAACCAACCGTTGACACCATAAGCAACACCATATTGGTGATCCACCAAGAAAAGAAGCACTACATGGCTCTTCACAATGGCTACAAAACGATACTTCATCAGGTTGGTCAACCACCTCTGTCCACCGGACAGCCCATAGGTGCAGGACATGAGTAGCCCCAACCATAGATACACATTTACAATCTCTGTGGGCCTTTCTTGAACAACTGAGGTGGGCTGCAGCCCCACATACTCTACAACGGTGAATGAAACTATCTGAACCCACCATTGATCCAAGATTCTGAGAGGAAGAAAACTGACTTTAAGCACACACAACAGTTTATGTTTCTCCCACGAGATCCAGACTCCAGATTCCAAGTATGAGCAGCTAGAGGAATCATGTTTCTTAATTTAGGATCCTTCTTTTTTTGTTGCAGTTGCTTTCATCAAACTTAGACTTATGTTTCTTCTCCATTGGAAAGCAGTATATACAATAGTTAGGATACCAATAACGCCAGCAACAAAACAAGAGATTATAAAAACATGTGATTCTGCTAATTCAGATGGATCCTTGTTTATCCATGCTGGAGGCAAAATCTCAGGTTGACTATAGTCATCCATTCTCTAATGCCAAGTATCATACATGTAGAGGATCCAACTCATGCTCCCATTCAAGCACACTGTTAATGCTCAAAAATGGCAGATGTATAGACACCAACATAAGAAGATTAGTTTAAAAATTTTTCCAGTGCAATTTCCAACGCACTCGTTCTTCAAAAGTTAATCTGGTAGTAGATAAACCTATATCTTTTCTGAGAACTTAACAACTGTATATCACCTACAAAAAAAATGTGTTAGCACCAGACAGATTACAGAAAGATTGAAAATATGACAGCAATAGCGAATCTATATTCTAATTTCTCCATTATGTTGCAACCTTCAAGAGGGTGACCAGTGGTAAGCCACTGAGTCCCTCTAGCAGAGGTTTGGTTTTGAATATAAGCTTCCACTTGTTCCCATGAGTTTCAGGAATGGATTCTCTTTTTTACCAAAAAAATCACCAGTTCAAGTATGATTTTTTGTGTATTGTATTCAGATACTTGCAAAGTAACCTAACAACATCAACACAATCATCAGAGAAGTAATTCCCAAACCAAACACGGTACGAATTCTTTGTTAACAATTCTTTCACAAATAAGTGGATCAAAACAAATGCAACTTCCGGAACAGAATCCTAGGTTTTCTATACAGTTAACATTTGCCAGGCTGTTCTTTTCGTAAAATCCATCAAATTCAAGGCGAAACATACAGATGATCATTATTCAAACGTTAAGATGAATACTTACAAATCGTTTATGTCTGTAATGATTCAACAAACGTCGTTCGAAAGAGTAAGATGAAAACCCTAACCGGAAACAAGTATCCTGAATCACGCAAACAACAAAATGCAAAGAAAAGCAACAGAAAACATCGATTGCGTTCCGATTAGCAGATGGATCTGTATAGTTTGCGTTTGATCGTATGATCACCTAGACATCTTTTTCGCTTGTGTCTGTTGTTGGGGAAAAGAAATTTCATATTCGTTCCAAATTTATGTGCGCGCGAGACCAGGAGATCATCCCCCGTTTAATTATGTTGCAGTGTGACAAGTGATGTAAAAGCATGGGTACAATCTAGAACCTTCTAGATATCATCATTTTTTAGAGTAACTAGGTTTAATCCTCGCACGTTGCCGCGGGTTATCACAACACACTCCAAAAAACGTGTATCAAATATCGTTTGTAGAAGCATAAGTTACATAGCAAAATCAAATCTTTTATCACGAAATCTATATACATTTTTCATAAAAAATAAGATCATACAAAATACTCACAAATATGTTATAAAATTATAGAAAAAAGTACTCACAAAATCCGTCTCATCACGTCAACCAATCATTTGAATTAAAAAAAAACTCAAATTTATAAAAATATCTCAAATTTAATTAAAACCAAAATGTTTAAGCAAATCTCTCAAATTTAATAAAAACTCAAATCTATAATAAGTAATGTCTCAAATTTATTAGTCTTATCTCTATTTACTACTTTTAAAGTTAAAAATTTCTGATGATCAAAGTCTAAATTTTAAAAACATCACACTTAAATCAGATGCCTAAATAATAATAATAATAATAATAACAACAACAACAACAACAATGGAGCTCACTCCCTATATAATCTATATATTCCAACTATTCATTTCATCCTTTTTAATATATAAATTAATTTTAAAGTTAAAAAATTTCTGATGATCTAAGTCTAAATTTTAAAAAACATCACCACTTAAATCAATACATAAATAATAATAATAATAAACAATAACAACTAGGTGTTCATTTTTGGATATCCGAATCCGATAGTGATTTTCACTATCCGAATCCGAAATATCGAAATTTCGGATTCGGATTCGGATATCCGAAATCAGAAAAAAAAAAAATTAAAATATATTTCGGATATTCAATATCCGAAAATTATCCGGATATCCGAAATTTATCCGGATATCCGAAATATCCGAAAAATATTCGGATATCCGAAAAAATATCCTAAAAAAATATCCAAATATCCAAAAATATCCGAAATAAAAAACTATTTCGGATATCGGATATCCGAACTATCCGAAATTTTCAAAATAGGTATCCGAATCCGAAATTTTCGGATATCCGAACTTCCGGATATCCGATTTTTTCGGATTTTCGGATATTTCGGATTCGGATTTTTTTGAACACCCCTAATAACAATGGAGCCCACTCACTATATAATATTATATATATATATATGTATATTCCAACTATTCATTTTCATCCTTTTAATATATATAATTAATTAGTAATCACGAATATGTTACGAATATGTTACATGTCGTTTGCTAGTATTTCACACTTAGTCTTTATGTTTCATAAATTACTCATATAGTCTCAAACTTTATATTTTGTACACATTTAGTTATTAGGTCACCAAATTATCCTCACATAACTGACAAAATTACCTTAACATAACGACTATATGTGTTACAAATGTCTGAAATTTGGGACCATATGGGTAAATTATGAAACCTAGAGACCATAATTGAAATACTAAGGTATCATCTCGGTAATTTACTCTATTTTTTAAACGAGTTCATTGTTATTTTCCTTCACTTGGTTTTATATCATATTGTTATTTAGTTCAAAATATTCTTGCTATTTAAACATTGTGGTTTTTCTTCTTTTGCCATTTAACTTCATTCATCTGACTTTTGTTTAACTTTCATCTCTTTGAGAATTTGTTTGTGTCTTTTACTTCTTAACCTTTATAAATATAAAAAATAAGTAATTAGAAAAACCCTACAAAGTACGTGATGCCTGGAATTTGAAGTATAACATAAAAAAAAAACTACCCCACGACTGCATGCAAATTTGAAGGTTCTGTGACATTGATTGGTGCCTATTTGCGACCAACTATTGTGTCTGGGATCAAAGACACGTGTCCTTTGCTCCTACGATTAAAGACATGGTTCTTAATTTGTGGGTTATTCGAACTCCACAATCAAAGAATTTTGATCCAAGTATAAAACTACGGTTAGTTTTTCCATATATCAAAGCTTTTTATGTCACTGATTTTGTATAAATTTTATCATGTTTCTCTGATTTATATAACATTGCAGGTGAACACCCTGGAATTTTTCACTTAGGTTTAACCATGGGGAGTTCATGAATTAGCCATGTCGGACGTATGTTTAGATAATTTTTGTTATTTGAATGGTAATATTAATTTTTGATGTCGAATTTATTAAACACAATAATCTAGTTACTTTTGGTCGTATTAGGTCTTATTGTCTTTTTTTATTTTTTTACTATGATGATATTATAGATTTTGTTATGTAAAATGTATGTATTTTCACCACAAAAGTCGATGTATATAATGACCAAAGTCTCCCTATTAGGGGTGCATGTTGTGGGTAGTAGTTTTCACGAGTCAGTGAGTGAGCAATCTGGTATTAGATGGTACAAAGATATAAGCTGGGATTTTTGGACCTTAGACTAGTTCTTGCATAGATTTTAGTCTTTGGAGAAAAATGTAGAAGTTTGGGATTTATGCACTAGATTATTACCCCTTGTATTACACGGATTGAATATAAAATATTAAATAATTAGTAATAAAATTTAAAATTATACAATATTTTGTTATAAATTAATTAAATTACATATTAATGAGTATTTTTACTAATAAATAATAATTAAAAATTTTCAATAATTATGAAATAATACGTGACCTACTTGTTTTGCATAATAAAGATTATTAAACTAATTGATGTTAAAAATTAATTAATTTCTATCAAAACCTAATTTTTACAAATCAAGAAGATAATGTACAATTTGTGTAATTATTAAATTTGATTACTTAATTTGAAATATCATTAAATATAAATAACTAAAGTTTAATTCTTCCTAACATTTTAACAACTTTTGGTTTAAAATAATTAGTTTTTAAGCATTTCTTTTTAAAACAACATTTGTTTATAAAACTTCTATTATTTGAAAACAATTATTTATAGTTTATTGTATTTTTAAATTTTTTTTAAAATAACTTTTATTTTCTAAAAATACTAAGTCAAAATATTTTTCTTACTTAAAAAAAAAAATTGTAGAAAATTTCAATATTTTATAAACATTTTTTAAGTGTGATTTTAATAAAAGTATTTAATTTTTATGCATTTAAAACTATTTTCTGCATGAAAAAAGACAAATAATATTATTACTCATTAATATTATAAGTTTTCAATAGGAGAGAGTATGATTCTTAATATGATAGATAATTTAATAAATTGATAAAAAATGACAAGTGGCAACATAAGCATGAAAATTTGACACGTGTCAAAATTATTTTTGTTTATTAGAATAGAAAGACTGGTTCACTTTCGTTTTAATTTTTTAATTTTGACTATTTTTTAATTTTAACTTCAGTTTTTATTTATTTAAGTAGATATTTTATTATTTAAACATAATAATTCATTATTTAAATAAGAGGATAACTTAAATTTTGAAGAAGAAGAGATGGTGAGAAAAATATAAGTTGACTTCACCAAAGGATGACATGTGGCTAAAAAAACCTTTATTATTATAATACATAGATGCTTAATAATATGTTAAAACTATGCCCGACAAAACTGACCCACAAACTTAAATTTGGGTGTGATGGGTCTTTATAAGGATCTCATGGGTTATTATGGGTACAAGGAAAATTAAGTACGGTTCAAGATGGGTTGAGCTAAAACCAAGTAATTTAAGAATGGGTTAAGAAGGGTTGTTAGTTAAAAGTGAGAGAGTTAGAATGGTTAGTCTAATAGTTCTCGTCTAACCTTCTTCATTAGCTTAATGCCATACAAGCAAGTCAAAGTCACTGTCATAAGATTCCGATCACCGTCCACAATCTTGACAGAGGTTGCCGTAATTTTCAACTTACCATCATTACTTTTACAGAGTGTGTGTACCATAGTCATCTTCAACTTGCATCGCATTAGGTTACCAGCTAAATGAGAAGCTTAAACAACTTTAATTCGAAAATTCAATGTGTTAATTTGATCATTCAATCATATATTTGTTGTAAAGATAGTCTTATATCTGTAATTAAGGGAAGTATACTGTATCGAACTAAGTCTAAGCGCAAATCTAGCAAATTTTAAACCAAAATTTTCGATTTAAAAACGACCTGTTTCGATCCGGACCAAATTTACTGTCTTTAAAGATAACTAATTTTGACCCGAAATCATTTTATTCAAAGTCCATTCTAACCCGAACCAAAATAATTATTTTTTGTAATAACTCGTCTTGACCCGCGCCCGTTCTAACCGCTACTCAACCCGCCCATTTTGCCAGGCCTAGTTAAAACATTTATTTAAACATGAAATTATTTTGTAATAATATTATTTGAATATAAATTAAGAAGTTTTTATAAAAAATAATAACTTCAAATATTTAAATTAAAGTGTTATAAAACCTTTATGAAAAATTCAACCTAAAATAATATGTGCACAAACTATAAGGGTTAAATTTGATAAATTTTGAAATATGAATGTGAGTAAATACTTTCTAGTCAAAGGGGATATACACAAACTTGAAAGGGTTAAAAGAGTAAATCATTTTTCCTCTGACCCGATCAACTGTTCGAACCATCCGGGCATCCTATTTAAGTCCAAAATCGTCTAGATAGCGCTCCAAGATCCAAAATTTGAATACATACGCATTATTCTTCAATTCCGAATCAATTTAACATCTCAATTTTAAAAATAACGAGCAAATCTCGGTTCAATCATAGTTGTGCAATATTCGGATTAAATTGAACCTATGTTGATTAAAAAGACAACAATTCAATCTAATTAAACATTCCAACACATTCACGGCATCTAAGCATCCCAAGACATGCACTAAGACGTCCTAATTTTCCGGATATAACTCAAGAACAATCGCAAGCTTACTAATCTATTTAACATTGTCAATCAATACAATACTAGGTAATCCTAAGTTCCATCCTACTCGTTCCAAAACCGGCTTAACCGGTTTCGAAACTGGATTGCCCGGACCTGGAAGCTTATCACGTGTGTAGTTAACCGGCTGATCTAGGCATGTGTAACAATCAACAATAAAAGCATGTATTAAATTCCTTAATGTTAAAACTATTTTTTAGAACAAAGATGATTAAAACAAAGCTTGGGATCATACTAAATTAAACAAGCAGTTTATTTAAAACAACTTAAGTGAATGTAAAACGATTGAATCAGTGGATGTAAACACACACACATATATATATATAGGACACCAAATGACACCAACTACAAAACATCTATAAACATAAAGTGTATATATATATAATATTCTTTGCATGAAGGGAAAGTATGCATGCATAAGGCATGCCTACGTGAAACACACACATAAATATGCAA